>OY757011.1:103935982-105135982 GCA_963580285.1 Lucinisca nassula
GTTCAGGAGCATTTTTGTGCAATGCATTCAGCTTTATTATATTTAGGAGCAATAAATTCAGCATTAAAATACTTGTTTTTGCAGTTATGCAAAATATGTTATCCTCTTAAGGGGAATGGGAACACCTTCAGGGGAGGCAACTCCTGCAAAAGTATTTTTGTCTCCCATGTCAATAGGGGTCATCTCTTAAAGGAAAGAATTTCCTCCTGAGGAGCAAATTCTTTCCAGTAGACCCCTTTTTCCGTGGGACAGAGCTTATAGAAAACTGAACAGGAAGTTCCGAAAGTTGTCTCCCTTCGAAAAATGGCAGAAAATTCTGCCAGGTGTTCACATTCCCCTTTAAACAAATGAAACAAATTATTATTGAGGAGCATTTCTTACTGTTAAAATGCCTCATCATCACGTTAACAAGTCTGTGCATTGAATACCCCTCTAAACCCCACTTTGGATAGAGAATTATGGGGTTTAAGGAGATAGACATAATTTTTCTTATTTCTGCTCTGAGACACATGTTGTGGGTACTTGTTAGATCTGCCTCAATGAGGCAGTTCTAACGATCACCCACAACCTATGTTTGGAGTCTCAATAAGGAAAATATCATAATTTTTATATCAGAAAAGTAACCATTTTGGAGATATGAAAGAATGCATAATGTCATAAATAAATATAAATAAATAAATAAACTCTTCAATACTTGAATTTCAAAATTAAATGAAAGAAAAAAAAAGAGAAGTAGACAGACAACAGTCTTCTTGTTTATTGCTTTTCATTTCTTGCCAATAAATTATTCATTGAAACTTGACCGCCCCTTAGACAGAGAGTTTATATTAACCAGCTTATTTACAGTATTTATTGTTAATCAATAGGGTAACAATACAAAAGTTTCAATTTACATCATATTTTACAATTACAAGTTTGTATAAACACTTGTATGAATTCAATTACCAACAATGAGTTTGTTTAAGTTTGCATAGATATTTTAACTCTCAAACTACTAAAAGCAAGTCACCGGAGCAGAAATTCTAAGAATAAATACATTAACCCTTGTCCTGCTGAGCCCCCATATGCTTTACCTTTCAAACAATAGCCATCTGATCAGGATCTACATTGTCATTCAGACTGTGAATTTGTTGCAATAATTTGCATCAAGTAATCTGATTGATTGATAAGCAATAGTGGGTGTGGCATATTTAAATATTCAGCAGGACAAGGGTTAAAATTGCACTATTCAGACCAGCTAAAATTCAGACCATTTTTGTCTTTTAAACACATATTTAAAAGGTATCAGTTTTTCCTTCATTCTTTTTATTTTACCTTAAGTCTTATAATAAGTGACCACCTTTGGACTGTTCAAAAGTGGTCTTGAAGACCACTTTTGAACAGTTCCAAAAGTTGTCTTAATATAGGAACTGTATTGTAGATAAATAAAATCAGGCTTGGTGTTCACAACATGAATCATGTTATTTAGGCAAATGATTTGCATAAAATGTCAAACTTGATTTTCTCTGGAAAAAAAGAAGATAAAATGAAATAAAATTGAATGTCATCTCTTTCATTTCTGTTTGGCACTTTCAGGATACAATTAGCATCTCACTGCTGTTCCCATGATTAGCATACAAGGGAAAGCGAAGTTCTACATTGGCAGTTAACCCTTTTTGTACCAAATGGAGTCTTCCTCCTTATTTATAGCATGAGTCCATTTAAAAATTTAGGGGTGTCAGGTTGTGTTTTCTTAAAAATTGATTTGGGAATTGGCCGGACTTTTTGCAGTGTAGGCCCTGATCAGATGCCGCATTCTACGGTGTCTAATCTGGGCCTGCACCGTTTGCCACTTACCCCTTTCGGGGTTGCTTAATGACCTGTTTTGGTGTTCCCATATAAAAAGGATTGATTGGTTTTTTAGCACAAAGTAGGCTAATTCAGGCCGATGAAATAGTAACCCCCCCCCCCCCCCCCCAAAAAAAAAGGACAACCCCCCCCCCCCCCCCAAGAAAACAGATGTATCTTGTTTGACTGATAACAAGTGGTAAATTACATTTACAAGTTGTAAATGATACTTCTGAAGTGGTTCAAACTTCAACTTTACAATAAAATGATAATAAAGTTTAAATACATAAACAGTTAGAGATAAAATGTTTGTTTTGAAGGAGATTTTGATTAAACTTTATTCTAAAATAAATCAAAAAAAGAGAAGAATTACTATAATGGTGATAAAAGTAAAAATAATAACAATGCAAAGCTTTAATCTAAATTAGCATCACGTTAATTAGTCCTTGAAATTAACATTCCCTTAAACCCTACTTTATATAGATAACTGTGGTTTACGAGAGTAAACAATATTTTTTTTTTCTGCTCCAAGACATAGGTTGTGGGTACTTGTGGGCATTCAATGAGGTGGTTCTAACAGCACCCACAACTGATGTTTGCTGTAAAAATAAGAAAAATATCACAGATTTTCTTCGGAAAAGTAGCTATTTTTGAGATGTGAAAAAAATGCACTATATCGCATGGGTATGTTATCGTTTTGTTTGTTTGATTTGAGGTTAAACGTCCCCGTCAACACTGTATAGGTAATTTTGGAGATGTTGCTTCCAATTTTGTGCGACTTTTACCCGACATTGAGATGAAATGACATCTCAAGCCCTGCCGCCCAATGACACCAAAAGGGTTTATAAGCATGGATGGGCCGACTCGGACCGCTTTACCTTGGCAGGCTTAGATCCTCTAAGCGGTTTACCAGTACTCTTGTGGGGGTTGGTTTCAGCTCTGCGTGGAAGCATCATGCAGCCCATCTATTTCTTAAAGCCCCGATGGGTGGGGGCTGGGGTGGGCGGGGGGGTGTTTTAGTAATGGAAACATAAACTTCTTAGATAAAACATAAACCTCTTTATAGCACTATTCACAATAATACATTTTTGCATATAACATGGTTTAGAGATGATCCCAAAGGTGTATAGACTATATAGAATAATGACCATAAAAAGTCATTAATCTATTTCATTCGGACATAACATGGTTGTTTAACGAACACAGTTTCTGCTTTGGACACCAACCCTACTTTCATAGACTAGCTGTCACTATATTTCAGTTTAAGAAATTCAGTTGCAGCCGTGCCAATAACTAACTGGGGGTAGCCCCTATGTGCTTCTAGCGCCCGGTTACCTTACAATGTCTGTGCTGTGCTGTGAATTGCACATAGATTTGAGATTCAATACAAGTTTATTACCATGTGTATTTGGATAGTCATGCCTAAGAAAACAGTGTAGACTCAGATGAGATTACGCAGTGTGGCATCTCATCAGAATCTACACTGTTTGCCACTCATACAGTTGTTATTAGATACAACAGTGAATAGTAAAGTTTTACTAGATTTTGGAACAAGTATGGTAATGAGGTTAGCTATACAATATAATTTTGGAATACTTTTATAATCAGAAACAATTGTTTTTCTGGACCAAAAGTCGGCCTGTGTGGAGTTTTCTCAAACTTTGAGGAATTATCATGTTTCGGAGTGGTGCAAGAGGGGTTAGAGTGTCCCCTGACCCTTGGGGCTCTGATGAGGATGAACCAATCACAGACAGAATTGATGATGACATTGAAATGCAAACACCACAAAAGGTGAAAACCCCACAAGAGAGCCCACATCCTCCACCAAAGGAACCAAATGTTGCACCAATTGTTCCTCCAAAGGAACCCAAACAATCTGTATATAATGAAAGGAATGAAACTGTAAAGAGTGATAGAAATCAAAGTAATGGTGATGTTAAACCTAAAGAACCGAGGAAGGAGTTTGTATACCAAAGAAACTCTAAGAAAGATATCAACAATGACCAACTGGAAAAATATCTGCAAGCAAGATTTTCTTCTGCCACTCGAGTTTGGACACCATACCTTGGGGAGAGATATAGGTAATGACAAAAGTCATAAAACTTAAAAGTACCATTTAGGACAAACAGGCTTAAGCATACAGTGCAGACTCAGATCAGACTGGAGCAGTCTGATCAGGGTCTACTCTGTTTGCCATTCCATCTGCATGTTTTGGTCTCCTTGCTGGATTGTGAAACAAATTTTGTTAAAAGTTAAGGAGAATTACAAGTCCAAATTTCGGGGATTTTTACAGTAAAGTTCTTATTACCCGACCGTCCAAACAAACGAATAGGTTTTATATGCATGAACTGTCCGACCCGCACCACTTTGCCTGGGCAATTTGAACAATCTTAGCAGAGGTCCATTAGATGAAGCCTCATACCTTATACCTGGGAATAGTGTACACACGTTCAAAATTAGTAAAGAATATGCTGGACGCATGTAAGAATCCCGTACAAATAAAAATGAATTTGTGACTATTCTTGAGAAGTCCTGGGATTTTCTCTCTTCATAGTTCTTTTTTACTTCCTACCTACTTCGGCATGTATTTGTGGGATTTAAGGGGAATGGGAACCCCTAGCACATTTTCCGCCATTTTTTCAAAGGGAGAGAACTTTCAGGACTTCCTATTTGTTAGCTCGTCTGTTTTTTGAAAAAAAACTTTCGAGCTATTGTCATCACTCCGGCGTCTGCGTTGTCGTCCTGAGTCGTCCTGCGTCGTTCCAAAAAAACTTAACCTTGGCTATAACTTAAAAAGTATTAGACCTAGCCTCATGAAACTTCATACACACACTCATCATCACAAGAGCTACATTTTGACCAAGGACCATAACAACATTGTTGATTTTGGCTGAATTATCTCCCCTTTTCCAATTTTTTTCTGAAACACATTTTTTGCTCTCATTTTAATACTATTCACAACAGAGCCTTCAAACTTCACATGAATGTTCCTTGGGACAAGACCTTTTCAGTGATACCACACTTTTTGATCTGTGACCTTGACCTTTGAACTTTGACCTATTTTTCGAAAATTTAACCGAAAACCTTAACCTTGACCATATTTCCAAAAGTATTTGGCCTACCTTCATGAAACTTCATACACATACTCACCATCACAAGAGCTACATTCCCTACAAGTTTTATAACTCCATCTTGCAATTTGATTGAATTATCTCCCCTTTTCTCTCCGTTTTTTTTAAATTGTTTTTGTCTCTTATTTCAATACTATTCACAACAGAGCCTTCCAACTTCACATGAATGTTCCTTGGGACAAGACCTTTTCAGTCATACCACGCTTTTTGACCTGTGACCTTGACCTTTGAACTTTCATGAAACTTCATACACATACTCACCATCACAAGAGCTACATTCCCTACAAGTTTTATAACTCCATCTTGCAATTTGATTTGACTTAGAACTTTTGTTTTCTAAAAGAAACTGCAGACGAGCGTTGGCACCCGCTTGCGGTGCTCTTGTTTTTCTATAGGCTCAGTCCCACTGAAAAAGGGGTCTTCTCTTAAAGGCAATTCATTTATGAGTTGACCCCTATTGACATGGGGGACAAAAATACTTTTGCAGGAGTTGCCTCCCCTGAAGGTGTTCCCATTCCCCTTAATTGTTAGATTTGTAGCCAATCCATGGTCAAGCCACAAATTCACAAATCTCCGAATGAGTTAAGAATGCCTACAAATAGGTTATGATTCAATTATAGCGACGAAATTGAAATTGGGAGTTTGTGGCCCAAATGTTTTACAGTTCAAACATTTACAACGAATTCCTTATTACTACGGAACCCGGGAAGGGACATGATTTTTTATTTCTTGTTTGCACAACATAGATCTGGGGAAGTTGTGAGAACAAGATACTATCTTGTGCGGACAAGATAATATCTTGTGCACACAAGATCTATGTTGTGCAGACAAGATATTATCTTGTGCGGACAAGATAATATGTTGTTTGCACAACTTAATATCTTGTGCGGACAAGATAATACCTTGTCTGCACAAGATAATATGTTGTTCGCACAAGATAATATCTTGTGTGCACAAGATAATATGTTGTGCGGACAAGATAATATCTTGTCCAAACAAGATAATATCTTGTCTGCACAAGATATTATCTTGTGCGCACAACTTATAAAATAAAAAAAAAAATATGTCCCTTCCCGGGTTCCGTAGATTACTTACTGACTATAAATATATACAAATCAGTTTAGAACTTCACAAACTTATGAATCCTGTGATTTATTAATTTCTGGTGATTTGTAGGATTCATGGCATAGGGGCATTACCAAAGTTACCTACCAACAACAGTTATGATAGGGTTTTGATAGGGTTGAGCTAACACAAAAAGGGCAGTTGTAAGTCCTGGCAAAAAGTGCACTGTATCTGTTTAACCGCTGACATCATGAAAACAGCCTGTATAATTTTGACACCCTTAAACCCCACTTTTATATTGTAAACTGGGGTTTAAAGGGGTAAACATTATTTTTCTTAATTCTGCTAAAAAAATATAGATTGTGGGTGCTCATTAGAACTGCCTCAGTGAGGCGGTTCTAGCAAGTACCCACAATCTATATTTTGAGCAGAAATATGAAAAATATCAGATTTTTTTTTGAAAATTTTCTCTCTTTTTTTTGGTGGTAAAATTTTCAATATATTTGAATAGGTGTGTTTTCATTGTATAAGCCTGCCAAGGAAAAGTTTTGATGGTGTAAACTGACCCGTGCAACATGACCTAAACAGTGTTACTGGGCAGTTAAATTCCTACAGATGTGATCGGCACTTTTTGGGGTTAAGGGTCTTTTTTGTTCCTTGAGGAAGTGATTTAAAAGTACAGTACTCGTATTTGCATTTAGTTGTTTGCCAGATCTTAGAACCCATTGTATACTAGTGGACTCTTCCATTGTTATATGTTGGAGAAGTCCATTTGTCATATAAGGGGTGTCAGGCCTATTTTTTCATTTTTATTCTATTTTTGACGGAAAATTCTGGTAGCAAATAGTGCAGGCCCTGATCAGACGCTGTGTATTGCGGCGTCTCATCTGGGCCTGCACTGTTTGCCAAGGAATCCTTTTAGGGGTTTCCCCCGCATGCAGTGGGTTAAAATGCATTTTACAAATCTCAAGAGCCATAAACCAGTCTAATTTATCTTTAACAATATATAAGGGGGAAAATACCAGTCAGTAATAAAAGTTAGTTTGTTTGCATTTGAGGTTTAGTGAGTGAGTGTTTGGGTGTTACGCCCCACCAACAGCTAAGGTCATACGGAGACGGCACCTCGGTTTAAAGACTCATCCGAAAGTCTGGAGAAGCCCAGGATCGATCCTGCGACCCCTAGTTTGCAAGGCAAGTAGCTTATCTATGGAGGCTTCTAACGTTTGCGGTTTAATATCCCACTCAACACTAAATAGATCATTTTGGAGATGGTGCTTTCAATTTTGTGGGACTTTTACCCCAACATTGAGATGAAATAACATATCACAATAGAAGTGAAAGCAATGATCAGGAATCAATATAATTAATCCACAGCTCCTATCAGAGACACCAAAGGGAAAGAAACACAAACATGAGATAACTAGACCCTAAAAAAACCAAACTGCCAAATGAAACCAATAGGATTTATATGCATGGATGGTCTGATGTACCACTTTGCCTGGGCAGGCTTAGACCCACTAAGCAGTTTACCAGTGGTTTAAGGTCTTTGTGGAAGCACTATGCAGCCCAGTCTAATTCTCCAGGCCCTATTTCTAAATGAGCATGGGTTACTGTTATACATAGGTGAAAACTGTGTCTCATGGTATACTAGCATTGGGTTAACCTTCAGACTTAAGTGCTAAGCAAAATTGTAAAGCAGATAAAAACAGATTGGGCTGCATGATGCTTCCATACAGAGCTGAAATGCACTGAACTTTAGAGTACTGATAAACCACTCTGCACGTGAAGTGGGGCCAGTCATTCTTTAAACCCTAGCAGTTTCTTTGGGTGGCAGGGCTTAAAATGTATTTTCATCTGTATGTCAGGTAAAAGTCCCACAAAATTGGAAGCAACACCTCCAAAATGACCTAAATAGTGTTGACAGGGATGTAAGACCTCAACACAAACAAACAAAAGCCAAAAGCAGATAAAGCAGATTACATACACATTTTTGGTTCGATTTTTTTGTCAATTGACCCAAAGTTACTTAGCACAAAAGCTCTTCAGTGCTGATGTCCACATGACTGTCACTGCTTTGTAGGAAATTCAGGTAGTGGTTATTTATAGAAAATAGCCCTGCTATTCTGGTCGTTGTGATGTCAGATTGCTGTATAAAAGGAAACTTATTGTAAAACATTGACATTTGAATGGGTACACACACCATACATTTTTTATTAGCTCACCTGAGCACAAAGTGCTCATGGTGAGCTATTGTGATCAGTCAATGTCCGTCGTGCGTCGTGTGTCGTGCGGCGTCAACAATTTGCTTTAAATGCTAACTCCTCCTAAACCCTTGAGCCAATTTCAATAAAACTTTATAGGAATATTGCTCAGGTGACCCTCTACAAAAATAGCTAAAATTGTTCCGCTCCGCTGAACAAGATGGCCACCAGAGCTAAAAATAGAAAAATCTTTAAACGACAATTTCTCCTGTAACTTAAGGCCAATTTCATTCAAACTTTATAGGAGTGTTGCTTAGGTGACCCTCTTCCAAAATAGCTAAAATGTTTCCGCTCCGGTGAACAAAATGGCCACCAGAGCTAAAAATAGAAAATTCTTTAAAGGACAACTCCTCCTGTACCCTTGGGCCAAATTAATTCAAACTTCATAGGAATGTTGCTTAGGTGACTCTCTACTAAAATAGCTAAAATGGTATTGCGCTGATGAGCAAAATGGCCGCCATAGCTAAAAATAGAAAAACATCGTAAATTTGCTTCAAACACAAACTCCTCCTCAACCCTTGGGCCAATTTGATTCAAACTTCACAGGAATGTTGCCCAAATGACTCCCTACCAAAATAGCTAAAATCGTTGTGCTCTGACAAACAAGATGGCCGCCAGAGCTAAAAATAGAAAAAAAATCTTTTAAATGACAATTCCTCCTGTACCCTTGGGCCAATTTTATTCAAACTTCATAGGAATGTTGCTTAGGTGACCAGCTACCAAAATAGCTGAAAAGATTCTGCTCTGATGAGCAAAATGGCCGCCATCGCAAAAAATAGAAAAACATCGTTAATTTGCTTCAAACACGAACTCCACCTTAACCCTTGGGCCAATTTGATTCAAACTTCACAGGAATGTTATGTAGGTGACTCCCTAAAGAAATAGCTAAAATCATTCCGCTCTGACTAACAAGATGGCCGCCAGAGCTAAAAACAGAAAAATTCTTCAAACGACTACTCCTCCTTTACCATTGGGACAATTTTATTCAAAAGTCATAGGAATGTTGCTTAGATGACCCACTACCAAAATAGCTAAAACGTTTTCGCTCTGATGAGCAAAATGGCCGCCATAGCTTAAAACAGAAAAACTTTGTAAATTTACGTCAAAACGCGAACTCCTCCTCAACCCTTGGGCCAATTTGATTCAAACTTCACAGGAATGTTAGTTAGATGACTCCCTACCAAAATAGTTAAAATCGTTCAAAGCGGCGAACAAGATGGCCGCCAGAGCTAAAAATAGAAAAAATCTTCAAACGACAACTCCTCCTTACCCCTTGGGTCAATTTGATTCAAACTTCACATGAATATTATGTCGCTGACTCCCTACCAAAATAGCTAAAATTGTTCCTCTCTGACTAAAAAGATGGCTGCCAGAGCTAAAAATAGAAAAATTCTTCAAACGACAATTCCTCCTCATCCCTTGTGCCAATTTGATTCAAAACTTCACAGGAATATTATGTCGTTGACCCTCTACCATATTAGCTAAAATGATCCTGCTCTGATGAACAAAATGGCCACCAGAGCTAAAAATAAAAAAAACATTGTAAATTGGCTTCAAACTTCACAGGAATGTTACCCAGGTGACTCCCTACCAAAATAGTTAAAATCATTCCACTCTGATAAACAAGATGGCCACCAGGGCTAAAAATAGAAAAAAAATCTTCAAACGGCCGCACTTGGGCCGACCAGTTAAATACATGAGCTTGTATAGGAAAATCCTTTAAAAATCTTCTTCTCTGAAACCGTAGGGCCCAGGTCTTTGATATTTGGTATGAAGCTTCATCTAGTGGACCTCTACCAAGATTATTCAAATTGTAGCCCCGGGGCCAAAAATGCCCCTGCCACAGGGCCCACTGGTTTTACATAGGCTTATATAGGGAAAACCTTAAAAAATCT
Source organism: Lucinisca nassula (assembly GCA_963580285.1). Lineage (NCBI taxonomy): Eukaryota > Metazoa > Mollusca > Bivalvia > Lucinida > Lucinidae > Lucinisca > Lucinisca nassula. Next base: position 103,946,162 of record OY757011.1, read on the forward strand.
TCTTGTCTGATTTCAGAAGGCCCAGGTCTTTGATATGTGGTATGAAGCTTCACCTAGTGAACCTCTACTAAGATTGTTCAAATTATAGCCCTGGGGCTAAATATACCCCAGCGCCGGGGACTACCAAGATTTTTTAAATCACAGAGTTGGGGCCAAACATTGCCCCACCCTGGGACACGCATGTACATATCTTAACTCAGGTGAGCGAATTAGGACCATCATGGTCCTCTTGTTATAGAACACTGAAAAGGTGTCCCGAAATTTACTCTGTTATGCCTGCCTCCTGGCAGTAACCCTCAGTGGATCAAACTACCTCTGACTTAAACAGATTTTTGTTGTCCCAAAGGTGTTCGAGCCATTGAAGTTAAACTGTATTTGGGCCCCGTCGAGCGATTTTGGTACTTATCGCCTATGCGAGCAGCGAAGGTTCAGGCGAGCCTGCGCATCTGCGCAGTCTCGCCAGAACCTTCGCTGCTGGCTCATACAAGCAGTGAATCAAGAGGAACCTTCAGACAGAAAGCCATATCCCTGGCCCCTCTGAATGGCTGGGCATGCGAAGTTAAAATTTGTCATGACGGAATGCTCGAAGACACAAATTCGCTTGGCGGGGCTCATTTGTGAATAACAAGGATGCAGATCAGCCTGCACATTTGTGTATATATGTACAGAAATACAGTTGAATCTTCTTATCTCAAACTACTGCTTAAGTGAAATTAATTTTGGGTATTGTTTTTGTTTTGCTGTATTCATTACATTTCAACACCTTTTATCTAAACCAAAATTTCCAGTTCCATCAGTGAGGTGATGCTAATGAGAACACACAGCATACATTTGCAAGATGAAAGTTCAAAATCTCCTTAATTATCCAACACTACTTCTTATGTAGAGGAATTCCCTAGGGACTCAAAAACAGGTTGACTCAGCCGTGGTAAATGAGCCATGGGTGTTTGAGCCATTGAAGTTACCATTAATTAGGTTTCCCATGACAAGACTCATAATATTTCTGTTCATTTATTTTCAGACAACTGCTTTTAAAAGGTCCGGTGAAGCCAAGTAAAGGATTCAAATATAGACTGAAACATGTAAGATTTTTTTATCCCTCACAATTTTTCTTCAGTACATGTAAACATCCATATGAGATAGTTCTATCTTTCAATAGCTGTAACCCATTGCCATTGTATACTGGTCGACTCTTGCACTGTTATATTTTGGACAATCCATTTTGTCACTGAAGGGGTGTTGTGTGTATTTTTTAGCTCACCTGTCACGTAGTTACCAGGTGAGCTTTTGGGATCACTTTTTGTCCGTCGTCCGTCGTGCGTGTGTGCGTGCATAAACTTTTCCTTCAAATGACATCTCCTCATAAACCACTGATCGAATTTTAACCAAACTCTACAGGAATGATCCTTAGGTGGTCCCCTTTCAAAGTTGTTCAAATGGTGCGGCCCATTGCATATCTAGGTCACAGGAGCTAAAATAGATTTTTAAAATGAAAACTTTAAAAAATCTTCTTCTCTGAAACCGAAAGGCCCAGGTCTGCGATATTTGGTATGAAGCTTTATCTAGTGGACCTCTACCAATATTGTTCAAATTATGGCCCTTGGGCCAGAAATGCCCCCACCCCGGGGGCCTTTGGTTTTACATAGGCTTATACAGGGAAAATCTTTAAAAATCTTCTTCGGTGCAGATCTTTGATATTTGGTGTGAAGCTTCACCTAGTGGACCTCTACCAAGATTGTTCAAATTATAGCCCTGGGGCCAAAAATGCCCCCACCCCAGGAGCCTTTGGTTTTACATCATGCTTATACAGGTAAAATCTTTTAAAATCTTCTCTGAAACCGCAAGGTTCAGATCTTTGATATTTGGTGTGAAGCTTCATCAAGTGGACCTCTACCAAGATTGTTCAAATTAAAGCCCTGGGGCCAAAAATGCCCCTGCCCTGGGGGCCTTTGGTTTTACATTGGCTTATACAGGTAAAATCTTTAAAAATCTTCTTCTCTGAAACCGCAAGGCTCAGATCTTTGATATTTGGTGTGAAGCTTCATCTAGTGGACCTCTACCAAGACTGTTCAAATTATAGCCCTGGGGCTAAAAATGCCTCTGCCCCAGGGGCCTTTGGTTTTACATAGGCTTATATAGGGAAAACCTTTAGAATCTTCTTCTCTGAAACCGCAAGGCCCAGGTCTTTGATATTTGATGTGAAGCTTCACCTAGTGGACCTCTACCAAGATTGTTCAAATTATAGCCCTTGGGCCAAAAATGCCCCTGCACCAGGGGCCTTTGGTTTTACAAAGGCTTATACAGAGAAAATCTTTAAAAATCTTCTTCGGCACAGATCTTTGATATTTGGTGTGAAGCTTCACCTAGTGGACTACCAAGATTGTTCAAATTAGGGCCCTGGGGCCAAAAATGACCCCGCCCGGGAGCCTTTGGTTTTACATAGGCTTATACAGGGAAAATCTTTAAAAATCTTCTCTGAAACCGCAAGGCTCAGATCTTTGATATTTGGTGTGAAGCTTCATCAAGTGGACCTCTACCAAGATTGTTCAAATTAAAGCCCTGGGGCCAAAAATGCCCCTGCCCTGGGGGCCTTTGGTTTTACATTGGCTTATACAGGTAAAATCTTTAAAAATCTTCTTCTCTGAAACCGCAAGGCTCAGATCTTTGTTTTTTGGTGTGAAGCTTCATCTAGTGGACCTCTACCAAGACTGTTCAAATTATAGCCCTGGGGCTAAAAATGTCCCCGCCCCGGGGGCCTTTGGTTTTACATAGGCTTATATAGGGAAAAACCTTTAGAATCTTCTTCTCTGAAACCGCAAGGCCCAGGTCTTTGATATTTGATGTGAAGCTTCACCTAGTGGACCTCTACCAAGATTGTTCAAATTATAGCCCTTGGGCCAAAAATGCCCCTGCCCCGGGGGCCTTTGGTTTTACATAGGCTTATACAGGGAAAATCTTTATAAATCTTCTTCTCTGAAACCACAAGGCTCAGATCTTTTGATATTTGGTGTGACGCTTTCTCTGGTGGACCTCTACCAAGATTGTTCAAATTATAGCCCCGGGGCCCTTAGGGTTTTCATAGGCTTATGTATGGAAAATATTTAAAAATCTTCTTCTCTGAAACCATAAGGCTCAGGTCTTTGATATTTGGTATGAAGCTTCACCCAGTATAGTCATTGGGCCAAGAATGTACTAGAGACACTGATTCTCAGGTGAGTGATTCAGGGCCCAGAGGTCTTGTGTAGTTATGTCTCCCCCGAAAATTTTTTTTTCGGAGAGACATATTGTTTTTCCCCCGGGCGTCTGTCTGTCCTTCTGTCCGCACTGACAAATGTATAGTTAGGTGGCTATGACAATGGACAGAATCAATGTAATTGAATGGGATTTATTCCGTTAGACACATAAAAGATTCTTTTATGTGGCTAAAATTAGCCACATAAGTATCAATTCTGCCAAAAATAGCCACATAAGTATACATCCGTGAGAACGTCCGTCTGTCCGTCTGTCACACATTCGTGTCCGCTCTATAACTTGAAAACCGTTAGAGCTATCTTCATGAAACTTCGTATAAATATTATCAGCATTAGGCGACGTGCAGTGCACAAGAACTATAACTCTCGCATTTATACTTTTTGAATTATCTCCCTTGGAAGTTTGTCGGTATGTATATATCTATGGGCAAATCGTGTCCGGTCAATAACTTTCTTATTTTCTGATGGATTTTAAAATTACTTGGCAAAAATATTACCAACCATAAGACAATGTGTGGTGCACATGAGGCAGGTCGGTACCTCAAAGGTCAAGGTCATACTTAGAGGTCAAGGTAAAAAAAGGGGCCTTTTTTTCGTATTTGGTCAATAACTTTCTTATTATGAGATGGATTTTAAAATTACTTGGCATAATTATTAACAACCATAAGACGATGTGTGGTGCGCATGAGGCAGGTCGGTACCTCAAAGGTCAAGGTCATACTTAGAGGTCAAAGGTCAAAAAAGGGGCCTTTTTTCGTATTTGGTCAATAACTTTCTTATTTTGAGATGGATTTTAAAATTACATGGCATAATCATTAACAACCATGAGACGATGTGTGTTGCGCATGAAGCATGTCGGTACCTCAAAGGTCAAGGTCATACTTAGAGGTCAAAGGTCAAAATAGGGGCCTTTTTTTCGTATTTGGTCAATAACTTTCTTATTTTGAGATGGATTTTAAAATCACTTGGCAGAAATGTTAACCAATACAAGACGATGTGTTGCGTGCATGACCAAGGTTGGTATCTCAAAGGTCAAGGTCATACTTTGAGGTCAAAGGTAAAAAAGGGGCCTTTTTGTAGGTTTTTAGCTCACCAGAGCCGAAGGCTCCGGGGGAGCTTATAGGATAGGCAGTTGTCCGTCGTCGTCTGCATCTGCGTCAACACTTTCAAACGACATCTCCTCTGAAGCCACAGGGCCGATTGGGCCCAAATTTTATCTGTAGCATTCTTGGGCTGGGGGATTGAAAGTTTGTGTTTTTTATGAAAATCGGCTCATTAGTTTGGTTGCTATGGCAACTTAGAGTTTCCATAGACATATAATGGGGAAAATTGAAAAATGGCATTTACTGCCAAGCCTTTGCAGATATTTTGACAAAACTTTCATAGAAATATTCCTTAGGCAATCTACTATCTGCCATATGATTTTAGGCCTACTGCTCATTTTTATTGGTTGCCATGGAAACCAAAATGCAAAAAAAATAGAAAAAAAAAACTTAAAAAATCATCTCCTCAGAAACCGAACGCTCTATTAGGCTGAGAGTTTTTGGAAATATTCACCATATTTGCCTTAACAGGTTTTGTGTTTTTTTATAAAATTTGGCTCTTTAGTTTGGTTGCTATGGCAACTTAGATTTTCCATAGACTTATAATGGGAAAAATTGAAAAATGGCATTTGCTGCCAAGTTATTGCAGATATTTTGACAAAACTTTTATAGAAATGTTCCTTGAGTAACTGTCTCTCAGCCATATACTTTAATGCCAACATGGGGGTCTCCAGGTTAAGCCGGGGCCATGCCCCACCCCCTCCACTTCATAAAAGGCCATATAACTCAGAAACCATCCAGATCCCCACCCCAAAACCGTATATATTCTTGTTCCTTATGATAAAATGCATTCAGTGACATCAACCTGGGGGTCCCCCGGGTTGTGCCGGGGTCATGCCCCACCCCCTCCATTCCATAAAAGGCCCAATATCTTGGAAACCTTACAAATCCCCACCCCTAAACCATATATATTCTTGTTCCTTATGAAAATATACATTCACTGACACCAACTTGGGGGTCTCCCGGGGTGGGCCTGGGCCTTGCCCCACCCCTTCTTCACAAAAGGCCATATATCTCAGAAACAATTTAGATCCCCAACCCAAAACCATATATATTCTTGTTCCTTATGATAAGACGCATTCAGTGACACCAACCTGGGGGTCCCCGGGGTTGTGCTGGGGTCACGCCCCACCCCCTTCATTTCATAAAAGGCCCAATATCTTGGAAACCTTACAGATCCACACCCCTAAACCCTATATATTCTTGTTCCTTATGAAAATATACATTCACTGACACCAACTTGGGGGTCTCCCGGGGTGTGCCTGGGCCTTTCCCCACCCCATCTCCTTCACAAAAGGCCATATATCTCAGAAACCATTTAGATCCCCACCCCAAAACCATATATATTCTTGTTCCTTATGATAAGACGCATTCAATGACACCAACCTGGGGTCCCCCAGGTTGTGCCCCACCCCCTCCATTTCATAAAAGGCCCAATATCTTGGAAACCTTACAGATCCCCACCCCTAAAACCTATATATTATTGTTCCTTATGAAGAGACTCATTCATTGACACCATTTGGGGGTCTTCCTGGGTGCGTCGGGGCCTTGCCCCACCCCTCCATTTCACAAAAGGCCATCTATCTCAGAAACCATTCAGATCCCCACCCCAAAACCATATATATTCTTGTTTCTTATGATATGATGCATTCATTGACACTAACCTGGGGGTCCCCCAGGATGTGCCAGAGTAGTGCCCCATCCTTTCATTTCATTAAAGACCCAATATCTTGGAAACCTTACAGATCCCCACCTCTAACCATATATATTGTTATTCCTTATGATAAGACACATTCATTGACGTCAACCTGGAGGTCTCCCGGGTCAAGCCAGGGTCTTGCCCCACCCCACCACTTCACAAAAGGCTATATATCTCAGAAACTGATCAGAGCCCCACCCCTAAACCATATATAATTATCTTCTTTGTGATAAGACACAATCAAATAACACTAGCTTGGGAGTCATCTGGACTGCCTGGGTCATGCCCCACTGCTTTACTTCATTAAAAGCCATATATCTCAGAAATCATTCAGTTCCCCACCCATAAACTATAATATTCTTGTTCCTTATGATAAGACTCATTCAGTTACACCAACCTGGGGGTCACTTTGTGCTAGGGCAATGTGCCCCACCCCTCCACTTTAAAGGGCCATATATTTCAGAAACCATTCAAATCCCCACCCCATAATCATATATGTTCTTGTTCCTTATCAATAGCACACCCACTTGGGGGTCACAGGGGCCATTCCTCTCCTCTCCACGTCATAGAAGTGCCTCATATATCAGAAACCATTCAGATTCCCGCCCATAAACCATTTATATATATTCTTGGTCCTTATAGGGACAACAAACTTGGGCTTTCCTGGGATCAACAGGACATGCCCCAACCCCTCCATGGCTTACGAGTCCTTATAACTCCGGTATACAGATCTCCACTTCTACACCATATATATTCTTATTCCTTATGATAAGACGCATTTAGTGATGCCAACCAGGGCTCCAATGGGTCCATGCCCTACACCCTCTACTTAATAAAAGGCCTAATGTTTTAGATACTGAGTCCAGATGGATGCTCATTTGGATATAGGGGTTCATTTGGGAGACTTTATAATTGGTAGATTGAAATGATATCATGTTAAAATACATGGCTGCTATTGGGCAGTGCCCACCTGAGCTCTGGTGAGCATAGTGGCCCATGGGCCTCTTGTTGTCAATAACTTGCTTATTTTTGGATAAAATTTGAAGTTACTTGACAAACATGTTAACTATCATGAGAAGATGTGTTGCATGCATGATTCAGTTTGGTACCTAAAATGTCAAGACATAGAGGTCAAAGGTAAAAAAGGGGCCTTTTTTCGTGTTTGGTCAATAACTTTCTTATTTTTAGATGGATTTTGAAATTGCTAGGCAGAAATGTTAACCAAAATGAGATGATGTATTGCGTGCATGACCCATTTTGGTACCTGAAAGGTCAAGGTCATACATAGAGGTTAAAGGTAAAAAAGGGGCCTTTTTTGTGTTCTGTCAATAACTTTCTTATTTTTAGATGGATTTTGAAATCACTTGGCAGAAATGTTAACCACCATGAGATGATGTGTTGTGTGCATGACCCAAGTTGGTACCTCAAATATCAAGGACAAAAGGTCAAAGGACAAAAGGTCAAAGGACAAAAAGGGGCCTTTTTTTAGTGTTCGGTCAATAACTTTCTTCTTCCTGGATAGATTGTGAAATTACTTGGCAGAAATGTTAACCATCATGAGACGATGTGGTGCACTTTAGACCCAGGTCGGTACCTCCAAGATCAAGGTCATACTAAGAGGTCAGAGGTAAAAAAAGTTTGTTTTTTTGTGTCCAGTTATTAACTATTTTATTTCTGGATGGACTTTATAAAGTAACCATGCAGAAATGTTCACCGTCAGTAGACCATGAGTCATGTGCAAGACCAAGGTCCATACCTCAAGTGTCAAGGTCATACCTAGAGGTCAAAGGTAAAAAAGGGACAGTCAATCACTTCCTTATTCTTTGATGGATTATGAAACTACTTGGCAGAAATGTTAACCATCATGAGACGATGTGTTGTACCTCAAAGGTCAAGGCCATACTTAGAGGTCAAAGGTAAAAAAGTACTTTTTTTGTTTACGGCCAATAACTTTTTTATTTTTCAATGAACATTTTTAAAGTTACTATGCAGAAATGTTCATCTTCATTAGATGATGTGTTGCACACAAGACCCAGCTCAATGCCTCCAATGTCAAGGTTATACTTAGCAGTCAAAAACTGGGGTGACATCTGTGTTTTTGTAGAAAAACAAATTCTAGTTTTATTTGATTTTGGACTTAAAGTCCTGTTAGCAAACGGTGTAGACCCTGATCAGACACCATTTGCTATGGCCGGTTCTTCACTGTTTGCATGTGACCCTTTTATAGGTTTCAGATAAGAATGGGTCAAAATAACAGTTTTAGCTCACCTGAAGGAAAGTACAGGGACAGTTTTGTTGCAAGTACATCAACATTTTCTAGTGCTCTTAATATCTCAGTAACAACCAGATTCCTTTCATTTGGCTTGATGATAGAAGATATTGATCTAAAGTTTCATTCATTACAAAAAAAAAAAAAAAATGGAAATAATAAAAAAAAAAGAATATCTGAAATGTCATCTGTTTATTTTGTGCTTGGTGCTTTAAGGATTACCATATTTACCCTAAATATTGGGACACCTCAACTGTTCTAAAATTTTAACAAGTGATATTATGAATGAGTGACAAACAGTGTAGACCCTGATGAGATGCCGCATTTTGCGGCATCTCATCTGGGTCTACACTGTTTGCTCAGGCCTATCTGTCAGAATACATATGGTAAATAAGGTAAATTAATAAGATATTGTCATTCAGAGCAATGCGAGTCCAAAGACATTGATTGAAAACAAATATTCTTCATGTAATATGATTCTAAAGACATAAAATAAAACAGAAAAATCTGAAAACTAAAAACTAATTTATCTTTTTTTATATACATATATTTTATTCATATTACGGATTCTAAATTGATTTTAACATTAATCTGACGTTTAACCCTTCAGGCACGGTGGAAAATTTTAGGGCAGAAGACATTTTTCTTCTTTTCAGAGAAAAAGAAAGCTTGACATTTCATGTGAATCTGATTCACATGGAATATCAAGTCTAAATTTATGTGAAAAAAATGATTGCCATTTACTGTGCAATTTTCCTTTAAGGATACACATGAAATATACATGTACTCAAGGACTTTAACTCTTGTCTTGCTGAATGAATTAATTTATCCACACCCATTTTTTTACTTTTCAACCAATCAGATTACTAGGTGTAATTTATTCTTACAATTTAGGAAAGTGAATGTAAACAGTGTAGATCCTGATCAGATCCAGATCTGCACTATTTGCAAGGGTAGGAGTTATTGTGGTTCAACAGGACAAGGGTTATAAACTGTCTCAGCTGAAGAATATGAAAATATTTCAAATTTTGCCAAATTTATTCCAGAACCACTTTCACATAATTATGAGCCTCATCATGAAAAAAAAAAACACAAAAAAAAACAGCAAACATTTTTTTTGTCATTTGCGAATAAGAAAGGTGCAGATCATACTGGGCATCTGTGCATTTTGATCGGCATCATATTGATGAATACGTGTTCGCTTCTTAGACAATGATGTTTAAGGACGCAGCAACCCTATTTGTGGGTCATAAGAGACAAACTTGGATAGTATAATACCACTAGTTTGTATATCTAAATGAGCCTTTGTGATCTTAAGAGGGTTCAAGCCTAACTTGGGTCATGTGAGATGCCAAGTCCCGCAATTGAAGATCCGGTGATTTTCTGTGAAAGTGCGAAATATCCCGTAACCCTTGTCCTGCTGGATAAATTCTGACTATCAACCAGTCAAATAATTTATTATACTGTATTTTGTTCATTTTTTATTTTTTAAGCTTTATTTTTCATCAATAAAATCTGTTTGGCAAACAGTGTAGATCCTGACCAGATGGTATATTGAGGAGCCATCTGATCTGGATCTACATTGTTTGCAAAGGTTTTACTGTTTTACTGTTTAAAGAAATAATATATGTATGATAACAAAAAAAATCTGAATAAATAAATATTTGTGAATGATTCAAATTAATATTTGATGAACAGCATTATTCATTATTATTCCAGTAACAAGATCAAATTATTGATTCTGAAAGAGGCAATTAATATTGACCATGGAATGAATTTGCATCTTATAAAAGCTGTATTAATTTTCCCTGTATTATTTGTGCATGTCGAGAAACTGGTCACATGCTAGTCACCATTTGTTTGTTTGATTTGAGGTTTAACGTCCCTGCCAACACTGTAAAGGTCATTTTGGAGACGTTGCTTCCAATTTTGTGGGACTTTTACCCAACATTGAGATGAAATGACATCTCAAGCCCTGTCGCCCAATGAAACCAATAGGGTTTATAAGCATGGGTGGTCCGTCTCGCACCGCATTGCCTGGGCAGGCTTAGATCCTCTAAGCAGTTTACTAGTACTTGTGTGTGGGTCGGATTCAGCTCTGCGTGGAAGCATCATGCAGCCGATATATTTCTTCAAGCCCCGATGGGCGGGGGCTGCCGTCACTATTCCAAATTAGAAGTACAAGTAGGCACTAACACCTGATATGGACCAGTCCATGCCAAGTGATAGTCCATACCCAGTCCATACAATACATTCATTTTTCCATTCACAACTGCATGAAAACAAAAACTGAAGATGTTAACTGTATTAACCCTTATCCTGCTGAATATTCATTTTAGCCACACCCATTTCTGACTTTGAACCAATCAGATTACTTTATGTAATTTATTGCTTGGCCCACGCCCATAGGGGCTTGAAGAAATATATGGGCTGCATGATGCTTCCACGCAGAGCTGAATCCGGCCCGCACACTAGTACTGGTTAACCGCTTAGAGGATCTAAGCCTGTCCAGGAACCGCGGTGCGAGGCGGACCGTCCTTAATAATAAACCCTATTGGTTTCATTGGGCTAAAGGGCTTGAGATGTCATTTCATCTCAATGTCGGGTAAAAGTCCCTCAAAATTGGAAGCAACGTCTCCAAAATGACCTTTACAGTGTTGACGGGGAGGTTAAACCTCAAATCAAACAAAACAAAAAAAAAAAAATTTATTGCTACAATTTCATAAACTGAATGTCAAACAGTGTAGATCCAGATCAGATGGCTTCTTCAGAAGCCATCTGATCTGGATCTACACTGTTTGCAAAGATAGGGGCTGTCATTGACCGCAGCAGGATAAGGTTTAATACTCACCATGCTGACTATTTCAATATGTTACACTCCTCCCCAATTTACAGCCATTTGTGAAAATTAAAAAGAGAAACGATCAGGAACTGATACAATCAGATCCCAAATTCTTCCCACAATATCACTAGGGAAAGAAGTCGAAACATGGAAGAGCAACAACAGTAATATACATAATGGGGGAAAATCAGAATCACCAACAAATAGTTCCTAATCATTAGGGCCCCGCACTGAAAGTGTGGGTGCCCTATAGTAATCACTCTGTCCGTCCGTCTGTCTGTCTGTCTGTCTGTCCATCTGTCCGTCTGTCCGTCCACAAATTTTTTTATCCTCCATAACTTTCTTATTCCTGGATGGATTTAAATATTACTTGGCAGAAATGTTAACCATAATGTGATGGAGTGTTGCGCGCAAAACTCAGGTCCGTACCTCAAAGGTCAAGGTCATACTTAGAGGTTAAAGGTCAAAAAAGGGTCTTTCCTGTGTCCAATTAATAACTTTGTTATTATTATTCCTGGATGGCAGAAATGTTAACCATAATGTGATGGAGTGTTGCGTGCAAGACTCAGGTCCGTACCTCAAAGGTCAAGGTCATACTTAGAGGTTAAAGGTCAAAAAAGGGTCTTTCCTGTGTCCAATTAATAACTTTGTTATTATTTCTGGATGGATTTAAATATTACTTGGCAGAAATGTTAACCATAATGTGGCCCCGCACTGAAAGTGTGGGTGCCCTATAGTAATCACTCTGTCCGTCCATCTGTCTGTCTGTCTGTCTGTCCGTCTGTCCGTCCACAAATTTTTTTATCCTCCATAACTTTCTTATTAGGGCCCCGCACTGAAAGTGTGGGTGCCCTATAGTAATCACTCTGTCCGTCCGTCTGTCTGTCTGTCTGTCCGTCTGTCCATCCACAAATTTTTTCCTACTCCTCTGATAGCGCTGCCGGGGCCCTAGTCAGTTTCACTGACAGCTCTAGTTGCTTTCACTTCTGTTTTGACATCACATGTGTATTGTCTGCCCCTATTTTCCAAAGGGCTAAGGCATGATATTTAATATGTTTTGGTTTTTGTTTGATTTGAGGTTTAAAGTCCCCGTCAACACTGTAAAGGTCATTTTGGAGACGTTGCTTCCAATTTTGTGGGACTTTTACCCGACATTGAGATGAAATGACATCTCAAGCCCTGTCGCCTAATGAAACCAATAGGGTTTATAAGCATGGACGGTCCGACGTGTGCGCACCGCTTTGCCTGGGCAAGCTTAGATCCTCTAAGCGGTTTACCAGTACTGCGGGTCGGATTCAGCTCTGCGTGAAAGCATCATGCAGCCCATATATTTCTTCAAGCCCTGATGGGCGGGGGCCGTTATTTAATATGTGAATCAACTGCTGGACAGATGATTCATTAGAAGCAATGATTAGGAACCAATTAACATAATCATCTCACACACCAAAGGGAAAGAAACACCAACACAAAACAACCCCCACCATAAGCAAAATATCACAGGTGGAAAGCACAAGTTATTTAGCATTGGAGTTTAACAGCCCAGTCAGCACTATTTAGGTCATTTTTGGTATCTACATTTTTGAGCCGGTCATTGTACCTATACACACTTTTTCTGGGCAGGCTCATACATAAGCAGTTAACCAGTACAGTGCACATTCTTTCGCCATAAACTGACAACTGCCCTTCTTGAATCAGCAGAAGGGAGGGAATGACTCTAGAAAAGATTTCATGATCAATCTTCACGAAAGAATGTTGCCGACTCCGGCAGGTATCGAACCTGCGTCCTCCTGATCACCAGTCAGACGTGCATCAGACTGAGCTACCAAGGCCGAAGACAAGGCCCAAGTTACTTTATGACAGAATGGTCAAATGCCCATCCATAATAAAAAGACGCCAGCAGTACATACATGCAAAGCCAAACTATAAAAAACACCAAATCACAACAGAAGAAACATCCCGGAATGGCCAGTACAAATTTTCCACTTGTGGACCCAAATCGACACCACACAGCCACAGTCTGTGCCCCAAGGTAAAGGTCTCTGAAAAAAATGCAACCAAAAAAAATAGGTTACCATCTGTAACACAATTTTCAAGGTAATTTAACATTTTAAACTTTGTTTTGCAGAACTGGAAGAAATTCAAGATCAGCTGGAATGAGTTCACATACAGTTTAGAAGTGTGGAGAGGGTCGATCAAAAAGATTGAAGGTATAATAATTGAGCCAGCACATGACAAAATCTACAGGAAGTCTTGAGCGACCAGCAAAACACACATCAGCCTGCGCATATGCGCAGTCTGATCAGAGTCTTCGCTGATTGCATGTACCCACTATAGGCTGACATCTATGCCAAGAGACATAAGCAAAAGGTCTTGTCATAGTTGATAGGTGCACAGGTTGATTTGAGTCTCTGCGGGTCGCACGGTCTTATTGTAGGTTTTGTTATGCGCCGGCTCATATAGAGTCTTTATGAAATGCAGTAAGATGCTAAACTGTTACCCTGACAAGGTAGCGAAATGTACATAAATGCTTGTGCTTGATCAGTGTAATACAGTAACCCATTTTGTATGAATGATCCCAAAATGTGTCATTTGAATACAGTGTAGGCCCAGATCAGATGCTGCAGAGCACAGCATCTGATCAGGGCCTTTTTGCTGTTTGCAGATAGTTCAACCATTTGCTAATAATTTAAAGAAGCTTATTTGAGCCCGGCCAAGCGAATTAGTGTCTTCGAGCATTCCGTCATGACAAATTTCAACTGCGCATGCCCAGCCATTCAGAGGGGCCAGGGATATCGCTTTCTGTCTGAAGGTTTCTCTTGATTCACGGCTTGTATGAGCGAGCAGCGAAGGTTCTGGCGAGACTGTGCGGATGCGCAGGCTCGCCTGAACCTTCGCTGCTCGCATAGGCGATAAGTACCAAAATCGCTTGACGGGGCCCATTTAATGTTATATGTTAGAAACGACAAACATGAGCCCTATTTCTTAATTGTGATAAAGTATCCTTTAACAAATACCAGCCTTCATTTATCTACTAGGACTACCCTTAGTATGTGCATCAACCAAGGCAGCATGTAGTACAATTTCTTACGCCTTTAGTATGGCCCGGCCGGCATTACAAAAACACTCCCTTTCAAATATATTGAAAATTTAACCAGTAAAAAAGGAAAATTTTCAGTTTTCATATTTTTACACAAAACATAGACTGTGGGTACTTGTGAGAACCACCTCACTTTGTGTGTACTTGTTAGAATCGCCTCGGTGAGGTGGTTCTAACAAGTACCCACAATCTATGTTTTTAGCAGAAATAAGAAAAATAGTGTAAACCTCTGTAAACCCCAGTTTTACAATATTAAAGTGACGTTTAAGGGGGGTCAAAAATATATAGGCGTGTTTTCGTGATGAGGGATCGACCCTGCGACATCCCGACACCAAAGCAGATGCTCTACCACGGGGCTATCGGCACTGGTTAACCCATTTAGTACCAGAAACCCCAAAAGGGATAAGTGGCAAACAGTGCAGGCCCAGATCAGACGCTGCATAATGCGGTGTCTGATCAGAACCGACACTGTTTGCAAAACCTTCAGCTAATTTACAAATATATTTTGAAGAAAACACAACCTGACACCCCTAAATTTTGAAACAGACTCCTGCCATATATACGGAGGAAGATTCCATTTTGTACAAAATGGGTTAAAAGATGAACGTGTTTGTATCAGCTATGGTAAATGAGCCATAGGTGTACAAGTCTGAGAAATAGGGATCAATTTTCTGACAGGTTTGAGCTATTTATAGCTGGGCTATTCTTAGCACTCAGGGGCAGCATAGTAATTTCAGACAAACAATCTTGTGCCAGTCTAGTGCGTATAGCATGAAATCCTAACAAAATATGTTTCTTATTGCAATTTATGACGGGTCACCTGGCAGTTTCATTAAGTATGACTTAATGACAGATAATATTTAGGGGTCAGTAAAACTACAAGTACTCTTTGTTTTCTTTTATTATCTCTCTCTTTATTCCTTTTATATTTTGGCTAAATGGGACCAGCTCAGTCATTGGCCCAGAAGTCCTAGTTCAGACTGTGTACCAGTGTCATCTGTACTGGGCCTGACACTGGCCACGCGGTATGCGGACCATGCTGAACCAGGGGGACATACTTTTCAGTAGCTGCTGATAGAATGAATAGCATGCTCACAAACATGGCACTTGCTCTGATCAGTGCGGCTGGCACAGCGCATTTGCCATGTTGGCGATACTTGCATTTGGCTGGAAAACATGATAATGCTGATTCTCAGTCTAGCTACTCAGCCAGTGTGAGTAGCTATCCAGTCAGCCAGTGTGACTGGTCTGCAGTTAATGTCAGTCTAGCTACTCAGCCAGTGTGAGTAACTATCCAGTCAGCCAGTGTGACCGGTTTGCCGTGAAATCCAGCTACTCAGCCAGTGTGAGTAACTACCCAGTCAGCCAGTGTGACTGAGTGTGAAGCAGTATTAACATGAAATTCCAAAGTATCAGCTACATGAAAAGTGATAAATTGTATCAGGCTGTTGTAGCCTGGTAGAACTTGGGGATAATTTGATGAATGTTTTGTAAAATGAAATGGAATTCCCCAAACATTGCATTAACTTTGAAACACTTTCTGATTACTATGGTCTCATCTGGGACTTGAGCTGATCCCTTACTCCATGTCACTGATGCAAGGTGTTGTGGTGGGGTGGTCTTGGTGGAAAGCTTTGCAAATGGAAGAAATGTGGTCTTCCAAGCACAGAAACAGAACTGACGTTGGTGCAATGTTTGATCAGCCTTTATAATTCATCAGTGTTTGATTTTTCACCACCTTTCCTATGGAGGTCAGACAGCTCGACCTTTAATATACCATCTATAATACCTTAGCAGAGTATGAGTTTAAAACAAAAACTATTAGTTGCAGCATCAAACTAGATTTAAAGGGTACCCCATCATAAACAAAATTTTATCTCCTAAAATTACTATTTATGACGGGTCACCTGGCAGTTTCATTAAGTATGACTTAATGACAGATAATATTTAGGGGTCAGTAAAACTACAAGTACTCTTTGTTTTCTTTTATTATCTCTCTCTTTATTCCTTTTATATTTTGGCTAAATGGGACCAGCTCAGTCATTGGCCCAGAAGTCCTAGTTCAGACTGTGTACCAGTGTCATCTGTACTGGGCCTGACACTGGCCACGCGGTATGCGGACCATGCTGAACCAGGGGGACATACTTTTCAGTAGCTGCTGATAGAATGAATAGCATGCTCACAAACATGGCACTTGCTCTGATCAGTGCGGCTGGCACAGCGCATTTGCCATGTTGGCGATACTTGCATTTGGCTGGAAAACATGATAATGCTGATTCTCAGTCTAGCTACTCAGCCAGTGTGAGTAGCTATCCAGTCAGCCAGTGTGACTGGTCTGCAGTTAATGTCAGTCTAGCTACTCAGCCAGTGTGAGTAACTATCCAGTCAGCCAGTGTGACCGGTTTGCCGTGAAATCCAGCTACTCAGCCAGTGTGAGTAACTACCCAGTCAGCCAGTGTGACTGAGTGTGAAGCAGTATTAACATGAAATTCCAAAGTATCAGCTACATGAAAAGTGATAAATTGTATCAGGCTGTTGTAGCCTGGTAGAACTTGGGGATAATTTGATGAATGTTTTGTAAAATGAAATGGAATTCCCCAAAAATGAAGGAATGAATATCATGACTGAATGATCCCCAAGTAAAAGGAATAAAGATTAAGAAGTGGGGGTATCAGTGACTAGGAGCAGTAACATATAAGCAAGTATATACAGGATATCTGTACCTGCAGCATGTCATTTGTCACACATAATCAGTAAAATATTACAACTTGTTTACCCTTCAAGTACCACAGAAAATCCCAAGCAGATGACAGACAGTTTGTTTGATCGTTTGATTTGAGGTTTAACATCCCCGTCAACACTTTAAAGGTCATTTTGGAGACGTTGCTTCAAATTTTGTGGGACTTTACCAGACATTGAGATGAAATGACATCTCAAGCCCTGTCGCCCAATGTAACCAATAGTGTTTAGATGATAGACAGATTTAAATTTGCGCTCTTAATGTCTTCATATTCCAGTGAAAAAACATGGCCCAACATCTCATGGGAATCAGACAATTCACATGCAATGTCAAGCCTAAGTTGCCTAACATCTGCCACTAACAAAGGAACATGTACAAGCCATCCTCAAGATGTGCTATGCACCAGAAGGATTAAATTGTAAAAGAGTAAACTGTGCATCTTTATGACTTCAGTTCATTTTATAATGGATGACCATTGTCCTAAGGTATGGATCATACATGATCTTCGCAGCTGATGTAACTGTGTGTCCAGAATTTAAATAACTGTCATAGCCCACATGAGCAAGAATGTTCCTTTCCTATCGTTTGCACAAGGCAGTTCAGAAAAGTGTGTTAAATTATTCTTCTAGTAAATGTTGGCATCACCAAATTTTATGTCACTTTGTAGGAAAATGCTTCTTTGTCAATTGAACTTCCAATTCTGTACCAATCCACAACACTAGCTTGATCCTCATGTTGGATATACAAAACACCTGACCTGAACAAGACTGGAACTATCCTGAAACTGATACAAAAAGATCATAAACATGGTACTAGGAATAAATACAAGAGTCCAGGATGACTGCCACTATTTTGGCACAATGCAGTTTGTTCTGAGTCCAGTCAACACTATTAAGGTCATTTTTGAGCCGGTCAGTTGGCATTACTGCATAAGCGGTTAACCAGTACAGTGCATAGTATGTAAGCGGTTAACCAGTACACTGCACATATTCTTATGCCAGAAACTGACAACTGCATGCCCTTCATGAATCAGTGTGTGTAGCAGTGGGACTGGTCTGCAGGTACTATCAGTCTAGCTACTCAGCCAGTGTGAGTAACCATCCAGTCAGCCAGTGTGACTGGTCTGCCTTTAATCCCAGCTACTCAGCCAGTGTGAGTAGCTACCCAGTCAGCCAGTGTGACTGAGTGTGAAGCAGAACAGTCCCTTGCAGTTACATGAAACGACTGACATGATATGAAGGGATTGAATGAACACAGAAAAGATTTCAAAATTATGTTGCCGACCCAGGCAGGTATCGAACCCACGTCCGCCTGATCATCAGTCAGACGTACATCCGACTGAGCTACCAAGGCTGGCCCAAACCATTGAGGAAGGAAAATAATCGGTCCAGACTGCAAGATGTGGACATTAATCTCTTTGCCTTGTACTATGTCAGCCAAAAAATAATAAGCAAAATTAAAAAGAGAGGTTTGACAAGATAAAATATTCTATTATGTTTGTTAGTTGTGGTTTAACCTTCCCATCAACACTATTAAGGTCATTTGGAGATTTTGCTTTCAATTATGTTAGAAAAATCTTATCATCGTCTCACAAAACGAAATCTGATCAACCTTACTGGAGACTGATCGGTCTCTGTAAACTGGAGACCTAGCTATGTTTCTGTTAAGCTTAGTTTTAAACTGAATTCACAGCCATTTAATCTGGTTGTCTTATACCCTTAGAATGGGAGACTAAGCCATGCAGTCCTATCATCTTCCACTGTAAGGATTGGAGATGTCAACACAGCGTTTCTACTCGCATTAAAATGATAGCCATGATTGTCAAAACTCCTTTGTTAAAGATGTATAAGTGGCAGTGCAATCTGGTAAATTGAGACATCAGCCAGACAGTTAGATAACTTAGATCGCCATGCATTGTCTTGCATAGTCTGCATTGTCAGAAGTGGTGACCAACCCACTTGTGCTGTAAGACTTCAAGCTTTGGCCAAGCAGTCAGATTGTACTACGGACCCTGTCATATGCAGCCTGATCAATATCTTAAATTGCTGCTGATACTGTAGACACTGTCAGCAAAACTCTTTGTTTTTTTGTTTTTTTTTTTGTTTTGTTTTATGGCCCTTTCAAGATTATTTCACTCATATTGAGCAGATAGTTAATCAGAGGTTGTCAAAAAACTAAAGTACCCGGAGAAAACCACCTGGACTTCCTTTGCAGAACTCGGCTTCTCACATGTGACCCGAGCCAGGCTCGAACCCATAGCAGCGAGAGACCTAATGAATGAGAGTCAGCATTCTCATCCACTAGGCCACTGAGGCCCGTTTCATCATAACTGTTTACCACCTGTTACCAACATGGACTGGCCAACAAAATCTGCTCATATGGACGGAAAATCGGGTATGTCTGGAGTCTTCACAAAATCAGACAAGACTTGTGCTGATATTATTTCTGCACTTGGAAGACCTAAGTCTGCACAATATGACAAGAGCTCTACATCTTGTTAGATAATTGTTATTTCTAAGCTTCTCTTTAAAATTCACTTGCTTGCTTTTATGTTTTCACTTAAAGTGCAAAGTCACAATCAGATAAGGGGGAGTGGGGGGGGGGGGGGTCTAATGGTTGATATACGAGTTGACCTGACATGAACCCCAGTGAAAAGCCGGAGGAGAGGCGATACATGTAGCAGTTTCTAGGCAGGGGAGGCATGCAAATGCTTGCAGCTTTGCATCTACAGCTAGCAGAAATCAAGTGAGGGCTGAATGGCATTCTATATGAGGCCTGAATAAGGTTGTGCATCTTGATTAGATTAGATGACTACAACACACTGAATGGCAGGCACCTTACAATGAGACATGAAAACCGATGCAAACCTGAGGCCTTATGAGACACAAACGAGCTAAGGAGATGATGAAATTCAGACCGTATTCATGAATTTAGCCATAATGAATAAAGGCTAGACCTAGCTGCAAGTAATCTTCATGTGAGGATGATGCAGAAAAAATAGATGCCCTGTGGGAAGGCATGTCATATCAAGTCCCAATAAAGGAATGAATAAGATGAGCATGATGCTCTCTTAAACATTGAACAAGGCAAAGGTTACTCGGTTGCAGGTGAAAACTAGAGTACTTGGAACAAAACTACCTGACTTTTAATTGCAGAACTTGGCGTCACCGTGGTATGAACAAGAAAACAAGCATATTTTCAAGAATAATGAGTCGCTGTTATTTAATGTGCAGCACCGAGAGATTATTGATTTGGAGCTTTAAGACCCAGTCAGCACTAATTTAGTTCATATCGAGCTGAGGGCAGCGATTACCAGAATAGAAGCTAAGTTCTAGTGGCAAACAGCAGCTGCACATCGAACAGGCATGTTTGTCTCAACTTTAATCACCCGATTTGAGTAGGTATGGGAAAGCAATGAAAAATACTTATCTTTGACATCTGTAACAGTTTCAATGCTTGCTTCTTGTCCCACACCCTGATGAGATTGTCCAGAGGCCATGGTTTCAAGGTGACTACACAAGTAACGTCACGAGAACTTGGTGTTAGTAGAATCCTATAAGTCCTGTTGACTTGTCTTCTACGTCTCTTCTTTACTGACTTCCAAAGTCATTTTCAAAGTTCAGATTTGAAATGTTAGACCCGGTTTCAGATAAACGACACACACTTCAATCTCAGCATATTATAGCATTGTTCATAAAGTATTATCTGCTCTCAGCAAACAGATTTTTTATACGTTTATAAAAACGCAATCAGTGAGATTCGAACTCGAACTGTCAGCATGACAAGCAGCGTTGACATCCCCTCGGTCGTTGTGACTACTGTTGGAAGATGAAAATAGCGGCTGCATTATCTTGAAAAGTCATTTTCTATGTAAAGTCCACCATTGAAAGAAATTCCAATCTGGCATTTTAAACATGCTCAAATGTTATCCTTTTCAGTGAATTCTCTGCAGACAAGTGTTCATAATCTTTCATAATCTTAACTAGGCCAGAAAAGCTTAAAGCTTTGCAAATGGAAGAAATGTGGTCTTCCAAGCACAGAAACAGAACTGACGTTGGTGCAATGTTTGATCAGCCTTTATAATTCATCAGTGTTTGATTTTTCACCACCTTTCCTATGGAGGTCAGACAGCTCGACCTTTAATATACCATCTATAATACCTTAGCAGAGTATGAGTTTAAAACAAAAACTATTAGTTGCAGCATCAAACTAGATTTAAAGGGTACCCCATCATAAACAAAATTTTATCTCCTAAAATTACTATATAAGGGCCCTGTGTCGTCTGATCTGGGCTTGTAGTGTTTGATTTGTAGAAAATACCCGAGTTACAATGTTTGTCCGAAAAATTATCGCATGGTGGCATGTGCTGTAACGGTTTTCCAGTTTTATGACGAAGGCACGATCAATTGCTATTTCCCTGTATATGAATAAATATACATAATTACTACGGTAACCTGATCTACCACGTTGAGTGGATGTTTCCAGACGAGATGAAGAGCATCGAGTGTGATGCTTAACCCTTGTCCTGCTGAATATTCATATATGCCACACGCACTACCGATTATCAACCAATCAGATTACTTGATGCAAATTATTGCAACAAATTCACAATCTGAATGGCAAACAATGTAGATCCTGATCAGATGGCTTCGTCAGAAGCCATCTGATCTGGATCTACATTGTTTCAAAGATAAGGCATATCCGGGATTAGCAGGACAAGGGTTAAGGTTGGAAACATCCCAAGAGATATGATACTCTGCATAAATATAAAATAATGTATACACCTGTAAACCCCTGTTTTCTCTGTATAAAGTGGGGTTTAAGTGGGTATTCATGTCATGGGCGTTTTCACATGATGACTATTGTGATTATATGTTTATTGTGTACCTACCTTTGCTTCCAAATAATGTTGTTGTTTCTTTCCAACATAAATAAGCTGGAAAATTTTATGTACACACTGCATGTAAGTGACGTCATTATTTGAATTTCACACGTCTGGTTCCACATTATGCCCAGCTGTTTTCTAGAGTCCCAACAAATGCCGGCGCTCAGAGCAAGCAAAGATGGTGATTCGGAATAGGAAAATGCGAGTAGGGTGATACAGAATTCTGTATTTCTGTGTCAGAAAACTGGTACTAGATACCAGAATTTTTTGTAGGTATATAATAAGGGTGAAAGACAGTTGAAGTTGTTCTTTAAAGTAGTATTCTTATATAAATTCATACCAACTTAATCTATATTTGTCTAGCTGTACATGGTATTTATTCTGTCCAAAAATTTTTGTCATTGTATTTATCTAATGGCTTAACTATAGTGTCAGTATTTACTTTTGTCATGAGATATACTTTCCAGTATTTATTGTTCCAAAAATGGCTTTCTCTTACGTAAGTAAAACTTTAAAGTACTTCAGAAAAATCTCCAGCAAACGATAATCTAATCATGATGATAACAAGTTCGCGAAACGAAGACCCCCTCTAAATCCTACTTTATATAGAGAAAAGTGGGGTCTACGGGGGTATACATTATCTGCCTTATTTTTTCTCAAAAACATAGATTGTGGGTACTCGTTAGAACTGCCTCATTGAGGCACTTCTAACGAGCATCCACAATATATGTTGAAAGCAGAAATAAGAAAGATGTTATCATTTTTACCCAAAATATGTAATTTCTGACACCATGTTTGTTTTGTTTGTTTGATTTGAGGTTTAAAGTCCCCGTCAACACTGTAAAGGTCATTTTGGAGATGTTGCTTCCAATTTTGTGGGACTTTTACCCAAGATTGAGATGTAATGACATCTCAAGCCCTGTCACCCAATGAAACCAATAGGGTTTATTAGCATGGACGGACCGCCTCGCACTGTGGTTCCTGGACAGGCTTAGATCCTCTAAGCGGTTTACCAGTACTAGTGTGCGGGCTGGATACAGCTCTGCGTGGAAGCATCGTGCAACCCATATATTTCTTCAAGCCCCTATGGGTGGGGGCAAACTGACACCATGTTGGACGCCATTATTTCACATGAACATGTTTTCCTAAGGTTTTTCAGAAAAAAAAAAAACATGGGCTTGAGTCACATCTTATGTCAAACCTTATTTCCTGGGGAGCAAATTCTTCCCTTTGAGAGTAGAACTTTTTTTTTTCTCAGGGGCTTCCTTTATGGCAAAAAAAGACAAAATGAAAAAAAAAACAACAGGAAGTCACAAAATGTTGTCTGCCTGTAGTATCAGAAAATATGTAAGGTGTAATCTGTACATTTTTAGAATCCCTCTTTAACGTGTGTTAAAAAAAAACATGATATAAAGAAGTTTTGGTGTATCTCCAAATGTAAAGAAGCCTCTGTTGTGTAGTGGTTAAGCTACTCGACTCATTAACCAGGGGTGGTGGATTGGATCCCCGGCTTCTCAAGACTTTCACATGGGTCTTTCCGGGGAGTCTTTAAACCAAGGTCCCATTAGCTGTTGGTGGAATGTAAAAACTCAAACGCACCTACACACACACACATCTCCAAATGTAAACATTTCATTTCACTTGTTACTTTCCTACAGTCGCAATTTGTTTGCAATGTCAAACCTTGTGTGACAATAAAAAAAAAAAAATTAAAAAAAAAAAAAAAACAATTAAAAAACAATACAACTAAAACATACCAAAATCTTCTTGTTCATAATGAAAACACACCTATACAAATACGTTGTAAACTTTATCGCTGAAATATCGAAAATTTTAAGATGAAAAATTTTGATATTTTTCTTATTTCTGCTCTAAAATATAGATTGAGGGTACTCATTAGAACCACCTCATTGAGGCAGTTCTAATGAGTACCCACAATCTATATTTTAGAGCAGAAATGAGGCAGTTCTAATGAGTACCCACAATCTATATTTTAGAGCAGAAATAAGAAAAACAAGGTTTACCCCTTTAAACGCCAGTTTTACTATATAAAAGTGGGGTTCAAGGGGATTAAAATTATATAGGCTTGCTTTCGTAATGTAATAATTGTTGTCTCATCTTACAGTGCAATCATTTTTGTTAGACTGTTAAATCATTAATTTGTAAAGTACAAAGATTTGGATAGTTTTTGTTTGAAGATTGTGATCATTATAGTTTGTCAGCTTAACAACATTAAAGTACATTTATTGTTTTTGACAAAAGTCATACCACCCTGCTTTATAAGCTTCCTTCTTAGTGTCTGTATTAGCCCTTAGTACTTTACATGCTGTTTTTTTTTATTGTTTGTTTCTTTGTTTCAACAGGCGACATTTTGAAATATTTTTTTAGCTCACCTGAGCCGAAGGCCGTCATCTGTCCGTCGTTCATGCATTTGAAATTTAATATCTCAGTAGCTAGCTGCCGAATCTAAATCAAATTTTATGTGCAGTATCACTGCGTTGGGGGATTGATTTCATTAGGTTTTGGACCAGCTTTGATCAGAACTGTGGTTGCCATGAAAACAAATATGCTCCATAGACTTATAATGGGAAAAACGACGTCTCCAACTTTTCTCAGCCGTTTCTGATCTGGTCTTTATCAAACTTGCAGATATCCAGGAGAGGCATACAGTCTACGTCAAGTTCGAATTTGGGCCTCTCAGGACTAAAGGCTTTGGAATTACCTGCCCTTGAGCATAAAAATAGGGGAAAATTGGTGTCTCCATTTTTTCTCAGCTGTTATTGGTCTAATCTTTTTGAAACTTTTAGTAAACAAGAACAAGCATAATATCTCAGACGAGTTCGAATTTGGGTCGAATCTGACAACTGGTTTCGCAGTTGCTTTTGCTTGAGCGTGAAAATTTTTACCAGAGGCTTTCAATGGAAAAACACGTCTCCAGCTTTTCTCAGCCATTGATCTGATCTTTATCAGACGTGCGGATAACCAGGAGAGGCATACAGTCTATGTTGAGTTCGAATTTGGGCCTCACAGGACCAAGGGCTTTGGAGTTACCTGGCCTTGAGCATAAAAATTAGCGAAAAATGGTGTCTCCACTTTTTCTCAGCTGTTTTTGATCTGATCTTTTTGAAACTTTTAGTAAACAAGGACAAGCATAATATCTCGAATTTAGCTTGATCTGACAACCAGTTTCGCATTTACGTTCCCATGAGTGTGAAAAATTTTACCATTGGCTTACAATGGAAAAATGACATCTCCAACTTCGGAGTATTCTTTGCCCAAAAGAACTTGGCATTTTTATCCAATTTGTCTCCATTGGACATCAGGCAGCTACACAATTTGAAAATGCATTAATGCTACCTTGGGATTCAGGGATTGATATATTCCTTTGCTGATCGCCATTTAAAGAACAGAATTTGAATAAAAATGTCCAGTCCGATTGTTGAGAAAAATATCTAACACATATTTTTCCCCATTGGTACACCACAGGAGCTTGAAATTTGGTGAAAAATACAAGTTAAACTGGATCAAATTGATTATCCTTTAAGGCAAATCAAAGGTGCCTCTGGCCTGCCCTTTAGGATGGGCTTTTCCTTTTTACTCACATTGTAGAATAGTCAACTTCAGCTATTTTATGCTCTGCATGCCAGGTATTTTTTTTTGGCAGATGACATTTTGAAATATTTTTCTTAATTTTTCAAGAAAACACGATTTGATATCTCATGCAAATTATCTCCATAAAACAGGATTTGAGATCTCATGCAAATTGTCTCTATTTGAGACAATTTACATGAGATGTCAAGTCCTGTTTTCCTGGAAAATTAAGAAAAATATCAATAATTTGTCATCTGTTGAGCCTAGTGAGTGTTAAAGATTAATGCATTTCTGAGCAAACTTCAAGCTCCTGTGTATACACACACTTCTGATCAGAATCAGAATTGTTACAGGTGAATTGTCAAATGACATTCATGCACCAGGACCTGTAATGGGAAGTTAGTCCCTCGCTCTCACCAAAGAGGTAAACTTAGCTACACAATCCTCACCGTTGAAATAATCGAATCGGGAAGGGCATTCCAATCTCTAATGGTTCGAGGGAAGGATGATTCCTTACAAATGTCATGATAACATAAATTATGCTGATTATCTTCCGTTTATTTCAGGTCATCAGGGTACCGGGGTTGTGAGTTATTTCGTCTTCCTGCGATGGCTGTTTTTCCTCAATTTCTTCATCTTCCTCCTGTGTTTTTGGGTGCTCACGTTTTTTCAAGTGGCATTTCCAGAATCTGACTATGACTCGGACACGACAGGCAACACATACGATACCAGCGTGTCAGATACTTGCTCTGCACAATACAAGCCGAACGTCACACACGATGGGTTATCATATGTTCTGGACTTTGTACAGGGAACAGTAAGTAAAATACAGTAAAATTCCTATATTAAGACCACCCTTGGGACTGTTCAAAAGTGGTCTTTAAGACCACTTTTGAACAGTGCCAATGGTGGTCTCTTATTAGGAGACACTGAGTGTAGAAAACACAAAGAAAGAATAACTGCAATGGTCTCAATAAGCTTTTAAAAGCAAATTTAGTCTTAATTATAGGTGGTCTTAATAGTGGAATTTTACTGTACAGTGAAAATACACTATTAAAGGTGCATTAATGAGCTATCTGGAAAAAATGCTTCCAAAAATAAAATACATATAGCCGGTATTTTTCTTTAAAACAATACAAATGAATGCATTTTATGCAAAAATGCGAACAATTATGATGACAGGTAAACGAGTTTGAGAGGCATTCCCTAACTAGGTTTCGAACACTAGTTAGATCTATTTTTAGTTCGTGACAAAAATAGAATCCCCATATATGACATTATGCGACGTTCATTTTTGGCCTTGTTTGCTTAGGCCATGCCTGAATAGGAAAAAAATATGACGCTGAATACCATGTCATAAGTAACGACACTCAGAGATGATACTGTCGCCATGTATGTGTAAAGTGACAGATTTATTTTTAGAACAGAAATTCCGAACACATGTTCAGAGCGAAGGGTAAACACGAATGAAAACGACCATTTTCACAAAGTTCTGAAGCTGTATTTGGCTCCAAAAGTGTAAACATGACAAAGGAGTATGCATTGAAGATAAAAACCAGAAAAAAAAATTTGAGACCCGATAGCTCAATAATGCACCTTTAAGACCCGCTAAACATAAGACTAGTCCTCCTTTTATGACCATATTTTAAAGGTTTCAATTTTTCTTTCTTTGTCTTTTCTACACCCAGTGTCCTCTGGTAAAGATATCCTTTGGGACTGTTCAAAAGAGGTCTTAAAGACCACTTATGAACAGTCCCAAGGGTGGTCTTAATATAGGAATTTTTAGCTCACCTGTCACGTAGTGACAAGGTGAGCTTTTGGGATCACTTTTTGTCCGTCGTGCGTGCGTGCGTGCGTGAGTGCGTGCGTCCGTAAACTTTTCTTCAAACGACATCTCCTCCTAAACCACTGATCAGATTTTGACCAAACTTCACAGGAATGATCCTTAGGTGGTCCCCTTTCAAAGTTGTTCAAATGGTTCCGGTCCGTTGCACATATAGTTCACAGTAGCCAAAAATAGATTTTTTTCACCGAAAACTTAAAAAATCATCTTCTCTGAAACCGCAAGGCCCAGGTCTTTGATATTTGGTATGAAGCTTCATCTAGTGGACCCCTACCAAGATTGTTCAAATTATAGTGCTGGGGCCAAAAATGCCCCCGCACCGGGGCCCTTTGGTTTTACATGGGCTTATATAGGGAAAATCTTCTTCTCTGAAACCGCAAGGCCCAGGTCTTTGATATTTGTTATGAAGCTTCATCTAGTGGACCCCTACCAAGATTGTTCAAATTATAGTGCTGGAGCTAAAAATGCCCCCGTACGGGGGCCCTTTGGTATAACATGGGCTTATATAGGGAAAATCTTGAAAAATCTTCTTCTCTGAAACAGCAAGGCCCAGCTCTTTGATATTTGGTATGAAGCTTCATCTAGTGGACCCCTACCAAGATTATTCAAGTTATAATGCTGGGGCCAAAAATGCCCCCACACCAGGGCCCTTTTGTTTTACATAGGCTTATATAGGGAAAATCTTTAAAAATCTTCTTCTCTGAAACCGCAAGGCCCAGGTCTTTGATATTTGGTATGAAGCTTCATCTAGTGGACCCCTACCAAGATTGTTCAAATTATAGTGCTGGAGCTAAAAAAATGCCCCCGCACGGGGGCCCTTTGGTTTTACATGGGCTTATATAGGGAAAATCTTGAAAAATCTTCTTCTCTGAAACAGCAAGGCCCAGCTCTTTGATATTTGGTATGAAGCTTCATCTAGTGGACCCCTACCAAGATTATTCAAGTTATAATGCTGGGGCCAAAAATGCCCCCACACCAGGGCCCTTTTGTTTTACATAGGCATATATATAGGGAAAATCTTTAAAAATCTTCTTCTCTGAAACTGCAAGGCCCAGGTCTTTGATATTTGGTATGAAGCTTCATCTTGTGGACCTCTACCAAGATTGTTCAAATTATAGCCCTGGGGCCAAAAATGCCCCCGCTCTGGGGCCCTTTGGTTTTACATAGACTTATATAGGGAAAATCTTGAAAAATCTTCTTCTCTGAAACCACAAGGCTTAGGTCTTCTATATTTGTTATGAAGCTTCAGCTAGTGGATCTCTATAAAGATTGTTCAAATTATAGCCCTGAGACCAAAAATGCCCCCGCCATGTGGCCCTTTGGTTTAACATAGACTTATATAGGGAAAATCTTTAAAAATCATCTTCTCTGAAACACAAGGCTCAGGTCTTTGATATTTGTTATGAAGCTTCAGCTAGTGGACCTCTACCAAGATTGTTCAAATTATAGCCCTGCGTCTTTGATATTTGTTATGAAGCTTCAGCTAGTGGAACTCTACCAAGATTGTTCAAATTATAGCCCTGGGGCCAAAAATGCCCCCCCTCCGGGGCCCTTTGGTTTTACATAGACTTATATAGGGAAAATCTTGTTTTACATAGACTTCTATATGCAGGGTAAATCTTCTTCTCTGAAACCAGAAAGCCCAGGTCCTTCATATTCGATATGAAGCTTCATCTTGTGGACCTCTACCAAGATTGTTCAAATTATAGCCCTGGGACCAAAATTGACCCTGCCCGAGGCCCACTTGTTATACATTGGATCAGGTGAGCGAACCAGGGCCCTCTGGGCCCTCTTGTTGTGTATTAGTGGTGCTAGTGGTCTGGCAATAAATGATTCCTCATAATAACAATGACATTTTGTGTTCTCTATAAACCCTGTGTTATAGGTGTCAGGCGCTTTTTAGCTCACCTGTCATGTAATGACGAGATGAGCTTTTGGGATCACTTTTCGTCCGTCATCCGTCGTGCGTCCGTGCGTCCGTCCGTGCATCCGTAAAGAATTTCTTCAAACGACATCTCCTCCTCAACCACTGATCAGATTTTGACCAAACTTCACAGGAATGATCCTTAGGTTGTCCCCTTTCAAAGTTGTTCAAATGGTTCCGGTCCGTCGCACATCTAGGTCACAGGAGCCAAAAATAGATTTTTTTTTTCACCAAAAACTTAAAAAATCTTTTTCTCTGAAACCACAAGGCCCAGGTATTTGATATTTGGTATGCAGCTTCATCTAGTGGACCCCAACCAAGATTGTTCAAATTATAGTGCTGGGGCCAAAAATGCCCCCACCCCGGGGCCCTTTGGTTTTACATGGGCTTATATAGGGAAAATCTTTAAAAATCTTCTTCTCTGAAACCACAAGGCCTAGGTCTTTTATATTTGGTATGAAGCTTCTTCTTAAGGACCCCTACCAAGATTGTTCAAATTATAGTGCTGGGGCCAAAAATGCCCCCGCCCCGGGGCCCTTTGGTTTTACATGGGCTTATATAAGGAAAATCTTTAAAAATCTTCTTCTCTGAAACTGCAAGGCCCAGGTCTTTGATATTTGGTATGAAGCTTCATCTAGTGGACCCCTACCAAGATTGTTCAAATTATAGTGCTGGGGCCAAAAATGCCCCCGCCCCGGGGCCCTTTGGTTTTACATGGGCTTATATAGGGAAAACCTTTAAAAATCTTCTTCTCTGAAACTGCAAGGCCCAGGTCTTTGCTATTTGGTATGAAGCTTCATCTAGTGGACTCCTACCAAGATTGTTCAAATTATAGTGCTGGGGCCAAAAATGCCCCCACCCAGGGGCCCTTTGGTT
This sequence comes from Lucinisca nassula, assembly GCA_963580285.1. Taxonomy (NCBI): domain Eukaryota; kingdom Metazoa; phylum Mollusca; class Bivalvia; order Lucinida; family Lucinidae; genus Lucinisca; species Lucinisca nassula. The sequence continues at coordinate 103,976,282 of OY757011.1, forward strand.
TTACATGGGCTTATATAGGGAAAATCTTTAAAAATCTTCTTCTCTGAAACCGCAAGGCCCATGTCTTTGCTATTTGGTATGAAGCTTCATCTATTGGACCCCTACCAAGATTGTTCGAAGCCCTTGGACAAAAAATGCCCCCGCTCTGGGGCCCTTTGGTTTTACATAGACTTATATAGGGAAAATCTTTAAAAATCTTCTTCTCTGAAACCACAAGGCCTAGGTCTTTTATATTTGGTATGAAGCTTCTTCTTAAGGACCCCTACCAAGATGATTCAAATTATAGTGCTGGGGCCAAAAGTGGCCCCGCACCAGGGCCCTTTGGTTTTACATAGGCTTATATAGGGAAAAGCTTTAAAAATCTTCTTCCCTGAAACCGCAAGGCCCAGGTCTTTGATATTTGGTATGAAGCTTCATCTTGTGGACCTCTACCAAAATTGTTCTAATTATAGCCCTGGGGCCAAAAATGCCCCCTGCACCAGGGCCCTTTGGTTTTACATAGCCTTATATAGAGAAAATCTTGAAAAATCTCCTTCTCTGAAACCACATGGCCTAGGTCTTTTTATTTGGTATGAAGCTTATTCTAGTGGACCTCTACCAAGATGGTTCAAATTATAGCCCTGAGACCAAAAATGCCCCCGCCTTGGTGCCTTTGGTTTTACATAGACTTACATAGAGAAAATCTTTAAAAATCTACTTCTGCGAAACCACAAGGTCTAGGTCTTTTATATTTGATGTGAAATTTCATCTAGTGGACCTCTATCAAGCTTGTTCCAATTTTAGCCCTGGGGCCAAAAATGCCCCCGCCCCGAGACCCTTTGGTTTTACATAGACTTATATAGGGAAATCTTTAAAAATCTTCTTCTCTGAAGCTGCAAGGCCCATGTCTTTGATATTTGGTATGGAGCTTCATCTAGTGGATCTCCACCAAGATCATTCAAATAATAGCCCTCGAGCCACAAATGCCCCCGCCCCAGGGCCCTTTGGTTTTACATAGACTTTTATAGAGATAATTTTTGAAAATCTTCTTCTCTGAAGCAGTAAGGCCCAGGTTTTTGATATTTGGTGTGAAGCTTCATCTAGTGGACCTCTATCAAGATTGTTTAAATTATAGCCCTGAGGCCAAAAATGCCCCCGCTCCGTGGCCATTTGGTTTTACATAGGCTTATGTAAGGAATATCTTAAAAAAATTCTTCTCTGAAACCGCAAGGCCCAGGTCTTTGATATTTGGTGTGTAGCTTCATCTAGTGGACCTTTGCCAAGTTTGTTCAAATTATAGCCTTTGTTGATATTTGGTATGAAGCTTCACCTTTTTAGACCTCTCTCAACATTATGCACATTATAGCCCTGGGGTTAATAATGGCCCTCGGGGCCCACTTGTTACTCTATGGATCAGGTGAGCGATCCAGGGCCATGATTGCCCTCTTGTTTATGTATTAACCCTTGTCCTGCTGAATATATTTATCTGCCAAACCCACTACTGATTATCAGCCAATCAGATTCCTTGATGCAAATTATTGCAACAAATTCACAATTTGAATGACAAACAATATAGATCCTGACCAGATGGCTTCTTCAGAAGCCATCTGATCTGGATCTACATTGTTTGAAAGATAAGGCATATCCGGGCTCAGCAGGACAAGGGTTAACTAAAATTCTGCAGGTTCCTCAGAAGATGTTGAAAGGTGAGGCTTGTTAATGCATTGAAAAAAAAAAAAGTATTTTTTTACCTTTATCAGTGTCCCGCAAACCCAACTTTTACTGACTATACTTGTTTCGGGGCCGATTAATGTACAGCTGATAATAGTGTATGGCATTGCTTTTTATGCAAAATTTACTTGTTTATACATGCATTTACATCCTCAGTGCATTTACAGAAAAAAACAACAACCTACAGTCAACTATAAGCACATAATGTTGTTCAGACTGGCTCATGTGATATCACATGATCATAAGATGACTTTCAGCCCCGCCCACTTTTGGCCCCCGCCCATTTGGGCTTGAAGAAATAGATGGGCTGCATGATGCAGAGCTGAAACCGACCCGCGCAAGAGTATTGGTAAATCGCTTAGAGGATCAAAGCGGTGCGAGTCGGCCCATCCATATTTATAAACCCTATTGGTTTCATTGGGCGGCAGGGCTTGAGATGGCATTTCACCTCAATGTCGGGTAAAAGTCCCACAAAATTGGAAGTAACGTCAAAATGACCTTTACAGTGTTGATGGGGACGTTAAACCTCAATTCAAACAAGAAACAAAATAAGATGACTTCACGATACAAGGACAAGTCAATAAGGTACCTACCTGTCCCATTTCCAATTGACCAAAACAACCAAGATTTTCATGCCTTGTTTCAATACATGTTTTAGGCATGAGCGCAAAATTGCACCCTTATCGTGTCATTCACTCATTAGATATTGAAGGTCAGACATGGCTAGCGATGCAAAAGCAAGCTTTTCGTCAAAAGATGAGTACCGTGCTTTAATTTGGTACTAGTATTTGAAAGGGAAAACAGTCAGGAAATACATTGTGAGTAAACCAATAATTATGGGTCTTCAGCACCATCTTTTGCATTAGTTAAATTTTGGGTTGTGGAATTCAAACGTGGGATGTCCGAGGACAAAGAAGTTCAAAACGCAACCCTCTGCTGGCAGGGTGATGGCAACTGGTTTTTGGGACGCACAAGGCATTATTATGGTGGACTTGCTAGCAAAGAAAAGTACAATAACAGGTGCATATTATGCAAATTTGCTCGACCAACTGAGAACTGTAGTCCATGAAAATGCTGAGGTAAACTCTCCAAAGGGACTCTGCTCAAACAGGACAATGCAATGCAATGGATGGTGTTGAGCAGAATGGGTACAAGCTAATACCCCACCCTGCCTATTCTCCGGACTTAGCTCCTAGTGACTATTTCCTATTTCAAAATTTGAAAAAGGATATCCGTGGACATCATTTCCAGTCCAAAGAAGAAGTTGTGGCATCAGTTGATGAGTCGGTTGGAGGCAAGGGCCCTGGCTTCTTCAGTTCTCGTCTGATGGCACTGGAACATCCTTGGTCCAAGTGCATCATTCTAGAGGGCAATTATATAAAAAAAGAAGAGATCAGTCTCACCTAGAAATAATTTAGGCAGGGTTTTTTATTGACTCGCTCTCGTATAAACCATAGTTCTTTGTGACATTAGGGCCACAGTGACACTTGTTATAGAAAAACTGTATGCAATTTCTTGTTTCAGTTTTAGCACTCAAACCAGATTTTTCCTCAAATAATGGATGGAAAATAATATGAATAAAAGTAATTAAGGTAATTTATTTAACCCTTCTCTTGCTGAATATTCATTTAAGCCACACCCATTTCTGTCTATCAACCAATCAAATTACTTGATGTAATTTGTTCTTACAAAGCCATAAGCTAAATGTCAAACAGTGTAGATCCTGATCAGATGGCTTCTTCAGAAGCCATCTGATCTGGATCTACACTGTTTGCAAAGATAGGGATTGTCGTGAACAGCAAGATAAGGGTTAAGGTTCATTGAAGTATTAAAAACTTGGGCCACAAGCAAAGTTTACGTGAACCCCTTCATGGGTCACTTACTTTGCATGTGACCAGACATTGATCATACTCTTGTGAAAATTAAAAAAAATACCTTAATTTCTTAATTTTACCCTTATCCTGCTGAATAAATTAATTTAGCTACACCCATTGCTGACTATCAACAAATCAAATAAATTCATATATTGTTTTCATTCAGTTCACAAACTGCATGGCAAACAGTGTAGATCCTGATCAGATGGCTTCTTCAGAAGCCATCTGATCTGGATCTACACTGTTTGCAAAGTTATGTGTTGTGGTGAACTGCATGATAAGGGTTAATATCAGTTTTCTGGATCATTTTGAAGAGTATTAATTAAAATTAACCTATAACCTATAATAAACTAGCAAGTTTTTTGGCATTCCTTTGCTTAACACTTTTTGTACCAAATGGAATCTTCCTCCTTACATATAGCAGGATTCCATTTCAAAATTTAGGGGTGTCAGGTTGTTTTCTTCGAAATTTATTAGGAAAATGGCTGAACTTTTTGCAAACAGTGTATGCCCTGATCAGATGCTGCATTCTGCGGCCTCTGATCTGGGCCTGCACTGTTTGCCTTTTACCCATTTTGGGTTTCTGGTGAAAAATAGGTTAACAGAGGTTTTACTATATTTTTAGGGCTGGATGGAGACAACTGCGATGTTTTATGGCTACTATACAAATAAAGAGCTTACTCTAGCAGCATCAGAATACAACATGCCGATGGCCTATTTTTGCACCGCCCTCATTGTGCTGCTGGTCAGTCTCATATTCATGGTGAGAAAGTAAGTATTGCAGTGTGAAAATACTTTTACACCACAACCCCGTTATAACATGGTTCATTATGACACGGTTGGAAATAACATGGTTTCAAGATGGATCCCAAAAGTGTATAGATATAGAAAAATGACCATAAGTGGTAATTTTTCTCATAAAAAAAAAAATGTAGATTATATAGAAAAATGACCATAAATGGTCATTTTTCTATATAATCTATACATTTTTGTTTGGATTTAGCACGTTTGTTTAACATACACAGTTTTTGTATTAGACCCCATTAATAGTGTTATGAAAAGGTTGTGTTGTATTTGCAAATTTAAGGTTAATCATTATTTTGTCTGTTAAACATCAACTGCAGCTGATGCTGATTATATCTAAGAAATGGATCACCTCTGAGTAATTAATCACAGTTTGAAGGTCAGTTGTAAAGTAGATCACATGATGAGCGCATAGCACAAGTGATTTTTCTACTAAACCGTGATTTATTACTCAACAAATCACATTCTGGAGCTGATCTATTTATTTCTAACAGACTAAAAATTGGCAATAATGTTGTTTTTTCCATCAAATTCTCCCAACCTTTCATCTTTGTTAGAAGAAATCGCGCCAAAATTATTGACTGTAATACATGCATTGAAGTCCTTTAGTGATGTTTCCAATGCAAGAAATGACGTTTCTAACGTCAAAGAATCTAGGAGCGATATCATAAAACGATTGCTATTCTTGTCAGGCTCATCTTCCCTGGATTTATTGCAGAATAAATCACAGTTCCTTTCCATTGCTTATATAGGATTGCTGTGTTAGAATTTCAATTTTCTTCTTCTTTTTCAGAGAAAATAAGGAATGTTCCATGTAAGTCGTCTGCTAGGCAGACGATTCATATAAAATTGATTTTCTCTGAAAGTGATTCAAATGTCTTTTTTTTTTTTGTGGGGGGCTGTAAGGGATAGATTTTAAGATCACAAAGCAAATTATTCAAATAAGAACAAGAACGTGTGAAGCCCAGTTCTTAAAGTCACAGTATTAGGCCCTGTTACTCCTGGTGAAATGTAACCAGTCAACTGGGGTAATCCTGAACATTTTTATCCCCCGACCGAATAGGTTCGGGGGATATAGCGATCCGCCTGGCGTCCATCCGTCTGTCTGTCTGTAGACGCAACCTTGTGATGGCCATAACTCCTATACCCTTTGAGATTCATTGATAGTTCTTGGCACAATTGTTCACAAGGCTTGAGACGGCGTGTCATGCGCAAGAACCAGAACTCTGGATACCATACTTTTTAGCTCACCTGTCACGTAGTGACAAGGTGAGCTTTTGGGATCACTTTTTGTCCGTCGTGCGTGTGTGCGTGCGTGCTTGTGTGCGTGCGTAAACTTTTTCTTCAAATGACATCTCCTCCTAAACCACTGATCGGATTTTAACCAAACTTCACAGGAATGATCCTTAGGTGGTCCCCTTTCAAAGTTGTTCAAAAGGTTCCGGTCCATTGCACATCTAGGTCACAGGAGCTAAAAATAGATTTCTAAAATGAAAACTTTAAAAATCTTCTTCTCTGAAATCGTAAGGCCCAGGTCTTCGATATTTGGTATGAAGCTTCATCTAGTGGACCTCTACCAATAGTGTTCAAATTATGGCCCTTGGGCCAGAAATGCCCCCGCCCCGTTGGCCTTTGGGTTTACATAGGCTTATATAGGGAAAATGTTTAAAAATCTTCTTCTCTGAAACCACAAGGCCCAGGTCTTTGATATTTGGTGTGAAGCTTCACCTAGTGGACCTCTACCAAGATTGTTCAAATTATAGCCCTAGGGCCAAAAATGCCCCCGCCCCGGGGGCCTTTGGTTTTACATAGGCCTATATAGGGAAAATCTTTAAAAATCTTCTTCTCTGAAACCGAAAGGCCCAGGTCTTCGATATTTGGTATGAAACTTCATCTAGTGGACCTCTACCAAGATTGTTCAAATTATGGCCCTTGGGCCAGAAATGCCCCCGCCCTGGGGGGCCCTTGGGTTTACATAGGCTTATATAGGGAAAATCTTTAAAAACTCTCCTTCTCTGAAACCACAAGGCCCAGGTCTTTGATATAATTTTAGTGTGAAGCTTCACCTAGTGGACCTCTACCAAGATTGTTCAAATTATAGCTCTGGGGCCAAAAATGCCCCCGCCACGGGGGGGCCTTTGGTATTACATAGGCTTATACAGGGAAAATCTTTAAAAATCTTTTCTCTGAAACTGCAAGGCTCAGATCTTTGATATTTGGTGTGAAGCTTCATCTAGAGGACCTCTACCAAGATTGTTCAAATTATAGCCCTAGGGCCAAAAATGCCCATGCCCCGGGGGCCTTTGGTTTTACATAGGCTTATATAGGGAAAATCTTTAAAAATCTTCTTCTCTGACACCACAAGTCCCAGGTCTTTGATATTTGGTCTGAAGCTTCACATAGTGGACCTCTACCAAGATTGTTCAAATTATAGCCCTAGGGCCAAAAATGCCCCCGCCCTGGGGGCCTTTGGTTTTACATACAGGGAAAATCTTTAAAAATCTTCTTCTCTGAAACTGAAAGGCCCAGGTCTTCGATATTTTGTATGAACCTTCATCTAGTGGACCTCTACCAAGATTGTTCAAATTATGGCCCTGGGGCCAGAAATGCCCCCAACCCGGGGGCTTTTGGGTTTACATAGGCTTATATAGGGAAAATCTTAAAAATCTTCTCTAAAACCGAAAGGCCCAGGTCTTTGATATTTGGTGTGAAGCTTCACCTAGTGGACCTCCACCAAGATTGTTCAAATTATAGCCCTAGGGCCAAAAATATCCCCGCCCCAGGGGCCTTTGGTTTTACATAGGCTTATAAAGGGAAAATCTTTAAAAATCATCTTCTCTGAAACTGCAAGGCTCACATCTTTGATATTTGGTGTGAAGCTTCATCTAGTGGACCTCTACCAAGATTGTTCAAATTATAGCCCTGGGGCCAGAAATGCCCCCGCCCTGGGGGCCTTCGGTTTTACATAGGCTTATATAGGGAAAATCTTTAAAATCTTCTTCTCTGAAACCGCAAGGCCCAGGTCTTTGATATTTGGTGTGAAGCTTCACCTAGTGGACCTCTACCAAGATTGTTCAAATAATAGCCCTGGGGCCAGAAATGCCCCCGCCCCGGGGGCCTTTGGTTTTACATTGGCTTATATGGGGAAAATCATTAAAAATCTTCTTCTCTGAAACCGCAAGGCTCAGATCTATGATATTTGGTGTGAAGCTTCATCTAGTGGACCTCTACCAAGATTGTTCAAATTATAGCTCCGGGGCCAAAAATGCCCCCATCCTCGGGGCCCTTTGGTTTTTCATAGGCTTATATAGGGAAAATATTTAAAAATCTTCATATCTGAAACCACAAGGCTCAGGTCTTTGATATTTGGTATGAAGCTTCACCTAGTATAGCCCTTGGGCCAAGAATGTACTAGAGACACTGATTCTCAGGTGAGCGATTCAGGGCCCTCTGGGCCCTCTTGTTTAGTTATCTCACCTTTTAATAAAATAGAATGACTACTTTGTGATGGCCTTAACTCCAATACCCTTTGAGATAAATTGATGGTACTTGGCACAGTTGTTCACAAGGCTGAGACAGTGTGTCATGCACAAGAACCACAACTCTGGCTGCCATGGTTTTTGAGTTATCTCCCCTTCCAATGAAATAGAGTGACTACCTTGTGATGGCCATAATTCCAATACCCTTTAAGATATATTGATGATACCTGGCTTAGTTGTTCACAAGGCCGAGATGGTGTGTCATGCACAAGAACCACAACTCTGGCTGCCATAGTTTTTGAGTTATCTCCCCTTCCATTAAAATAGAGTGACTACCTTGTGATGGCCATAACTCCAATACCCTTTAAGATATATTGATGATACTTGGCACAGTTGTTCACAAGGCCAAGACGGTGTGTCATGTACAAGAACCACAACTCTGGGTGCCATTGTTTTTGAGTTATCTCCCCTTCCAATAATATAGAATCACTACCTTGTGATGGCCACATCTCCAATACTCTTTGAGATATATTGATAGTACTTGGTACAGTTATACATGAGGTTAAGCAGGTGTATCACATGCAAGAACCACAACTCTGGGTGCCCTGGTTTTTTAATTATCTCCCCTGACAATATAACCTTTTGATGGCCTTAACTCCAATACCCTTTGAGATATATTGATGGTACTTGGCACAATTGGATACAAGTTTGAGACGGCGTTTCATGCTTAAGAACCACAATTCTTGGTGCTATGATAAATATTTGAGTTATCTACCCTTCCAATATAACAGTATGACCAGCTTGTGATATCCACACCCTTTGAGACATATAGATGGTACTTTGTACAGAAATGCATGAGCTTAAGCAGGCATGTCATGCGCAAGAACCACAGTTCTGAGTACCCTGGTTTTTTAGTTATCTCTCCTGAAGTATAATCTTGTGATGGCCATAACTGCAATACTTTTGTGAAATATTGCTGGTTTAATTCTGGTGCACTTTCTATTGGTGAACAATCTTCTGAAGGCCATATTGGCTTTTGGTCGGGGGATTTGCCATCTCTTCCGATGGCTATTTATGTTTCCCCCGAAAATTTTGTTTTCGGAGAGACATTGTTTTCCCCCCGGGCATCTGTCTGTCCGTCTGTCACACATTCGTGTCCGCTCTATAACTTAAAAACGTTCGAGCTATCTTCATGAAACTTCATATAAATATTAATCAGCATTAGACGACGTGCAGTGCGCAAGAACTATAACTCTCGCATTTATACTTTTTGAATTATCTCCCTTGGAAGTTTGTCGGTATGTATATATGTATGGGCAAATCATGTCTGGTCAATAACTTTCTTATTTTCAGATGGATTTTAAAATTACTTGGCAGAAATATTAACAACCATAAGACGATGTGTAGTGCGCATGGGGCAGGTCGGTACCTCAAAGGTCAAGGTCATACTTAGAGGTCAAAGGTCAAAAAAGGGGTCTTTTTTCGTGTTTGGTCAATAACTTTCTTATTTTGAGATGCATTTTAAAATTAGTTGGCAGAAATATTAACAACCATGAGACGATATGTGCTGCACATGAGGCAGGTCGGTACCTCAAAGGTTAAGGTCATACTTAGAGATCAAAGGTACAAAAAGGGGCCTTTTTATCGTGTTTGGTCAATAACTTTCTTATTTTGAGATGGATTTTGAAATCATGTGGCAGAAATGTTAACCAATATAAGACGATGTGTTGTGTGCATGACTCAGTTTTGTACCTCAAAGGTCAAGGTCATACTTAGAGGTCAAAGGTAAAAAAAAGGGGCCTTTTTTATTGGGTTTTGTCAATAACTTGCTTATTTTCAGATAGAACTTGAAGTGGCTTGGCAAAAATGTTAACTATCATGAGACGATGTGTTGCATGCATGATTCAGTTTGGTACCTAAAATGTCAAGGTCATACATAGAGGTCAAAGGTCAAAAAAGGGGCCTTTTTTCGTGTTTGGTCAATAACTTTCTTATTTTTAGATGGATTTTGAAATTGCTAGGCAGAAATGTTAACTACCATGAGATGATGTGTTGCATGCATGACCCAGTTTGGTACCTGAAAGGTCAAGGTCATACATAGAGGTTAAAGGTAAAAAAGGGGCCTTTTTTGTGTTCTGTCAATAACTTTCTTATTTTTAGATGGATTTTGAAATTACTTGGCAGAAATGTTGACCACCATGAGACGATGTGTTGCGTGCATGACCCAAGTTGGTACCTCAAATGTCAAGGTCCTACTAAGAGGTCAAAGGACAAAAAGGGGCCTTTTTTAGTGTTCAGTCAATAACTTTCTTATTCTTGGATAGACTGTGAAATTACTTGGCAGAAATGTTAACCATCATGAGACAAGGTGTTGCACGCTAGACCCAGGTCGGTACCTCCAAGATCAAGGTCATACTAAGAGGTCAGAGGTAAAAAAATTTTTTTTTTTTTTTTGTGTCCAGTCCGTAACTTTTTTATTTCTGGATGGACTTTATAAAGTAACCATGCAGAAATGTTCAACGTCATTAGACCATGAGTCATGTGCAAGACCAAGGTCCATACCTCCAATGTCAAGGTCATACCTAGAGGTCAAAGGTAAAAAAAGGGACAGTCAATAACTTCTTATTCTTTGATGGATTATGAAATTACTTGACAGAAATGTTAACCATCATGAGACAATGTGTTGTACCTCAAAGGTCAAGGCCATACTTAGAGGTCAAAGGTAATAAAAAGGGCTTTTTGTGTACAGCCAATAACTTTTTTATTTTTCTATGAACATTTTTAAAGTTACTTTGCAGAAATGTTCATCTTCATTAGATGATGTGTTGCACACAAGACCCAGCTCAATACCTCCAATGTCAAGGTTATACTTAGAGGTCAAAAAGCGGGAGACATCTGTGTTTTTGTAGAAAAACAAATTCTAGTTTTAATCTAAAAACGTGAATGCATTCTCATACCATGGATGTAACAGTTACTATTATTTACTCCGGTTAAACTGTGGTCAGGAAGTTGGTTTGTGAGTGTGACCCAGTACTATTTAGGTCAGTTCCTGGTTTGGGACAAAATATTTATGGTGTAACACTGGCCTGCTTATGGTTTATGCCGACAAAACTTGGCGAAACCCAGATGTACACCGGTTGTGTCCTGAATACTACCGATGATTTGGACAGATAGACCTAAGCAAACAGTGCAAACCTAGACTAGACTGAAGGAGCAGTCTGATCAGGCTCTACACTGTTTGCCACTCCGTCTGCCCTGTTTGGACTACTTTCATTATTGTGAAACAAATTTGTTAAAATTTTAGGAGAATTACAGCAAGTCCTCAGTGTGTCCGAATTTTCACGGTAATTGCTTATGTGCATTGATTGATCCCATCGTTATTGTATGATGCAGCTTGTTTTTTTGTGCTTTTTTTTTTCAAGGTTTGATGATATAGAGATTCAGTTTTCTGTCTGTTCATTCAGCTATTATCATTTGTGTCAGCTCAAGGGTTGATCCTAGTGTTCAAGTAAGATTTGGTTCCACAGGCATGCCCAAGCCTTCTGCAAAATCTTGTGACATGTATTTTATCAAACATGTACATTACTTATATAAAACAGAAGATATTTACTGATAAAATTATAAAAATATGTTCATCAAATAGCATAACTGGGTAAGTTAGTTGTTGAAGTACTTAACCCTTGTTCTGCTGAATATTTATATATGTCACACCCATTTCTGTCTATCAACCAATCAAATTACTTGATGTAATTTATTGCTACAAATTCATAAACTGAATACCAAACAGTGTAGATCAGATGGCTTCTTGATCTGGATCTACACTGTTAGCAAAGATAGGGGTTGTCATGAACAGCAAGATAAGGGTTAATAACATATGGGAGAAAGAGTTTGCTTGCATGCCTTGACAAACTTGTTACATTAACAATTTTCAGTTTCTGGAGAAAGAATGTGTACTGTATTGGTTAACCGCTTATGTATAAGCAGGAAAAGTGAGGATAGGTAAAGTGACTGACTCAATATGACCTAAATAGTGTTGACTGGGTCGTTAAACTCCAATACAAACAAACAAGACCCTGATCAGATCAATAGTTTAGGGTCAGTCTGATCTGGATTTATGAGCATGGCCCAGTTGCTAGATCAATTCCCATGACTGCCATCATTCTTCCATGACCATTCTCTCCCTTCAAGTGATTTAAGAATGGCAGTTGTCAGTAACTTGCAAAGTAATGTGAACTATACTGGTCAAGAACTTGGAAGATCTATTAAAGCATGCCCAGGAAAAGTGTGGGAAGGGAATAGCTCAACATGATCTTTTAGCATTGACTGGGCTGTATAACTCCAAAAAGACACGCAAACAGACAGACAGACAGACAAAATCTTTGTCTGGCACCACCAGGCCCAATGCTTAGCTTAAATTCAGTAATGGTGTTGAATAACTAATTGATGTGATTAACTGAAGATATGAATAGATCTTTGTTGCTTGCATGAAGATATAATGAATGATATGGATGTTTACTAACAAACTTCTAAATATTTATTTAAGAGGAATGGATACACCTTAGGGAAGGCAACTCTTTCAAGAACATTTTTATCTCCCATATTAGTAGGGGTCTACCCCTAAAGGAAAGAATTTGCTCCTGAGGAGCAAATTCTTTTCTTTAAGAGTAGACCCCTTTTTCAGTGGGACAGGGCGTATAGAAAAGCGAACAGGAAGTCCCGAAAGTTGAAAAAATGTTGGAGAAATCTGCCAGATGTATCCATTTCTCTCAAGATAACAAAATTTTTGGGATGACATTGAGAGTCTTTTTAGCTCACCTGAGCACGAAGTTCTCATGGTGAGGTATTGTGATCAGTTAATGTCCGTCATCCATCGTGCATTGTCTTTAATTTGATTTATTTGCCAACACCTCCTAAACCCTTCCAATTTGAATTAAACTTCACAGGAAGGTTGCCGCCCAGGCTCCCTACCAAAATAAAAATAGAAAAATCTTCAAATACCAACTCCTCCTGTACCCTTGGGCCGTTTTCATTCAAACTTCATAGAACTGTTGCTTAGGTGACCCTCTACCAAAGTAGCTAAAATGGTTCTGCTCCGATGAGAAAAAACGGCTGCCAGAGCTAAAAATAGAAAAACATTGTAAATTTGCTTCAAACGTGAACTCCTCTCTGTATCTCTGTATGACCTCAGCTGTTGGTGGGATGTAAAACTCAAACGCACTCACTCAGACTGGACCCACCATTGTTGTGGGAGATGAACTTAAGCTCTTGGCATCTGTAAATCAGCACATATATGAACACATGCATATACAGTGTAATTCCACTGTTAACCCTTATCTTGCTGAATATTCATTTAAGCCACACCCATTTCTGTCTATCAACCAATCAAATTACTTGATGTAATTTATTGCTACAAATTCATAAATTGAATGCCAGTGTAGATCCTGATCAGATAGCTTCTTCAGAAGCCATCTGATCTGGATCTACACTGTTTGCAAAGATAAGGGTTGTCGTGAACAGCAAGATAAGGGTTAAGACGACCTAAAATTAAGACTAATTCTGCTTTAACAAGCTTATTTTGAAGGATGCACTTAATCTTTCTTTCTGTTTACAGTCCAGGGTGTCCTCTGGTCATGGACCACGTTTGGGACTGTTCGAAAGTGTGTTTTTTTGACAATCCCAAAGACCGTCTTAATATTTTACTGTATATATATACACGGGTGGTAATCATGGGAACTAGCTCGAAAATGAGTCTATGGAAATTTGTTCCATCGACACATATGGGAACTCTCGAGCTAGCTCCATCGCCACGAAACTTGTAAACAAAGGTAGGTGTTGAAGAGTTTTATCACCATTTTCTCCTTTGTAAGCTATTTATAAAAAAATCCGGCAATGCAGTTCCACATAGAAATGATTTAACTTTGTACCCCGCTAGAATTTGCCAACCAAATGTGCAGCGCTGGAGTATGAATGAAACTAAACTTTTTATCACGGACCTGAACAATTGTCAATTTATGTCAACACGGAGATTTTGGCCGACGATTTTTCATTTTCCGCCAAAAGTACGCCCTTCATACCCCCCAGAAGCAGCATCCCTAGTGAAATGAAACATGGAACGTTTGAAATAAGCAAAATATTTTGGCCGTGATTACGTAACTTGCGACTTATGACGAAATTACTGTCCGAGCTAGTCTTCTCGACAAGGAGCTAGTTCACTCGACATGGAGATATTGCCCTCAAAATGAAGATGAAACATCCATCAGATGACTGGGGCCTGATTCGATGTCTTTCTATGGTAATTTATCGAACTGGTTTCTTTACCTCTGTCTAGTGGGGTAACAAGATACTATGCCCACAAGACGGCCCCTCAGTCGTTTCTCCCTGGTCGTTTCGCCCCATTTTGCACCCATAGCTGTTTCGTCCACAAAGCCTGGTCTTTTCGCACCCTGAGTCATTTCGCCCACCTTGTTGCTTCGCCTCCTTCCAATTCACTCGACGTGTAGATATTGCCCTCAAAAAATGAAGATGAAACATCCATCAGATGACTGGGGCCTGATTCGATGTCTTTCCAGGCAATTTATCCAACTGGTTTCTTTACCTCTGTCTAGTGGGGTAACAAGATACTATGCCCACAAGACGGCCCCTCAGTCGTTCCCCCCTGGTAGTTTCGCCCCATTTTGCACCCATAGCTGTTTCGTCCACAAGCCTGGTCTTTTCGCCCCCTGAGTCATTTCGCCCACCTAGTTGCTTCCAATTTAGAACGGATCAATGGATGGATGGATGTTGGTTGGATGGATGGATGGGTACACTACAGGGAGGGGTAAGTGAGTGGGTATTTAGATGGATGGGTCCATTGGAAGACGGATGAACGAAGGAACAAACGTACAGACGGATGGACAGACAGACAGACAGACAAAAGCCTCTATCGGATAAAATACTCAAAATGTAGGATGATACTTAGTCAACTGATTCATGAATAACTATAATAATCTAGGGAATAAAAAGTAAAGAGGCGCCCAATTATCTAGCACAGGAATATATATATATATATTTGTTGCATTTTCGGTATTTTTCTGCTCAGGAATAGTCCTTTGGAACTTTTTCCTTGGAAAGCGCCCATCTGAAAAGAAAATCGAACATTCAATATAAAAATGTATTATGTCAAATCTCAATTCGAGTTTGCATCTAAATGGTTAAACCAGACAGACAGCACACTTAACCACCAGGCCCACTAGCCAGAGCTAAAGAAACCAGTTGGATAAACTGGGTGGGACCATAGAAAGACATCGAATCAGGCCCCAGTCATCTGATGAATGTTTCATCTTTGAGGGCACTATCTCCATGTCGAGTGAACTAGCTCGATTGTCGAGAAGACTTGTTCGTACAGTAATTTCGTCATAAGTGGCAAGTAACGTAATCACGGCCAAAATATTTTGCTTATTTCAAATGTTCCATGTTTCATTTCACTAGGACTGTTACTTCTGGGCTTGTGAAGGGCGTACTTTTGACGGAAAATGAAAAAATCGTCGGCCAAAATCTCCGTGTTGACATAAATTGACAATTTTTCAGGTCCGTGATAAAAAGTTTAGCTTCATTCATACTCCAGCGCTGCAAATTTCCATGGCAAATTCTAGCGAGGTACAAAGTTTAATCATTTCTATGTGGAAATGCATTGCCGGATTTTTTTATAAATAGTTTACAAAGAAAATAATGGTGATAAAACTCTTCGAGACCTACCTTTGTTTTCAAGTTTTCTGTTGATGGAGCTAGCTCGAGACCTCCCGGATGTGTCAAGGGAACAAATTTCCATTGACTCATTTTCGAGCTAGTTCCCCTGATTACCACCCGTGATATATATAATGTTAAATGTTCACATGTATTTTGTCTTTGAATAAATATGTATAACCTTTACTACCCTCTAGGCTAATTCAGCAGACAACAGATTGTTGATATTTTGTCTTATTTTTCCCAGAAAACAGGACTTGACATTTCATGCAAATTGTCTCCTATCTGAGGAAAATGAGTAAAACATTTCAAAGTGACTTCTGTTGAAAAAATTACCCAGCATGCAGAGTGTTAATTAAAACTCAGGAAGAAGAAAATGTTTTTGAAAGAGTTATCTTCAGTGAAAGTGTATCCATTACTCCTAAGGTGTGAATTCCATGAACATGATAACTTACTAACACCCTTGAGAATGATACAGTCCTGAGTCATGTTCACTATCGCCATGAATTCCAAAGCAGACTGGAAAACAATATGGGCCTCGTCAAGCGATTTTGGTACTTATCGCCTATGCGAGCAGTGAATCAAGAGGAACCATCAGACAGAAAGCCATATCCCTGGCCCCTCTGAATGGCTGGGCATGCGACATTAAAATTTGTCATGGCGGAATGCTCGAAGACACAAATTCGCTTGGCGGGGCTCATATAGATCCTTATTAGCTGCTTCCAAGAAGCCATCTGATCAGGATCAATAATGTTTTCAAAATTGGATGTATCTGGATCTGCATGGTGAGGGTGAATGAGTGTCATTGTATGAAATAAATTTTTTCCTCAGTTACAGTTTTAAATTCTGAAAGAGAAGAAGCTTTTCTTAACCCTTATCTTGGTGTTCATGACAACCCCTAGCTTTGCAAACACTGTAGATCCGGATCAGATGGCTTCTGAAGAAGCCATCTGATCTGGATCTACACTGTTTGGCATTCAGTTTATGAATGTAGCAATGAATTACATCAAATAATTTGATTGGTTGAAAGACAGAAATGGGTGTGGCTTAAATGAATATTCAGAAGGATAAGGGTTAGAATTGAGTTTATCCTCACCATACTGAATATTTTAATAAGCTACACACCTTTCCTATTTTCAGCCATTTATTTTTTGGCTCACAAGAGCTGAAGGCTCCTGGGAAACGTACAGGATAGACACTGGTCTGTCGTCTGCCGTCTAGTCTGGGGTGTCATCTGTGTAATCGTCAACTGTTTTAAACGACATCTCCTCTGAAACCTTTAGGCAAATGGAACCAAATTGAAGGTGGAACCTCCATGGGTTGGGAGATTAAAAAGTTTGTTCATAAGGACTTGATCACATGACCAAAATGGCCACCATGCCTATATACGGTAAAAAACTTTAAAAATCTTCTTCTCAGGAACCAACTGGCCAATGACCTTCACACTTGGTATACAGAATTAGGAATTTGGGCCCTACCAAGTTTGTTCAAATGATGACCTTTGGTTGACCTTGACCTATTTTACATGAGGTCAAATTTGGTCACCTAGACATTTGTATGGACAAAAGACAAAACAGTGGTATTGTAGTGGTATAGTAGCCTTTGGCATTAGCATTGATATTGCAATTGGCTCAGATTTAGTATTTTTATCTTCTTCTGCACTAAAACTGCTGGGCTGATTGAAACTAAATTACAAACATTCAGAGTCTCTATGGGATGAGGCAATGAAAATTTATTCGTGGAATTGGAGTCACATGATCAAGATGGCTACCATGCCAATATATTTTAAAAACCCTTTGGAAATCTTGTTCTCAAGAACCAAATGACATGCCTCCATGGCCTAGTGGGTAAGGGCGCTGACTCTTAATCATTAGGTCTCTGACTGCTGTAGTTTTTGCCTGGCTCGGGTCACAGGTGATATGCCAAGTTCTGCAACGGAAGGTCAGATGGTTTTTCTCTGGGCACTTTTTGCCCATCTCTGATAAATGTTTGGCTCGATATGAGTGAAAGGGCTGTAAAACCAAAACCAGAAAGGCAAGATTTTTCAAGCCACCATATGATAAACATGGCTGCCAAGGGCCAGGGAGCGTTTTTCACACTACCTGTGGTGAGCATAGTGGCCATAGGTCTCTTGTTTACCATGGATTGAGAAGCAGACTGGTGGAATACAGTTTAGATCCCAATCAGCTGGCTACTTTTACAGAAGAAGCCAGCTGATCAGAATTTATACACCACAACCTCTTTATAACACTATCGTTGGGGTCCAAAGCAGAAACCATGTTAGTTAAGCAACCATGTTATATCCAAGCAAAAATGTATAGATTATATAGAAAAATGACCATATATGGTCATTTTTCTCTATTATCTACACATTTTTGGGATGCATCTTGAAACCATGTTATATCCACACTGTGTTATAATGAACCGTGCTATAACAAGGTTGTGGTGTACAATTTTAAAAAAGGATATATCCTGGCTCAGTATGGTGAGTGTTAAATTCATGAGTATTGTACGGGACCCGGGCACGGTCATGAATTATTTTTTAATATGTTGTGCAGACAAGATATTATCTTGTTCCCAAAACATATTATCTTGTGTGCACAACCTTGTGCGGACAACATATTATCTTGTTCGCACAACTTAATATCTTGTTCGCACAACATATTAAAAAAATATTCATGTCTCTTCCCAGTATTGTTGTATGTAATAATTTTTTTCCTGAAAACTTTAAATTTATTTGTTTGCATTTGATTTATAGGATATGGTAAGTTTCACTATTGTATTGCTTCATGCACCAAGAAGTATACAGTCGAACTTCAATAGCTCGAACACCTTTGGGACAACTAAAATCTGTTCGAGGCAGCGGTAGTTCGAGCAACTGAGGGCTACTGCCAAGAGGCATGACGGGAGTAATTTTTGGACTTCTTTTCGGTGTTCTGTACGATGAATGAATGCTGTGTGTACTCATTAGAATCGCCTCATAGAGGTGATTCTAATGAGTACACTTAGCATACATTTAGGAGGTAAAAAAGTAAATATCCCAAACTTGCCCTCACTATTTCTTATCTAGAGAAATCCCATACGGACTCGAGAAAGTGTTCGACTCAGCCATGGTAAACGAGCCATCCCAGTTCGAGCCATCGAAGTTCTACTGTAGATTCTTCATCAGAAGAAGAAATAAGATGTATGGTTAATCCTTACACCCCAGGGGCCAGTTGTTCAAAATTAACATCATCGTTAGTTAACATATCATTAAAACTGTAGTCATTTAATATGGCATCTAGACATACATTTTTGCAGAAAAAATGTGAGCAGCTTAGCTGCTCATATTTTTTTCAGCAGAAATACCAGTGTTAGATAGCATGCTTCCTAAAACAGTTAAAAATCTGACCACTAACGAGCTTGTTAAGCTAACGATGCTTTGAACAACTGGGATCAGAATTTTGAATGCACAAATGATGGTATCCTCCATCATTGTTCAAATAGGGATTGTAGTTAAAATCATTCACAGACCGACAAAAAGTCTGAATCAGATGAGACAGCTTTTACAAGCCATCTCATCTGGATCTACACCGTTTATATAGGTGTATTTATTAGTTTGTAGAGATGTAAGGTTAAAGGTAGTTCTACACAAGAAACAAGAAACTTTATTTTGTGTTGTTTATATACAACAAGTAACATTAGCTACATGAGCTATATACTGACAAAACATATGTCAAATTCAACAAGTGTAAAACAACAAATGTAAAACAGCTAAAAGAAAAGAAAGAGGTTAATACATAAGATTTAAGTACATATGTTTAAGATAATTGAATCTATATATTAAATATATTTAAAAAGGTAATAAGTAAATAAATAAGATAATAATAATAAAAAAAATACATCTGTAAAAGTTGAGTTAGCATAGACCCAAGAGAGGCATCATGCTCCTCTCTGAGGTACTCTTTGACCCCAAAAGAAAGTTGAAAAAGGCATTTGATAAACAAGGACCTTTGGCAATATTGCCCAGAGGACCTTGTTTCGAAAACAAAAGCATTCAAAGGCACGTGCCTGAGGAGGTTATATCCGGCATGAATCGTAGCTAATTTAAACAATAAATAAAATTGTTTGAAGAAAACAAAGAGAAACTACCTGTTTCTCTTAATAATAATAATACATGAATTGATAAGACGTCAACTAAACTAAACAAAGAAGCATGCAAACTAGGACAAGAAACGAGACTGGTCGAAACAACATTGATAAGACACATATAACTGACCTGCTCAGTTGTCACACATGGCACAATTGCACCTAGGGCCTGCCCAGTTGTGGACCAGACCCTTGAACTGGGGGAAGCTCTCTGTTGTCCTTATTTCTTTGGGTAGGCTATTCCACACCTGGGCAGACTTGAACCTAAAGAACTTTGTCCATAAGTGACATTTTTTACTGAAGGTATCCTGGCTGTGTTTTGGTACCTGAAAGTATAATTTGATTGTTTAATTTCAACCAAGTCTCTGAGGTACACAGGAGACATGTTATTTATACATCTGTAAGCTTCTGGAGCAATACAAGGCAACCTACTCATAAAATTATGAAGGGTAGGCAGCTGTACTCAGTTCAAACAGTGTAGACCCAAATGAGGTTCTGCAGAACACCGTTTGCCACTCATCCAGCTTTGTTTACATAAATTTTAGAAAAAGTATGGTTAGGAGGTGAGGTGTCCTAATACTAAGGATAAATACGGTAAGTTCAAAATGGGCCTACAAATACTCACAGCAGACTTACAGGCATTTAATTTAGGCCTGGAGAACAAATTCTTTTACCATTATGGAAACATGCCTATCAAAATACATGTGTATTGAAAATTTTACCACCAAAAATTTTAATATGAAAGTATTCAGATAAAAACTTCTGATGTTTTACATATTTCGGCTTAAAACATAGATTGTAGGAACTCGTTAGAACCACCTCGGTGACATGATCCAAATGCGTTGCCACAATCTATGATTTTGAACAGAAAGAAGAAAAATATTGTATACCCCAATAAACTCCAGTTTTTAGCTCACTTGACGGTGAGCTTTTGGGATCACTTTTTGTCCGTCATCTGTCCGTGCGTGTTTCCCTCCATCATTCTGTGCCTAAACAATTTCTTCAAACGAAATCTCTTCCTAAACCACTGATCGGATTTTGACCAAACTTTACAGGAATGATCCTTAGGTAGTCCCCTTTCAAAATTGTTCAAATGGTTCCGGTCCATTGCACATCAAGGTCACAGGAGCCAAAAATAGATTTTTTAATGAAAACTTAAAAAATTTTTTCTCTGAAACAGCAAGGCCCAGGTCTCCGATATTTGGTGTGTAGCTTCATCTAGTGGAACTCTACCAAGATTGTTCAAATTATAGCCCTGGGGCCAAAAATGCCCCCACCCCGGGGCCCTTAAATGGTTTTACATAGACTTACATAGGGAAAACCTTTAAAAATCTTCTTGTCTGAAACCAGAAGGTTCAGGTTTGAAGCTTCGTCTTGTGGACCTCTATCAAGATTGTTCAAATTATAGCCCTGGGGCTAAAAATGCCCCCGCCCTGGGACCCTTTGGTTTTTTGTTTGATTTGAGGTTTAACGTCCCCGTCAACACTGTAAAGGTCATTTTGGAGACGTTGCTTCCAATTTTGTGGGACTTTTACCCGACATTGAGATGAAATGACATCTCAAGCCCTGTCACCCAATGAAACCAAAAGGGTTTATTAGCATGGGTGGTCCCGCCTCGCACCGCGGTTCCTGGACAGGCTTAGATCCTCTTAGCGGTTTACCGGTACTAGTGTGCGAGCCGGATTCAGCTCTGCGTGGAAGCATCATGCAGCCCATATATTTCTTCAAGCCCCTATGGGCGGGGGCGATGGGACCCTTTGGTTTTAGTTTATACTAATTTATTTTAGTTCGATTGCGATGAAAGCTTTTAAGCTTATTGAATCGCTCTCGAACACTCATTCCGGGTGTTTTCACGCGCGAGAGAGAGAGAGGCAGTGGCTTTTAGACCACTGCTACCCATTTACACCTGGGTGGAGTGGGACAGTGTCATTACGTGTCTTGCCCAAGGACACACCTCGATACCGGTGGCGGATTCGAACGCACAACCTCTCGATTATGAGTCGAACGCGCTAACCACTGCGCTATCGAGGCTGACATAGTTTTGGTTTTACATAGACTTATATAGGGAAAACATTTCTTTTTGTCTGAAACCAGAAGTCTCAGGTATTTGATATTTGGTATGAAGTTTCGTCTTGTGAACCTCAGTCAAGATTGTTCAAATTATAGTTCTTGTGCCAAAAATGCCCCCGCCTCAGGGCCCTTTGGTTGTACATTGACTTATATAGGAAAAACCTTTAAAAATCTTCTTGTCTGAAACCGCAAGGCCCAGGTCTTTGATATTTGGTGTGTAGCTTCATCTAGTGGGCCTCTTATGAGATTGGTCAAATTATAGCCCTGGGGCCAAAAATGCCCCCGCCCGGGGGCCCTTTGGTTTTACATAGACTAACATAGGGAAAACCTTTAAAAATCTTCTTGTCTGAAACCAGAAGGCTCAGGTGTTTGATATTTGGTGTGAAGCTTCGTCTTGTGGACTTCTATCAAGATTGTTCAATTTATAGCCCTGAGGCCAAAAATGCCCCCACCCCGGGGCCCTTTGGTTTTACTTTGACTTATTTAGAAAAAGTCTTTAAAAATCTTCTCCTCTGAAACGGCAAGGCCTAGGTCTTTGATATTTGGTGTGTAGCTTCATCTAGTAGACCTCTACCAAAATTATTCAAATTATAGCCCTTTCGCCAAAAATGCCCCCGCCCAGGGCTTTTTGGTTTTACGTTGACGTATATAGGAAAAATCTTAAAAAAATATTCTTCTCTGAAACTGCAAGGTCTTTGATATTTGGTATGAAGCTTCATCTTGTGTATGTCTATCAAGATTGTTCAAATTATAGCCCTGGAGCCAAAAAAGCCCCCGCCCTCAGGGGCCCTTTGATTTTAAATAGGCTTATATAGGGAAAACCTTTCAAAATCTGTCTGAAACCAGAATGCTCAGGTGTTTGATATTTGGTATGAAGTTCGTCTTGTGGACCTCTGTCAAGATTGTTCAAATTATAGCCCAGGGACCAAAAATGCCCCCGCTCCGGGGCCCTTTGGTTTTACATTGACTTATATAGGGAAAACCTTTAAAAACCTTCTTGTCTGAAACCAGAAGGCTCAGGTGTTTGATATTTGGTATGAAGCTGCGTCTGGTGGACCTCTATCAAGATTGTTCAAATTATAGCCCTGGGACCAAAAATGCTCCCGCCCCAGGTCCCACTGGTTTTACATAGACTTATACGTGGAAAATCTTCAAAACTCCTTCTTGTCTGAAACCTGAGAAGGCTCAGATGTTTGATATATTTGGTACCAAGCTTCATCTTGTAGACCTCTTAGGGAAATTTTTAAAAAAATCTTCTTGTCTGAAACCAGAGGGCTCACATGTTTGATATTTGGTATGAAGCTTTGTCTTGTGGACCTCTATCAAATTGTTCAAATTATAGCCCTGGGGCCAAAAATGGCCCCACCCCAGGGCCCTTTGGTTTTACATTAACTTATATAGGGATAATCTTAGAAAATCTTTTCCTATGAAATGGCAAGGCCCAGGTTTTTGATATTTAGTGTGTAGCTTCATCTAGCAGACCTCTACCAAGATTGTTCAAATTATAGCCCTTGGGTCAAAAATGGTCCAGCCCTGGGGCCCACTGGTTTTGCATCGACTTATATATGGAAAACCTTTAAAAAATCTTCTTGTCTTAAACCAGAAGGCCCAAGTCTTTGATATTTGGTATGATGCTTTATCTGGTGGACCTCTACTATGTTGTTCAAATTACTGCCCTTGGGCCAAAGGTGGCCCCAGGCCCCAATGTTTTTGCATAGACATATATGGAAAACCTTTAAAAATCTTCTTATCTGATACCACAAGGCCCAGGTCTTTGATATTTTGTTTGAAGCTTCATGTGGGTGACCTCTACCAAGATTATTCAAATAATAGCCCTAGGGTCAAAAATGGCCACGCCCCAGGGCCCATCGGTTTTACATAGACTTACATAGGGAAAATCTTTAAATACTTTCTTGTCTGAAACCAGAAGGCCCAAGTCTTTGCTATTTGGAATGAAGCTTCCTCTAGTCGTCCTCTACCAAGATTGTCCAAATTATAACTCCATGGGGTCAAAAATGGACCTGCATGGAGCCCACTGGTTTTATATAGGGTTAACACTGAGCCGGTTCACCTCTGTCTGGTGCACTAGAACCTGGCCCTCAGTGTCCACAATGTGCCTAGACAGTGACATGCAAGTCAGCTCTGTATTGTCAAAGGGAACCACTGGAACCCCTCCCCCTCCTTTTGTCACCATGTGACATTATTAGTAAGACTGAGCCACTTCATCTCCTTCTGTTGCTCTAAGGACCTGACTTTTAATGTCCACAATGTGTCCAGACAGTGACATGCAAGTCAGCTCTGTATTGTCAAAGGGAACCACTGGAACCCCTCCCCCTCCTTTTGTCACCATGTGACATTATTAGTAAGACTGAGCCACTTCATCTCCTTCTGTTGCTCTAAGGACCTGACTTTTAATGTCCACAATGTGTCCAGATAGTGACATGCAAGTCAGCTCTGTATTGTCAAAGGGAACCACTGGAACCCCTCCCCCTCCTTTTGTCACCATGTGACATTATTAGTAAGACTGAGCCACTTCATCTCCTTCTGTTGCTCTAAGGACCTGACTTTTAATGTCCACAATGTGTCCAGATAGTGACATGCAAGTCAGCTCTGTATTGTCAAAGGGAACCACTGGAACCCCTCCCCCTCCTTTTGTCACCATGTGACATTATTAGTAAGACTGAGCCACTTCATCTCCTTCTGTTGCTCTAAGGACCTGACTTTTAATGTCCACAATGTGTCCAGATAGTGACATGCAAGTCAGCTCTGTATTGTCAAAGGGAACCACTGGAACCCCTCCCCCTCCTTTTGTCACCATGTGACATTATTAGTAAGACTGAGCCACTTCATCTCCTTCTGTTGCTCTAAGGACCTGACTTTTAATGTCCACAATGTGTCCAGATAGTGACATGCAAGTCAGCTCTGTATTGTCAAAGGGAACCACTGGAACCCCTCCCCCTCCTTTTGTCACCATGTGACATTATTAGTAAGACTGAGCCACTTCATCTCCTTCTGTTGCTCTAAGGACCTGACTTTTAATGTCCACAATGTGTCCAGATAGTGACATGCAAGTCAGCTCTGTATTGTCAAAGGGAACCACTGGAACCCCTCCCCCTCCTTTTGTCACCATGTGACATTATTAGTAAGACTGAGCCACTTCATCTCCTTCTGTTGCTCTAAGGACCTGACTTTTAATGTCCACAATGTGTCCAGATAGTGACATACAAGTCAGCTCTGTATTGTCAAAGGGAACCACTGGAACCCCTCCCCCTCCTTTTGTCACCATGTGACATTATTAGTAAGACTGAGCTGCTTCATCTCCTTCTGTTGCACTAAGGACCTGACTTTTAATGTCCTCAATGTGTCCAGATAGTGACATACAAGTCAGCTCTGTATTGTCAAAGGGAACTACTCATATGTCTAACATCTTATGCCAATTCTTGCCCCCCCCCCCCCTCCCCCCACTTCCACCTCGACCCATCCACTCCACCTTATATTACCTACCCCTTTATCTGTACAATAAGGATGAGGTGAGCTATCCAGGGCCATTATGGCCCTCTTGTACAATATAACAGTGGAGTTTAAAGGGGTCCAAATTACATAGGCATATTTTTGTGATTGTCCTTAATCCATTGTATGCGGGAAACCCCTAAAGGGGTACAGTGGCAAACAGTGCAGGCCCAGATCAGAGCCTACACTATTTGCTAACAGAATTTTCTGTCAAAAATAGAATAAAAACCAAAAAATAAGCCTGACACCCCTTATATGACAAATGGACTTGTCCAACATATGGCAATGGAAGAGTCCACTAGTATACAATGGGTTAAATATGTGCCTTAGACAGTAAATTTCACATTTAGAGAGAAATTTTCAACTTACAGTACATCAAACTCCATACCGTATTTACCCTAAGTATTCAGACACGTCAACTCCTTACCATACTTGTTCTAAAATTTTAACTAATATGATAAAATACCTAATGTTATATCTGAAAACATCTGGATGAGTGACATACAGTGTTGACACCACACATACCCTTAACACCAGCTGTAGTTTTGTTAAATATGTTCTATAAAAGGGTTATCCTTTGAAAGCAAGGAATGCACCGTAGAACTGAAAAGCATGGAGCGCACAAGCTCCCTCTGTGTGGCAGTTATAGTTAGTTATGTCATAACATTTAATATTGAGATGACATATTACATATCACTTGTTTTTTTCGTTACTATTTATTATGTATTAGACATTACATGTCACTTAGCTGTCATTACATTTAATTCTATGATGACACAATGCATATCACAATTAGTAATGTCATTACATTTTACCCTGTAAAACCATATCATTACATATCACTTATCACTTACACCTGTTAGTAATGTCATTACATTTAATCCTGTGACAACATATCAAAATATAATGCCCCCTGCCAATGGGGCTTGGAGAAATAGATATATAGGAATATCTGCCCAAAAGTTACTTGGCCTTGTTCCCTAAGATTTAATTATCATCTCTTTATAGCTATATGAGCCCCGCCAAGCAAATTTGTGTCTTCGAGCATTCCGTCATGACATTTTAACTGTGCATGCCCAGCCATTCAGAGGGGCCAGGGATATGGCTTTCTGTCTGAAGGTGCCTCTTGATTCACTGCTTGTATGAGCGAGCAGCGAAGGTTCTGGCGAGACTGCGCAGATGCGCTGGCTCGCCTGAACCATCACTGCTCGCATAGGCGATAAGTACCAAAATTGCTTGACGGGGCCCACATTATAATGCTGTTTTTGGATATACACTTTCAGCTCATGGCTCTAGCTGCTCTACCATAGATTTTACATTATTATTATTATTATTATGGATATTACAAATCAGGCTGTAGTAATAAAACTGATATTTATGCCCCCAACTTCGAAGAAGTTGGAGGGGCATATTGCTTCTGGGGGGTTTGTGTGTCCGTGCCTGCGTCCATTACGCTTTATGATGAATAGCATAACTCAAGAACCCTGTATGCTAGGGTTTTGAAATTTCATATATGGATTCCTCATGGAAAATTAGGGGACGCATATTTTTTTTTCGTCCGGATTATGCCCCTTTCAAGAGTTATTGCCTTTTGAATTTTTTTTTTTTTTATAAAATCTTGTCAGCAATATATCTCAAAAACTATTTGAGCTAGAACCTTGAAAGTTGGTGAATAGATTGGTGGTGATGAGTAGATGACATGACTAACTTTTGACAAAATTCTGAAAAATACTTTGTGAGTTATGGCCCTTTGTCACTTTGGTACTTTGTGTCCATTGTAGTATATGGTAAAAGTGATGCATGGTATAACTTAAGAACAGTGTATGCTAGGGTTTTGAAATTTCATATATAGATTCCTCATGGAAAATTAGCTGACTCATATTTTTTCTCATCCGGATTATGCCCCTTTCAAGAGTTATTGCCCTTTGAAATTTTTTTGATAAAATCTTGTCAGCAAAATATCTCAAAATCTATTGGAGCTAGAACCTTTACAGTTGGTGAATCGATTGGTGATGATGAGTAGATGACCTGATTAACTTTTGACAAATTCTGAAAAATACTTTGTGAGTTATGGCCCTTTGTCCCTTTGGTAACTTGTGTCCATTGTAACGTATAGCATTACTTAAGAACCGTGTATGCTAGGGTTTAGAAATTTCATATATGGCTTCCTCATGGAAAATTAGCTGACACGTATTTTTTTTCTCATCCGGATTATGCCCCTTTCAAGAGTTATTGCCCTTTGAAAATTTTTTGATAAAATCTTGTCAGCAAAATATCTAAAAAATGTTGAAGCTAGAGCCTTGAAAGTTGATGAATAGATTGGTTGTGATAAGTAGATGACTTGATCAACTTTTGACGAAATTCCGAAAAATACTTTGTGAGTTATGGCCCTTTATCACTTTGGTAATTTGTGTCCATTGTAACGTATGGTAAAAGTGATTCATGGCATTACTTAAGAACCTGTATACTAGGGTATAGAAATTTCATATATGGCTTCCTCATGGAAAATTAGCTGACTCATATTTTTTTCTCATCCGGATTATGCCCCTTTCAAGAGTTATTGCCCTTTGAATTTTTTTGATAAAATCTTGTCAGCAAAATATCTCAAAAATATTGAAGCTAGAGCCTTAAAAGTTGGTGAATAGATTGGTTGTGATAAGTAGATGACTTGATTAACTTTTGACAAAATTCCGAAAAATACTTTGTGAGTTATGGCCCTTTGGTAATTTTTGTCCATTGTAATGTATGGTAAAAGTGATGCATAGCATTACTTAAAAACCGTGTATGCTAGGGTTTTGAAATTTCATATATGGCTTCCTCATGGAAAATTAGCTGACATGTATTTTTTTTTCTCATCCGGGTTTTGTCCCTTTGAAGAGTTATTGCCCTTTGAAATCTTTTGATAAAATCTTGTCAGCAAAATATCTCAATTTGGCATTTAGGGTCAAGCATATGGTTGGGGGCATAGTGTTTTACAAACACCAGCTCTAGTTTAAATGTAATTTTATTACAGTTTTTATTTTGGATATTTTAGATGTACATCTTTTGTTTTGTTGTTTCTGTTTCTTTATCATTACGTGTGTTGTAATGTCATTGTAAATGATGTACCAGTACTGTTTTCTGTCTTTTTTTTTTTCCAAAATATTTGTACTCTTGACACAGAAGTGTTATACCAGTTTCTTCTAGTAAGTTGAAACATATCTTCTGTGGTGATTTATTTATGTTGTTGTTTGTTACTTACTGTGTGTATCACTTGTGTCTTTTAATTTTGGATGGCCATATGGCCATTTTGTGGGAAAGTAACTGTCCATATTGCCTTCCTCTGTTTAGGTTTCCATTATGGTCTGGTCGCTTAATGTTTGTATTTCTTTCCCTTTGGTGTCTTTTATGGATGGAGTAAGTTAATTGTATCAATTCCTGATCTTTGTTTTACTTCTACTTTGTATCATGTTTGGCTGTCATACAACATCATAAGTCTGAAGTGTCTTTGTAATAAGACATATGGTGTAAGAAGTGTTTCAATATCATTACATATAATTCTGTGATTGCGATATCAAAGTTGCAGTTTGCAGGTTTGAACCATGCTTAGGATGTTTCCAAAACTGAAAATGTCATATTACTTACATTGTAAGTAGTTTTGTAACATCATTACATATAATCACATTACATTTCACTTAGTTGTGTCATTTCATTTAGTCCTGTGATGACTCATCATTGCATATCACTTTGATATGTCAATATTAACATTTGAGCCCCGCCAAGTTAATTTGTGTCTTCAAGCATTCCGTCATGACACATTTTAACTGCGCATGCCCAGCCATTCAGAGGGGCCAGGGATATGGCTTTCTGTCTGAAGGTTCCTCTTGATTCACTGCTTGTATGAGCGAGCAGCAAAGGTTCTGGCGAGAC
Source organism: Lucinisca nassula (assembly GCA_963580285.1). Lineage (NCBI taxonomy): Eukaryota > Metazoa > Mollusca > Bivalvia > Lucinida > Lucinidae > Lucinisca > Lucinisca nassula. The sequence goes on from OY757011.1 coordinate 104,005,488, forward strand.
TGCACGGATGTGCAGGCTCGCCTGAACCTTCGCTGCTCGCATAGGCGATAAGTGCCAAAATGGCTTGATGGGGCCCATTTAATGTTTTGATGACACATTGTATATCACAATTAGTTATGTCATAACATTATTTTAATGTTGAGATGACACAATACATATCACTTAGTTATTTCATTACTATTTATTATGTATGAGACATTACATATCACTTAGTTAGGCCATTACATTTAATCCTATGATGATACATAACATATGATTTTGTTATGTCATTACATTTAATCTTGTTTGTATGTTTTGTTTGATTTGAGGTTTAACGTTCCTGTCAACACTATTTAGGTCATTTTGGAGACGTTACTTCCAATTTTGTGGGACTTTTACCTGACATTGAGATGAAATAACATCTCAACCCCTGCCACCCAATGAAACCAATAGGGTTTATAAGAATGGACACGCCGACTCGCAGCAATTTTTCTGGGCAGGCTTAGACGTTCTAAGTGTATTACCAGGACTCATGTGTGGTCGGTATCAGCTCTGCGTGGAAGTTTCATGCAGCCCAATCTATTTCTCCAAGCCCCGATCATTTAATCTAATCTTGTGATGACACAATGCCTGTACATTTCACTTTGTATTGTCATTACATTTAATCCTGTAAAAATATATCACTACATATCACTTTGTAATGTCATTACATTTAATCCTGTAAAAACATATCACTACATATCACTTAGTAATATCATTACATTTAATCCTGTGATAACATATCATTACATATTGCACCCCTGCCAATCGGGGCTTGGAGAAATAGATAGATACCGGCCCCGATAGCTCAGTTGGTAGAGTGTCCGCTCCGTGGAACGGGAGGTCACGGGTTCGATCCTGGGCCGCGACATACCAAAGTAGTTAAAAATGGTAGTAGCTGCTCCTCGCTTGGCACTCAGATTTACGGGGTAGAGCTAGGACTGGTCGACCCAGTGTCAGGATAATGTGACTGGGTGTGGTGTCATGTAATGTGTCTGGGACATGATACTTCAGTGAGGCAGCACTATAAATGTGAGCATTGAGCTCCCTGTCACAACCAGACACCGTCGTGATATGACTGAAAAATTGTTGAAAGCAACGTTAAACCCGAATTCACACACACACACTTGGAGAAATAGATAGGGCTGCATGTTTCTTCTATGCAGAGCTGAAAGCAACCAGACTCCAGTACTGGTAAACCACATAGAAGGTCTAATCCTCAGTGGCTAGCAGGACCGCTCTGTAAACTCTAGGTTTCTTTGGGCAGCAGGGCTTGAGATGTCATTTCATCTCGGTGTCAGGTAAAAGTCCCACAAAATTGGAAGCAGTTTCTCCAAAATGACCTAAATAGTACTCACAGGAATGTAAAACCCCAACACAAACAAAACAAATATCATTACATATCCTTTTGTTATGTCTTTACATTTAATCCTGTGAAAATATATCATAACATATCACTTACTGTTAATTACATTCCATTTAATCCTTTTGTAACATTTTGCATACCATTTACAGAAACATTAATGCTTTTTCTTGAAGGTTTGTCAGTTCTTTACAGAAAAGGCAATGACAATTTTGTGATATGATAAGCAGAATCTCACTCTTGTGGCCATTTCATATGAAATTTATGAAATGAGCTAATATAAACCCTATTGGTTTCATTGTGGGACAGAACTTGAGAAGTCATTTCAGCTCAATGTGAGGTAAAAGTCTAAACAAATTGGAAGCAACATCTCCAAAATGACCTACGAGTATATAGTGTTGAGGGGGATGTTTCACCTCAGATCAAACAACCAAATAAATGTCAGATATAACTCATACTACACCACAACCTCTTTATATAACACTATTAAAGTCCCAAAACAGAAACCATTTTAGTTAAACAACCATGTTATATAGGAACATATTATATTAATTATTAATTATAGTAATTTTTCAATATAATCAATATATATTTCTATTATGGTTCATCTATCAACCATATTATATCTTAAACCATATTCCAATGACCTGTGTTATAGAGAGGTAATTGTATATTTTCAGGAAAGCCTGATATCTTCAAAAGAAATTTTAAAAGAAATAATGGGCATGACTCTGATCTTCAGCCATTAGGCTATGTAGCTTCCATGTCCCTGTTATCTTTTACTCCCCAGGAGGAAGAGTGTATCTAGCAATTATCTGTGGGGGGATTAGACAAAGATGAGCCTAAATCCTTGAATCATATGTTTCCGTATGAAATTGCCAATCTAGATCTATGAAGTTTGTAACTGTTTCTTGACCCTTTGGCTGCTAATCATGGTTAGCAAGTGCTTTTTGTCCTTATTTTTCAGTGAAAATATGACTTGACATTAACCCATTTTATACCGGAAACCCCAAAACGGGTAGTTGACAAACAGTGCAGGCCCAGATCAGACGCCGCAGAACGCGGCGTCTGATCAGGGCCTACACTGTTTGCGAAATGTTCAGCCAGTTTCCAAATAAATTTTGATCAAAACGCAACCTGACACCCCTAAATTTTGAATTGGACTCCTGCTATACATAAGGAGGAAGATTCCATTTGGTACAAAAAGGGTTAAATGTGAATCATCTGTCCTGCAGATGATTCACATGTAATGTCAAGCCTTATAACAACGTAAATACATGTATTTAAAAAAAAATCAAATTATCGTCTGCCTAAGAATTTTATGTAGCAACTGAAGGGTTAAAGAATTTCTGACTAACCTTTTTTATACCTTCTTATGACAGCCTATTAATTTAAACTAGAATGTATTTTTAGACAAAGAAAGTGGCAACGTCAAGAATACATATACTGTAGTGTGCCTGGCACAGACTTAGCTACACGGGGTTAGCAGCTAACCCCGTGCCCGGCACAGACTTAGCTGCTAACCCCATGCCCGGCACAGACTTAGCTGCTAACCCCGTGCCAGGCACACTACCGTATATGTATTCTTGATGTTTCCAATGGCAGCACCAAAAAAGCACTGCATAATGCACAAAATTTTCTTTGAAAAAAAAATTGCCACTTTCTGTGTCTAAAAATACATTCTAGTTTAAATTAATAGGCTGTTTTATATATATAGCAAATTTAGGGGTGTCAGGTTGTGTTTTCATCAAAATTTATTTGGAAAATGACTGAACAGTGGAGGACCTGATCAGACGCCGCGTTCTGCGGTGTCTGATCTGGGCCTGCACTGTTTACCAGGGTACCCGTTTTGGGGTTTCTGGTACTAAATGGGTTAAACTATGGAATGGTATGTCCTAACTCAAGAAGTTTCTTTTTCTTTTGTAGTACTGTGTCCGGCTTCAAAGAAACCCAGATTGCCCAATCATCAAAACAGTCTGTGTATTGTAATGCCGTATTTGCTGGATGGGACTTCAGTATTATTGAGGAGGAAGCGACTATTACGAAACAGAAGAGCTTATACCGTAGTATAGGAGTAAGTATTCTATGACAAGCCCCCGCCCTACATGGGTTGCATGATGCTTCCAGGCAGAGCTGAAACTGACCCGCACACAAGTACTGGTAAACTGCTTAGCGGATCTAAACCTGCCCAGGCAAAGCGGTGCGATTTGGAGTGTCCATGATTATAAACCCTATTGGTTTCATTGGGCGACAGGGCCTGAGAGGTCATTTCATCTCAATGTCGGGTAAAAGTCCCACAAAATTGGAAGCAACGTCTCCAAAATGACTAAACTTTAAATCAAACAAATCATTGTGAAACAGATTATCTTTCTGACCTTCATTACTGGCATATACACACAGCCATTCACATCTGGTTAACGCTAGCTGGTCAAATAGTAGTACTCCTACCCTGGTAGCCTGGTAAATCATCTTGAGGTCAAGGTCACAAACTAACATAATTATGGTTTTGATTACACTGATGTTAAAGTTTCAAATTTTTTGGACAGACAGGCCTAAGCAAACGGTGTTTGCCATCCTTGATAGCGCAGTGGTTAACACGTTCGACTTATGATCAAGAGGTTGTGCGTTTGAATCCGTCCTCTGGTATTGAAGTGTGTCCTTGGGCAAGACACGTAATGACACTGCCCCACTCCACCCAGGTGTAAATGGGTAGCAGTGATGTAAAAGTCACTGCCTGTCTTTCGTGCGCGCTTGAAAACACCCGAAAAGAGTGTTCGAGAGCGATTCAATAAGCTTGACGCTTTCATCGCAATCGAACTAAAATAAATTAGTATAAACTAAACAGTGTAAACCCACATGAGAGACTACAGAATGCCACTATACCAGCTATTTTAAGACACAACATCTTATAGTTAATTATACTTGTTAAAATTTTAGTATGGTAAGGAGTTGAGGTGTCCGAATATTTCATGTAAATATGGTACATTTGAAAATGTCATCTATTGTAGTGCCTGGTGCTTTCAAGAACAAGTTCTTTTTGAAGAACAAGTTCTTAAGGGGAATGGAGAGACAACTCCTGCAAAAGTATTTTTTTCTCCCATAATAGGGGTCAACTCTTTAATGAAAGAATTTGCTCCTAAGGAGCAAAGGAAAGAATTTGCTCCTAAGGAGGAAATTCTTTTAATTAAGAGGAGACCCCTTTTTCAGTGGGACAGGGCTTTTAGAAAAACGAACTGGAAGTCCTGAAAATTGTCTCCCTTCGAAAAATGGCTGAAAAATCAGCTAGGTGTTCCCATTCCCCTTATTTGTCATACATTTACAGGCAGAGATAGAGGAACAACGCTACCAGCTGAAGCGTATAAGTCGTACAACGCAGGAGAAATGTAAACTCTACACGATAAGATTCTTCATCAATTTCCTCATCATTATTATGCTTGGAGGAGCAGGGGCTGCTATCTACTATGCACAGGATTTTTCAACAGAAGTAAGCACAATGGACCCTTTACACAATATCAGCATTTTTCCCAAAAATGCTTTGATATTGTTCCTTAAAGCACCATGTAAATTTGTAGAGTAGATGTAATTTTTTAGCTCACCAAAGCGGAAGGCTCCGGGGGAGCTCATAGGATAGGCAGTTGTCCGTCCTCGTCTGCATCATCTGCGTCGACTGCGTCAACATTTTCAAACGACATCTCCTCTGAAGCTCCTGGGCCGATTGGGGCCAAATTTTATCTGTAGCATTGTTGGGCATGGGGATTGAAAGTTTATGTTTTTTATGAAAATCGGCTCATTAGTTTGGTTGCTATGGCAACTTAGAGTTTCCATAGACTTATAATGGGGAAAATTGAAAAATGGCATTTACTGCCAAGCCTCTGCAGATATTTTGACAAAACTTTCATAGAAATGTTCCTAAGGCAATCTACTATCTGCCATATGATTTTAGGCCTACTGCTCATTTTTATTGGTTGCCATGGAAACCAAAATGCAAAAAAATAGAAAAAAAAATACTTAAAAAATCATCTCCTCAGAAACCATATGCTCTACGAGGCTGAGACTTTATGAAAATATTCACCATATTTGCCTTTACAGGTTTTGTTTTTTTTATGAAATTTGGCCTTTTAGTTTTGTTGCTATGGCAACTTAGAGTTTCCATTGACCTATAATGGGGAAAACTGAAAAATGGCATTTACTGCCAAGTCATTGCAGATATTTTGACAAAACTTACATGGACATGTTCCTTGAGTAAACTTCTCTCAGCCATATGCTTGGGGGTCCCCTAGATTGTGCCGGGGCCATGCCCTGCCCCCTCCACTTCATAAAATGCCTTATATCTCAGAAACCTTACAGATCCCAACCCCTAAACCATATATATTCTTGTTCCTTATGATAAGATGCATTAAGTGACACCAACCTGGGGGTCCCCCGGGATGTACCGGGGACATGCCCTGCCGCCTCTATTTCATAAAAAGCCATTTATCTCAGAAACCATTCAGATACCCACCCCTAAACTATATATATTCTTGTTCCTTATGCTAAGATGCATTAAGTGACACCAACCTGGGGGGTACCCCAAGATGTGCCGGGGACATGCCCCACCCCCTCCACTTCATAAAATGCCATTTATCTCAGAAACCATTGAGATCCCCACCCCTAAACCATATATACTTTTGTTCCTTATGATAAGATGGACTCAGTGACACCAACCTGGGGGTCCCCCCAGATGTGCCGGGGCCACTTCATAAAAGGCCCAATATCCCAGTAACCTTACAGATCCCCACCCCTAAACCATATATATTCTCGTTCCTTATGATAAGTCGCATTCAGTGACACCAACTTGTGGGTCCCCCGGGATGTGCGGGGGCCATGCCCAACCCCTTCCACTTCATAAAAGGCTAAATATTCCAGAAACCTTACAGATCCCCACCCCAAAACCATATATATTCTTGTTCCTTATGATAAGACACATTCAGTGACACCAACCTAGGGGTCACCCTGGTGTGCCAAGGCCACACTCCACCCCTCGACTTCGCAAAAGACCATATATCTGAGAAACTGTTCAGAGCCCACCCCTAAACCCTATATATTCTTGTTCCTTATGATAAGACACAAACAGTGACACCACCATGGGGGTCCCCCCGGGGTGCCACGGGCCATGCCCCACCCCTTTACTTCATTAAAATCCATATATCTCAGAAACCGTTCAGATCCCCACCCCTAAACCATATATATTCTTGTTCCTAATGATAAGACCCCACTTAATAATAGGCCATATATCTCAGAAACCATTCAAATCCCCATCCTATAATCACATATATTCTTGTTCATTGTTATTAGACACATTCGGTCAACCCTGTCTTGGGGGGTCAGCAGGGGCCATTTCTCTCCCTTCCACTTCATAAAAGGGCCTCATATCTCAGAAACCGTTCAGATCCCCACCATTTAACCATATATATTCTTGATCTTTATGATAAGACATATTCAGTGACAACAATCTTTGGCTTTTCTGGGATCTGCCATGCCCGAATCCCTCCATTGCTTAAAAGGCCTTACGTCTCAGGAACCATACATATCCCCACCGCTAAACCATATATGTCTCTGTTCCTTTTCATAAGACCCATTTAGTGACACCAATCAGGGTTCCATTGGGTAGTGCCCACCTGAGCTCTGGTTTATGAAATTTAGCTCTTTGGTTTGTTTGCTATGGCAAGTTAAGAGTTTCCATTGACTTGTAATGGGGAAAATTGAAAAATGACATTAATGCCTCTCAAGATATTTTGTCAAACTTTCATAGAAATGTTCCTTTAATGATGTTCTTTTTGGCCTATTGCGACAGATGGGAAATTGTCATCTGTTGTCTTCAAGCGACATCAGACCTCTGAAGCCACTAGTCTGATTGGGTTGAAAATTTATCTATAGCAGCCTTGGGAGCAGGGCTTCCATGGTTAATTAAAATACATTGCTGCCAGTGGGCAGTGGCCCCCTGAGCTCTGGTGAGCATTGTGGCCCATGGGCCTCTTGTTTAATTATTTTTCAGGGAAAACAGTAATGCTCAGCCACTGCTTTAACACAGAAGCTAAGGTCAAAGGTGAAGGTCACGGCTTTATATTTTGCATAATAGCTATTATTGTTGTTTAATTAAAAAAACAACAACAAAAAACAGATATGCAAACTCTAGCAGTGATTTGCTGAGAAAGCAGTTAGTTGTCATAGTGATCAAATCAGGAGTGTAATGAGCATACACCTAACTAAACCACAATCTCTTTATAACTCTATTAATGGGGTCCAAAGAACAACCGTGCATCACGTGAACAAGTCCGTGAAATGAACACCCCACTAAACCCCACTTCATATAGAGAAAACTGGGGTTTATGGGGGTGTACATTCTTTTTCTTATTTCTGCTCCAAGACATAGGTTGTGGGTACTCGTTAGAACCACCTGAATGAGGCGGTTCTAACGAGCACCCACAGCCTGTGTTTGCAATATCAACAAGAAAAATATCACAGATTTCCTCCAGAAAAGTAGCCAAATTGGAGATGTGAAAAAATGCACCATGGTGCATGGGTGTGTTATCGTAATGATTAGTTAAACAACCATGTTATGTATAGATTATATAGAAATATGACCATTTCAATATAGGCTATACATTTTTGGGATTCATCTTGAAATTGTGTTACATCCAAACCAATCTTACAATGAACATTGTTATAATGAAATTATTGTGTACAAACTGGTTTAAACTGGTTTTTGACTCCATAGATCATACACTACGGCCAATCTTTACACATACAGTCAGTGAAAATTCGGAAGTTGTGTCAATTCACCTCAGATAACATTGATGTTATTTTGTGGATACTGTCGTGTAAAAAATTTGTTATGATCATATGGCCTCACATGTAATAACACGTGGTTACTGATGGCCACCACCCATGCAGTATGATGCTTCCATGCAGAGATGAAACTGATAATACACATGTACTGGTAAACCTCTTAGAGGATTTAAGCCTGCTCAGGCAAAGCGGTGCAAGTCGGACCTTCCATGCCTAAAAACCCTATTGGTTTCATTGGGTGACAGGGCTTGAGATGTTTTATCTCAATGTCAGGTAAAAGTCCCACTGAACTGGAAGCAACGTCTCCAAAATGACCTATACAGTGTTGACAGGGACATTAAACCTCAAATCAAACAAACAAACATGGTTACTTGGGAATAATGACATGAATGTTATGGCTGTCCATGACAACCTTGTAGTTTCTACCGATATTTTTTGAACTTCTTTGGCAATAAAATATTATTTAAAATCGTTATATGATAAACAGAATCTTACACTTGTAGTCATTCCATATGAAATTTATGAAACTAGCCAAAGGCTAGTTTCATTAATTTCTTATGAAATGACCACTCCTGTAAGATCCTTTGTTTGTTGTTTATTTTTCCAGTTTACAACAAGCGCTGATGCCAAAAACTACCATGCCCTCATTCTGCTGTTGGTTGAATTTTTACCGTCCATTGTGATTGGTCTTTGCAACGGAATATACCCACTCATCTTTGAAGTACTTGTTTCTTTCGAAGACTATAGACCTGCTTTTGTGATAAAAATATCACTTGTTAGGTAGGTATTGTCATAATATAGAGAGTTTGGTGACTTTATACGATGGAGATGTGTGTGTGTGTGAGTTATTTGCATACCCTCAAAACATCTGCAATGGTGAACTGGTCACATTTTTTTATTGCGCCTGCTATAAGCATGGTGAGATATAGGAAAGTAGAAGTGAAGGCAATGATCAGGAATCAATATAATTAACCAACAGCTCCCATCAGAGACACCAAATGAAAAGAAACACAAACATGAAACAACAGACCCCAATGGAAACATCAATAGCGGAAAACCAAAAGGACAGTTACTTTGCCACAAAATGGCCAATTGGCTATTCAAAACAAAAAAATTCAAGTGGTACACACACTCAAAGACAAACCATAACAAAAATAAACCGCAACAGAAGAACCGCCTTGGAACGGTCAGTGAAACGAATTCCACTTGGGGGAGTCTAATTTTCTGTCCTTTTGTTAAGTGGTCAATATTTGTGACAACCCTAGCATTCACCCTAATGGCCAAGTCCATTTCTCAAGCGCTCTATGAGCTATATTAATGAAACTTTGTACAATCTTGCATCTAGTGATGACATCATTAAGACTTTGAGGCAGTTTTAACAAATATCCATAACATGAAACAAATGTTTTGGACATTTGGAACCTCCTCACTTAGGCAGTTTCAACAAATATCCACAACATTTATTTATTGAGCATTCTTGAATATTTCCTCTAATCCGTCTAATCTTCAGCTAAGAATATGTTTCAATAAAATTATCGTTGTAACAAGTTTTGTTGCTATATTAACCTTTAGCGCTCTCTAGGCTAATTCAGCAAACGACAAATTGTTGATATTTTTCTTATTTTTCCAGGAAAACTGGACTTAAAATCTCATGCAAATTGTCTCCATAGTAGACAATTTGCATTGTCTCCATAGTAGACAATTTGCATGAGATGTCAAACCCTTGTTTTCTTGGAAAATTCTTGGAAAATTAGAAAAATATTTCAAAATGTCGTCTGCTGCCAAAAAAAAAAAAAAAAACAGCATGCAGATCTTTAAATGACAATACAAAGAGGTGTGACTGTAGAAAGGAAGCTAAATTCAAGAAGTGATATACATGTCATTATTAGATATTTATCAGTTGGTCCTAAGTTACTGTAATAAGTTTCTACTACCTACTATTGTCCATGTGACTATCGCTGACCATGTGCAAAACCCAGGTAACAGGTATATATACCAGCTCTATTCTTGTCACCGTGATGTCAGAGTGATGTATAAAGCGGGTTATCTGTTAACTCATAAAATGTCAATCATGACAGTTGTCGTCTGCTTAAAGGTAATTTTGTTGCAAACAGTGTCGACCCAGTTCTGGACCCCCCCTCCCCCACTGTTTGCCTGTATGCAAAAATATTTTTAGGAAGTTTGCAAGAACATTCAGCAGACAACATAAGCAGACAACATTTTCAGATGTAGATTTCCTCGTCATTTCAAGGGTTAAATATGGACTGGGCTCATGTGCTTGGACATTGGCAGTGTAGATCAAGATCAGATGCCACAGAATGCTGATCTGGGTCTACACTGTATGGTTAAAAATACAGGAATTTATGGGTTAAGCAAAACAGTCCCAAGTCCCATTCATGACCATTTTCCCAATCTTCTATGAGAAACAATTGGCCCACCAGTGCTGTCAGTGCTTTCATTTTAATCTTTGGCACCGTACTCATTGAGCAAGAGCAAAAAAAGTGAGGCATCTCATTTTTTATATCCTAGACATATTTGTTTTCATTTCGGCTTCACCATGTATTCATTCAGGTCAGATATCCACATGGGAAACAGAGCACAGCAAAACTCACAGGACACCTGTACCAAGATCCAGATTATCCTTCTTTGGACTGACTTGCAGTCATTTCTTAAAATGCTAAAAAAAAAATCATCAAAATTGGCATGCCACTGTATTCAGTTTCTTGAAATTCAGACTTGAATGCCATGGTTTTTCTGCAATAATGATATTTGGCTTACATGTATATTTGGGTGATGTTCTATAGATGCCATGTGCCGTTATCATCACATCAACAAGTCAATGAAATAAACACCCCCTAAACCAATTTTTATTCAGAGAAAACTGGGGTTTATGGGGTATACATTATTTTTCTTATTTCTGCTCCAAGACATAGGTTGTGGGTACTCGTTAGAACCACCTCAATAAGGCGGTTCTAATGAGCACCCAAAACCTATAAAAATAAGAAAAATATAACAAAAGTAGTCAGTTTGAAGTTGTTAAAAATGCATTATGTTTCACGGGTGTATTGTCGTAATGTATTTTATTTCAGGCAAGTATTCTTGCGACTGGCTTCCCTAGCTATACTAGTGGTGAGCGTGTATATCCAGATTACCTGCAGTGATCAAAACCAGTGTCAAGTTGGTCTGAATAACTGTCCAGCAATACAGGTGAGTTCTGGGGTGACCGTTCCTGTTGGTCTGTTTGTTTGTTTGGTTTAACGTCCCTGTCAACACTGTAAAGGTCATTTTTGAGACCTTGATTCCAATTTTGTGGGACTTTTACCCGACATTGAGATGAAAGCCCTGCCACCCAATGAAACCAATAGGGTTTATAAGCATGGACGGGCCAACTCGCACGGCTTTGCCTGGGTAGGCTTAGATCCTCTAAGCTGTGTACCAGTACTCGTGTGCGGGTCGGTTTCAGCTCTGCCTGGAAGCATCATGCAGCCCATCTATTTCTTGAAGCCCCGATGGGTGGGGGCCGCCTGTTGGTCTGAAGTTACCATATTTGCCTCACATATTCCGACAAACAGGCCTAAGCAACAGTGTAGACCCAGATGAAATGCTACCGAATGAGGCATCTCATCAGGGTCGACACTGTTTGCCACCCATTTAATTATTTTAGCCCAGGCAAAGAGGTGCGAGTCGGACCAGCCATGCATACAAACCCTATTGGGCGGCAGGGATTGAGATGTCATTTCATCTCAATGTTGGGTAAAAGTCCCAAAAATTGGAAGCAACGTCTCCAAAATGACCTAAATAGTGTTGACGGGGAAGTTAAACCTCAAATCAAACAAACAAACAATTATTTTAGACAGAATTTTGGGTAGTAAATTGTACTATTTTGAAATTTATACCAGGTATGGTAAGCGTAAATATGCATTACATAGCCTCTAAAAATAGCACTTTTCTGATCAAATATTATTGCGATATCATCCAGCAAGTAGTATTTAGATATCTATGATATTGTCATTTACAGAGGGATCTATAAATGTTCCACCAACTTTAGTGAAAGGGGTGGTAGGACAAATTGCTAATTGTCTGATCTGCTTCTGGACTGTTTGATCAGCTAATTTTTATTTGTTAGGGTAAATACAGTAGCAGGAATCCATTTCAAGATCTAGTTACAGTCAAACCTGTCTTGAGAGACCACCTTTTGGAAAAACAAAAAGTGGTCTCTCAAGACAGGTGGTCTCTTAAGGCAGGGAGGATAAATCAAGATGTTTTTTTCTGTTTGTTTTTTTCAAAACACACATTATGCAATTTATGAGATCATTATTGAAATATATGCATTTATCTACAGAAAAGTGTTACTTCTAAAAGGTTATTTTAAGATGAATTAAAAAAAAAATGAAAATTAATTTAAATGTATGATAATGAGACAACTATGAATTCAAAAGATTTTTGAAAAAAAAAAGGTGTTTAAAAATGAAACAATTAAAATAGATTACACGAATATGTTCAAGTCGTGATAGTAGTTTGCCGTGACGCTGATACAAGTCATGGTGGTAGTTTCCGAGCCGCCGAGTCAAGCTGCAATGATAGTTTGCCGAGACGGCCGTAATTCGTTCAGTACTTTTCCCGCTTATTCAAAGGCTAAGTTGTGTCACGCCTTATGACCAAACAATCCAATTAGCGTCAATCCGTGGATGTATCGATTATAATTGGCAAACAATTAATTTTAATCCCCGCACTTGTCATAATCAGTGTCATAATTTCGGTTTCCAAAGACAACATGAAGAGAGGTAATTATTTTTACTGGCGCACCGGATGATCATCCGGTGTCACAGTAAACTTATTTGGTCGCACAAGGCAGGGAAATTTTACAATTTGAACACGTTTTAAGCGGTCGTTGGTCGCGTTGGGCAGGTGGGCGCTCTGGACAGGTAATTTAACATTGAAAATCGCTCGGGAGGATTGCATGACGGTCGTTCATGACAGGAAATCGTTTAAGACAGGTGGTCGCCCCCGCAGGTTCAACTGTATTTTAGAATTTTATTTGGAAAATGGCTGAATGTTCAGCAAATAATTAAGGCACTAATAACAGTGATGAGACACAGCTTTTGTTATGCTCCCCGAAGAATTTCGGGGGGAGCATATAGTCGCCGCTTCGCCTGTGCATCCGTGCATCCGTCCCGCTCTTGTCCACGCGAATTCTCAGAAACTACTGGTCAGATTTCAATGAAACTTCATGGGAATATTAAGTATCGAAGGTGGATGCGCATATCACCTGGGTGTTTTGGTTTGATGATTTTTCCAACAGTTATGGCCCTTTGATGAATTCTGCATGACTACATAGGGTACTGTTCGTGTCCACACAAATTCTTAGCAACTACTTGCAGACATTCAACGAAACTACAATGGCATCTTAAGCCGCAATAGGGGATGCACATATTATCCATGCTATCTGGTTAGATGATTTGTCACAGAGTTATGGTACTTTGTTTAAAGCTGCAGTGTAAGGTCACTGTGGCTATTTTTAGAAAAAACTTTGTCATCACTCTGGTGCCTACATTTATTGATGGATTTTAATATAAATTCACACAAATGTTGGGTATGATAATATCTTGAGCATGTTCGCTTTTCAGGATCCTGGGCTCAAGGTCAAGGTCACTGTGGCTATTTTTAGAAAAACTTTGTTTTTGCTCTAGTGCCTACATTTATTGATGGATTTTAATATAATTTCACACAAATGTTGAGTATGATAATATCTCGAGCAAGTTTAACTTTCAGGGTCCTGGGCTCAAGGTCAAGGTCACTGCATCTATTTTTAGAAAAAAACTTTGTCATCGCTCTAGTGCCTACATTTATTGATGGATTTTAATATAATTTCACACAAATGTTGGGTATGATAATATCTCAAGCAAGTTTGACTTTCAAGGTTCTTGGCTCAAGGTCAAAGTCACTGCAGCTATTTTTAGAAAAAAACTTTGTCATCACTCTAGCGTCGTCATTTGCTCATGGATTCTAATATGACTTCAAACAAATGTTGGGTATGATAATATCTCAAGCAAGTTTGACTTTCATGGTCCTGGACTCAAGGTCAAGGTCACTGCAGCTATTTTTAGAAAAACTTTGTCATCGCTCTAGTGTCTACATTCTGATATGACTGAAATACTGCTAAAAAGGATGTAAAATCGCAAATCATCCATCTACATTAGGGTTGCAGATAAATTGGATCAAAGTGAAAGAAGCTAGTCTTGGCAGATGGTCAAAATGACCTTTTTGACAGTCAAGGGGATAGCATAGATCCATTTTCAAACCCGTCTGATATTTTATATGCATGTAAAGGCACCCAATATGGAACCATACCTGGAGACAGTCCTATGAGGATTGCCTCTGTGTACGAGAGTAAGTTTTGAATAATTTGTATTAAACAGTTTTACCCAATTAATATAGCTAAACTACCACCAAGGATCTTGGGGTATGGTATCATACCTGAAGACACTCTCTTTCATTTAGTCTGACTTTTGTGTTGCTGATGTTTGTATGACAGTGCCATCAGGCAAGCTAATATGTCCACCGACAGGTTTTGTTATACTCCATTTTGAAGTAGAGTGAGTATACACAGTATATCGCTCTGTTTCCTGTTCCGACTATTGCACCTTCAGGGAGCATTCATCTGTTTCACCGATATTCTTGTTTATTATCATCTGATCTCGGCCTGCATTGTCTTGAAGGTTTCCTGTTTAACCCTTTTTGTACCAAATGGAATCTTCCTCCTTATATATAGCAGGAGTCCATTTCAAAATTTAGGGGTGTCAGGTTGTGTTTTCTTCAAAATTGATTTGGAAAATGGCTTAACTTTTTGCAAACAGTGTAGGCCCTGATCAGATGCAGCGTTCTGCGGCAGTGATATGTCAGTGATATTTCAGTGATATTTTTCTCTGTATAATTTCAGTGTTGGGAGACATACGTCGGTTCATCAGTATATAAATTGTTGGTGATGGACTTCTTTATAGATGTGGGTGTGATCCTGGGAGTAGAGCTTCCACGAAAGTGAGTGCAATAATAATAATAATACATGTCCCAAGTCACAGGATTTTCTTTACAGAAATAAAGTCCATGCTCAGTGGCACACAACACATATAAAACACTAAAACAATGTTAGTGCAACATCAAGTGCATTGACATGGGTTTGACAGTTCTGAAATGTAATGACATTGTGTCAATGTTGTTGGAACGGCATGTGCCAAATGGGCATTACGAAAACACACCTGTGCGACTTTTTTCATATCTCCAAAATTGTTACTTTTCTGATGAAGATCGGTGGTATTTTTCAAATAAATACCAATACTGCAAAATACCCTCAACCTATGTCTTCGAGCAGAAATTAGAACGATAATGTTTATCACTTAAACCCCAGTTTTCTTATATATAAAATGGGGTTTAGGGGTGTTCATTTCATGGACTTGACCAGGTGATGGGTATAATTAAAACAATCTTAAACTCTTGGACAATTTTTAATAACCCTTTCAACCCTAAGTTTATGAAATGGACTCTTCAGTCTTCAAACTTGGACCTGTCCATTCTTGTAAATGGGGGATTTAGTCAAAATCATTAACAGTATGGTAAACAGTGTGGATCCTGATGAGATGGCTACAGTCAGTCTACAGGGTATATAACCTAGTACATGCACTTTGCCATAAGGTTCTGTAAATTTTACATTATTGACTGCTAAGCCTAAGAACAGTTTGTAATATAATGCTATAAGTCATGTGTAGGAATGACATATTTGATATAAATGTTTGAAATATTCTTTTTGTTTATATTGATAACATTGATTCGAAAATTTCTTCATTTGTAGAGGTCTTCAAAAGTATCCATAATTTTGAAAATGCTATGAAAAAAGATTTCTCTTTATACAATGGAGTTAGCTGGAAAGTCATGTAATCGTTTCCAGCACAAATCGCAACTTTGTACCAAATGACATTTTCAAAGTATTTTTCCTTATCTTTTAGAGCAGGTAAGGCTTAACATTGACGTACAGACAATTTACATGCAATATTGAGCAATTTACTTGAAATATTGAGTCTTTTTTTTCTCTCTCTGAAAAATAAGAAAAACAATAAATTGTCATCTGCCCTAGAATTTTCCATAGTGCATCAAGGGATAATACACCCAAACCCCTTTATAACACTATTGTTGGAGTTCAAAGCAGAAACCATGTTGGTTAGATAACTGCATAATATCCAAACAAAGCTGTACAGATTATATATAGAATAATGACCATGTATGGACATTTTTGTTGCTTTTTATCCCCCGATATAACTATCAGCCGTGCATCCGTATGTCTGTCCATCCGCACCAACGAAACGACATTTAGGGGGCAAAAAATTTGGACAGTTTGACACTTAAGTATATATTCATGAGTCCAAATGGACTTTATTCCATTATTTTGGTACTTAAGTGGCAAAAATTGTCTCTTAGGTGGCTTGCCGCTTAAGAGAATTTGCCGCTTAAGTAGTCAATATGCCGACGCCTAGCCACTTAAGTATCCATTTGTGAGAATATCCGTCCGTCCATCCATCTGTAAACGCAACCTTGTGATGGCCATAAGATTCATTGTTGGTTCTTGGCACAATTGATCAAAAGGCTGAGACGGCATGTCACGCGCAAGAACTAGAACTCTGGCAGTCATAGTGTATGAGTTATCTCCCCTTTTAATAAAATAGAAAGACTACCTTGTGATGGTCATAACGCCAATACCCTTTGAGATATATTGATGGTACTTGGCTCAATTGTTCACAAGGCTGAGACGGCGTGTCATGCGCTAGAACCACAACTCTGGCTGCCATGTTTTTTTAGTTATCTCCCCTTCCAATAAAATAGAGTGACTATCTTGTGATGGCCATAACTCCAATAACCTTTGAGATATAATTATGGTACCTGGCACGGTTGTTCACAAGGCTGAGACGGCGTGTCGTGCACAAGAACCGCAACTCTGGGTGCCATGGGTTTTTAGTTATCTCCCCTTCCAATAAAATAGAATCACTACCTTGTGATGGCGATGTCTACAATACTCTTTGAGACATATTGATGGTACTTCGTACAGGTGTACATGACATTAAGTTTGTTTGATTTGCGGTTTAACATCCCTGTCAACACGATATAGGTCATTTTGGAGATGTTGCTTCCAGGTTTGTGGGACTTTTACCCGACATTGAGATGAAATGACATCTCAAGCCCTGCCGCCTAATGAAACCAATAGGGTTTATAAACATGGACGGGCCGACTCGCACCGCTTTGCCTGGTCAGGCTTAGATCCTCTAAGGGGTTTACCAGTACTTGTGTTTGGGTCGGTTTCAGCTCTGCATGGAAGCATCATGCAGCCCATATATTTCTTCAAGCCCTGATGGGCGGGGGCTGAATGCAGGCGTGTCGTGTGCAAGAACCACGAGTCTGGGTGCCCTGTTTTTTTAATTATCTCCCCTGATAATATTAACTTGTGATGGCCATAACTCCAATACCCTTTGAGATATATTGCTGGTATTTGGTACAATTGTGAACAAGGTGGAGTCGGCGTGTCATGCCTAAGAACCACAACTCTGGGTGCTAGGGTATTTGAGTTATCTCCCCTTCCAATATAATCGTATGACCACCTTGTGATCAAACTCCAATACCCTTTGAGATATATTGAAGGAATTTAGTACAATTGAATCCAAGGTATAGAAGGCATGTCATGTGCAAGAATCATAACTCTTGGTGCTGTGGTATTTGAGTTATCGCCCCTTTCAAATAACAGTATGACCACATTGTGATCACCATATCTCGAATACCCTTTGAGACATATTGATGGTACATGTACTTGGTACAGGTATACATGAGGTTAAGCAGGCGTGTCATGCACAAGAACCACCATTCTGAGTGCATTGGTTTAACAGTTATCTCCCCTGACAGTATAATCTTGTGATGGCTATAACTCCAATACCTTTGAGATATGTTGCTAGTACTTGCCACAATTGTACATGTATATACAAGGATGAAAAGGCATTTCGTGTACAAGAACCACAATTCAGTATACCTGTACTTTGTGCATTGGAAATCTTGGAACTTCATCATGTTGAGAAGCGATCCTTTGTATCATTAGGCGAAGATAGTCTCAATAAACATTACATATACAAAATATACTATTGGCTTACCAGTGTGTTTTAATTCTGGTGCACTTTCTATATGTGAAGGCCATGTTGGCTTTTGGTCGGGGGATTTGCCATCTCCTCTGATGGCTATTTTTATTAGCATGGCACTATATAGGAGTCTAATTTTCTGTCCGTTCATCCATCCATTTGTCCATCCATCCATCCATCCATCCATCCATCCATCCATATGTCCATCTGTTTGTCAAGCCATCATCATTTGTGACCACCCTAGCATTCACCCTAAAGGTCAAGTTCATCATAGGCACGACATAGCCATCAGTGGAATCCTTGTTCTATATACAGTCGAACTTCAATGGCTCGAACACCTTTGGGACCCCGAAAATCTGTTCGAGACATGGGCAGTTAGAGCCACCGAGGGTTACTGCCAATAGGCATAAAGAGATACTTTTAGACATCTTTTCAGTGTTATATAATGAAAATGTACACCTCATTGAGGCGATTCTAATGAGTACACACAGCATACATTTGCAAGATAAAAGACTAAAATCTCCTCAATTATCCCCTACTATTTCTTATGTAGAGGATTTCCCCAGGGGCTCAAGAATAGGTTCAACTCAGCCTTGGTAACCGAGCCATCGGTGTTCGAGCCATTGAAGTTCTACAGTAATCTTTACATTTTTGACATTCATCTTTCAATTGTGCTATATCCAAAACTGTATTATAATGAACAATGCTATAAAGAGGTCAAGGTGTATACTATCTGATTATGTTGATATACAGTAGAATTTTGATGGCTCGAACACTGGATGAGTCAAACCCGTTCTTGAGTCCACAGGGAATTCCTCCAATTAGGAAATAGGGATAATTTAGGGAGATTTTCTTCTTTCATCTTGCAAATGTATGCTGTGTGAACTCATGAGAATCGCCTCATTGAGGCGATTCTAATGAGTACACACAACATATGTTTATAATATAGAACACGGAAAAGATATCACACAATTATCTCCATTATGCCTCCTGGTATGACACTAATAGTAACCCTCGGTGGCTCGAACTACCGCTGTCTCACACATATTTTCCTGGTCCCAAAGGGATTTGAGCCATCTAAGTTGGACTGTACATGTATGTCTATAATATTCTTTTTTTTTTTTTGTAGATTGATCACCACCAAGTGTGACTGTGGTATAGTTAAAAAAGTTGGACCAGCAGAATTTGATATCCCAAAGAGTGTGTTAGACCTGGTGTATGCTCAGATCCTCTGTTGGTAGGTAGCTCCTTTTGTATTTGGGCCACTCTCAGGAGGGGTACTATAGCTATCCTACCGTAAAAATCACAGCCCTTTCAAAAATTAAACGAGTTATGCCCCTTTGAAAATTTCTGTTTTTGTTTGTGCCTAAATTATCCTGCAGGTAACATTCGATTTTGCAAAATCTTGATATTAAGTTTGACTATGATGTGGAGCAGTGCATATGGTTTAGAGAGGATGGTCCACCAAATATTTATATATGGTAAGTATAACACTTCAAAAATATCTGTAGACATTTTCGTTTCTGGCTAATTCATTTTACAATTTAGATCTGATCAAACTGAAACTTGATATGTAGTTAGACCATGATATGGAGCAGTTCTTATTATTTCAAGGTTTCAGTCAAACAAATATTAACTTGCTACTGGGTTATAATGCCCCACTTGCGGAGCTCTTGTTTCAATGTTTACCAAGCACATGAGCCTTGTCCCTGCTTAACAGTCTTCGCTTCTTTAGCTACGAGCACTGGCATGTCACAACAGAAAGAATGGGATGGCTGCAAATAACCATTCTAATGCACTCGCTTATTATACCCCCAGCATATGCCATGGGGGTATATAGTTTTTGTCTTTTCCGTCTGTCTGTCTGTCTGTCCGTAAACAATTATTTTGTGTCAAAGATATCTCAGGAACTGCTTCACATAGAAACTTGAAATTTTGCACACATGATCAGTATGACTACTTGTATTGTGGGAAAGAAAATAAGGGCCAAGAGGTCAGGCCTTTTAGAGTTATTTCCCTTTGTAGTTTGGCACTGGCCGGGGGTATACGTGCCCCACTGGGCACTTTTGTCTAGTGTAATGGGCCCTCTGATTGGATAATTTCAAAAATTTGACAGTATATTCTGCAATATACTGTCGGAAACCAGACATCATCACGTAATGTCGCTTTTCATTGGCTGACATTTGGTTTCATGCAGCTCACAGTGCTTGCTATTTGTGCAAAATAGTACATTTTTAGCTTGGCTGTTGTCGAAGAAAACGACGAGGTATTGTCATAGCTCTGGAGTCGTCTGCCTCGTCGTTGTGCAAAAACTTGGACATATTGTAATATCTCTGTCATTACTGAACATATTTACTTGAAACTCGGACTAGTTTTTCATTATGAAAAGGGAAACTCATACCAATAGGTGAGGTAACCCTCAAAGTATATTTGGCACAGTTATGCCCCTTTTTTGACTTAGAATTTTTGTTTTCTAAAAGAAACTGCAGCTGAGCGTTGGCACCCGCATGCGGTGCTCTTGTTTAACAAAACAACCGAATAAGTGCATTAGAATGGGGAGGTAAATCATCAGTTTTACGGTTGCAAATTCTGTTTTACAGCTCTGCTGGTGAGTCACTGTAAAACAAATTGCCAACCATAAAACCGCTGATTTACCTCCCCAGATGACAATTTTTTTTACAGTTATCCCCTAATTATCTGAATGCTGTTTATGATCAGTGATTGACAGTTCCATAATGATCCTAAGTATTGGGACAGATAGTCCAAAGCAAATTGTGCAGACCCAGATCAGACTCGTTACCTGCATAAGTTTAACAGGTAATTTAATCATCAAAGCATCTTCAAATCTTCTTGAAACCAATAATTACTAGCTAAGACATTTCTATTATAAAGTTTAAAGAACACTTTTGTCGTTTTGATTCCAAACAAAATACAAGTTTAGAGAAAATAACATCACATTTACAATGGCGATTAATGGCCAAAGACGTTTTTGCCCACCACCGGTAAGTCTCGGCAAATAGTATAATTGAGTGATGACGTACTCGTAGTGTTTGGATGTATCTATTACCAACTTTGTTTCATCTGATAAACATGCATGCAGTCAAACAAAAATGTGTTTTCTTACTTGTCTTTTCAGGCTGGGCTTTTTCTTTGCTCCCCTGGTACCAGCAATCTGTGTGTTTAGATTTTTTGTGCTCTTTTACCTTAAAAAGGTAAGAAATTGTATTTTCCAGTGTGAAACCTTTCTTCAAAATTTACTTTATAGATATACAAGTCAAAGTGCTATAACTACTTATATACATTTATCATATGACGTCGCGTCTGGGAGTGTAATAACGCCATGTAATAAATTTGATAATCCACTAGTGGATTAAATATGCAAATTAGCTAGATACCTCCCGTAACGTTACATGTACGATGTCCTTAATGACGTCGCATTTACTAATGGCGGAATATTGACATTTTTATTAAACAATCATGAATAAAATGTGTTTAAAATGTCATATGATAAATAGAATCTTGCATTTGTGCTCATGTATTATTGAATTGAATTGAGGAAAAGGGATAAAATGCTCAGCAAAGCCTCGGATTTTATCCCTTTTCCTCAACTTGTTTAATAAATTGAATAATACATGATCACTCATGTAAGATCCTTTATGTATTTGTACACTTTTGTCTCTTTACAAATAGTAAAAGCATAGATAAGAATCTTCCAAAAATACTGTAATTAATGTTTGAAACTGTGGAGATTCCACCAACGCAGATGGATGAAGGTTAAAAAATCCGATAAAGAGACAAGTAAGAAGCAGGTATTTCTATATCAGTTTTTTTTTACCTCCCGAGATTTATAAATCCCATATTTAAAATAAGAGAAGTGAATAAACTGTATATTACATGCATTATGCATTTTGATGATATTTTAGGATTAATTTTCATCTCAGTTTTCAATACAGTTGACTCTATACAGCACAAGTTGACAGCTCAATCAGCGTTGTGATACATAAGCTGACTAAAAGAAAGACAGGATGGATGCCATTTTGAAAGCACGTTCTACAGTTCTGAATGAAAATAGAAGGAACAACATTATGATAACTCACCCATGCGACACAGTGCATTTTTAATATCTCCAAAATGGCTACTTTTCTGATGAAAATCCGTGATATTTTTTATGCCCCCGCATCGTATGATGCCGGGGGCATATAGTTTTTCGGTTTTCCGTACATGGGTACGTGCGTACGTGCATACTTGCGTACGGTTTCCGAATGTACGTCCTTCTGTACGAAAGTGTGTACGTACGTACGTAATCCTGTTAGACTCAGGTTAAGATTTTTGTACAAGGTAGAACTTGAGCTCATATTTTCCAAACCATACAATAGATTTGGTTTATATTTAGTATGATGATAGATATAGGTCCAAAGTTTTATTCAGCAATACCCCCACTCATACCCTAGACCTCAAGGTCAAGGTCGTGGACTTTGAAATTTTTAACGTTTAAGACACAGGTTAAGGTATTTGTACCAGGTAGAACTTGAGCTCATATTTTCCAAACCGTGCAATGAATTTGGTTCATATTCGGTATGATGATAGATATAGGACTGAAGTTTTATTCAGCAATACCACCACCCATACCCATGACCTCAAGGTCAAGGTCATGGACTTGAAATTTTTAATGTTTAAGACCCAGGTTAAGGTATTTGTACCAGGTAGAACTTGAGCTCATATTTTCATAACCATACAATGGATTTGGTTTATACTTACTATGATGATACATATAGGTCCAATGGTTTATTCAGCAATACCCCCACCCATACCCATGACCTCAAGGTCAAGGTCACAGAATTAGAAAATTTTTAATGTTTAAGACTTTGGTTAAGGTATTTGTACCACCAATTTCAATAAACTTCACACAAATGTTCCTTATAAAAATATCTCGTGCAGGTTCGACTTTTAAGGTCATGGCCTCAAGGTCAAGGTCACAGAGGTTATTTTTAGAAAAACTTTGTCATTGCTCTAGCGCCTACATTTCTTCACTGATTTCAATATAAGTTCACACAAATGTTCCTTATGACAATATCTTGAGCGAGTTCGACTTTCAAGTTCATCACCTCAAGGTCAAGGTCACAGTTGCTATTTTTAGAAAAACTTTGTCATTGCTCTAGCGCCTACATTTCTTCACCAATTTCAATATAACTTCATACAAATGTTCCTTATGACAATATCTCAAGCTACTTTGACTTTCAAGTTCAAGGTCACTGTGGCTATTTTTAGAAAAACTTTGTCTTCGCTCTAGCGCTTACATTTCTTGACTAATTTCAATATAACTTCACACAAATGTTCCTTATGACAATATCTCTAGCGAGTTCCACTTTCAAGGTCAAGGTCACTGTGGCTATTTTTAGAAAAACTTTGTCACCCCTCTAGCGCTTACATTTCTTCACCGATTTCAAAATAACTTCACACAAATGTTCCTTATGACAATATCTCGAGCGATTTCGACTTTTAACGTCAAGGTCACTATTGGTGGAACGCCGAAACTCGCACAGATTGGTATTTGCACCACTTAAAGATTAATGTGCTAAGCGGGGGCATCTGTGTACTTTGGACACATTTCTAGTCTTATAAATGCTCAAAACATAGATTGTGGTGCTCGCTAGAACCGCCTCATTGAGGCGGTTCTAACGAGTACCCACAAACTATATCTTGGAGCAGAAATAAGAAAAATATTGTAGACCCCTCTAAATCCCAGTTTTCTCTATATGAAGTGGGGTTTAGGGGGGGTCTTCATTTCATGGACGCTTTCACGTGATGATATGTTTCAATAAAAAAACAACTAAAAATGTGAGATTACAGAATGTAAAACATATTTCTTACTCAATGGTTACATCCATGAAATCTTTATGTCAACATTGCATGTGAATCAGAACGTTACACATATTTCCCTAGATGAGAAGAAATATTTCTTCATAGAAAAAGGGAAAATACCAAGTTTATGTCTGGTAGAAATGATGGTAATTCCCTGTTATGCATGTAACACATAATTTTCTAAATCCCACCCCCACTTGTGCTCAGGTTAGCTTTTGTGATCACCCTGTGTGTGTCAAACGTCTGTCAAATTCATATGTTGTGCATTGTCCACTTTCAACATTTGCGTGTACAATTCCTAGAGGGCACATTTTGAATCCAGTCTTAATGAAACTTTACCAGAATGTTTGTCTGGATAATAGCTTGGTCATAATTGGGTCATGTCAGATAAAAAACTGGGTCAAATTTTGTTAAAACCTTGTGTGCACCCTAGAGGCTACAGTTTTGCTTCAGTCTTCATGAAACTTTACCGAAATTTTTGACTTGATGATATAATATGGGTCATATCAGATCAAAAATTAGGTCACTAGGTCAAACTTCGTTAACACCTTGTGTGCAGCCTAGAGGCCACAGTTTTGCTTTAATTTTCATGCAACTTTACCTAAATGTTTGACTTGATGACATCTTGATCAAGTTTGAATATGGGTCATGTTGGATCAAAAGCTAAGTCATTAGGTCAAATTTCATTGAAACCTTGTGTGCAGCCAAGAGGCCACAGTTTTGCTTTAATCTTCATGAAACCTTACCAGAATATTTGACTTGATTATATCTCAATCAAGTTTAAATATGGGTCATATCGGATCAAAAACTAGGCCACTTGGTCAGATTTTGTTAAAATCTTGCGTGCAACCTAAAAGCCACAGTTTTGCTTCAATCTTTATGAAACTGCATGCACCAATATGTCTGTCTGGATGATACCTTGATTGAGTTGGAATATGGGTCATGTCAAAACTAAAACTAGGTCACTATGTCAAATTTCTTTAAAACCTTGTCCACCTTTTTACTTAACCCTTATCTTGCTGTTCACGACAACCCCTATCTTTGCAAACAGTGTAGATCCAGATCAGATGGCTTCTGAAGAAGCCATCTGATCAGGATCTACACTGTTTGGCATTCAGTTTATGAATTTGTAGCAATAAATTACATCAAGTAATTTGATTGGTTGATAGACAGAAATGGGTGTGGCTTAAATGAATATTCAGCAAGATAAGGGTTAAAATCTTTTTCACTCTCTTAGAGAGGCTACATTTTGCATTTATGTTTGTAAACTTTTACCAGAATCTGTGTCTTGATATGTCATTCAAGTTTGACCATGGATCATTTCATATAAAAACTGTCGCTAGGTCATAAGTCTTAAAAACCTTGTTCTCTTTGTAGAAGCCAGTTTTGCTTTAATCTTCTTGAAACTTACTAGAATGTTTGTCTTGAAAAGATTGAAGGTAATTTAAAATATGGGTTAAGTTGGCATATTCGTCATATTGGGTCAAAAATTAGGTCACTAGGTCTAATTTCTTTAAATCTATTTGTGCACTCTAAAGGTCTCAAAAAACAAAAACAAACCCAGGTGATTGATTAAAGGGCCATCATGGCCCTCTTGTTTTCTAAATAACCTTGGGCTTAAAAGGATATTATTATTATGAAATATGAACCAGGTGAGTTAGTAAAATGACAGTTGCAAATATGTTCTAGAAATGGTTATCCTTTGGGAGCAAGAAATACACCATAGAACTGGAAAATATGGAGTGTGCATGTTTTCTGGGCCAAACTAGCTAGTTTTGGCCAATTAGGCCTCATCAAAGTCTGTATCTTCTAAGTCTTAGTGCTCTATTTTCAGCTGTCAGCATTATTTAACACAGTTCCACCAGAAAAGCCATACCAAGCTTCAAAATCTAACACATTCTTCATGATCATACTGCTGGTGGCCTACTTCATGATCTGTATACCAGTTGGATATGTGCTGGTCAGGTACGTTATTACTTTAACCCTTTTTTTACCAAATGGAATCTTCCTCCTTATATAAAGCAGGAGTCCATTTCAAAATTTAGGGGTGTCAGGTTGTGTTTTCTTCAAAATTTATTTAGAAAATGGCTGAACTTCTTGCAAACAGTGTAGGCCCTGATCAGATGCCGCATTCTGCGGCATCTGATCTGGACCTGCACTGTTTGCCAGTTACCCGTTATGGGGGTTTCTTGTACAAAATGGGTTAAGGGAATGGATTCACAGTTAGGGGAGACAAGTTTTTCAAAGTCTCACTTGTCAATAGGGATCTTCTATTATAGGAAAGAATTTGTCCATCAGGAGGTATGTCGTTAGTTTAAGGGGAATATGTTTATCTTCAAAGGAGAAATTTTGGCTAGACATTTATGTTTTGGATGCAAATATCCAGTACTATAAAATTGACACTCATCATGCTGAGGGCTCCTGCCAATCGGAGCTAGAAGAAATAGATTGGGCTGCATGGTGCTTCCACACAGAGCTGATACAACCACACATGAGTACTGATTAACTGCTGAGTAAGTCTAAGCCTGCCAAGGCAAATTGATGCGAGTCTGACCGCCCGTGCATAAAAACCCTATTGGTTTCATTGGGCGGAGGGCTTGAGATGTCATTATCCCCCGACCGAATAGGTTCGGGGGATATAGCCAGGGGATATAGCGATCAGCCTGGCATCCATCCGTCTGTCCGTGCATCCGTCCGTCCGTAGACACAACCTTGTGATGGCCATAACTCCTATACCCTTTGAGATTCATTAATAGTTCTTGGCACAATTGTTCACAAGGCTGAGACGGCATGTCATGTGCAAGAACCAGAACTCTGGATGCCTACTTTTTTAGTTATCTCCCCTTTTAATAAAATAGAATGACTACTTTGTGATGGCCATAACTCCAATACCCTTTGAGATATATTGATGGTACGTGGCACAGTTGTTCACAATGCTGAGACAGCATGTCATGCACAAGAACCACAACTCTGGCTGCCATGGTTTTTGATTTATCTCCCCTTCCAATAAAATAGAGTGACTACCTTGTGATGGCCATAACTCCAGTACCCTTTAAGATATATTGATGATACCTGGCGCAGTTGTTCACAAGGCCGAGATGGTGTGTCATGCACAAGAACCACAACTCTGGCTGCCATGGTTTTTGAGTTATCTCCCCTTCCAATAAAATAGAGTGACTACCTTGTGATGGCCATAACTCCAATACCCTTTAAGATATATTGATGATACCTGGCACAGTTGTTCACAAGGCCGAGACGGTGTGTCATGAACAAGAACCACAACTCTGGGTGCCATGGTTTTTGAGTTATCTCCCCTTCCAATAATATAGAATCACTACCTTGTGAGGGCCACATCTCCAATACTCTTTGAGATATATTGGTGGTACTTGGTACAGTTGTACATGAGGTTAAGCAGGTGTGTCACGTGCAAGAACCACAACTCTGGGTGCCCTGGTTTTTTAATTATCTCCCCTGACAATGTAACCTTTTGATGGCCATAACTCCAATACCCTTTGAGATATTTTGATGGTACTTGGCACAATTGTATACAAGGTTGAGACGGCGCTTCATGCCTTAGAACCACAATTCTGGGTGCTATGATAAATATTTGAGTTCTCTACCCTTCCAATATAACAGTATGACCAGCTTATGATCTCCAACACCCTTTGAGACATATTGATGGTACTTTGTACAGAAATGCATGAGCTTAAGCAGGCATGTCATGGGCAAGAACCATAGCTCTGAGTACCCTGGTTTCTTAGTTATCTCTCCTGAAGTATAATCTTGTGATGGCCATAACTGCAATACTTTTGTGATATATTGCTGGTTTAATTCTGGTGCATTTTCTATTGGTGAACGATCTTCTAAAGGCCATATTGGCTTTTGGTCGGGGGATTTGCCATCTCCTCCGATGGCTATTTTTTTATCTCAGTGTCAGGCAAAAGTCCCACAAAATTGGAAGCGACGTCTCCAAAATGACCTAAATAGTGTTGACAGGGACGTAAAACCTCAATTCAAACGAACAAACTCATAATGCTGAATATTTCCATATGCTACACTCCTGCTTACGTATTTTACTCCATTGTCAATAGGGGTCTACTCTTAAAGGAGAGGATTTGCTCCTTAGGAGCAAATCCTTTCCTTTAAGAGTAGACCCCTTTTTGGAGGGGTTTTGTTGACATGAAAGCAAACAGGAAGTCCTGAAGATTATCTCCCTTATAAAATACGGCAGAAAACATTGGACAGATACATTATAGATATTAGGGGTCACAGTTAGATGTATTTTTGGTATGTTTTACAACAAGTCCTGTTTGGTTGTATTTGAGATTAATGGCCCAGTCAACACTATTTAGGTCATTTTTGAGCCCATCAGTTTACCTATTCACACTTTGCCTGGGCAGGCTTATACGTAAGCGGTTAACCAGTTCAGTGTGTATTCTTTCGCCATAAACTGACAACTGCCCTTCTTGAATCAGGGGAAGGGAGAGAATGACCATAGCAAAGATTTCAGGATCAATCTTCATGGAAAACAACTAGTCCTTTACTTCAAGCAAACAGTGTAGACTCAGATCAAAAGTGTTCTAGACTCTGACAAGATGATACATTTGGGATTGTCAGTGTCTGAGCAAATACTGTTTGTAACTGTCCAATCTTTGGGACTGTTGGTATAAATATACAGGTTAATTAATCATACCTGTGTGGGATTATAAGAATCTTATATGGGTGTGAGGGGTGGATGGAAAAATCCGTCCCGAGGGACACTGTCCAGCATCACGAGGCTTGCCGAGTGATGCCGGACAGTGATCCCGAGGGACAGATTTTTCTATCCACCCCTCACACCCATATTGGATTCTTTTTCTTGCATACCTTCCATTTCTATTGCGAATTTTTAATGCTGCTGTCACTTCGGTTACCGACGTCCGCCATTTTGTGATGACACAACAGGAATGTTTAGTGACATTACGCATGACGCCGCCGCGCATGAGGTTGTAATCAACCAATG
This sequence comes from Lucinisca nassula, assembly GCA_963580285.1. Lineage (NCBI taxonomy): Eukaryota > Metazoa > Mollusca > Bivalvia > Lucinida > Lucinidae > Lucinisca > Lucinisca nassula. Next base: position 104,034,727 of record OY757011.1, read on the forward strand.
CATTTATTAAACATGCGATTATATTCGATTTGGGGTCGGAACACCAGGGTCAGAACATAAATTTCTATACCGGGGTAAAATCACGGATTTCTTTGTCTGGTGTGCAAGAAAAAGCTATCTTTTGAAAGGCATTCTTTGAAAGGCATTCTTTTTCAAGTTCTAGATATAGATTGCAGGTGTTCATTACATTACATGTAGTTCTAAAAAGTATCTTCAATTTCTGTTTTAGATCAGAAAATTATTTTTTGGAGCAGATATAAGAAAACATGAAAAGGCTTATAGTAAATCCTGTTTTTCTCTATATAAAGTAGGGTTTACCAGGCATTTGCAAGGCTATCACCACTAAATTACAAACAATAAATAAAAGCTTTGACAGCACTGGTGGGCTGGGAAAATGTTCTTGAATGGGGGCTTAGACTGTTTTGTTTAACCCTTAAATTACTATACAGTAAGCAAACACTGTAGACCCTGATCAGAGATCTGATACGGGTCTTCACAGTTTGCTTAACCCAATACATGATTCTAGTCCAGATTCTGTAAAGAACCTTCTTAGGCAACACTCTTACCTCATAGTGTTAATTTCTATAAACTAGAAATTCACAAATTGAATGTCAAACAGTGTAGAGCCTGATCAGATGGCTTCTTCAGAAGCCATCTGATCTGGATCTACATTGTTTCCAAAGATATGGGTTGTCGTGAATAGCATGATAAGAGTTAATTAGGCAGGAACTACATTTTGTGCAGAGGATTTGCAGTAGTCCTGAGGCATATCCAAAAGCGACAGCTTCTATGCTTCTTAAAAAAAAACTCAATAGATGGTGGATGAGAAGGGTCATCGAGCGACGACTACAGTCTGTGAATTCACAGACTAAAAACCAGTACAGAGATATCCAACAAATCAGTGGTAGTCACATGGACATCAGCACTCAAGAGCTTCTGTGCTTAGTAGGCTTGTAACTCTTTCATTTGCCCAAATATACAGAATTGCCCACAGTCTAGATAAATAGAGCACAGTTCTAATTTGAAATTGTCATCTGCAGAAGTTACCAGCAGCATGTTATAGGTTATTGACGCACAAAGAGGGTTGATGCGTCGTTAAAAACGAAATCATCATAATGCTATAGGTTAACCAATGTTTTTACAGAATGGACCCATCCCCTATGTGTGGACCCTTCCGTATCTACAACAAACCACTTGACATCCTTAATGTCCAGGTCAGCAACTCAGGGGAGTGGTTCCAGATTCTCTGGGAGGTAGTAACCAACACAGCTGTTGTTGCGGGAACCATAGTTGTATTATTGTAAGTATACTCTTCACTTTATTTGTTAATAAAGTCAATTACCACATTAAGTACAAAGGATTGAAATTTATTCATCACTTTATTAGCTCACTTGAGCAAAGCTCAAGGTGAGCTTTTGTGATCACATTTTGTCGGTCGTACCTGCGTCTTTCGGCGTGCGTCGTGCGTCGTCAACATTTACCTTGTTAAGAATCTAGAGACCACAATTTTGCTTCAGTCTTCATGAAACTTTACCAGAATGTTTGTCTTGATGATATCTGGGTCAAGTTCAAATATGGGTTATGTCAGGTCAAAAAGTAGGTCAGTAGGTCAAATCATAGAAAAACCTTATTAAGACTCTAGAGGCCACAGTTTTGGTCCAATCATCCTGAAACTTGCTCAGAATGATCATCCTGACAATATCTCGGTCAATTTCGAATATGGGTTATGTCCAGTCAAAAAGTAGGTCAGCAGGTCAGATCATAGAAAAACCTTCTTAAGACTCTAGAGGCAACAATTTTGGTCCAATCATCCTCAAACTTGCTCAGAATGATCATCCTTACAATATCTCGGTCAAGTTCGAATATGGGTCATGTGGGATCAAAAAGTAGGTCAGTAGGTCAGACCATAGAAAAACCTTGTTAACACTTAGAGGCCACAGTTTTGGTCCAATCATCCTCATATTTGCTCAGAATGATCATTCTGACAATATCTAGGTCATGTTCGAATACGGGTCATTTCGGGTCCAGAAGTAGGTAAGTAGGTTAGTAGGTCAAATCAAAGAAAAACATTGTTAACACTCTAGAGCCCACAGTTTTGGTCCAATCATCCTCAAACTTGCTCAGAATGATCATCCTGACAATATCTCGATGAAGTTGGAAAATGGGTCATGTGGGGTTAGAAATTAGGTCAGTAGTTCAAACCATAGAAAAACATTGTTAACACTCTAGAGGCTATAGTTTTGGTCCAATCATCCTCAAATTTGCTAAGAATGATCATCCTGACAATATCTCAGTCAAGATCAAATATGGGTCATGTGGGATCAAAAAGTAGGTCGGTAGGTCAAATCATGGAAAAACCTTGTTAACTCTCTAGAGGCCACAGTTTTGGTCCAATCATCATCAAACTTGCTCAGAATGATCATCTCTACAATATCTAGGTCAAGTTCGAATATGGAGCATGTGAGCTCAAAAAGTAGGTCAGTAGGTCAAATCATAGACAAACCTTGTTTACACTCTACAGACCGTAATTTTAGCTCACCTGAGCAAAGCTCAGGATTAGCTTTTGTGATCACCTTTTTGCCGTAAGTGCATCATGCATCATTCATCATGCGACGTACGTCTTCAACATCTACCTTGTTCATCCTCTAGAGACCACAATTTTTCTGCAATCTTCATGAAACTTTACCAGAATGTTTGTCTTGATTATATCTGGGTCAAGTTCTAATATGGGTCATATGGCCAGACTTGAGGATATCTGAGTCAGGTTTGAATATGGGTCATGTCTGGTCAAAAACTAGGTCACTAGGTCAAATTCCTTGAAAACCTTGTTCACCCTCTAGAGACTTCAATTTCACTTCAATCTTCATGAAACTTTTCCAGAATGTTTGTCTTCATGATATCTGGGTCAAGTTCGAATATTGATCATGTCAGGTCAGAAACTAGGTCACTAGGTCAAATTCCTTGAAAACCTTCTACAGCCTCTAGAGGCCATGATTTTTGCTTCAATCTTCGATCTCTACGAAGATTGTTCAGAAAATGGCTTGTAGCATCTACCTTGTCAAACTTAAATATTATGGATGTAATTCTCTTACCTCAGGTGAGCGATTAAGGACCATCATGGTCCTCTTGTTTTGTCATTAAAGTGAATAATCTTATTAAGTATAAAGCATGTAATTTTTTTTTTTTATATCACTTTATAATAGAGATTACCAGATTTGTGTCTTTTGATATCAAGTTTATCAGGCAAGGGTTTTGAGAACATATTTAGAATTGCAAGACTATATGTGTTCTCGAAGCTGAGCTTGGTGAACTTGATATCAAATGACACAAATCTGGTATTCTAGTTATCAGGTTATCCCCTTGTACACACTAAAATTGGCCACCTAACATTCCAGCGCGCAATAATCAGTTGATATATTTAGTATCAGCTGACCGTTATTTTTCCTATGATATTTTTTTCAAGTAGGTTTTCCTATTTTTCCAGTAATAATAGTGCTTGCAATTTTTTTCCAGTAGTCTGGGTCTTCATAAAAATGCAATGTCACACTGACCTGATAAAGCTCATTTGTCCTGAGATAGCATGGCTTCATCAATTCAAGTTGTTACAATGCAATTAATATAGGGGGTAACTGAAAATTGTTAATACAGAGGACCCTCACTATACATCACGTGAACAAGTCCTTGAAATGAACACCCCCTTACACCCAACTTTGTATATAGAAAACTGGGGTTTACGGGGGTAAATATTATTTTTCTTATTTTTACTCCAAGACATAGGTTGCGGGTACTCGTTAGAACCGCCTCAATGAGGCAGTTCTAATGAGCACCCATAACCTATGTTTGTAATATAAATAAGAAAAATGTCAAGGATTTTCATCAAAACGTAGCCATTTTGGAGGTGTGATAAAATGCACTATGGCGCATGGGTATGTTATCGAAATGAATGACAGTATTTGTTTGCTAACAATCTGCCGCTGTTGGGAAATTGCCGCTGTAAAGAAGCCTAACAAAGACTAGTATAATAGGTAATAAAGAACTTTTTCCCTTAACCCTTCTCTTGCTTAATATTCATTTAAGCCACACCTATTTCTGTCTATCAACCAGTCAAATGAGTTGGTGTAATTTTTTGCTACAAATTCATAAACTGGATGCCAAACAGTGTAGATCCTGATCAGATGGCTTCTTCAGAAGCCATCTGATCTGGATCTGCACTGTTTGCAAAGATTGGGGTTGTCTTGAACAGCAGGATAAGGGTTAATTATTCAAGAAACAAATGTATTTAATACTTACAATATTCGTGAATATCCCCATACATATGTCTCATCTTGATCTAAGGATTTGTTCCATTTAAAATGTCATAATAACAAAGGACGGGTTACAGTTTAGCCATATTTGTGCCTACGATGGATCTTGATGAAACTTATATGAAATATAGTCCAACATATGCGCATTCATATGACAACAATATTTAATTAACCATGACATGTGCAGTCACGTGACTTCCGTTTTTCTACAAGTGGGGTAATTGTCAGTATTTGGTGATTTGCCAAAGTAATATGACATTTTTTAACAATTAACCACATTAAAGCGTGCAAATCTACATGTCTATATCATAATCTATGTTTCTTGTATCCACTGACACAATATTATGTACAGTATGTGCATAAGAAATTTATATTGTGTTGAAGTTTTATGTATTTAGTATAATATGTTAGAAGTGCTTAATAATACGGAATGTATTTTCGATTCTGAAATTTATTTAAAATGTTGGCAGAAAGACTAGAACAGTACAATATATCATTACAACATACAGCAGATTTGATTGGATTTTGGTGACCTTGACCTCTTTATTCAAGGTCACAGCAACCCCAAAACAGTCATTTTTAGGCCAAAAATGGCTTGTCTGCACTCTCTCAATAACGAATTGATTAATTTTAATCAAACTTGGAACAATATATCATTACAACATACCGGAAAATTGATTATTAGATTTTGGTGACCATAACATTTTTTTTCAAGGTCACATGCCCCCAAAATAGTCAATTTTGGGCCAACAATGGCTTGTTTGCACTCTATCTCATTAAAGAATGACCAATATTAGTCAAACTTGGTACAATATATCAATATTACATACCGCAGATCGGGTTAAAATTTGGTGACCTTGACCTTTTCCAAGGTCACAAGCCCTCAAGGACAATCAATTTTGGGCCAAAAATGGCTTGTCTGTTCTCTATCTCATTAATAAATTGCTTAATTTTAGTCAAACTTAGTACAATATTACATTACAACATGACACAGATTTGATTATTTTTTGTAGACCTTGACCTTTTTTCAAGGTCACATGCGCCCAAAAGCAGACGATTTTGGGACAAGAAAGGCTTGACTGCACAGTTTCTCATAAACAAATTGATTAATTGCATTCAAACTTGGTATAATATACCATTACAACATACCGTAAAAATTCGGCTATAAGGCGATTCGGCTATAAGACGGGACCCCTTTTTCAGTTTTTCAAAGGTGGGATTTTGCTTATACTCTTTTATAAGACAGGTCAAATTTTTTCCATATCTGCCGGGGCCTATCTGCTACCGCAAGATGCCATTTAGATGTGAGAAATCGGCCTTTTTTGTCAGAAAACCCCTCTACTTACCCATAAATGGCTTGTTTGGCCGCTTGTTTATGTTCTATTGACATTCCGTGTCTTCGATTGTAAGTTACAAAGAGAGACAACTCTTATTGAATCAGAATAGGTACATCTATTAAGCGTTGGGAAAGGGGGGGAATTCATTTCCATCCACAAAATTTAGAAATATTTGTTGCAGCTTTTTTTTCTAAGTGACTGAAAGGTTTTTTTTATCAGGGAACACAACACCTAGCTATTCAGTTTCAGAATCAACGCCCCAGCTAGCACAAAATAGCTGCAGACGTCGGGCCGATACGTCGTATCGCTGTCGGCCCGGTACATGCTTTGCTGGCTTAGGCTTCACAGACTTCTATTTTATTGACGACAGGGGCTGACAAATCCATTTCCCGGCCGTCCGGGACAAGTCCGAAATCACGCCGGGCAGGTGCACTTTGACCTCAGGACAAGTGCAAAAAAAAAATAAATCGTCTACAACTGCCAGTGTATTTGAGTCCTTAAATACGATAAAACTAAACCAGTAAGTAAATTGCTGTCAATTCAGAGACAAACCATCTGTGTATTTGATACGGTTCAAGTATGACACTTTTGTTAATCCCTGTCATATAATTGCCACCCTGCGGTGCGTGTCGATAAGTTGTGAAAATATGGTCAAGTTATGTCTCTAATTTGCGTTTATCCTCCAGTCATAAAATTTAATCCACAATCAATGTAAAAATGATTTAATTGCTCCTCAGACTATTAGCTACATCTAACGGTAGATGTTTGCATTATAAAATTGGACTTTTCTACGATCTCATGAATGGTTATGTTTTGGCGCCAAATTGCAGACGTTGGCGGGAAAGTCGAACGCTGTTGTCTGTTATTGACACGGAGCTTCTGGGGATAATTCGGGAGCTGTGCAAAGCACTGATTTTCTATCCACCTCTATTCACAACCGTTTAGATATCGGGAAAATATTTTTTAACGGTTCCAAACATTTTTTTATGAAAGAGATACATGCAATGAAATTAAACACGTGTGGGGGTAATGGCGTTGGATGACGTCATTTACCGAGTGGGCGGCGATTCAAAAATCACCGATCGGCTTTTTCCGTATGTCTGGTCTTCGCCGGACATTGCCGGAAAAAAGCCTACAGTCCATGACCTCGGCTATAAGACGGGGTCATTTTTTTGGGCTCATTTTGGAGGGAAAAATCCTCGTCTTATAGCCGAATATTTACGGTACCGCAGATTTGATTAGATTTTGGTGACCTTGACTTTTTTAAAGGTCACAGCCCCCCCCCCCCCCCAAAAAAAAAAAAGCAGTCAATTTTGTATAAACCTTTTTACAACTTATTTAACGTCACTACAGCTGGTTTCTCAGAAAGTGCGGCGGCCGTTAAAAGTCTCCCTGCCCTACATCATAGTGTAGTTTATATTTTCTTGTCCTTTTGGGATCATTGATGCCATTGTTGAAAATATTTTAGGGTCACTGATGAAGCCCAATGGGCCAAAACTAGCTAGAATGGCCCAGAAAACATGTATACTCCATATTTTCCAGTTCTGTGGTGTATTCCTTGCTTCCAAAGGATAACTCTTTCTGTAACTTATTGTCTGCATTCAAAGGCCAAGGTCTCCCGAAACCTGTTCTTTTAGGGCCAATAATGGCTTATCTGTATCATTTAAGAATTTATGAAAATCGGTAGAGCATTCAATTACAGTCTACCAAAGATGTCTGGTGATCTGAGCTTTTTAATGACGATCTTTTTAATGACAGTTTGTTTTTTAAGGTCATAGGCTCCCACAAAAACTATCAGCTTTTGACCAAAAATGGCCGGTTTGCAGCTTACATTTTGTTGACTTTAATCTAGTTATTAAAGTCAAATGGGTGTTTAAGATACATTTATGGTGAGCGGACATTGTTTTCCTCTGTAAACATTTTTATTTATACCAGCATTCAAGGTACAGTAGTCGGAGGATAAGTTGAAAGTGACGTTTCAGACTATACCACCATCAATAGGTGAGACAGGGTTTTACCGTTATTATCGATAAAAATCGAATACCCACCCGATAAAGTGAAAAGAATTAAGACATATTTCAAGCCAAGATGAAATGGCTCAAATGGTTAGTGTTGGAGTTGTTTATTTAATTATGAAATGATCGTTCGTGGTTCTGTTCCTACCATTTTGTTTTTCTTCTTTCATTCCTTTTCATTGTGAATAGAGTTCTGCCTTTTCTTTGATGTCCTTTTAAATCGAATTTTATATTTTATGTATTCTTTTAAAGTCAACGTTTTTATGCCCCCGACATTCGAAGAATGGTGGAAGGGCATATAGCGTTGCCCCTCTCCGTCCGTCCGTCCGAAACTTAAACATCATCATAGTGTAGATTATATTTTCTTGTCCTTTGGGATCATTGATTCCATTGTGGAATTTTGAAAATATCTGAGGATCACTGCCTAGGCCTAATTGGCCGAAACTAGCTAGTCTGGCCCAGAAAACATGTACACTCCATATGTTTCACTTCCGTGGTGTATTCCTTGCTTCCAAAGGATAACCCTTTTATAGAACATATTAAACGCAGTCAATAACTTTCTTATTTTTTGGATTTTGAAATTACTTTGTTAACCATCATGAGACGATGTGTCGTGCCCTAGACCCAGGTTGGTACCTCCAAGGTCAATGTCATACCTAGACCTAAAAGGTAAAGAAAAATGTCTTTTTCTTGTCTCCGGTTATTCTGAATGGATTTGGAAATTACTTGGTAGAAATGTTAACCATCATGAGTCAGTGTGTCATATGCAAGACCAGGTTGGTACAACCAAGGTCAAGGTCATACTTACAGGTCAAAGGTAAAGAAAAGTGTTTTTTCCTTGTGTCCGCTCAATATCTTTGTTGTTCATGGGTGTTTTTTTTCAGGCCGGGGCATCCGTGTCCTATGGACACATTTCTAGTTTATTATATTTTTAATATTTTTTCTTCTTCTGATTTTATCATGACGACGCAGGTTCGATATGTGCCTGTGTTGACAACATTCTTTCGTGGAGATTGATCTTGAAATCTTTTCTACGGCCATTCTCCCCTGCCACTGATTCAAGACGGGCAGTTGTCAGTTTCTGTACAGGTTATCCGCTTATGTTGGGAAAGTGTGGATATGTAAACTGACCGGCTCAAAAATGACCTAAATATTTTTGATCTCCGTTGCTTTCAGCTGTCACGGTCCTGGATGGAGTCTTACGAAATCATATCAGCAGACATTATCATTGATGAGACAGACGTTTATAGCTTTGTGAGAATGTCAAACTTTGATGATTTTTTTTTTTTGAATCCTGCATGATTCTATTGAAATCCGTGAAAGAAGTTCGTGTAGTAGCTCGTCAACAGTTTCGTGACATTGTTTTGTGTTTCTTCTTCGAAGCACATAAAACAGAATTACTGATCTCAGCAGAAAAAAGGGCATTGCAATATTTTAAAAAAGTAAAAAGTATAATATAATATTTAAGAAGAAAAAAGACAAATGTAATAGTGAGGCTCGAACCCACAACTATAAAGTACAAAACTTTGACGGGCTATTAGTCAGTCGTCTTTCCACTGCGCCAGGTTGAATGTCTAACAAGTATACAACAAAATCTCATTAATATATTGAACATTACCGACGCTGGCTTACCTTTCAACAACAGTGGACTATGCTCAATAATAAAAACATTCGCTGACGTCACTGTCAACTTATCCTCCGACAACAGTACGTCTGCAGAAAATATAAATGTTACATACTCTGTAAACAATATAAGACAGAAACTGGTAATGGAAGGTAAACATGAATGTATGTCATACACGTAACATGCACAACATGTGACAGCAGTTACATGATACAGTGATTCTTGAAAAAATGACCCAATTTTGAATATACCCTGTCGCTAATGTTTGTCCCTTCATGGTGGCTAAACAAAGCAATCTATGGGTGTAAATAAGCCATATAAGCCAAGAGGCATACTAAGGAACTTACTTCCAATTCTAAAACCAATGCCTTCTAGTACGATTACTGAGTTAGCACCATTAATATACCAGTGGGGTATGCATTTTTGCCATGTCACAAGGCATGGTTACAAACTGAAGTGCAAATATCTAACCTTTTATTGTTTAGATGGAATGGGATTGCAATTGCGGTTCAATGATGCGATGCTTAGGAAACAAAAAAGCAGAATTTAAAGACTTATTGCATTCAGTGTCTGGACACAATGGCGTAAAAATAGGGTGTCGCTAAAACAGCACTCACCTACCGTAACGGATCTATGTCTGGTCAAAGTGTGCAGACAGGAATAATTCTCTGCTTATAACTGTGTCTTATATCCCTCCAAAGGAATGTTCTGATAAATAAACCATTAAGTGTTTGATCTTCTTTCGAAATAAACATAATATGAAATCTGAAAGTGGATAATTAATTTGTCACTTTTCAGAGCCTCACCTCCGTAACGGTGCTTTCAAAAGGTCAATGGATTGACTGGAACACTTTAAGCTTTTTGCCATATATATTGCATAAGATTGTACTGATATGAAACATAATATTGACCATTGGTCCAACAACAACGGTTTGGTTGATAAAAAGCAAACTGACCTCCACCTCCGTAACTTCTCTCCTCTGTAACGTAAAAACCTAAGCCGATATAGGTATCGGAACATCTTTGTGTGCATCGAGTGCTATTTGTGCTAGTAATATCAAATCACTTAAGCAAAACATTGGATTTTGTCCTAGCTACAGACTGTGGGGAGAAATCTATCGTTACGGAAGAGATGTTACGGAGGTGAGTTAAAATGTTACGGAGGCGAGCAATTTTAGAAGTGAGCGTTACTTGTTCAGACAATCAGTAGCCCGACGAAGTGTTGTTTGTTGGCAAAAGCTATGAGTTAAACTTCATAAATATACCCATTATGTTTGCATAGACTGTTGGATGAAATAGACACCTGGGCTTACAAATATAAACTCTCCTCCGTAACGAGCATGTTCTACTGTCAAAAACTCAAAAACTATTGAAATGGTGTGGGTAAAAGTTTGGGTCAAATGTTAAAATGTGGAAATAAACCGAAAGAAAACATATCAGTCGAAATTCCATAAGGTTCATTTTTCTACCTTTTTGGTTTCATAATTGGGTCATTTTTTTAAGAATCACTGGATAGTCCTTTAATTCATCAATGAAAAGCATTCCCGTTTGCCCAGCAAGGAATGATGGTCGTGCTCATACAGATGGCCAGCCGATGTAGACTATATTGACTTTTTCCTGTGCGAGTATGCACAGTACTTTGATTACATTCATTTTCTCACCTTATTTTATCGATAAAAGTTTATTTTACAACATCCTCCACACCGTTAACCGCCAAAACATCAGCATTTTTGAAAGCATCATTGTTTCTGAAATAAAGTGGTGTGTAGTTTTCTCCGGTTAACATTGTGGACGACCATGCATCTTTCCTTTGAACAGCACAGGGGTCTTCACTTTTTCCATAGGCGCAATGTTACACATGACCAGTAGTGCATGTATTCAGCCGGAAATTTTGTTACGAAAATGCATGCGGATGGAAAAGTAAATATTTGTCCAACAAACCAGAGATATTTGGTCACCTTATGAGTGTATTTTGATCAGTTTTTGTTGACTTCAAGAATTAGCTTTTTCAATAGGCACTTTGCAAAATAGAAAACTGTAACTCGTCCTTTTTTTGTAATATTGAATGTTCTATAAAGAGGGTTTACTGCAAAGTGAATGAACCCTTAAGGTACATAGGGAACTTCTGGTTTTTGAGTTGGCTTCGCTGAGCCATTTGGCTCATTGGTGAGCTTCTAGCATAGCTACTGACAAAGTGCATTTTTTCATCCGAAAAGTGCTGAAATATTCCTTATTTCTGCATGAAAAGATATGTTGTGGGTACTCATTAGAAGTGACTCGGTGAGGCACTTCTGACTAGTTCCCACAAGATATGTTTATGTGCAGAAATAAGAGAAAACATATGTGGACACCCCCTTTCATCTGGAACAATGTTATAGGACAGCCATGATCTGTTGTTCGATTTGGAGCCAATTGAGTACCCACAACATGTTTATGTGCAGAAATATGAGAAATAATATGTGGACACCCCCTTTCATCTGGAGCAATGTTATAGGACAGCCAGGAGCTGTTGTTGTTTAAGGATATTCTTCTCTGAAACCACTGAGCCAATTGAAGTAAATTTTCATATCAAACATCTGTTGGATGTTTTTTGTTTGTTTGATTTGAAGTTTTATGTCCCCTTCAATACTGTAAAGGTCATTTTGGCGACGTTGCTTCCAATTTTGTGGGACTTTTACCTGACATTCAGATGAAATTGCATCTCAAGCCCAGCCAGCCAATGAAACCAATAGGGTTTATAAGCATGTACGGGCCGACTCGCACCACATTGCCTGGGCAGGCTTAGATCCTCTAAGTGGTTTACCAGTACTCGTGTGCGGGTCGGTTTCAGCTCTGCGTGGAGCATCATGCAGCCCATTTATTTCTTCAAGCCCCGATGGGCGGGGGCTATCCATTGGATGGAGGAACAAAAGTAATGTCAGTGCAATAACTTGTATTACAATTATTTGTATTTTACAGCCTATCATCTATTACCGATATGATAACACTTTTCTAATCAATATAAACTCGTAATGTGTCCAAAGAATGCCCTGCGTTGTCACGCAATTAAGTCAAGGTAATGACTTATATACACTTGTGTAATATTAGAGCTCAGAAAAAGTTAAAAGTGTGAAAAAAATAGCCCCAAAACTAATAAAGGATTTTGAAAAAAGTACATATGCATTTTCAGACCATCATTATTTATATAGAGGATCTTAAATGAGTGTTCATGTATTATTGAATTGATTAAACAAGTTGAGGAAAAGGGATAAAATGCGAGGCTTTACCAAGCATTTTATCCCTTTTCTTCAATGAGTTTAATAAATTCAATAATACATGGGCACGAATGCAAGATTCTATTTATCATATGGCTTTTGAAATGCATTTTATTCGTGATTTTTAACAGAAATGTCTATTTCCCACCATTAGTAAATGCGACATCATTAAGAACGTCATGCATGTAATGTTATAGAGTGCTTCTGACTAATTTGCATATTTAATCCACAAGTGGATTATGGAATTTATCACATGGCATAATTACACTTTCAGACATGACGTCATATGATAAAATGTAATTATCAGTGCAATAACTTGTATTATTAATTGATTATCCTATATTACCCAAAGTCAACCAATATTCAAAAACCATAAATCATGTTTTTAATTGCGTCAATTAATAAAATTGTCATTAATCAAGTAATTTCGTATTGGCCCAGTTACAGGTCCTCGGTCAGCTGTATTTGCCTTGGCCTTCGGCCTCATGCCAATACAGCAGACCTCCGACCTGTACCTGGGCCAATACGAAATTACTTGATTAATAACATTATATTACAATTATTTGTATTTTACAGACTCCTCATATATTACTGCTCAGCATTAAACAGTGCTCACAAAGATCTTATAGAAATGATGAAAGAACAGCTTGTACTGGTAAGTTGTAAGTTTCTAGTTCTAAGGATTGAGATTTATGGGTGACTATAAAGCTTCCCATCCTAACCCGTTAAATGTCAATCACAATATTTTTCGTCTGCTTTGTCATCTGCGGGTTACTTTAAAAGACAGTTATTGCAAACAGTGTGGACCCAGATCAGACTGGAGCAGTCTGATCAGGGTCCACACAGTTCGCCTGTATGCAAAAATGTGATGGAAAAAGTTTGGAAGAAGTGCAGCAGACAACATGAACAGATGAAATTTTCTGATGCAGTTTTTCTCAGCATCTTAAGGGTCAAGGGGAATGAATACACCTTCAGGGGAGGCAACTGTTGTTTTTTGTCAACATTTTATTATCTGTTGAATTTTTTGTCAGCTGTCATTTGTTGAATTTATTGCCTGTTGGACTTGTCATCTGCTGAATCTGTCATCTTCTGGCTTAATTGCCTGTTGGACTTGTCATCTGCTGAATCTGTCATCTTCTGGCTTAATTGCCTGTTGGACCTGTCATCTGCTGAATCTGTCATCTTCTGACTTAATTGCCTGTTGGACTTGTCATCTGCTGAATCTGTCATCTTCTGGCTTAATTGCCTGTTGGACTTGTCATCTGCTGAATCTGTCATCTTCTGACTTAATTGCCTGTTGGACTTGTCATCTGCTGAATCTGTCATCTTCTGACTTAATTGCCTGTTGGACCTGTCATCTGCTGAATCTGTCATCTTCTGACTTAATTGCCTGTTGGACTTGTCATCTGCTGAATCTGTCATCTTCTGACTTAATTGCCTGTTGGACTTGTCATATGCTGAGTCTGTCATCTTCTGACTTAATTGCCTGTTGGACCTGTCATCTGCTGAATCTGTCATCTTCTGACTTAATTGCCTGTTGGACTTGTTATCTGCTGAATCTGTCATCTTCTGGCTTAATTGCCTGTTGGACTTGTCATATGCTGAATCTGTCATCTTCTGGCTTAATTGCCTGTTGGACTTGTCATATGCTGAATCTGTCATCTTCTGGCTTAATTGCCTGTTGGACTTGTCATATGCTGAATCTGTCATCTTCTGACTTAATTGCCTGTTGGACTTGTCATCTGCTGAATCTGTCATCTTCTGACTTAATTGCCTGTTGGACTTGTTATCTGCTGAATCTGTCATCTTCTGACTTAATTGCCTGTTGGACTTGTCATATGCTGAATCTGTCATCTTCTGACTTAATTGCCTGTTGGACTTGTCATCTGCTGAATCTGTCATCTTCTGGCTTAATTGCCTGTTGGACTTGTCATCTGCTGAATCTGTCATCTTCTGACTTAATTGCCTGTTGGACTTGTCATATGCTGAATCTGTCATCTTCTGACTTAATTGCCTGTTGGACTTGTCATCTGCTGAATCTGTCATCTTCTGGCTTAATTGCCTGTTGGACTTGTCATCTGCTGAATCTGTCATCTTCTGACTTAATTGCCTGTTGGACTTGTCATCCGCTGAATCTGTCATCTTCTGACTTAATTGCCTGTTGGACTTGTCATCTGCTGAATCTGTCATCTTCTGGCTTAATTGCCTGTTGGACTTGTCATCTGCTGAATCTGTCATCTTCTGACTTAATTGCCTGTTGGACTTGTCATATGCTGAATCTGTCATCTTCTGACTTAATTGCCTGTTGGACTTGCCATCTGCTGAATCTGTCATCTTCTGGCTTAATTGCCTGTTGGACTTGTCATCTGCTGAATCTGTCATCTTCTGGCTTAATTGCCTGTTGGACTTGTCATATGCTGAATCTGTCATCTTCTGACTTAATTGCCTGTTGGACTTGTCATCTGCTGAATCTGTCATCTTCTGGCTTAATTGCCTGTTGGACTTGTCATCTGCTGAATCTGTCATCTTCTGGCTTAATTGCCTGTTGGACTTGTCATCTGCTGAATCTGTCATCTTCTGACTTAATTGCCTGTTGGACCTGTCATCTGCTGAATCTGTCATCTTCTGACTTAATTGCCTGTTGGACTTGTTATCTGCTGAATCTGTCATCTTCTGGCTTAATTGCCTGTTGGACTTGTCATATGCTGAATCTGTCATCTTCTGGCTTAATTGCCTGTTGGACTTGTCATATGCTGAATCTGTCATCTTCTGACTTAATTGCCTGTTGGACTTGTCATCTGCTGAATCTGTCATCTTCTGACTTAATTGCCTGTTGGACTTGTCATCTGCTGAATCTGTCATCTTCTGACTTAATTGCCTGTTGGACTTGTCATATGCTGAATCTGTCATCTTCTGACTTAATTGCCTGTTGGACTTGTCATCTGCTGAATCTGTCATCTTCTGGCTTAATTGCCTGTTGGACTTGTCATCTGCTGAATCTGTCATCTTCTGACTTAATTGCCTGTTGGACTTGTCATATGCTGAATCTGTCATCTTCTGACTTAATTGCCTGTTGGACTTGTCATCTGCTGAATCTGTCATCTTCTGGCTTAATTGCCTGTTGGACTTGTCATCTGCTGAATCTGTCATCTTCTGACTTAATTGCCTGTTGGACTTGTCATCCGCTGAATCTGTCATCTTCTGACTTAATTGCCTGTTGGACTTGTCATCTGCTGAATCTGTCATCTTCTGGCTTAATTGCCTGTTGGACTTGTCATCTGCTGAATCTGTCATCTTCTGACTTAATTGCCTGTTGGACTTGTCATATGCTGAATCTGTCATCTTCTGACTTAATTGCCTGTTGGACTTGCCATCTGCTGAATCTGTCATCTTCTGGCTTAATTGCCTGTTGGACTTGTCATCTGCTGAATCTGTCATCTTCTGACTTAATTGCCTGTTGGACTTGTCATCTGCTGAATCTGTCATCTTCTGGCTTAATTGCCTGTTGGACTTGTCATCTGCTGAATCTGTCATCTTCTGACTTAATTGCCTGTTGGACTTGTTATCTGCTGAATCTGTCATCTTCTGGCTTAATTGCCTGTTGGACTTGTCATATGCTGAATCTGTCATCTTCTGACTTAATTGCCTGTTGGACTTGTCATCTGCTGAATCTGTCATCTTCTGGCTTAATTGCCTGTTGGACTTGTCATCTGCTGAATCTGTCATCTTCTGACTTAATTGCCTGTTGGACTTGTCATCTGCTGAATCTGTCATCTTCTGGCTTAATTGCCTGTTGGACTTGTCATAAGCTGAATCTGTCATCTTCTGACTTAATTGCCTGTTGGACTTGTTATCTGCTGAATCTGTCATCTTCTGGCTTAATTGCCTGTTGGACTTGTCATATGCTGAATCTGTCATCTTCTGACTTAATTGCCTGTTGGACTTGTCATCTGCTGAATCTGTCATCTCCTGGCTTAATTGCCTGTTGGACTTGCCATCTGCTGAATCTGTCATCTTCTGACTTAATTGCCTGTTGGACTTGCCATCCGCTGAATCTGTCATCTTCCGGGTAAATTGTCTGTTGGACTTGTCATCTGCTGAATCTGTCATCTTCTGACTTAATTGCTTGCTGTTGGACTTGTCATCTGCTGAATCTGTCACCTTCTGACTTAATTACCTATTGGACTTGTTGTCTGCTGAATCTGTCATCTTCTGTCTTAAGTGCCTGTTTGACTTGTCATCTGCTGAATCTGTCATCTTCTGACTTAATTGCGTATTGGACTTGCCATTTTCTGAATCTGTCATCTTCTGACTTAATTACCTGTTGGCTTTGTCATCTGCTGAATCTGTCATCTTCTGACTTAATTGCCTGTTGGACTTGTCATCTGCTGAATCTGTCATCTTCTGACTTAATTGCCTGTTGGACTTGTCATCTGCTGAGTCTGTCATCTTCTGACTTAATTGCCTGTTGGACTTGTCAATTGCTGAATCTGTCATCTTCTGACTTAATTGCCTGTTGGACTTGCATCTGCTGAATCTGTCATCTTCTGACTTAATTGCCTGTTGGACTTGTCGTCTGCTAAATCTGTCATCTTCTGACTTAATTGCCTGTTGGACTTGTCATCTGCTGAATCAGTCATCTTCTGACTTAATTGCCTATTGGACTTGTCATCTGCTGAATCTTTTATCTTCTGACTAAATTGCCTATTGGACTTGTCATCTGCTGAATCTGTCATCTTCTGACTAAATTGCCTATTGGACTTGTCATCTGCTGAATCTGTCATCTTCTGACTAAATTGTCTGTTGGACTTATCATCTGCTGAATCTGTCATCTTCTGACTCAATTGTCTGTTGGACTTGTCATCTGCTGAATCTGTCATCTTCTGACTTAATTGCGTGTTGGACTTGTCATCTGCTGAATATGTCATCTTCTGGCTAAATTGCCTGTTGGACTTGTCATCTGCTGAATCTGTCATCTTCTGGCTAAAGTGCCTGTTGGGTTTGTCATCTGCTGAATCTGTCATCTTCTGACTTAATTGCTTGCTGTTGGACTTGTCATCCGCTGAATCTGTCATCTTCTGACTTAATTGTCTGTTTGACTTGTCATCTGCTGAATCTGTCATCTTCTTACTTAATTATTGCCTGTTGGAATTGTCATCAGCTGAATCTGTCATCTTCTGACTTAATTGTCTGTTGGACTTGTCATCTGCTGAATCTGTCATCTTCTTACTTAATTATTGCCTGTTGGAATTGTCATCAGCTGAATCTGTCATCTTCTGACTTAATTGCCTGTTGGACTTGTCATCTGCTGAATTTGTCATCTTCTGGCTAAATTGTCTGTTGGACTTGTCATCTGCTGAATCTGTCATCTTCTGACATAATTGTCTGTTGGACTTGTCATCTGCTGAATCTGTCATCTTCTGGCTAAATTGTCTGTTGGACTTGTCATCTGCTGAATCTGTCATCTTCTGGCTAAATTGTCTGTTGGACTTGTCATCTGCTGAATCTGTCATCTTCTGACTTAATTGTCTGTTGGACTTGCATCTGCTGAATCTGTCATCTTCTTACTTAATTATTGCCTGTTGGAATTGTCATCAGCTGAATCTGTCATCTTCTTGCAAAATTGCCTGTTGGACTTGTCATCTGCTGAATCTGTCATCTTCTGGCAAAATTGCCTGTTGGACTTGTCATCTGCTGAATTTGTAATCTGTTGAATTCATTGTCTGCTGTCATTTGTTGAATTTATTGCCTGCTGGATTTTTTGCCTGCTGACTTTGTTTGCTGTTCAATTTATTCAGTGTTGTCTGCTGGGTTTGTCATATGCTGAATCTGTCATCTTCTGGCTTTATTGCCTGTTGGACTTGTCATCTGCTGAATTTGTCATCAATTGAAATTAGTGTCTGCTGGATTTGTGGCCTGAATTTATAATCTGCTTGGTTTATTTTATGCTGAATTTGTTATGTGCCAGTTTTGTCTTTTGCTAGGTTTATTGTCTGATAAATTTGTTGTCTGCTTGTTTTGTCATTTGTTGTTGCTAACTTTCTGCATAAGATTAAACACAACCTTTGTTTTCTGCATATTTGTTTTGATTTGCAGTTTAACATCCCCGTCAACACTGTAAAGGTCATTATGGAGGCGTTGCTTCCAATTTTGTGGGACATTGAGATGAAATGACATCTCAAGCCCTACTGCCCAATGAAATCAATAGGGTTTATAAGTATGGACGGTCAGACTTGCACCGCTTTGCCTGGGCAGGCTTTGATCCTCTAAGCGGTTTACCAGTACTCATATGGGGATCTTTTTCAGCTCTGCGTGGAAGCATCATGCAGCCCATCTATTTCTTCAAGCCCCGATGGGTGGGGGCCGAGTTTTCTGCATATAAAAACATAAATTAAAGTTGTTCTTTTTTTTTGCTGTTATTTTCCAGGAGGGTAAAGACAAACAATTTCTTTTGGCAAAACTCGCTGACGTGACAGGTGAGGGAAGAAAGAAGGGCCCAGTCCCTCATCTTAAAACTGTCAATGAAACACATAACACAATGGAGGTAAGTTATACAAACTTTAATGTTATCATTTTTTCTTCTTTCTGAAGATTTTCTAAATCATCAAAAAAAATCATTTTAGAGACACTTGCACATATTATTGAATATATTTTCTAATCATTGTTACAAATAAAATTATAACATGTAGTTAGAGTTAACATGTATTATTGTAGCTCTATGTGTAGATATCCAGAGGAATTCCACTGTTTAATAAGATTCAGACTAATTCTGCTTTAAAAAGCTTATTTAGGAGGTTTCAGTTAGTCTTTTTTTTGTATTTTCTACGTACAGTATCCTCTGGCCTGAGACCACCTTTGGGACTGTTCAAAAGTGGTCTTAAAGACCTTTTTTATTTTTTAAAGTCCCAAAGGTGGTCTTACTATGGGAATTTTACTGTACACCACAACCCCTTTATAACACTATTAATGGGGTCCAAAGAAGAAACAGTGTTAGTTAAACAACCGTGTCATATCCAAACAAAAATGTGTAGATTAAATAGAAAAATGACCATGTATGGTCATTTTTCTATATAATCTACACATTTTTGGGATCCATCTTGAAACTGTGTTATATCGAAACCGTGTTTTATGATGGACCATGTTATAACAAGGTTGTGGTGTACTTGAAGTTCTTAGCCCAATTGTTCAGAGCTAACAAAGTATTTAATTAGGGGATAACTGCATTCAAAATTGCCATCTTGGGAGGTAAATTGACAGTTTTACAATGACCTCCCCAAATTGCAATTCTCAATAGTTGTTATCCCAATTCTAAAGCACTTAGTCACATTTTTGTTCCAAAACTGTTCTACTTGCACAAAGTGGCAAACCCTGTGAGAAGCTGAAACTGACTGCACATGAGTACTGGTAAACCACTTAGAGAACCTAAGCTTACCCAGGAAAAGTAGTGCGAGTAGGACCATCCATGCACATAAATCCTATTGATTTCAATTGGCGACAGGTTTTGAGATGTCATTTCATCTCAATGTTGGGTAAAAGTCACACAAAATTGGAAGCAACGTCTCTAAAATGACCTAAATAGTGTTTACAGGGATGTTAAACCTCAATCAAACAAATAAACACTGTGAGCTTTGTAAAACTAAATGCCAGCCAGTGAAAAACAATGTTACCTGATGACATCAGGTTTTAAACAGTATATTGCAGAACATATAGAATAAACATTGTGTTAAAATTTCAAACATTTGGAACAGCAAAAAAAAATAAAAAAAAAAAAAAAAAAAATGTTTTTTTTTTAGTGAAAAACAAAATGGGAGTAGCGACATTGTCTCCCATTGTTTAATTTTCACAAAAGATTCCACTGTATCAGCATAACTACAGATAAGGCATTTTTTCCATCCAAAAAGTACTGATATTTTTCTTATTATACCCCCGCAAACGAAGTTTGAAGGGGGTATATAGGAGTCAGCTTGTCGTCGTCGGTCCGTTACAAAAAAGGCTGTTACAAAAAACTTTAACATTGCTCATAACTTCCTTATTCTTTGACCGATTTCTTTAATATTCACACACCACACACCTTTCCACTAGTACTTAAGATTGATATACACAAACCTGACCTTGACCTTTACGTTGACCTTCCTCAAGGTCAAATACTTGTAAAAATTTGTCGTCGGTCCGTTACAAAAACTTTAACATTGCTCATAACTTCCTTATTCTTTGACCAATTTCTTTAATATTCACACACCACACACCTTGCCACTAGTACTTAAGATTGATATACACAAACCTGACCTTGACCTTTACGTTGACCTTCCTCAAGGTCAAATACTTGTAAAAATTTGTCGGACAACGCATGCGGGGGTATAATTGGCGCCCGTTAGGCGGCAGCTCTAGTTTCTGTATGAAAACATAAGTTGTGGCTACTCATTAAAAGTGCCTCGATGAGGCACTTCAAATGAGTACCCACAACATACATTTTTTGCGGATATAAGAAAAATCAATTTGTGGATACCCCCTCTTACCTGGGGCTATGATCAGGTATTGTAGTTACTAGAACAGTTAACAATTTGACTATGAATGAGTTTATGAAGCTTCTAAACTTTGAACAATTGGGCTCTTTATGTAAAAAGTAGAGCACAATTCACCAAAAAAGGAGGGAAAAGAAATAGTGTAGTAGAATATAACTAAAAACTTGGTGGATAAAATCGTAAACTATTATTGCTATTTCAATGGACCGTTTGCAAACTTAAGAAATTTTTTTTGCTAGTTGTTTTATTGTAATAAACCTTTGAGAACAGGAAATGTGTTTCAGCAAAAAATAGAGTAAATTAGGCACTGTTCCAGCTAGGGTCTTTAATCTCCCCACATTAACGGGTTTGTTAAGCTAAAGATGCTTTGAACAAATTGGCCAAGATATCATAACAGTTTATCATTAGTTACTATTTTGGATCTATCATTAAATGAAAGGGAAAACGGAAAAAAGTATATGTTTTCAAAAATATCTCTTGTCCTGTTGAATATATTAATTGAGTCTCATCCATATCTCCAACTTTCAGTCAGTCATATAACTTGATGTAATTTATTCCGACAAATACACTGAAAGCCAAAAAGTGTAGATACCGATCAGATGGCTTCTTAAGAAGGCATCTGATCAGTATCTACATTGTTTGCAAAGGTAAAACACACTCTTTTTCTTGAAATGTTGACAAGGAGAACATATACAACAAGAAAAAACTATCATTGTCATGAAAGTAGAAATATTATTATTGAACAATGAACATCCTGGTGTTAATTCTTCTGTTGAATGTCAGTTTACTTTTAGTGCCATGATGTATGTTTACTTTTAGTGCCATGGTACAATTCAGCTTAGACACCACAAAAGCCTAGGCCTCCACCCATCAGGGCTAGTAGAAATAGATTGGGCTTCCACACCTTGCTGAAGCTGACTGCACATGAGTACCGGTTAACCGCCTAGAAAGTCTAATATGTTCTAGAAAGGGTTATCCTTTGGAAGCAAGGAATACACCACAGAACTGGAAAATATGGAGTGTACATGTTTTCTGGGCCAGACTAGCTAGTTTAGGCCAATTAGGCCTCATCAGTGACCCTCAAATATTTTCAAAATTCAACAATGGAATCGATTATCCCAAAGGACAAGAAAATAATTTATAAACTACACTATGATGCAGAGCAGGGAGCCTGCCAAGGCAAAGTGATGCGAGTCAGGCCGTACATGCATGTTAACCCTTTTGGTTTCATTGGGGGCAGTGCTTGAGATGTCATTTCATCTCGGTGCCAGGTAAAAGTACCACAAAATTGGGCGCAACATACCTGGTTTCCAAAATGACCTAAATTGTGTTGACAGGCGCCCGTTAGGCGGCAGCTCTAGTTTCTGTATGAAAACATAAGTTGTGGCTACTCATTAAAAGTGCCTCGATGAGGCACTTCAAATGAGTACCCACAACATACATTTTTTGCGGATATAAGAAAAATCAATTTGTGGATACCCCCTCTTACCTGGGGCTATGATCAGGTATTGTAGTTACTAGAACAGTTAACAATTTGACTATGAATGAGTTTATGAAGCTTCTAAACTTTGAACAATTGGGCTCTTTATGTAAAAAGTAGAGCACAATTCACCAAAAAAGGAGGGAAAAGAAATAGTGTAGTAGAATATAACTAAAAACTTGGTGGATAAAATCGTAAACTATTATTGCTATTTCAATGGACCGTTTGCAAACTTAAGAAATTTTTTTTGCTAGCTGTTTTATTGTAATAAACCTTTGAGAACAGGAACTGTGTTTCAGCAAAAAATAGAGTAAATTAGGCACTGTTCCAGCTAGGGTCTTTAATCTCCCCACATTAACGGGTTTGTTAAGCTAAAGATGCTTTGAACAAATTGGCCAAGATATCATAACAGTTTATCATTAGTTACTATTTTGGATCTATCATTAAATGAAAGGGAAAACGGAAAAAAGTATATGTTTTCAAAAATATCTCTTGTCCTGTTGAATATATTAATTGAGTCTCATCCATATCTCCAACTTTCAGTCAGTCATATAACTTGATGTAATATATTCCGACAAATACACTGAAAGCCAAAAAGTGTAGATACCGATCAGATGGCTTCTTAAGAAGGCATCTGATCAGTATCTACATTGTTTGCAAAGGTAAAACACACTCTTTTTCTTGAAATGTTGACAAGGAGAACATATACAACAAGAAAAAACTATCATTGTCATGAAAGTAGAAATATTATTATTGAACAATGAACATCCTGGTGTTAATTCTTCTGTTGAATGTCAGTTTACTTTTAGTGCCATGATGTATGTTTACTTTTAGTGCCATGGTACAGTTCAGCTTAGACACCACAAAAGCCTAGGCCTCCACCCATCAGGGCTAGTAGAAATAGATTGGGCTTCCACACCTTGCTGAAGCTGACTGCACATGAGTACCGGTTAACCGCCTAGAAAGTCTAATATGTTCTAGAAAGGGTTATCCTTTGGAAGCAAGGAATACACCACAGAACTGGAAAATATGGAGTGTACATGTTTTCTGGGCCAGACTAGCTAGTTTAGGCCAATTAGGCCTCATCAGTGACCCTCAAATATTTTCAAAATTCAACAATGGAATCGATTATCCCAAAGGACAAGAAAATAATTTATAAACTACACTATGATGCAGAGCAGGGAGCCTGCCAAGGCAAAGTGATGCTAGTCAGGCCGTACATGCATGTTAACCCTTTTGGTTTCATTGGGGGCAGTGCTTGAGATGTCATTTCATCTCGGTGCCAGGTAAAAGTACCACAAAATTGGAAGCAACATACCTGGTTTCCAAAATTACCTAAATTGTGTTGACAGGGACACTAGACCTCAATTCAAACTAGAGCTGCCGCCTAACGGGCGCCAATTATACCCCCGCATGCGTTGTCCGACAAATTTTTACAAGTATTTGACCTTGAGGAAGGTCAACGTAAAGGTCAAGGTCAGGTTTGTGTATATCAATCTTAAGTACTAGTAGCAAGGTGTGTGGTGTGTGAATATTAATGAAATCGGTCAAAGAATAAGGAAGTTATGAGCAATGTTAAAGTTTTTTGTAACGGACCGAAGACAAATTTTTACAAGTATTTGACCTTGAGGAAGGTCAACGTAAAGGTCAAGGTCAGGTTTGTGTATATCAATCTTAAGTACTAGTGGCAAGGTGTGTGGTGTGTGAATATTAAAGAAATCGGTCAAAGAATAAGGAAGTTATGAGCAATGTTAAAGTTTTTTGTAACGGACTTTTTTGTAACGGACCGACGACGACAAGCTGACTCCTATATACCCCCTTCAAACTTCGTTTGCGGGGGTATAACAAAACCAAACAAGCCTAGCATAGAAACTTTGTTTCATTTATCAAAGGGAGACTACATCTATGGTATTTAACCCTTTTTGTACCAAATGGAATCTTCCTCTTTATATATAGCACAAGTCCATTTCAAAATTTAGGAGTGACAGGTTGTGGTATCTTCAAAATTGATTTGGAAAATGACTGAACTTTTAGCAAACAGTGGAGGCTCTGATTAGATGCCGCATTCTGCGGCATCTGATCTGGGCCTACACTGTTTGCCAGGGTACCCTTTTGTGGTTTCCGGTACTAAATGGGTTAAAGTAAATTAGGAGTCAGTCTTTAGAAGTTTTAGAAGATGGAATATTCTGGAATACCTTTCATACTTAAATAAATGATATCTCATATTTTATTCTTCAAGGGAAAGTGACTTTCTCGAATGGTAAAGTGATCCTGTTTTCCACATAGTCAGACATACATAATTATTAGAAGTTTTAGTTGATTTAAAAATAGATGTGATCTCATTTTGTTCTGTTTCTGAAATTATTTATCTCTTAAAATCTGGAATTTAATAGAAAGTCTCCCAATAATGATATCTGCTTCCATTAGGTAGCTTTGAGATAATAAAAATCTTACATGGGTATGAGGAGTGGATGGTAAAATCCGTCCCCAAGGGTCACTGTCCGGCATCACGAGGCTTGCGATATTCTACCATTGCATTTATGAAAAGTGAGACTATTTGATTTTTACCCTGTCCCTGGGTAATAAAAACCAGGGTTAGATCAGAATTTCTATCCCAAGCTAAAACTATGGATTTCCTTATCTGGTGTGTGCAAGAAATAAATTTCTGAACCAGGAAGAAAGTCTCAGAATGAAAGAGAATTTCTTTACCACTCCACCTCATTCCTGCAGTCATTTGTTCAAACCTAACAATGTCATTAGTTAACATATTGTCAAAGCTTTGTTCATTTCATATGCCAAAGCCACAAATATTTTTGCTGCAAAAATGTGAGTAGCTTTTGCAGTGCAAAAGCTACTCACTTTTTTCAGCAAAAATACCATTGTTAGCTCGCCTGGCATGTAGTGACAAGGTGGGCTTTTGTGATCACATTTTGTGTGTCCGTGCGTGCGTCCGTAAACAATTTCAAATAAGTATATCTCTAATACCCCACGGCCAATCTTGATCAAATTTCATGTGAAGCATGATCAGGTGGGGAAAAGGCTGCATAAGGTTTTTGGGCTGATCAGATTGGAATTCTGGTTGCCATGGCAATATATAGCTCCCATAGACTTATAATGGGAACAATTTTAAAAATCTTCTTCTCTGAAACCACAGGGCCCAGAGCTTAGATAAATAGCTTGTAACAATGTCAAGTGGTCACCAACATAAATCCTGCCAAGAATGCCCCTGGGGTCCAAATTGGCTACACCCCGGGGCCCCTTAGCTCCCATAGATTCATAATGGAAAAAAAAGCTTCAAAAATCTTCTTCTCTGAAACCATAGGGCTTAGGTAAATAGCTTGTGACAATGTCAAGTGGTCACCTACATAAATCCTGCCAATCATGCCCCAGGGGTCCAAATTGGTCACACCCCGGGGCCCTTAGCTCCCATAGATTCATAATGGAAAAAAAAAAGCTTCAAAAATCTTCTTCTCTGAAACCATAGGACCCAGAGCTTAGATATTTAGCATGTAGCACTGGCAAGTGGTCACCTACATAATTCCTGCCAATCATGCCCCTGGGGTCCAAATTGGCCACACCCCGGGGCCCCTTAGCTCCCATAGATTCATAATGGAAAAAAAGCTTCAAAAATCTTCTCTGAAACCACAGGGCCCAGAGCTTAGATATTAAGCAAGTAGCAACAGCAAGTGGTCACCTACATAAATCCTGCCAATCATGCCCCTGGGCTCCAAATGGGCCACGCCCCGGGGCCCCTTAGCTCCCAAAGACTCATAATGGAAAAAAGCTTCAAAAGTCTTCTTCTCTGAAACCATAGGGCCCAGAGCTTAGATATTTAGCATGTAGCAACGACAAGTGGTCACCTACATAAATCCTGCCAATCATGCCCTTGGGGTCCAAATGGGCCCCATGCCGGGCCCCTTAGCTCCCATAGACTCAAAATGGAAAAAAGCTTAAAAAATCTTCTTCTCTGAAACCACAGGGCCCAGAGCTTAGATAATTAGCATGTAGCAATGGCACGTGGTCACCTACATCAGTCCTGCCAATCATGCCCCTGGGGTCCAAATGGGCCATGCCCCGGGTCCCCTTAGCTCCCATAGACTCATAATGGAAAAAAAGCTTCAAAAATCTTCTTCAGAAACCACAGGGCCCAGAGCTTAGATATTTAGCATGTAGCAATGGCAAGGGGTCACCTACATAAATCCTGCCAATCATGCCCCTGGGGTCCAAATGGGCCATGCCCTGGGACCCCCTTAGCTCCCATAGACTCATAATGGAGAAAAGCTTCAAAAATCTTCTTCTCTGAAACTGTGAAGCTCAGAGCTTGGATATTTAGTATCTAGCAACATAAAATAGTCACCTACATAAATCCTGCTAACCCTGCCCCTGGGATCCAAATGGCCACACCACGGGGCCCCTTAGCTCCTTTAGACTTATAATGGAAAAAAGCTTAAAAAATCTTATTCTCCGAAGCGATAAGGCCCAGGGTTTAGATATTTAGTGTAGCAATGTCAAGAGGTCTCCTACACTAATAATTTTCTGGTACACAGGTGAGCGATATAGGGTCATTGGGCCCTCTTGTTTTAAATATTATACTTAGCAGATATGTTAACATTTTGATCACAAGCAAATTCATTAAGCTAATGTTGCTTTGAACATCTGGTCCCAGATTTCAAGATTAACAAGTCAGTTTAATCAATCAATCAATCAATCAATCAGTCAATAAGTTTTGGAAGTGATGGAAGTCATTCCCTTCTGGGATTGTCTCATTTTTGGTCCAGTTGCAATTTGATTTATGTTGGTATGTTCTTACAGGACTGGTAAACTCTAGGATATTTTGCATCATTCTTGATAGGTACCTAGTTGAAGAACCTTTAGTGTTGATGTGTGCCTGTGGTTTATTATCAGTTCTTTTGATTTTTCTAAAGGATGACATGTGCAACAAGCAAAGACATGGCCCAGTTGATCACATCTGGGTCCAGTTGTTCAAAGCTAATGACATCATTAGCTAATGTATTGTTAAAATTTTGATCATTTGATTTGGTAAATATATTAATATTTTTGCAGAAAAAAATGTGAGCAGCTTTTGCAAATGCAAAAACTGCTCACAGTTTTTTGTTGTTGTTTTTTTCTGCAAAAATACCACTGTATTTGATATTGTACTTGCAAGAACAGTTAACAATTCAATTAGACCACTAACAAGCTCGTTAAGCTCGGGTCACATGTGAGATGCCAAGTTCTGCAATGGAAGGTCAGGTGGTTTTTCTTCGGGCACCCCGGTTTTCACCCACCTCTCATTAATGATCGGCTTGATAGAAGTGAAGTAATCTTGAAAGGGCCGTAAAACCAAAAAAAAAAAAAAAAAAAAAAAAAAAGCTAACAATGCTTTGAACAGCTGCGACCTGGTGATGAAGCTACTTGACAGAAATAAATAATCTCTCAGGGGAGACAACACTTTTGCCAAAAAATATGTTCAAAACTAACAACATTGTTAGCTAACATATCGTTAAAACTTTGATCATTCAATATGGTGAAACTAGTAATATTTTTGCTGAAAAAATGTGAGCAGCAAAGATAACAAAATTTTAGGTATTAAACTGGCTGGAACAGTTAACAATTTGGCCACTAATGAGCTTGTTAAGCTAACGAGGCTTTGAACAACTGGGCCCTGATGGTCCTGAACTTTTGCAAACAGTGTAGATACCGATCAGATGGCCTCTGATGAAGCCATCTGATCAGTATCTGCACTGTTTGAAATTCATTTCATGAATTTTTAGGAATAAATTACATCAAGTTATTTGATTTGTTGAAAGACAGAAATGGGTATGGCTACAAATTAATTTATTCAGCAGACGAGACTTAAGTTGGTTGAGCTAATGAGTCTTCAAGCCAATGGGCCCTGGATAGATCATTTTATCATATGACATCACATCTGACAATGTAATAATGCCATGTAATTTTGGTAATCCACTTGTGGAGTAAATATGCAAATATGATTGATAAGCTCCGTAACGTTACATGTACAACATCCGTAACAATGTAGCATTTACTAATGGTGGATTATTGACCTTTTTGTAAAACAGTCATGAATAAAATGCATATTAAATGTCATATGATAAATGAAATCTTGCATTCATGTTCATGTATTATTAAATTTATTAAACATGTTGAGGAAAAGGGATAAAATGCAATAAAATAAATTCAATAATACATGAACACTCATGTAAATCCTCTTTGACTGTGTTGTTAGCATGAGCCATCTGTAGCTGCTTGGAAACGTGTATAGCAACACACTGGTGTTTTGTGAAGGTGTTAACTGAAGGATAGTTTTTGTCAATTCTCCATAAAAACCTTTGTTGTGGGTATTCATTAGAATGTGCTGATGAGGCCGTTCTTATGAATACACACAATGTAGGTTTATATGGAGAAATAAGGAAAACTATCCTTCATTTATCACAAAATACCAACCTTATCTATCTGTTGCTATGAGATGGCACAGAGATTTGTCTGATCAGTCTGCATTAGGCTGATCCAAGTGAAACGCCAAGTTCTGCAGAGGAAGGTCAGATGGTTTTTCTCTGGGTACTCCGGTTTCCACCCACCTCTGATTAACGATCAACTCGATATAAGTAAAATAATCTTGAAAGGGCCATAAAAAAAAAATAATAATAAAAAGGCTGATCCAAGTCTTTGCTTGTCCCATGTGTTACCATGTACTGGAAAATGTTTGGCGCACAGACACTTGGAAGCGGATGCACAATGACTTCATTTGAAAACTTTGTTTTAATTTATTAGTCTCAGTTTGAATGTTTCAGTATATGCACCTTAAGCTGCTGGAAATATTTACTCATGATTGCTTCACATATTCATCTGTCATTAGATTTATTTATTTATTTATTTTGTTATTGGCATCAAGATAGTACATAGAGTTTATTTGGTTGTTTTGATTGATTACGGTGAAATAATTCACAAGTGTTCTAAGGCTGCCAAGTAAAAAACGAGTGAGTGATAGCGAACAAGTTTTTTACGCGAAAGCCTTAGAACACGAGTGAATTATTTCTCTGTAATCAATCAAAACAACAAAATAAACTGTTTGTTACATTTCCATTCATGTTTTAATTTTGGATTTTCAAATTCAACCATTCTGATTTTCAACCAAAGTAGGTCCAGTCAGTGTATGGATTTCAGGAGGCGTGGTTTAGTTTTAAAATCAGTCGCCATCTTGTTTTCATTTCAATGCAAAAATCATCTTGTCCTTGTTATACAGATGCACAAATGTTATGATATTGGAGCTGTATTTTAAAGAAAATACTACTTTATCATAGTATTGCTGGTCTCTCCTCAAAAACGTCAAATTGACGCGAAAATTGAAGTCTGATTTCTATGATTTTATCAGATTTTCTGCCAAACTTCAACTATTGTTATTGTTGTTACCAACGACGCCAGCAACGTCGCCTAGTAATTATGACGTTTAAACGTTTGAAAATAAGAATTGAAATAATTCACTGTTGAGCTGAGCGATTATCAGGTTTTCTTTCACTGAGAAAAATAGGTAATTCATTGTTAGAAATGTAATAAAGTGAAATTACGCTATTAAGACCACCTAAAATCACGCTGTGGATTCGAGCCGTGTTCGGGTCACATGTGAGACACCAAGTTCTGCAACGGAAGGTCAGGTGGTTTTTTCTCCGGGTTCTCCAGTTTTCGCCCACCTCTGATTAACCATCGGCTTGATATGAGTGAAATAATCTTGGAAGTAAAACCAAAACCAAAAAAAAAAAAAAAAAAAATAAGGCCAATTCTGCTTTAAAAACCTTATTTTGTGGGTTTCAGTTATTCTTTCTTTGTGTTTTGGCATACAGTTTATTCTGGTTAGAGACCACCTTTGGTACTGTTCTTAAAGACCACTTTTGAAAAGTCCCAAAGGTGGTCTTAATAGAGGCTTTTTACTGTATATCCATGTGATAAAGTGCATTCTTTCATACCTCCAAAACAGTTATTTTTTATGATGAAAATTTCTGATATTTTTCTTTTTATATGTGGGTGCTCATTAGAACCACCTGAATGAATCCACAACCTATGTCTTGGACCAGAAATACGTAAATTAATGTAAACCCTTGTTAAGTCTTATCCTGCTGTTCATGACAACTCCCATCTTTGCAAACAGTGTAGATCCAGATGAGATCAGGATTCTGAAGAAGCCATCTGATCAGGATCTACACTGTTTGACATTCAATTTATGAATTTGTAGGAATAAATTACATCAAGTAATCTGATTGGTTCCAAGTCAGAAATGGGTGTGGCTAAACTGAATATTCAGCAGGATAAGGGCTAACCCCAGTTTTCTCTATAAAAGATGTGTTTTAAAAGGGTGCACATTTCACAGGCTTGTTAACATGATGGGTATAATTTTTCACTGCTTTAGACTTTGTTCCATTTACAGAACCCGGATGGTTGATTTCTTTAAAATCTTTGCATTTTGTTTATATATCATGCTTTTTTAGCTCATAGATTTCTAATTTTCCTGTAGTTTTGAGATTTGGTAAGGTAAATAAAGCCTGTGGCATTAGAATAGCCTAATAGCTAGTGTGGCCATCAGCAAGTTTGCTAGTATAATGCTCAGTGCCTTGCATGAAAATTCATATAACAGTTGAATGTGCGTTCTGCAAAACTAGTATAACACAACCTGCTTATAACACTCTTGTTATAACCATACAAAATTATATAGATTCTATAGAAAAATTACCATAAATTGCTTTTTTTTCTATGTAATCTTCCAAAGCAGAAAGCTTGTAAGTTAACCCTTTTTGTACCAAATGGAATCATCCTGCTTATATATATAGCAGGTGTCCATTTCAAAATTTAGGGGTGACAGGTTTTGTTTTCTTCAAAATTTATTTTGAAAATGGCTGAATGTTTTGCAAACAGTGTAGGCCCTGATCTGACGCCTCGTTCTGCAGCCATTGGTCTTGGCCTGCACTTTTTGCCAGGGTACCCATTTAGGGGTTTCCGGTACAAAATGGGTTAAACCAAACAAAAATGTAAATATCATATAGTAAAATGACCACAAGGTGATTACTTTTTTAGCTCACTGTCACGTAGTGACGAGGTGAGCTTTTGGGATCACTTTTTGTCCGTCGTGCGTGCGTGCGTGCGTCCGTCCGTGCGTCCGTCCGTGCGTGCGTAAACAATTTCTTCAAACGACATCTCCTCCGAAACCACTGATTGGATTTTGATCAAACTTCACAGGAATGATGCCTAGGTGGTCCCCTTTCAAAGTTGTTCAAATGGTTCCGGTCCGTTTCACATCAAGGTCACAGGAGCCAAAAATGGATTTTTTTCACCAAAAACTAAAAAAATCTTCTTCTCTGAAACCGCAAGGCCCAGGTCTTTCATATTTGGTATGAAGCTTCATCTAGTGGACCCCTACCAAGATTGTTCAAATTATAGTGCTGGGGCCAAAAATGCCTCCGCCCCGGGGCCCTTTGGTTTTACATGGGCTTATATAGGGAAAATCTTTAATGATCTTCTTCTCTGAAACCGCAAGGCCCAGGTCTTTGATATTTGGTATGAAGCTTCATCTACTGGACCCCTACCAAGATTGTTCAAATTATAGCCCTGGGGCGATAAATGCCCCCACTCCGGGGCCCTTTGGTTTTACATGGGCTTATATAGGGAAAATCTTTAAAAATCTTCTTCTCTGAAATCCCGAGGCCCAGGTCTTTCATATTTGGTATGAAGCTTCATCTAGTGGACCCCTACCAAGATTGTTCAAATTATAGTGCTGGGGCCAAAAATGCCCCCGCCCCGGGGCCCTTTGGTTTTACATGGGCTTATATAGGGAAAATCTTTAAAAATCTTCTTCTCTGAATCCACAAGGCCCAGGTCTTTGATATTTGGTATGAAGCTTCATCTAGTGGACCCCTACCAAGATTGTTCAAATTATAGTGCTGGGGCCAAAAATGCCCCCGCCCTGGGGCCCTTTGGTTTTACATGGGCTTATATAGGGAAAATCTTTAAAAATCTTCTTCTCTGAAACCGCAAGCCCCAGGTCTTTGATATTTGGTATGAAGCTTCATCTAGTGGACCCCTACCAAGATTGTTCAAATTATAGTGCTGGGGCCAAAAATGCCCCCGCCCGGGGCCCTTTTGTTTTACATAGGCTTATATAGGGAAAATCTTTAAAAATCTTCTTCTCTGAAACTGCAAGGCCCAGGTCTTTTATATTTGGTATGAAGCTCTATCTTGTGGACCTCTACCAAGATTGTTCAAATTATAGCCCTTGGGCCAAAAATGCCCCTGCTCCGGGGCCCTTTGGTTTTACATAGACCCATAGACTTATATAGGGCAAATCTTGAAAATTCTTCTTCACTGAAACCACAAGGCCTAGGTGTTTGATATTTGGTATGAAGCTTCAGCTAGTGGACCTCTACCAAGATTGTTAAAATTATAGCCCTGGGGCCAAAAATGCCCCTGCTCCTGGGCCTTTTGGTTTTACATAGACTTATATATGGAAAACCTTAAAAAATCTTCTTGCCTGAAACCATGAGGCTCAGGTGTTTGATATTTGGAATGAAGCTTTGTCTTGATGACCTTTATCGAGATTGTTCAAATTATTGCACTGGGGCCAAAAATGCCCCCGCTCCGGGGCCCTTTGGTTTTACATAGACTTATATTGGGAAAAGCTTTAAAAATCTTCTTCTCTGAAACCACCAGGTTTTTAGCTCACCAGAGCCGAAGGCTCCGGGGGAGCTTATAGGATAGGCAGTTGTCCGGCGTCGTCGTCGTCGTCGTCGTCGTTGTCGTCGTCGTTGTCGTCGTCGTCGTCTGACGTCAACACTTTCAAACATCTTCTTCTCTGAAGCCACTGGACCGATTCAGCCCAAATTTTATCTGTAGCATCCTTGGGCAGGGGGATTGAAAGTTTGTGTTTTTTATGAAAATCGGCCCATTAGTTTGGTTGCTATGGCAACTTAGAGTTTCCATAGACTTATAATGGGGAAAATTGAAAAATGGCATTTACTGCCAAGTCATTGCAGATATTTGGACAAAACTTTTATAGAAATGTTTCTTGAGTAAAATTCTTTCAGCCATATGCTTTTATGCCAACCTGAGGGTCCCCCAGGTTGTGCCGGGGCCATGCCCCACCCCCCTCCACTTCATAAAAGGCCATATATCTCAGAAACCATTCAGATCCCGACCCCTAAACCATATATATTCTTGTTCCTATTGATAAGACGCATTTAGTAACACCAACCTTGGGGTCCTCAGGGATGTGCCGAGGTCATGCCCCACCCCCTCCACTTAATAAAAGGCCCAATATCTCGGAAACCATTCAGATCCCCACCCCTAAACCATATATATTCTTGTTCCTTATGATAAGACCCATTCGGTGACATCAACCTGGGAGTCCCCTGGATGCGCCGGGGCCATGCCCCACCCCCTCCATTTCATAAAAGGCCCAATATCTCGTAAACCTTACAGATCCCCGCCCCTAAACCATATATATGCGTGCTTCTTATGATAAGACACATTCATTGACACCAACCTGGGGGTGCTCAGAGATGCGCTGGGGCCTTGCCCCACCCCTCTACTTCACAAAAGGCCATATATCTCAGAAACTGTTCAGATCCCCACCCCTAAACCATATATATTCTTGTTCCTATTGATAAGACGCATTCAGTAACACCAACCTGGGGGTCGTCAGGAATGCGCACAGGTCAGGCCCCACCCCCTCAACTTTATAAAAGGCCCAATATCTCGGAAACCATTCAGATTCCCACCCCTAAACCATATATATTCTTGTTCCTTTTGATAAGACCCATTCAGTGACATCAACCTGGGAGTCCCCTGGATGCACCGGGGCCATGCCCCACCCCCTCCATTTGATAAAAGGCCCAATATCTCGGAAACCTTACAGATCCCCGCCCATAAACCATATATATGCTTGCTTCTTATGATAAGACACATTCATTGACACCAACCTGGGGGTCCTCAAAGACGCGCTGGGGCCTTGCCCCACCCCTCCACTAAAAAAAAGGCCATATATTTCAGAAACTGTTCAGATCCCCACTCCTAAACCATATATATTCTTGTTCATTATGATAAGACGCATTCAGTAACACCAACCTGGGGGTTCCCAGGGATATGCTGGGGCCATGCCCCACCCCCTCCATTTCATAATATCACAATATCTCGGAAACCCTACAGATGGCCACCCCTTAACCATATATAGTCTTGTTCCTTATGATAAGACACATTCATTGACACCAACCTGGGAGTCTCCCTGGGCCTTGCCCCACCCCTCCACTTCACATAAGGCCTTATATCTCAGAGAATGTTCTTAGCCCCACCCTAAACCATATATATTCATCTTTCTTATGATAAGACGCATTCAGTGACACCAGCTTGGGAGTCCCCGGGGCACGCCCAGGCCATGCCACACCGCTTTACTTCATTAAAAGCCATATATATCAGAAATAGTTCAGATCCCCACCCCATAACCATATACTTGTTCCTTATGATAAGACTCGTTCAATCACACCAACCTGGAGGTCTCTTTGTGCTGAGGCAATGTGCCCCGCCCTTCCATTTCATAAAAGGCTTTATATTTCAGAAACCATTCAAATCCCCACCCCATAATCATATATGTTCTTGTTCCTTATTATTAGCACACCTACTGTAGCGGGGTCCGCAGGGGCCATTCCTATTTCATAAAAGGGCCTCAAATCTCTGAAACCGGTCAGATTCCCAGCACTGAACCATATATATACTTGGTCCTTATGATAAGACACATTTAGGGACAACAGTTTGGGCTTTCCTGGGATCAACAGGGCATGCCCCAACCCCTCAACTGTTAAAGGAGCCTTACAGATCCCCACTGCTAAACCATATATATTTTTGTTTCTTATGATAAGACGCATTTAGTGATACCAACCAGGGCTCCATTGGGTCCATGCCCCACCCCCTCTACTTCATAAAAGGCCTAACTTTTCAGATGCTGAGTCCACATGGGTGCTCATTTGGACATGGGGGTTCATTTGGTGGATTAAAATGATATCATGTTAAAATACATGGCTGCCATTGGGCAGGATGGGCAGTGCCCACCTGAGCTCTGGTGAGCATAGTGGCCCATGGGCCTCTTGTTTGATATTTGGTATGAAGCTTCATCTAGTGGACCCCTACAAAAATTGTTCAAATTATAGTGCTGGGGCCAAAATGCCCCCGCCCCGGGGCCTTTTGGTTTTACATAGGCTAATATATGGAAAATCTTTAAAAATCTTTTTCCCTGAAACCACAAGGCCTAGGTCTTTGATATTTGGTATGAAGCTTCATCTAGTGGACCTCTATCATGATTGTTCTAATTATAGTCCTGGGGCCAAGGAATGCCCCTGGCCCGGACCCCTTTAGTTTTACATGGACTTATATAGGAAAAATCTTAAAAAAATCTTATTCTCAGAAACCACAAGGCCGAGGTCTTTGATATTTGGTGTGTAGCTTCATCTAGTGGACCTCTACCAAGATTGTTCAAATTATAGCCCTGGGGCGATAAATGCCCCCACTCCGGGGCCCTTTGGTTTTACATGGGCTTATATAGGGAAAATCTTTAAAAATCTTCTTCTCTGAAACCGCAAGGCCCAGGTCTTTCATATTTGGTATGAAGCTTCATCTAGTGGACCCCTACCAAGATTGTTCAAATTATAGTGCTGGGGCCAAAAATGCCCCCGCCCCGGGGCCCTTTGGTTTTACATGGGCTTATATAGGGAAAACCAAGAAATGCCCCTGGCCCGGACCCCTTTAGTTTTACATTGACTTATATAGGAAAAATCTTAAAAACATCTTCTTCTCAGAAACCACAAGTCCGAGGTCTTTGATATTTGGTGTGTAGCTTCATCTAGTGGACCTCTACCAAGATTGTTCAAATTATAGCCCTTGTACCAAAACTGTACCGGACCCAGGGCCCTTTTTGATTTTACATTGGCTTATATAGGAAAAATCTGAAAAAATCTTCTTCTCTGAAACCACAAGGCCTAGGTCTTTGATATTTGGTGTGAAGCTTTATCTAGTGGACCTCTATCAAGATTGTTCAAGTTATAGCTCTTGGGCCAAAATTTTCCCCGCCCCGGGGCCCTTTGCTTTTACATTGACTTATATAGGAACAATCTTAAAAAATCTCCTCTGAAACTGCAAGGCCCAGGTCTTTAATATTTGTTGCGTAGCTTCATTTGGTGGACCTCTACCAAGATCGTTTAAATTATAGCCCTGGGGCCAAAAATGCCCCCGCCCCAGGGCACTTTAGTTTTACATAGACTTACATAGGGAAAACCTTTGAAAGTCTTCTTGTCTGAAACCAGAAGGCTCAGGTGTTTGAAATATACTATGAAGCTTTGTCTTGTTGTCCTTTATCAAGATTGTTCAAATTATAACCCTGGGGCCAAAAATGTCGCCGCCCTGGGGCCCTTTGGTTTTACATAGACCCCTGGGCACTTCTGTTTTACATAGAGTAACATAGGGAAAACATTTAAAAACTTCTTGTCTGAAACCAGAAGGCTCAGGTGTTTGATATTTGGTATGAAGCTTTGTCTTGATGACCTTTATCAAGATTGTTCAAATTGTAGCACTGGGGCCAAAAATGCCTCTGCCCCAGGGCCTTTTGGTTTTACATAGACTTATATAGGGAAAACCTTTAAAAATCTTCTTTTCAGAAACCAGAAGGCTCAGGTGTTTGATATACATGTATGGTAAGAAAGCTTTGTCTTGTGGACCTCTACCAAGATTGTTCAATTTATAGCCCTGGGGCCAAAAATGCCCCCACCCTGGGACCCTTTGGTTTTACATTGATTTATATAGGAAAAATCTTAAAAAAATCCTCTCCTCTGAAAACACAAGGCCCAGGTATTTGATATTTGATGTGTAGCATCATCTAGTGGACCTCTACCAAGATTGTTAAAATTATAGCCCTGGGGCAAAAAATGCCCCTGCCCTGTGGGCCCTTTGTTTTTACATAGACTTACATAGGGAAAACCTTTAAAATTCTTCTTGTCTGAGACCAGAATGCTCAGGTGTTTGATATTTGGTATGAAGCTTTGTCTTGTGGACCTTTATCAAGATTGTTCAAATTATAGCCCTGGGGCCAAAAATGCCCCCACCCTGGGACCCTTTAGTTTTACATTAACTTATATAGGAAAAATCTTAAAAAAATCTTCTCGTCTGAAACCACAAGGCCCAGGTCTTAAATATTTGGTGTGTAGCTTCATCTAGTGGACCTCTACCAAGATTGTTCAAATGATAGCCTTGGTGCCAGAAATGGTCCCTTTACAAAGACTTACATAGGGAAAACCTTTAAATCTTCTTCTCTGAAACCACAAGGCTCATGTCTTTGGTATTTAGTATGAAGTTTCATATAGTGCACCTCTTCTAAGATTGTTCAAATTATAGCACTGGGGTAAAAGTGACTCCCCTTTAGGCGCACTTAATTGGTACAGTTTTTTTAGACATCAGAATGTATAAAAATACTTTAGAGAACATTGAATCATTAATAGAGACTTTTACATGGTTTACCATCATTGAAAATCTCCCAAGCCTTTAGAGTGCATTTTGATGTATGCATGGTAATATAAATAAACAATACATGTGTAGTTAATGATAATAAGTATTTTATTAACATTGACACTATTAGTTTTTTTTTTATTCCAGGCATGAAGATACATAGTTTCCAGCATGGTGAAGAGTAATATTGGTGTCATTTATAGTCGTACCCGGGACATTGTTTATTCTAGCTAAAGAATATAACGATTGTTCGTCTTAAAATTATTATTCATCTAAGCCAGACTGGTAGCTCTGTTTGATGCTTTCCTGACTGGTGATCAAGAAGTTAAGGGTTCCATACCTGCTGAGGTTGGCAACATTCTAAAATGGCTATCAATCAGGAAATCTTTTCTCTGGTCATTCCCTTCTGCTGATTCAAGAAGGGCGGTTATCAACTTCTGGTGAAAGACTGTGCACTGTACTGGTTAACCACTTACGTATAAGCCTGTCTCGAAAGTGTGGTTAGTTAAACTAACTGGCTTGAATGCTTGTTTTCAAATCCTGTTTGCATGTACTATTGTATTCTGTCTATGTATGAACTTGTAAATGTTTGGCAAATCAAAATAAATAATGTTTAAACCAAACTAACTGGCTCAAAAATTAACTAAATAGTGTTGGCTTGGCCATAAAATAGAAGTGGAGGCAGTGATCAGGAAACCCACAGCTCCCATCAGCTCCCCAAAATTAACTAACAAACCATGTTCATCTGAAAAAAGTTATAAACAATGGTTATCCACCAAAGGGGTAATCGCAGACGTACCAGGTAAGAAAGATGAAGGTTGTTTGGCATGGCATTCCAGTCTTATTTGGATAATGTTAGTTGTTTGAATGAAATTGTAATAACTAAAACTGTAGAAATTGAAATTTTATAATCTCTGCAACAAAACTGAGCAGAAGTATATAGCATAGTTCAATTTGTCTGTAGACATTTTTGTGGGATATTAATCACTTTTATTGATAGATCACTTTTAGTAATAGATCTAGTTGGTTGTAAAGATACATTAAATAAACACTCTTTTACCTTTTCTAATACCTTCATCTGTGCATAGAGGGTCTCTTCCTGGAGTAAAACCGCCTTGCTGATCATGACTTATGCTCCCGGTAGGGAAGCATTTTATAATACTTAGTCACCTTTTTAATTGTTGAATGAATGAAAGTTTAATCAATTTTA
The DNA here is from genome assembly GCA_963580285.1 of Lucinisca nassula. Taxonomy (NCBI): domain Eukaryota; kingdom Metazoa; phylum Mollusca; class Bivalvia; order Lucinida; family Lucinidae; genus Lucinisca; species Lucinisca nassula. The sequence goes on from OY757011.1 coordinate 104,074,019, forward strand.
TCAGCCTTACACAAATCAAATCCACTATATATTTAAATATAATGATAATTCTTCATGAATTTAATTTTAAATACCTTTATAGCTTTGAGTTTAAAACTGCAATATGTGTACTGATGTTCAGCTAATCAGTATTTTAAATTACTTTATTTTTATTCCTCCGTAATCAAAGATTCTGGGGGCATATAGTTTTGGACTGTCTGTCTGTTTGTCTGTCCGCAAAAACCTGAACATTGGATAAAACTTTTAACATTCACAAAAACTTTAACATTGGGCATAATGTTTGAATGGTAATTGATATAGCTTACATAGCTCGTATTTCACACGTGCATTCCTTGTCACAAGACCTTTCCAGTGGTACCATAATTTTTTACTTCATGACCTTGACGTTTCACCTACTTTTTAAAAACTTTAACATTGGCCATAACTTTTGATTGGTAAGTGATAGGGTTTCATATTTCACATGTGCATTCCTTGTCACAAGACCTTTCTAGTGTTACCATAATTTTTGACCTTGTGACCTTGACATTTGACCTACTTTTAAAAAAAAATTTAACATTGGCCATAACTTTCGATTGGTAAGTCGTAGGGCTTTTAATATTTCACATGTGTATTCCTTGTCACAAGACCTTTCCAGTGGTATCATAATTTTTGACCTCATGACCTTGACCATGACATTTGATCTACTTTTTAAAAACTTTAACACAGTCCATAAATTTGGATTGGTAAGTGATAGGTCTTTCATATTTCACATGTGCATTCTGTATCACAAGATCTTTCTATAGGTACCATATTTTTTTACCTTGACCTTGACATTTGACCTATTTTTTAAAAACTTTAACATTGGCCATAACATTCGATTGGTAAGTGATAGGGCTTTCATATTTCACATGTGCATTCTATGTCACAAGACCTTTCCAACGATCCCATAATTTTTGACCTCATGACCTTGACCTACTTTTTTAAGACTTGAACATTGGCCATACCATTTGATTGCTTAGTGATACTGCTTTCATATTTAACATGCACTGTCCGGGGGCATCCGTGTTACACAAACACATCTTGTTTCTTAATTTATTGAAACAGTAATTTTTTCAGATTCTTAAAAAAATTGGTTTGTTTTTTACAGTAAATTTGTCTAATACAGCTTTCCTTTTTGTAGTATCAACAAGATTTCTGAAAAGAAAATATTCTTACTGTGTTGGATATACGTTTAAATAATTGACAAAGTGATAGATAGACAGTATTTGTGACTGATATATAGACAGTGTTTGTGACTGAGTGACTTAGTGTTGTGTATAAAAAGTGGAAACTGTGCTTATAACAAGTTACAGCTCATCACTGTATTTCAAGGTAAATGAATGATTGTTTTGTTAATGATAGTAAAAAGTAATAGGTAAATGGTTTTGGCAAAATCAGAGTGAATCACACCTTTTGTTAGATAGAAGAATAGTTTGTATAATACAGTGCCCAAAAGAATGAAGACAAGGTACAATTATCAACATGAAAATCCTTGATATTGCATGCTGATAATTTGAACTTGCCAATAATGTTTGATGCTAATGTGTTTGAGGTCAGAGGTTAGGTTACTTATACTCTAAAAACCAAAAAACTTTTGAAGTAATAAGCAAAAATGATAGAGGCCATCAAGAGGTATTGCAGTATCAAAGAACAGTAAATACCTGTTTTTTTAACAACTATACTTTTTATGCCCCCGCATCGTATGATGCCGGGGGCATATAGTTTTTCGGTTTTCCGTACGTGCGTCCGTGGGTACGTGCGTACGGTTTCCGAATGTACGAAAGTGTGTACGTACGTACGTACGTAATCCTGTTAGACTCAGGTTAAGGTTTTTGTACAAGGTAGAACTTGAGCTCATATTTTCCAAACCATACAATAGATTTGGTTTATATTTAGTATGATGATAGATATAGGTCCAAAGTTTTATTCAGCAATACCCCCATCCATACCCAGGACCTCAAGGTCAAGGTCACGAACTTAGAAATTTCTAACTTTTAAGACCCAGGTTAAGGTATTTGTACCAGGTAGAACTTGAGATCATATTTTCAAAACCATACAATGGATTTGGTTTATATTTAGTATGATGATAGATATAGGACCAAAGTTTTATTCAGCAATACCCCCACCCATACCCATGACCTCAAGGTCAAGGTCGTGGACTTGAAATTTTTAATGTTTAAGACCCAGGTTAAGGTATATGTACCAGGTAAAACTTGAGCTCATATTTTCATAACCATACAATGGATTTGGTTTATATTTACTATGATGATACATATAGGTCCAATGGTTTATTCAGTAATACCCCCACCCATACCCATGACCTCAAGGTCAAGGTCACAGAATTAGAAAATTTTTAATGTTTAAAACTTTGGTTAAGGTATTTGTACCACCAATTTCAATATAACTTCACACAAATGTTCCTTATAAAAATATCTCGTGCAAGTTCGACTTTTAAGGTCATGGCCTCAAGGTCAAGGTCACAGAGGTTATTTTTAGAAAAACTTTGTCATTGCTCTAGCGCCTACATTTCTTCACTGATTTCAATATAACTTCACACAAATGTTCCTTATGACAATATCTTGAGCAAGTTTGACTTTCAAGGTCATCACCTCAAGGTCAAGGTCACTGTGGCTATTTTTAGAAAAACTTTGTCATCGCTCTAGCGCCTACATTTCTTCACCAATTTCAATATAACTTCACACAAATGTTCCTTATGACAATATCTCAAGCTATTTTGACTTTCAAGGTCAAGGTCACTGTGGCTATTTTTAGAAAAACTTTGTCTTCGCTCTAGCGCTTACATTTCTTGACTAATTTCAATATAACTTCACACAAATGTTCCTTATGACAATATCTATAGCGAGTTCCACTTTCAAGGTCAAGGTCACTGTGGCTATTTTTAGAAAAACTTTGTCATCCCTCTAGCGCTTACATTTCTTCACCGATTTCAAAATAACTTCACACAAATGTTCCTTATGACAATATCTCGAGCGATTTCGACTTTAAACGTCAAGGTCACTGTTGGTGGAACGTCAAAACTAGCACAGATTGGTATTTGCACCACTTAAAGATTAATGTGCTAAGGCGGGGGCATCTGTGTACTTTGGACACATTTCTAGTTTTAATTAATGCTTGTCTGGAGAACTACTAGAAAAGTAATAAAACACAAGCTGAAAGATACTTCAGGAACTGATTCAAACAGGAACTGATTGAAACAGAACCCAGAGCTTACCCTTAAAGTCAAAGGGAAAAACAAAAAGACACTTCTTAACAAACAATAAAATCATAGGGTACAGGCCAATTTAGTAGCTCTTTCCCTTCTGGCCTTGGTAGCGCAGTAGGATGCCTGTCTAACTTGTGATCAGGAGGTCACAGATTGTATACCTGCTAGGGTTAGGAACATTCTTTGCTGGAAGATCGATCATGAAATCTATTATAAGGTCATTACCTCCCTTGTGCTTATTTAATAAAGGTAGTTGTCAGTTTCTGGCCAAAGAATATGCACTATATTGGTGAATATCTTACGTATGAGGGTGCCCTGATAGTGTGGTTAGGTAACCTTACTGGCTAAAAAATAACCTAGATTGTGTTGAGTGGGTGGTAAACGAAACAAACAAAATAGAAGTGAAGGTAATGATCAGGAATTGATGCAATTAAGCCACAGCTCCGATCAGAGACACCAAAGGGAAAGAAACACAAACATGAAACAACCAGACCCTAAAGGAAACATCAATAGTGGAAAGCCAAAAAGGACAGTTACTTTCCCACAAAATGGCCAATTGGCTATCCAAAACAAAATAATATAAGCGATACAAACACTCAAAGACAAACCATAACAAAAATGAACCGGGACAGAAGAACCATCTTGGAACAGTCAGTAAAACAAATTGCACTGGGGGCTTAAATCGATTTGACGTGGCACAATCTTCACACTTATTTCCATAGCAATTTAGACAATTTGTTCAGTCCTCATGAATGCCTCCCAACTCATCAGTGCAGCATTGCTGTGAACGCAAAAATCAAAGAACCACAGAGATGAAACAACGGTGAGGATTCGACAGCAAGGAATTACTGAAATGCTGGAGCAAAAGAAAACCAACATTTAGACTCTGATAGACCCGACCACAGACAGAACTTCAGGCACTAACCAACATTACATAGAATTAAATTCTCTCTTATTCTTAGTAAGCTTTGGGAAAAGTAGTTTTTTCCCAAACAGGTGGTAACTCGGTAACTTTTACTGAATTAAATAATTTGGACACACAGTCATAAGTGTTAGAAAATTGAAAGATATAAAAAATGAAAATAAATGAAATGAAACTGCAATGAAAGAACAACTTTGGGATGTAAAGTAATAATGAATGTGAGGAAGGGTTTAAACCATTTTTTCAGAGCCCCAACTTTCACAATCATCTGTTGCTGTTGTTTACCCAGTTTAGTTGGCTTTTAAAGTAGGAGTAAAACAAAGATCAGGAATTGATATAATTAACTTACTCCACCCATCAAAGACACCAAAGGGAAAGAAACACAAACATGAAGCGACCAGACAATGGAAATCTAAACAAAGGAAGGCCATAAGGACACTTACTTTCCCACAAAATTGCCAAATGGCCATCCAAAATAAAAAGACTTAAGTGATACACACAGTAAGTAACAAACAACAACATAAATACACTGCCACAGAAGAACCGCCTTGGAACGGTCAGTGGAAAGAATTCCACTGGGGGGCTTAAATCGATTTTACATGGCCATAATCCTCACCCTTACCTCTGTCGCGGTATACACTAATTTTGTTTAGTCTGCATGAAGGCTTCCTAACTCATCAGTGTAACATCTCCGAGAACATACAAATAAAAAACTACAGAGATGAAACAAGGTTGAGGACTCAACAGCATACAACAACAGAATTGCTGGAGCAAAAGAAAACCAACAGTTAGAATCCGAGGGATCCGACCAAAGACAGAGCATCAGGCGCACACATTAAAGTCTCACATTGAAGTCTCCTATTAAAAATACTTGGCCAAAACTATACAGAATGATAAAAGTCTAGAGGATTATCATTTGTTTTTGGGGGGATTTCCTTGTCAAATTACTGTGCTCAAGCGAGAAAAGAAAATCTGTGTGTTTTACAAAAATTCATTAAGTATAGGCAAGATTTTGAATTATTTAAAGATAATACCGTTTCCCCTTTTCCTTTTAAAGCAGACACCTGCTTTTGTATCTTTCAGGTTGAGGTATGCCACGCAAGAAGACATGGAAGAAGTCATTGGCAAAGACCATGGTGAGGGCTAATGGTAGTAGCCCTGGGTTACTTATCTCAGATGTGGGCCTGACCCCCCTCATAGATCGTGGAGGATCTAAGCCCCAATCGCTTGTAGCGATGGGGACATCTGTGCCAGGGTCAATTATTTTGTCAGATGTGGGTATGACCTGCCCCAGCGTATCATCTGGCCCAGGGTCATCTAGTTCTTCAGATGTGGGTATGACCTGCCTCAGCGTGACATCTGATGCTTCAGTTTTACAAAGTAGAAATGACAAAGATATGAACTCAGTATTACAAAGTAGAAATGACAAAGATATTTACAGAAAACAACCAGAACAAAATATCGAAGTTTTGCAAAGTTCAAATGACAATACTAACAGACAACAACTAGGACAAAATACCAGAATACATTCACCCATAGAATTTACAAACACTGTATTTTCAAGCTCTACACAAGTTGATGAAAAAATTATGTATACAGCATTTCCTTTAATGGAACAAACTGAAACAGTGCTATGGAAGCCTTCTAATGGTCCATTTAACTCTGTCAAATTTGAACTGGGATCTTTTCACCAAGGTTCAGAAATATTTAGCAATGAGTCCAGAGGATGCCAATGTACTGCAAATGCACTTTGTTCATTAATATATGCAGCATACTCAGACATTGCTTGTAGTACAGATCTAGACAACATTCTTTTAGCTGGAGATAGTCTGTATAATAAGATCATTGGTGAATTAAAGGCAGAAGGTAAATTCAGGAGTAAGTTACTAAGCTTTGATGAACTTCCAAGATTAGTTTCAATTTTAAACAAAGAAGTTGTTGTGAAAACATCTGCTATTGTGACAGGTCTTTGCACAGAACAGTTTGTCAATACCAGTTTACCCACTCTTCACCAAGCATTGTACACTTCTCTACAAAATTCTCCTAGTGTTTTATTAATGATGGGTTCAATTTGTTGCTCTGTGTTCAAGAGAGATTGTAAATATTATATATTTAGGGCCCCGCACTGAAAGTGTGGGTGCCCTATAGTAATCACTCTGTCCGTCCGTCTGTCTGTCTGTCTGTCCGTCTGTCCGTCCACAAATTTTTTTATCCTCCATAACTTTTTATTATTCCTGGATGGATTTAAATATTACTTGGCATCATTCTGTCCGTCCGTCTGTCTGTCTGTCTGTCTGTCCGTCTGTCCGTCCACAAATTTTTTTATCCTCCATAACTTTCTTATTCCTGGATGGATTTAAATATTACTTGGCAGAAATGTTAACCATAATGTGATGGAGTGTTGCGCGCAAGACTCAGGTCCGTACCTCAAAGGTCAAGGTCATACTTAGAGGTTAAAGGTCAAAAAAGGGTCTTTCCTGTGTCCAATTAATAACTTTGTTATTATTCCTGGATGGATTTAAATATTACTTGGCAGAAATGTTAAACATAATGTGACGAAGTGTCACACGCAAGACCCACAGCCGTACCTCAAAGGTCAAGGTCATACTTAGCGATAAAAGATCAAAAAAGCGTCTTTTTTATTGTGTCCAATCTATAACTTTCTTATACCTGGATGGATTTAAATATTACTTAGAAGAAATATTAACCATAATGTGACAGTGTGTCACGCGCAAGACCCAGGTCCGTACCTCAAAGGTCAAGGTCATACTTAGAGGTGAAAGGAAAAAAAAACTTTTTTAACATCAACATTTTCCTACTCCTCTGATAGCGCTGCCGGGGCCCTAGTCAGTTTCACTGACAGCTCTAGTTGATTCACATTCACATGGTTTAAATGGATTATCTGTTCCGGATGGAAAATCATTACTAGCTGCTTTCAATTGTTTAGATGATCTAGTTGCATTTCTGTATGCATTGTTTGAAAGTATGATGATTTCAATTTCCACGCAGTTTGAAATTCTTCCTATAGACTTTGACTTATCTAATCCAGAGCATCATTCAATATTTGATATTGAAAATCATGCAGACAGCCATACTGACACTCCATGTGACTATGCTTGGAAAACTGTAACTTACAAGAGAAAGGTGTCTGAAAGCCATATGAGGAATTCACATGCAAGAGAAGACTTATTTGCTAATTCAAGCAGTGAAAACCATGCAACACTTATTGGCAAATACTTTAAGGATCAAAAGCATAAACTTGAAGAAAAGACACGGAATAGTACAAATGTGACTAAAAATCAAAATATGAGGAACAAAGAAATAAAAATAAACAAGAAAAAAGCTACAGAAAGAAAAGAATATATGAGAGTTTATATGGAGAAACGAAGGCAAGACTCTAACTTCAAAGGAAAAGACAAAGAGTATACACTGAAATCAATGCAGAGTGCTAGACAGTCTGAAGAATACCGAAAAAAGGATAAAGAATATACACTAAAATCAATGCAGAGGGCTAGACAGTCTGAAGAATATCGAAAAAAGGATAAAGAATATACACTAAAATCTAAGCAGAGTGCTAGACAGTCTGAAGAATACCGAAAAAAGGATAAAGAATATACACTGAAATCTAAGCAGAGTGCTAGACAGTCTGAAGAATATCGAAAAAAGGATAAAGAATATACGCTAAAATCAATGCAGAGTGCTAGACAGTCCGAAGAATATAGAAAAAAGGATAAAGAATATACACTAAAATCAAAGCAGAGTGCTAGACAGTCTGAAGAATATAGAAAAAAGGATAAAGAATATACACTAAAATCAAAGCAGAGTGCTAGACAGTCTGAAGAATATAGAAAAAAGGATAAAGAATATACACTAAAATCAATGCAGAGTGCTAGACAATCTGAAGAATATCGAAAAAAGGATAAAGAATATACACTAAAATCAATGCAGAGTGCTAGACAATCTGAAGAACATCGAAAAAAGGATAAAGAATATACACTAAAATCAATGCAGACTGCTAGACAATCTGAAGAATATCGTAGAAAAGACAAAGCTATGACAAAGGCATGTATGAGAAGGGCTAGATTAATAGATGAATACAAAAAATGGGAAAGTGAAAAGAAACGAGAATCTCGAGAATGCCTTGAATTAAAAAAAAAAGATATTGCAATACAAAATCTATCAAAGAGGAAGGCGAGATCAGATCCATACAAATTAGAACAAGAAAGGGTTGCAAAACAACAGCGGAGACTAAATGAAAAAAAAACAAGAAAGCTGAAAACATTATAGACAGTAAAAGAAAAGCTACCAAGCGTAAAGATCCATCTTTTTCACAAGTTGAAAAGATAAACACAAAGCGCAGAAAATGTGGTAGTGATATTGATGTTTGTATTGAAAAGTTTCACAAGAATATATCAGTTGGACCTGTCTATATATGTAGTTGTCTATATATATGTAGTTGCTGTCAACAGACATGGTTTGAAGAGACTGTATCAAAAGCTAAGACATTTGTTTCTAAAGACAAGGAAAAGTACTTAACAGGGGTGAAATCAGTCAATGAAGAAGAATGGATATGCTGTACATGCAAAGACAATATTAAGTGTGGTAAAGTCCCAAAATTGTCTGTTGTAAACGGAATGAAGTGGCCACCAAAACCAAAAGAATTGGAGCTGTTTCCACTTGAAGAACGCCTTATTGCTTTACGTATACCGTTCATGCAGATGAGAGAACTACCTAGAGGTCGCCAGTTATCAGTAAAAGGAAATGTTGTTAATGTACCTGTTGACATTCAACCAGTTGTAAATGCTTTACCTAGGCCTTTTGATGAAAATGTTACAGTTGCAGTGAAATTAAAGAAGAAGATGTCATTTAAGTCATATGTTTTCTCAGAAAATGTTCGACCATATCATGTGCTTTGTGCTTTGCATTGGTTAATGAGTGGTAGTGAATTGTACAAAAACGCAAATGTTGAAATAGACCAGCAGTGGTTAAAGAGAATCACAGAAGAAAGTAATGAAACACTGCGTGCATTTTTTGAATCACAAAAAAAAAACCTGCTCTGAAACAAATAATGATGATTCTGATGGTGTTTTGGATGAAAGTCTTCAGGATAGTCCATGTAATCAGAACGAAGCTGAGGTTATACATATTTTTTTTGACTTGTGTACAAAAGAATGTTCAAAGTATGATATTATTGATTTTGATGGTGTTGTTGGTGAAATGTGTAACAATTATCCAAACGATCAGTTAGAAAAAAATGATGATATTTCAAATCATAACACACCTCATGTCGAAGAACTGTATGATTCAGATGCAGAAGAAATCGCACAAGAAAATGTGGGAAATATTGACACTCTATTGGATGATGCAGATCTTGAAAACAGAAATTCTACATTCACATTTGCTCCTGGAGAAGGTCAAAGGCCACTCAGTATATTTCAAGATAAAGATTCAGAATATCTTTGTTTTCCAACCATATTTTGTGGGCAGAGGCGCATAGATAATGATGATAGAAAAGTGCCTGTACATTATAGTGATATTGCAAAATGGGAATTGAGAAGCCAGGATAGGCGTGCTGCTAACAGTGTACCCAATATATTTTTTAAACTGAAAAAAATACAAATGAAGCAACTGAACGATAAAGCAAACCTTGCTGTTAGAAGGTGTCAAACGGGAACAAATAATATTACTGCTGTACAAGCAAGAAACTCAGAGTGTATTGACAGTATTGTAAAAAATGATGAAGGTTACTATTTGTTTAAACAGCTAAGAAATTCTCCAGCATATTTAGAATCTAGAAAAAAAAAGATGTTTATGCTATGATTCGTCAGTTGGGTTTGCCAACTTGGTTTATGTCATTGTCCTCGGCTGATACAAGATGGATTGAGCTTTTGAAAATGCTAGCTACCTTAAATAAAAATTTCAACTACACTGATGATCAAATTGAAAACTTGGCTTGGGAACAAAAGATAAAACTTATTCAATCGGATCCAGTCACTTGTTCTAGATATTTCGAGCATAGAGTTACAGAATTCATCAACACAGTTCTGAAGAGTGAGCACGAACCTCTTGGAAAAGTTGTTGATTACTTTTTTAGAGTGGAATTTCAGCAACGTGGATCGCCACACATTCACATGATTGTATGGGTACAGAATGTACCAAAATTCAATGTGGATTCGGATGTAGAGTTGGCTGCTTATGTGGATCAGTATTTGAAATGTTCTATAGATAATCCACATCTTCGTCATTTAATAGAACTTCAAATTCACAAACATTCCAGAACATGTAGAAAACGAGAAGATAAAATCTGTCGATTTGGTTATCCTTTGCCACCTCTTTCCAAAACTATGGTCTTACAGCCTCTCGAAACTGAAAAAGACAAGTATTATAAATTGTACCAAAACTTACAGAAAACAATGAACAGTAAGAAAGATGGATATGATATGTCTTATGAGGAGTTTTTGACAAGTTTTGTCCAAATGAGTGAGGAAGAATATATTAAATGTATCAGAAGTTCTTTAAACTCTTCAAAAGTGTTTTTGAAAAGAAATCCGAGTGAGATCCGTGTAAATTTGTACAATGATAGTGTGTTAAAAGCTTGGAAGGCAAACATTGATATACAATTTGTGTTAGATCCATATGCTTGTGCTATGTATATAGTTTCATATATTAGTAAATCTCAAAGAGGGATGAGTAATTTGTTGCATGCAGCTGCAAAAGAAGCAAGGAATGGCAATATGGATCTCAAAAGACAAATTAGACATATTGGAAATGTGTTTTCAAACAGCGTTGAAGTAAGTGCACAAGAGGCAGTTTATTTGGTACTGCAAATGCCATTGACTAAAAGTAGAAGTAAAACAAAGTTCAAGGAGTGTTGTCTTCATAAATACGTCACTTCCAACCCAGAGAGTACAGTTACTGAAACCAAAGTCAGTACTTGATGAATTGCCGGCAGACTCGACAGATATAATGTCAGACAATAAAATTAAAAGATACTCGAAGCGTCCCAAACCATTGGAAAAGTATTGCTTAGCCGATTATGTGTCTGAGTTAGAAGTCATTTACCCGGATGGACATAATGATAGTAGAGATGAGGAGGAACAAGATTATGAGAAAGATGCAGAAGTATCAGATGAAGAATGCTTTGGTGATGGTGAAACTATTTTAACTTTAAAGAATGGCATAAAAATCAAACGATGTCGTAATTCTAAAATAATAAGGTATGTGAGATTCAATCGCAAAACAGATGAAGAGAACTATTATAGAGAGAAACTTCTACTTTTTCACCCATGGAGAAATGAAGAGACTGACTTACTTGGAACTTTTAGAACATATAAAGAACACTATGAGTCTATGAAGCATGTGATAGATCATAAATGTTCCACTTACGAACATTATGCTGAAGAGTTGGAATTAGCAAGAGATTTAGCAGAAATCGAATATGATGCATTCGATGATATTGCTCCAAGTACACAACAAGTTGAAGGTGATGATGCTGAAATGGAACCAGTTCCGTCTGAAGAGTTTATATATCTTAATCCTGATAGAATTGAGCATAGGGACTATGATATAGGGACTGAAACTGGATGTTACGTTTCTGCACCTCAAATTGATGTGAATGAAAATATTCTTTCAGATATTGATTACAGAAAGCTCCTGCAGTGTTTAAATAGTAAACAAAAACAGTTTTACTATCATGTGATTCACTGGATTAAAACAAAAGATGCCCCCTTATATGTATTTCTTTCTGGTGGAGCTGGTGTTGGAAAAAGTCTAGTTATTCGAGCATTGTATCAGACTTTGTTCAGAATATTAAATCTGAAAGAAGGAGAAGATGCGGATCACACAAGGGTTCTTCTTTGTGCATTTACAGGAAAAGCAGCATTTAATATTAATGGTTCTACCATCTCATCTGCATTTAAACAAAAGTATAAGCAATCGGATCAAACATTAACCTGTGACAGTCTAAATACCTTTAGATCAAAATACCGTGATTTGTCAGTTGTGATTATTGATGAAATTTCAATGGTTAGTAATTCTATGTTGAATTTTATTGATCAGAGACTTCAAGCATTGAAAGGAACAAGAACACCTTTTGGTGGTGTTAGCATTATTGCTGTTGGTGATCTTTATCAGTTGAAACCTGTGAGTGGTGATTGGATTTTTAATGACATGAAACATGATGCTGCTGCTTTATCACGAAATCTCTGGAAAGACCTATTTACCATGTTTGAATTAACAGAAATTATGAGACAGAAAGATGACCTTGAATTTGCAGAATTGTTAAATAGATTAAGGATCAATGCCTTGACTGCTGGAGACAGGACTAGGTTTAAGCAGTGTGAAGTAACTATAAAAGATACTGAGTATCAAAAAAATGCGCCTCACCTCTTTGCAGAAAACTATTTCATGCATGTTTTTAATGATGAAATTATAAGAAATATGACAACAGAAAAGGTTGAAATACCATGCATGGATTCATATGTCTCACCTAAGTTATCTAAAGAAAAGATAGACTGTGCGCTCAAGAACCTAAAGAATGTAACAGATTCAAACCTAACAGCAAATTTACATTGCTCCTTAACAGTTGTTGTTGACATGATTTATGATTTAACAATAAACATAAAAACAGAAGATGGACTAGCAAATGGAGCATCATGTGTAGTTAAGTTTATTGAGTATAAACTACAAACCACACGACGTCCAAGCATAATTTGGGTCCAGTTTGATGACAAAAAAGCAGGAATGGAAACAAGAATCAAATACAAAAACAGGGGACTGTATCATAGCAATATTGATGAAAATTGGACACCAATTTTTGATATCAACAGGTCATTTACTTACAACAGAAAGACCTTTCAGAGAGTTCAATTCCCTTTGCAACCTTCAGCAGGGCGATCAGTACATAGAGCACAGGGTAGTACCCTTGAAAGAGTTGTCATTGACTTATCACAACGTAAAACCCACAAAGTTCCACATTTACACTATGTTGCACTCAGCAGGGTAAGGTCGATTGAAAAGCTTCAGATCCTTAACTTCAATGAGAAAGCATTACAAGTTGATGGTCAGGTTAAGACAGAAATGCAGCGATTTCATGAAACAGCAATGCTTCAACTGTGTGATACATCTTTAGAATTGATAGATCCAGTTTCACATTTCAAAGTTGCTTTCAATAATTGTAGATCCTTGAATCTTCATTTTGATGACGTTAGACATGACAAAAATCTGTTGTCAACCCACATATTTGGATTAGCAGAAACACGACTACATCAGCCTGATAATGACAGTGATTATGTAATAGAAGGCTATTGTTTGATAAGAAATGACCAAATTGGATACAATACTTGTAAAAGAGCTCCTCGTGGATTAGCAGTTTATGCCAAAGATGATATCATTATAATACAGGACAGAAAGTACAGTTCAGATACATTAGAATTTATTATGATAACTGCCAGGCATGTCTCGATTGAAAGTCAGATTATATTTTTGTACAAGTCACCTCAAATGTCTGACAGTAATCTTCTTTCTTGTCTGAACAAAGAACTTATTCCATATTTGACCCCATCAAAGCCATTGATGATAATTGGAGATTTCGATATTGATGTTTTGCTGAAACATAGCATTGTTAAGAAATTAAGTGAGAAGTTTTCATGCAAAATGCTTATAAATGAATGTACCACAGATCATATGACAACGCTTGATTTGATATTTTCTAATGTTGATTTTTCATATGTTGATGGTGCAGTTGGAACATGTGAAACATACTGGTCAGATCACAAAATAGTCTTTTTGCACATGAAATCCACATAGTTGAAGACTTTTCACCTGCATAGTTTTAAATGCATAAAACCAGCCTATCAAATTAAGGTTGCTGTTTTTTAGCTCACCTGTCACGTAGTGACAAGGTGAGCTTTTGGGATCACTTTTTGTCCGTCGTGCGTCCGTGCGTGCGTCCGTGCGTGCGTGCGTGCATCCGTAAACTTTTCTTCAAACGACATCTCCTCCTAAACCGCTGATCGGATTTTGACCAAACTTCACAGGAATGATCCTTAGGTGGTCCCCTTTCAAAGTTGTTCAAATGGTTCTGGTCCGTTGCACATATAGGTCACAGTAGCCAAAAAAAGATTTTTTTCACCGAAAACTTAAAAAATCTTCTTCTCTGAAACGGCAAGGCCCAGGTCTATGATATTTGGTATGAAGCTTCATCTAGTGGACCCCTACCAAGATTGTTCAAATTATAGTGCTGGGGCCAAAAATGCCCCCGCAAGGGGGCCCTTCGGTTTTACATGGGCTTATATAGGGAAAATCTTTAAAAATCTTCTTCTCTGAAACTGCAAGGCCCAGATCTTTGATATTTGGTATGAAGCTTCATCTAGTGGACCCCTACCAAGATTGTTCAAATTATAGTGCTGGAGCTAAAAATGCCCCCGCACGGGGGCCCTTTGGTTTTACATGGGCTTATATAGGGAAAATCTTGAAAAATCTTCTCCTCTGAAACCGCAAGGCCCAGGTCTTTGATATTTGGTATGAAGCTTCATCTAGTGGACTCCTACCAAGATTGTTCAAATTAATTTGCTGGGGCCAAAAATGCCCCCGCACGGGGGCCCTTTGGTTTTACATGGGCTTATATAGGGAAAATCTTGAAAAATCTTCTCCTCTGAAACTGCAAGGCCCAGGTCTTTGATATTTGGTATGAAGCTTCATCTAGTGGGCCCTACCAAGATTGTTCAAATTGTAGTGCTGAAGCTAAAAATGCCCCCTGCCCCGGGCCCTTTGGTTTTACATGGGCTTATATCGGGAAAATCTTGAAAAATCTTCTTCTCTGAAACCGCAATGCCAAGGTCTTTGATATTTGGTATGAAGCTTCATCTAGTGGACCCCTACCAAGATTGTTCAAATTATAGTGCTGGGGCCAAAAATGCCCCCGCACCAGGGCCCTTTTGTTTTACATAGGCTTATATAGGGAAAATCTTTAAAAATCTTCTCTGAAACTGCAAGGCCCAGGTCTTTGATATTTGGTATGAAGCTTCATCTAGTGGACCCCTACCAAGATTGTTCAAATTATAGTGCTGGAGCTAAAAATGCCCCCCACACGGGGGCCCTTTGGTTTTACAGGGGCCTATATAGGGAAAATCTTGAAAAATCTTCTTCTCTGAAACGGCAAGGCCCAGGTCTTTGATATTTGGTATGAAGCTTCATCTTGTGGACCTCTACCAAGATTGTTCAAATTATAGCCTGGGGGCCAAAAATGCCCCCGCTCTGGGGCCTTTTGGTTTTACATAGACTTATATAGGGAAAATCTTGAAAAATCTTTTTCTCTGAAACTTCAAGGCTTAGGTCTTTGATATTTGTTATGAAGCTTCAGCTAGTGGACCTCTATAAAGATTTTCAAATTATAGCCCTGAGACCAAAAATGTCCCCGCCATGTGGCCCTTTGGTTTTACATAGACTTATATAGGGAAAATCTTTAAAAATCATCTTCTCTGAAACACAATGCTTAGGTCTTTGATATTTGTTATGAAGCTTCAGCTAGTGGACCTCTACCAAGATTGTTCAAATTAAAGCCCTGGGGCCAAAAATGCCCCTCTCAGGGGCCCTTTGGTTTAACATAGACTTATATAGGGAAAATCTTGTTTTACATAGACTTCTGTATGCAGGGTAAACCTTTAAAATCATCTTCTCTGAAACCAGAAAGCCCAGGTCTTTCATATTCGATATGAAGCTTCATCTTGTGGACCGCTACCAAGATTGTTCAAATTTTAGCCCTGGGGCCAAAATTGACCCTGCCCAGGCCCACTTGTTATGCTTTGGATCAGGTGAGCGAACCAGGGCCCTCTGGGCCCTCTTGTTTTGTGAAATTGGAACAGAGGAATCCATTATTCAGATCATAAGTACCGCACTTTTTGCATAACAACTTGGAAATCGTGTCAGGCGTTTTTATTTTACTTTTCAGTGCACTCACCCACCACAAAAAAATGCTGTATTTACCTTTTTAAGGGTAGATATTGCTGGTGGTTTTGCAAGATTTGGGTGGCCACCAATTACAGATATCAGGAAATGAGCACCCCTGTAAAACCCCTTATATAGAGAAAAGTTTAGTTTACAGGGCTATTCTTTATTTTCTATACGTATTTTTCCATTTTCTGACTCAAAACATAGACTGTGGGTACTCCTAAGAACTGTCTCAGTGAGGTGTTTCTCACAATGATATATGTTTGAAGCAGAAATAAGAAAAATATATAAATTTTTATTTCAAAAATGGCATTTTTTCTATCATGACTGAAAGCATTACATATATGGATGCATTATTCTAATGGAATAGGTCCTCTTTTTCCATTCAGAAGTGAGAAATAGGATACCTTCGAAAAAACAATATGGAAAAATAAAAGTTTAATCTTAAAGGGCCTTAATAATATTTAATATTTTATTTGGTTTTCCAGTTTGATGGTAGAAGATTAAAAAATATTTTTTTGAGTATGATTTCAACCTTTTTCTTAGAATTTATGTGCACAAGATGAAACTACACTTTCTGTTGGCATAAAATTTTGAGGATTATAAAGCATCTGATAGTCTGTTGATACAGTGGAGGTTTCAAAGATTGTGTTGTATGTATGTATATTTTTATGATGTCATATCACATGGATGTTGTTGATGTACAGTTTGGTTATGTGTGTGTGTGAATTCGGGTTTAACGTCGCTTTCAACAATTTTCCAGTCATATCACGACGGTGTCTGGTTGTGACAGGGAGCTCAATGCTCACTTTTATAGTGCTGCCTCACTGAAGTATCATGTCCAAGACACATTATATGATACCACACCCAGTCACATTATCCTGACACTGGGTCGACCAGTCCTAGCTCTACCCCGTAAATCTGAGTGCCAAGCGAGGAACAGCTAGTACCATTTTTAACGACTTTGGTATGTCGCGGCCCGGGATCGAACCCGTGACCTCCCGTTCCCCAGAGCGGACACTCTACCAACTGAGCTATCGCGGATGGTGTACAGTTGGGTTAATATTAATTGTACTCTTCAACTGGATTCACATCACATGAACAAGCCCGTGAAATGAACACCCCCTTAAACCCCAATTTATATGAGAAACCTGGGGTTTGCAGGGGTATACATTATTTTTCTTATTTCTGCTCCAATACATAGGTTGTAGGTACTGATTAGAACTGCCTCAATGAGGTGGTTCTAACTAGCACCTGCAACCTATGTTCGCAGTATAAATAAGGAAAAAATCATGGATTTTCAGCTATTATCAAGATGGGAAAAATGCATTATGTTGCAAGGGTGTGTTATCTTAATGCTGAGATGTATTGCAGAATAATTTAAAAAATATTTATTATTTACTTATCCACAAACATTTGCTACCTTCATATTAAACATCTGACACTTTGTCAAGAGAAGAATTGACTTACAATGTACATTCTGTCCATTTTTCCCCCGACGCTAGTCGAAGGGGACTATAGTAACAGTTTCGTCTGTCCATCCATTAGTCGGTCCATCTGCAACTCCTACATTTTCAAGGAATTTTGATGAATTTTTCCAGTTATTGTTCCCATGACAAGGTCATGCTGGACTGATTTTTACCAGAGTTATTGCCACTTTGTCAGTTTTAGCCATTTTATCAAAAGAAGTTTTTGTCTCTGCAACTCCTCCCACAGTGTTCATGAGATTTTGATGAAACTTTCCAGTTATTGTTCTTATGACCTGAAAATGATCAGATTTTATGGAGGTTGTGCCTGATTGATTTTTACAAGCATCATTGCTCTTTGTCAGTCTAAACCATGTTATCAACAGAAGTTCTTGCCTCCACAATTCCTCCTACAGTTATCACCAGATTTGGATGAAACTTTCCAGTTATTGTTTTCATGACCTGAAGATGATCATATTTTATTGAGGTCGTGCTCAATTGATTACTGAATTTTCCTAGGGTTTGCTCCTTTGTCTTACAGTTTTGGAGATCACTTTTTTCCCTGTAAATTTATTCCTTAGAACTTTAGGAAAATTTAAAAGAAATAGTCTGTTGAAAGGGTTTTAAATTCCCAAAACATGGCTTATGACATATATGTTATAGACATATTCACCACATACTGACATTTCAGAGATGGGGGGACACTTGGCCTGGGGCCTTTTATTCACAATATTCTGAATTCTGCCAAATAACATACTGTATTGTATTCTTATTTGCAACACTGTTTTGACATGTAAATCTGTTGTTCTTAGAGAAAGGTTTTGAATTATGTCAATATTTTATTATTTTCTTATTTGCAACATTGACAATAATTTTACATGTAAATCTGTTGTTACTTGAAAAGGCTGAAAACAGATTTTCTTCAAAAAGATTTAAGTAACAATTTTCTACATACTTGCAAGATCTGGAATTTATTTATTGGTGATCAAGAGAATAAGGTGATGCATCTGCTTTCTATGCATAGAACTGACTCACGTTATTTTTAGCTGTTCTTTATTTTGTGCACCTAAAGATACCTTTTTGGCACATATCAGGACATAGATTCCACACATGTTTGTGTGTCTTAGTTTATGCCTTATTATAATTATGCCCACTGTAACAGAATTAATTCTTTGTGGGTTTAAGATAAATGTAACAACCAAGATGTTTATGATAGAAAGGTAACTTAATGTATAATATGAGCCTTATACATCAGTGTGACTGAGTAAAAATCAAAGATACAGTCTGGATAAAACTAAGCAGACTTTGGCCTCTCTTTTTCAACATGGAAGCAGCTATTTCAGATCATCAGTGTTTCTTATGTAAATTTTGTCATACCATGCAATACTGTTGTTAACCACTGCGTTGAAAGGAAATCAAAGCTTCAGATATTGATTCTTTGTCAAATTATGACTACATCATGAAAAAGACAAACTGCATGGACTCAAGAAGTCTTGTGTATACTCTACATCTTGCCCTTCAAGATTTCATCCTGAAGATTTCAACTGGTTCAACTGATGTACAAGTATATTGACCATCCTGGATCTATGAAGACATTTATATCAATCAGGTAAACAAACATGTCTTGCCTTTCTGCTCAGTTCTTTTTTTTTTAAACATCACTAATGATTTTCTGGTACACAGGTGAGCAATATAGGGCCATCATGGCCCTCTTGTTTATGATTTATATTTTTTTTATCTAAGCTTAAATCATGTTATATACAAACAAGTGTGTAACTAACGACGTTTCTACTTTTGACCTCAACAGTAGTGTAACTGTAAAAATCCTAAAAATATAAACACCTTGAGGACTTGCTGTAATTCTCCTAAAATGTTAACAAATTTGTTTCATGATCCAGCAAGGAGTCCAAAAAGTGCAGACTGAATGGCAAACAGTGTAGACACTGCATGATCAGCTGCAACATTCTGCAGCCTCTGATCTGCATCTACACTATTGGCTAGTGTCACATTTTGGAACCTTAGACATGTAGGATTTATGGTTTAACCAGATCAATGATCAAAAATACTTTCTGGTTCTAGCAGGACTTATTTATCCTGAAAAGGGTGTGTGTGCTCATCATCATGATCAACGGATTTTTGATTAACGTGCAGGTACAGGGGCAATGTCCACATAAGTGGGCCCCTTCCAGGTAGCTGGCTTGCTGCACGCATGGCAGATCTTACACCAGATCTCCAGGCCTGTCTATCATGAGGATCGATAGCAGAGAGCTTCCATTCTATGCAATCTCTTTCTGTCAGCTGCTTCCATGTCATCTTGGGCCTTCCAGGCCCCCGCTTTCCACCTACCTGTATGTCACAGGCAGTCTTAACTGCACCACTGGAGCATTCCACATGTTGATCTCTGTGCTGTTAGAGGAATTTCTGAGGAGCAAAAACTAGTCCTTTATTGATAGGGAAAAGTAAAATATTTTTCAAAGAATAATTTTGAATTGCCTAGCCTCAGAAAGTTTCTATTCTCCTTAAGGGGAATGGAAACACCTTCGGGCGAGGCAACTGCTTCAAAAGTATTTTTGTCTCCGGTGTCAATAGGGGTAAACTCTCAAAGGAAAGAATTTGCTCCTGAGGAGCAAATTCTTTCCTTTAAGCGTAGGCACCTTTTTCAGTGGGACAGAATTTATAGAAATAGGAACAGGAAGTTATGAAATTTATCTCCCTTTGAAAAATGGCAGAAAAATCTGCAAGATTAATACATTCCCCTTAGGTTAGTTTCAGGACTTGACTGAGCCCTCACCCATTGGGGCTGGGAGAAATAGATTGGGCTGCATGGTGCTTCCACGCAGAGCTGAAACCAACCACATATGAGTACTGCATGGTAAACCAATTAGAAGGTCTTAGCCTGCCCAGCCAAAGTGGTGTGTGTCGGGCCATCTGTGTATATAAACCATATTGGTTTCATTGAGTGGCAAGACTTGAGATGTCATTTTATCTCAATGTCAGGTAAAAGTCCCACAAAATTAGAAGCAATGTCTCCAAAATGACCTAAATAATGTTGACGGGGACGTAAAACCTCAACACAAACAAACAAACAGGACTTCATAGGTGAGTCCCAATGTTAAGAGTAGCTGTGGTAAACTTCATAAAGCTTGCGTTGGTAGCTCAGTAGGATGCGTGTCTGACTGTTGATCAGGAGGATGCAGTTTGTTAACTGTCGGGGTCGGGAACATTCTTTTGTGGAGCTTGATCATGCAACTTTTCTTCAATCATTCTCTCACTTTCGCTGATTCAAGAAGGGCAGTCATCAGTTTCTGGCAAAACAATGTGCACTGTACTGGTTAAACACTTATGTATAAGCTTGCCCAGGAAAAGTGTGAATAGGTAAACTGACCAGCTCAAAAATGACCTAAATAGTGTTGACTGGGCTGTTAAACTCCAAAACAAACAAACAAACAAAATCATGTAAAATATATTTCTCTGTGCTTTTTATGCCCCAGCCATTCAAAGAATGGTGGAAAGGGCATATAGCGTTGCCCCTGTCTGTCCGTCCGTGTGTGCATCTGTGTGTCCGAAACTTAAACGCGGTCAATAACTTCCTTATATCTTGATGGATTTTAAAATTACTCGGCAGAAATGTTAACTATCATGAAAAGACGTGTAACATGCAAAACCCAGGTCCGTACCTCCAAGGTAAAGGTCATACTTAGAGGTCAAAAGTAAAAAAAACGGTCCGAAACTTAAACACAGCCAATAACTTTCTTATTTCTGGATGGATTTTGAAATTACTTTGCAGAAATGTTAACCATCATGAGACGTTGTGTCACATGCAAATACCAGGTCCGTACCTCCAAGGTCAAGGTCATACTTAGAGGTCAAAGGTCAAAAAAAGGGTCCGAAACTTTAACGCAGTCAATAACTTACTTATTTCTGGATGGATTTTGAAATTACTTTGAAGAAATGTTAACCATCATGAGACGATGTGTCACGTGCAAACACAGATCCGTACCTCCAAGGTCATGGTCAAACTTAGAGGTCAAAGGTGAAAAAAATGGTCAGAAACTTAAACGCTGTCAATAACTTTCTTATCTCTGGATGGATTTTAAAATAACTTGGCAGAAATGTTGGCCATCATTAGACAATCTACCTCACACAAAACCAAGGTCCTTACCTCCAAGGTCAAGGTCATACTTAGAGGTCAAATGTGATAAAAGGTCCAAAACCTAAACACGGTCAATAACTTTCTATGGATGAATACGAACATAGACATATTTTCAGGCGGGGGCATCCATGTCCTATGGACGTATTTCTAGTTTGAATAGCAACTCATTCTTTCCAGCTTTACTCTAAACATTCGGACACCTTTCAATGAGCATTATACATTTAATATCGTAAGTTGCTCATTACAGGTTTTCTGGTGCAAAGACATTTGCTCTATGGCAAACAGTGCAGACACTGATCAGGAGCAGTCTTATCTGGGTTTGCCCTGTTTGTTTAGGCATGTTGTTTTCATGATTTTTAGGTGTCCAAGTATTTAGGCTGTATATACAGTAATTATTATGCATGCAATATTTCATAACCAGACCTTCATGACTGATATAGTCCCAATGATGGAGCAATCTGATCAGGGTCTACAAGCAAACAGTGCAGACCCAGATCAGGGTCTACACTGTTTGCCATTCCATCTGCACCTTTTCGACTCCTTGCAAGATCATCAAACAGAATTTAAAATTTTAGGAGAATTTCAGCAAGTAAGCAAAGTGTTTGAAATTTTTGGACTTTTACGGTAGATAAACATGTTATATCCAAACAGAAATGTATTCATTTTATAGAAAAATTACCAATTTTTCTATAAATTGTAAGGTTCCAGTCATTAAACTGGCGTTATATATATATACATGACGTTATGTAATAATGAACAGTATTATAAAAGAAGTAGTGTATGTTCAATCTGAATTGCAGAATTATGATAATTATGTAAAAGAATTACCAAAAGGTGGAAAAATGAAGAAAATGGCGGTATGAGAAGTTCTTATTTCCAAACTCAAACTTTTGATCACAAACCTTGCATAATTTTTGGCACCTGAGTTGGTCCTGAATTAACTTTCCCAAAATAAATGCTTAACTCCTTAACACTCTGAATGCTGGGTATTTTTTTCACAACAGACGACATTTTGAAATATTTTTCTAATTTTCTCAGAAAACAAGATTTGAAATCAGGTCTTGTTTTCTGGGAAAAATATCAAGAATTTGTTGTCTGCTGAATTTGCCTAGAGAGTGCTAATGGTTTAATAACATGCTAATTACTGAACAATAACTTGATTGTTTTGTGTGATTATGTTTGACTCAGAACTAATAAATTCCTTTCAAACAGAATAGTTGTTTGCACCCATGAAATTAAATATTTTCAGAGCCCATTTTGACAATGACCAAAAGTTTTATTGAGTATAATCTCCCCTTTTGCTTTTGACATTATCAAAAGGGCTTGGAAGATTTAGAGTTAGTAAATGTAAAAATATTATTGCTTTATGTAAATGCTTTAGCTATGGCACTTCAGGCAAGCAGGCACCCAATATTGAATCAGTATTGAAATTAGAACAAGTTGATAGCACACCATCACATATCCCTGCACTTTGAAAATACTGTCATAAAAAAAAGGACCAAGAATCATACCCTTTGACCTTTGGTGACCAGGGCAAAAAGTTTTGCACCACTGTATTCTACTCTTCACTACCTTTGATTTGATATGCAACATGATTATGTTTGTACAAAATGGATTTTTGAGCTCTTGGGCAGGGTCATGGATCAGGGTCAGGCTACACCCAATGGTGGGTGGGGGCACATCAAAATTCTGAATACGTTCCTCTAGTTTTCATCCATAGGGTTATTACCTGATTCCATCTCAAAAATCCTTGGAGTGGTGTGACAGTTAATTAATCCACAATCCTACTTTTTAAGAACCCACAATCCTACTTTTTGACCTCTAGTGAACCCTTAGACATGCTCCTGGGGGGGGGGGGGGGGGGGGGGGGGGGGGGCTGGGGGCTAAAGTTTTGCACTACTGTATTCTACTTGTCATTACCTTGGGTTTGATATCCACCATGACAATGTTTTTACAAAATTTATTTTTGAACCCTCAGGAAGTGCCGGGCCCGTCACACTGCCTGGGAATCACATCAAAATGCTGAATACATTCCGCACTCCTAAACCACAGGGCTATTGCCTGTGTAAGTTTAAATGATCTTGGAGCAATGGTGGGGCATTACAGATGGATGTATGGATTGACAGAGGGACAGAGGGTAAATGACATGATCCTCGCTATTTTTTTTCTCCAAAAAGTGTGGGGATAACAATGTTGAAAACATATAAGGGGTGTCAGGCCTAAAATTTCATTTCTATTCTATTTTTGATGGCAAATTCTGTTAGCAAATAGTGCAAGCCATGATCAGATGCCACATTCTGCAGCATCTGATTTGGGCCTGCACTGTTTGCCAAGGTATCCCTTTAGCGGTTTCCGGCATGCAATGGGTTAAAGTTTTCATAGCCTGTACAAGTAATGGAATAACCCATTCCCGAAAGGAACATTGGCAAACAGTGCAGGCCCAGACTCTTTGGCATCTGATCAGAGCCGTCACTGTTTGCCAAAAAACTCAACCTTACACCCCTAAGTTTCAAAATGGAATCCTGCTATATATAGTGAGGTAGATTCTGGGTAAAGCTGATACTCATTAGTCCAGATTAAGCCAGTGCTACCCCAGTCCCAAAGCGCGACCTTAACCCATTGTATATGAGTGGACTTTTCCATTGCTGTATGTTGGAAAAGTCCATTTGTCATATAAGGGGTGTCAGGCCTATTTTTCCTTTTTATTCTATTTTGACGAAAAATTCTGTTAACAAATAGTGCAGGCCCTGCACTGTTTGCCAAGGTCACCTGCATGCAATGGGTTAAGGTCAAGGTTACTCAGCTATATATAATGAGGAAAATTCTGGGTAAATCTGATACTCATTAGTGCAGATTAAGCCAGTGCTACTCCAGCCCCAAAGGGTGACCTTAATGTCAAGGTTACACAAAAAGGTCAAGGTCACAAAAGCTTATATACATGTAGTTCAAAGCCAGAACTTAAGTAAAAGTAGAAAACAATGATTAGAAAATTAATAATAATTATTGTTCAGTAATTTTTTGTACAGAATTAAGTTCTCATACAATGTCATGGTGGGATTTGGTTTAATACACAGAACACTATGGTACATAGTAGGTTTGATCAAATGAGTTTTACATAATGGCCACAGTAATGTGAAGTTGTGATGAATATTTGAATTTTAGTTAGCATGAAACTCAGCTATCATAATTGTAGAGTATATTTAACCCATTCAGTACCGGAAACCCCAAAACGGGTACCAGGGCAAGCAGTGCAGGCCCAGATCAGACGCCGCAGAACGGTGCGTCTGATCAGGGCCTACACTGTTTGCAGGAAGTTTGGCCATATTCCAAATAAAATTTGAAGAAAAACTCAACCTGTCATCCCTTTATTTTGAAATGAACTGCTGTTATATATAGGAGGAAGATTCCATTTGGTAAAAAAAAGGGTTGATTTCTAATGCCAATAATGCAGAATTTTAACATTTAGATTTATCTAATTTTAGCAACCATTATATGGGAAAGAAAAATCACTGATACCTTTACCAGAGGTACGTTCTAGAATATAACTAATCCACATAGGTAGTTAGTGTTCATTATGACATATCTCACATATTTTTTTTTACTAATCATTTTTATTTTTCAGTTTGCTTAAAAATTAATAAGGGCATTAATATTTCTAAGATGTAAATTTCAAATTTAAAGATTTACTGCTACTTTTAATTGAGCTAAAGCACAACAAAAGCTACGTTAAGGCTTGTGCAACCAGGAAAGACACAGATTTTGTGCAGTCTGATCAGTCAGAGCCATTGCTGATTGCATGTACCTTATATAGCCTGCAGGCTATTCAAAGAGAGATACACAGCATCTCTTGTCTTAGGCGAGTAAATGAGCAGACTGATTCGGGTGTTTGAAAGTCACATACCCTTATGTAGGTTTTGTCGTGCACTGGCTCAGTTAAGAGTTGTGCCAAATGAAAATGTATTTTCTGCTATGCGCTGCCACATTCTGTAATAAGCTTGCACCGAACTACATGTATATTTGACACCAATTCAGAGTACAAGATTTTGAAGTCTTTTAAAGTTGAAACAGTGCTAAAAGATCACTGACATATCAATTGAATATTATGCAAGTTAATAAGTAACCAGCCTACCGGTATCCCATTTCCAATTGACCGAGACAACCAAGATTTTCATGCCTTGTTTCAAAACATGTTTTAGGCATGAGGGCAAAATTACACCCTTATCGTTTCATTCACACATAAGCTATTGAACGTCAAACATGGCTAGCAATGCAAAAACAATCTTTTCGTCAAAAGTTGAGTAACGTGCTGTAATTCGGTACCGGTACTTGTATTTGAAAGGGAAAACAGGTCAAGAAAAACATTGCCAGTTGACCAATGTTTATGGGTCTTCTGCACCATCCTATGCTGGGTTGGGGAATTCAAATGCAGTAGAACGTCTTAAGAAGAAGAAACCAGGTCTGGACGCCCATCAGATGGCAGTTGAGGAATGGGTCAGAGACAAGGACCCTGACTTCTTCAGTTCTGGGCTAATGGCACTGGAACAGCATTCTTTCAAGTGTATCATTGGTCCAACGAAGGAGACAAGGACCCTGGCTTCTTCAGTTCTGGGCTAATGGCACTGGAACAGCATTCTTTCAAGTGTATCATTGGTCCAACGAAGAAGAAAAGGATCCTGGCTTCTTCAGTTCTGGGCTAATGGCACTGGAACAGCATTGGTCCAAGTGTATCATTCCAGAAGGCAATTACATCGAAAAAGAAGAGATCAATCTCACCCAGAAATAAGTTAGGCTGGCTCTTTATTGACTCCCTCTTAATGATAAAGAGGAACAAAATCTATTAATGAAATTTTTTCACTGGTAAAAACTATTATTACTGATCCAGAATATAAAGAGTTCTAGAATATATCAGTGTTTACCAGCAGGGGGAGCCAGCTGAAATACACTGATGATAAGACAAATAAAAAAGTCTCATCCAATGAGAATTAGCCTCTATAGTGGAGCCTATAGAAACTATGCCTAAAATCAGAGCCCCAATCATTGAGGTTTTTCATCTGAGAAAATTGACACAGGGATACAGGTTAAGACACAGAAGCATATCGATCAGATTGCATTCACAGTACTGATTGAGCAGACCACAGTAAGTTGTGTTCACCTTTGTCTACTATACCAACTTGGTCCCTAGTGAGAACACAAATTGATGCAGATCAAATTTATCTTTAGTGGTGAATAGTATGAGAACACTTTGATCTAGTATGAACACAGCCCCAGTTTTGATATTTGTCTAATTCCTGACACTAATCCAACCTTTACCCTGTTCTTGGGGTAACATTGGTATTTGCTTAACCCTTATCATGCTGAATATTCAGTTTAGCCACACCCATATCCGACTTTGAACCAATCAGATTACTTGATGTAATTTGTTCTTACAAAGCCATAAACTTAATGTCAAACAGTGTAGATCCTGATCAGATGGCTTCTTCAGAAGCCATCTGATCTGGATCTACACTGTTTCCAAAGATAGGGATTGTTGTGAACAGCATGATAAGAGTTAAAAAGATGTTTTCTGTTTTACCTGTTGAGATGTTAAGCCAGTCTTGAACGAAATCAAGGGCATTTTTAACACACAACAACCACCACTTTTGCAAACATTGCAGATCCTGATCAGATGGCTTCTGAATCACGATTTACAATGTCATGTAGTTTATGAATTGAATGAGTTTATTATATCAAGTAATTTGATTGGCTGATAGTCAGCAATGGTTGTGGCTAATTTCATTTATTCAGCAGGATAAGGGTTATAGTTGCCACTGAAATGCCTGTTAGAATTAAGGAGGATCAATAGGCCTGGCATGATTTCTGATATTTTTTAAAACAGAGACAACTCTTGTCTTCCTGTCAGACATAGACTAGATATTGCAAAGTCAATTGGCTCAGACATATTTGTTTGACTAATTCTGATTTTGAATCTTTTTCTTGGCATTTTAAAGCTATTATGAAAGTTCTTCTGCTTTATTTCAGAATGACGGAGCTCCACCCCCTCCAAGATACAATGCACCACCGGTGTCTCGAGACACTGCCAGATATGATCCACCAGATAATAGTATTAATAGACACAACAGTCCTACAAAGAGTCATGAAAGTTTGGGACCTACTGCCAGAACATATGGTACTGTGTCAGCTTCCCAAGTTATACCAGATGACCAGCTAATGGTTAGCTCAAATGACAATTCTAATCATGCAAAGGATAATTTTAATGACTGGTAGAATCAAAAAGTCTATGATAATTGTTTTTTGACCAAATACTGTAGTTAGTTATATCCCGGCAAACGTAATTTGAAGGGGATGTACTGGAATCAGCCTGTTGGTTGGTTGGTTTGTCGGGCGGTCGGGCAGTCTGTCTGCAAAATTTTGTCTGCTCAACTCCTCCTTCACTATCAGTCTGATTCAATTGATACTTGCCATAATTGTCTACCAGGAGGGGTAGATGTGCAAGACGCAAATTTCACTAAAGTTTGTCCCATAATTACGTAGTTATGGCCCTTGTTTTGCTAAAAAATGTGCTAAAAAACCTTGTCCGTTCAACTCCTCCTTCACTATCAATCAGATTCAATTGATACTTGCCATAATTGTTCACCAGGAGGGGTAGATGTACAAGACGCAAATTTCACTAAAGTTTGTCCCATATACAGAGTTATGGCCCCTGAATCAATTTGAACATACTTTCTTGACCCTGATTTGCTTACAAACATCTTGTCCACTGAACTCCTCCTTCCCTCTCAGTCGTATTCAATGGATACTTGGCATACTTATTCACTAGGATAAGTAGATGTGCAAGACGCAAATTTCAGGAGAATCTGTCCAACAATTATGGAGTTATTGCCCTAGAATCACTGAAAAGTGGTTGCTGCAAAATTTTGTCTGCTGAACTCCTCCTTCACTATCAGTTGGATTCAATGGATACTTGGCATACTTATTCACTAGGATAAGTAGATGTGCAAGACGCAAATTTCAGGAGAATCTGTCCAACAATTATGGAGTTATTGCCCTAGAATCACTGAAAAGTGGTTGCTGCAAAATTTTGTCTGCTGAACTCCTCCTTCACTATCAGTTGGATTCAATGGATACTTGGCATACTTATTCACTAGGATAAGTAGATGTGCAAGACGCAAATTTCAGGAGAATCTGTCCAACAATTATGGAGTTATTGCCCTAGAATCACTGAAAAGTGGTTGCTGCAAAATTTTGTCTGCTGAACTCCTCCTTCACTATCAGTTGGATTCAATGGATACTTGGCATACTTATTCACTAGGATAAGTAGATGTGCAAGACGCAAATTTCAGGAGAATCTGTCCAACAATTATGGAGTTATTGCCCCTGAATGGACTCAGTGGACACTGTTTATGTTTGCTTTCTGTGTCAAGTATTGAGGTGGGGGTATTTATCATCACCTTTAGTGATAGTTCCTCTAGTTTTAACCTACAATTAGCAGACGGTATATTCAAAGTATTTTTTTTACCTATTTTTCATCGAAAATGGCTTGACATCACATTTGAACTGACATTTGTCAGTTAGACAATTCACATAAAATGTCAATGCTGATTTTCTCTGAAAAATGATATAATAAATTTACACTCTCATCTGCTGTGTTCATACTTCTCATTTTAAAATTGGGCAAGGATATTTGAACAAATTACAGTAAAGCTTTAATAATTTAGACTCTTATAATTCAATGTGCTTGATAATCAAAAGTGATGTAAAGTTCTTATTTCAATATTTTGTTTATTTTTTTTCTACTTGCAGTAATTTAAAGTCTCAATATTTCAAACAAAATATATGTGAACTCTTTTGATTCTGCTGTACTGTTATTAGCCTAGAATAGGACTTCAGATGACAGGTTTAAGTGTCAAACAGTGTAGACCCAGACCAGACTGCTCCTGAAGGAGCAGTCTGATCTGGGTCTACACTGTTTATTCAGGATATGAGTAGCTACAGTGCTTTGTCATCATCAATATATAGTTTTTCTTGTTGTATATTTTTATAAAAGTTTTTCTCTTTACTCAGTGGAATGTTCTTATTTATTTTATTCCTCAAAGGGCCAAAGGGGAATACGACATTACATAGCAATCAGTGTAAAAACAAATCATATACTGTTTCTGGGTCCAGTTGTTCAATGCATCATTAGCTTAACGAGCTCGTTAGTGGTCAAATTGTTAACTGTTCTAGCAAGTACAATATCTTAAAGTTTGTTATTTTTGCTGGAAAAAATGTGAGAAGCTTTTGCATATGCAAAAGCTACTCACATTTTTTCAGCAAAAAATTTAGTATATTTGCCATATTTATGGATCAAAGTTTTAACGATACATCAACTAACGACATTGTTAGTGGCCTCTGAAGTGCATATTGATCTGTTACTACACTCAGGTGATTATAGTCCTGATGGCTCTTTTAGGATTGTTGAGTGGTAAGCTGATGTGTATCTTTGTGAGTGGGGTTGGGTGAGTGGGCTGGGGTGGGGTGGGGTGGGGTGATGAAGAGTCAAGAGGAAGAGACATGTGAATCCAGTTTACTTTAATGCTTAAGATGCCAATCACAACAATTGTTGTCTGTTTTCTTGTCTGCTGGTTATTTAAAAGTCATTGTTTCAAACAGTGTTGATGCAGATCAATGAAGGAGCAGTCTGATCTGGGTCCACACTGTTTACCTGTATGCTAAATTGTGTTTGCATGTTTGCCAGAAGATGCAGCAGACAACATAACAGACATCATTTTCAGATGATTTTTTTCTTGGCATCTTAAGGGTTAAACTTATGAAGCCATGAAGTTCAAAAGAGCTGTTTGTAATAAAAAAGATAAAGGTATCAAATACATTTGGAAATATTCTGTTCATTCATATGTTCATGTGAACTAGCACCAAATATTTCACAGTGTATGAGAAAATCATCCATATACAGGGGGGTGGGGGTGGGGGGGGGGGGGGGGGGTATTCTAAAAAAAAACATGCAACACAGATGTTGAAAATTGGGAAGGAGTATAACATGTTGAATTTAGCATGGTGAGGGTTAACTTGAATATTGACCTAATGGCTTCGTAAGACTGAAAGCTTGTCAGTTAACTGGGCAGTGAGGTACCGTCCATATAATGCAAATTATTTTTTAACAAATATAAACTGTGATAAAAACGTATGTTGATAATATTTATATGTTATTGTTTTCTGTGATATGTACGTGTATTTAACATGTTTTGTTTAATGAAAAGAAAAAGAAATGGGAATGTTTCATTGAGAATTTTTCTAAGTGCTTTGCCTCCATTTTGGAATACTTTGTACACTTCCTGTCTATACAAGTAAGAAGTTGTTTCCCTTTCCAAATGGCACCATGATGGGCCTCCGTGGCCTAGTGCGTAAGAGTGCTGACTCATAATCATTAGGTCTCTCACTGCTGTGGTTCGAGCCTGACCTGGGTCACATGTGAGAGTGAGTGAGTTTTAGTTTTACGTCCCACCAACAGCTAAGGTCATACGGAGACGGGACCTCAGTTTAAAGACTCATCCGAAAGTCTGGAGAAGCCTGGGATCGATCTTGCCATCCCTGGTTTACAAGGCGAGTAGCATAACCACTGCGCCACAGGGGCTTCTGGGTCACATGTGAGAAGCCAAGTTCTGCAACGGAAGGTCAGGTGGTTTTCTCCAGGTACTCCGGTCTTTGCCCACCTCTGACTAACGATCAGCTCATTATGAGTGAAATAATCTTTAAAGGGCCCAAAACCGAATCCAAACAAAGTGGTACCATCTATAGCTCCAGATAGCATTACGAAAACACACCTATTCATATATATTACCCATCCCCCCCCCCCCCCCCCCCCAAAAAAAAAGAAAATTTTCAGATAAAAATTCTGATATTTTTCATATTTCTGCTCAAAACCTTATCCTGCTGTTCACAATGCTCCCTACCTTTGCAAACAGTGTAGATCCAGATAAGATGGCTTCTGAAGAAGCCATCTTATCAGGATCTACACTGTTTGACATTCATTTTGCAAATTTGCATGAATAAATTACATCAAGTAATCTGATTGGCTCAAAGTTAGAAATGGGTGTGGCTAAATTAAATATTCACCCGGATAAGGTTACGTAATTATGCTTGTTACATCCGCTTTTCTGGAGCTTGGATGACATCCATATCCTAATGGAAGAGAGTACAGGAAAAATAAAAATAAATAAAAACAGAGAAGGAAATGAGGCGCAAGCAAATACTTGTTTCAAATTACCTCCCCTGTTCCTGCTGTTTACATGTGCTTTAAAATTGTTTGTTTTTTATTTTGTTTTTTGCATTATGACCTTCCAATGGATACAAATATTCCACACTGACGTAGGCTTAGTTGTAGTGACATGCTGAATATGCTGAATGTTTAGATACTTTATATATGGCCCTTCATGAAGATAATACTTATTTCTCTTCAGAAACATATTTTGTGGGTACTTGTTACTGTCACCTGTCTCTGTGAATTGGTGCAAAATGCTCTTCAAGGTTTAATATATAAAATTGCAACAAATCAGTACCATGACATTCTAACCCAATCATGAAAACATGCCCCCCCCCACCCCCACCTACTTAAACCCTACTTTTATATAGTAAAACTGGGGTTTTACAGGGGTATTTGATTTTCCTTATTTCTGCTCAAAAACATAGATTATGGGCATTATTTAGAACCATCTCATCAAGGTGCTTCTAACAAGCTCCCACAATCTATATTTTGAGCAGAAATAGGAAAAATATCATAATTTTTTATCTGGAAATTTTCATTTTTTGGTGGTGTGTTTTCGTTATGCTCTTTTAAATAAAAAAGTATGGGAACAGAGTGAAGCCATTAGTAAACATTCTGTTAAAGTATAGCAAAAATTCAATATTTGTTAAAAATAATGTGAGTGGTTTCTACTCACATTTTTTTCACAAAATTCTACTGTATGAGCTACTGTAATTTCTATAATTGTTTACATTTTGACAACTGATGGTTGAACTATTGGGCTGAAGTATTTCCATTCAACATATTAAATGATTAAGTTCAGCATGATCAGTGTTTAAATTCAGCATGTTAAACATTTATTTATAGCATCATGATGTGTGACATTTATAATATTTGGATCCTGGTGAAATGTTTTCCCCTGGAGATGGAATGTCAGGATTACCATAGGGAATTAGACAATTTTGAAAAATGGGTGTCACAATTTGGGGTCGAAAATCCCCTTTGTGCATTATAATTTGACAAAGTTTTTCCAAAATTTCCGGTTTAGGAATCTAAGACCCTACCCATGTCAAAGTGTTCCATCAAGTTCCCAAGGATTGGGATTTTTTGGATATCTAAGCCACAGGGTACCTCCACCACACCCTCCACTCCGGAGGAAAACAATAGTCGGTGCAATCATTTTGTGTTTTAGTATTTTTAACTGCAAACATTGTTGTTGATTATCCTTTTATACATAACTCACTTTGTTTGAATCTTTTCTCTGTTTTTATGTCACCGGTAGTGATAGCGGGGACAATGCTCTGGTCGTTTCCCCGGTTCTGTGTGTCATAATATGCAATATCTTGATCCGTCCATTTTTACTTCTATACCTATATGCCCTAGTTTTTGCAACTTATTTTTCTGGCAGTTATGAGATATTTTATACCCTCAAAGTTCTAGTTCTTACTGACAAAACATGGGTCCAAGATTATTTAACTTTTTCATGCTTAACTCATGATCACTTGAGCATGAAAATTGAAATACATGTACAAATGGTGATCAGGAGGACAAGAGTTCGATACCTGCTTGGGTCAGCAACATTCTTCCGTGGAGATTGATCATGAAATCTTTTCTCCCTTCTGCTGATTTAAGAAGGTTAGTTGTCAGTTTCTGGCCAAAGAAAGTGCACTGTACTGGTTAACTGCTTACATGTAAGCCTGCCCAGGAAAAGTGTGGATAGGTAAACTGACTGGCTCAAAAATGACCTAAATAGTGTTGACTGGACCGTTAAACTCCAATACAAACAAACAAAAATAAACAAACAAACATGTAAAAATAAATGAGGCTAGTTTCCTCCTTCTTTCTGCAGACAAAGTTTTTGTCCTGCACACAAATTTTAAAACTGCCAACATTGCTGGCTTTCCAAAATGTCTACACGGGATAAATTTCATGCTTAAGTGAGTTGAGCACAAAAAAAAGTTTCATAACCTCTGGCCCACTTTTTGGGGGAGAAGAATATCAATGTGAGTAGTGTATCATATGTACTACTAATGAAATCAATATACAGTGGAACTTCAATGGCTCGAACACCTTTGGGACCTCGAAACTCTGTTCGAGACAGGGGTAGTTCGAGCCACTGAGGTTACAGTCAGGAGGCATAACGAGATACTTTTAGACATCTTTTCGGTGTTCTATAATGAAAATGTATGCTGTGTGTACTCATTAGAATCGCCTCATCGAGGCGATTCTAATGAGTACACACAGCATACATTTGCAAGATAAAAGACTCAAATCACCTTAATTATCCCCCACTATTTCTTATGTACAAGATTTCGCTAGGGGCTCAAGAATGGGTTCGACACATCCATGGTAAACAAGCCATCGGTGTTCGAGCCATCGAAGTTCTACTGTATACTCTGTCAAAAAAGTTCCTATATGCAAAATTGCTTCTGTTATCATAGTTACTACAAATGAAAAATATACAGAATTTGTTTTGTTTTGGTACGAGTACTCATTTTTCCATGCAAAAGCCCAAACTGTTTTTGTTTATGTAAACTTGCCAGCCTGGCTATTGTTTTAAACACCAAAGGGGTCACTGTGACAATTTCTCAGAATAAATCATTACAAAAACCAAGATTTAACACCATGAAATGAACACTTAGCACAAGATTCCAAAAATTTGGTACATGTAACCTTTTATAAGAACCCTGTGTGTCTGTTTACAAAAGATTTGGAACTTTAGTTCCATTTGTAAAGTTCCATATGCTAAGAGAAACAGACGATCACGTGTAGGTCTCCAATTCTTTGAAGGTGTGTGCAAAATGCTGCTTTCAATTGAAACTCTATTAGAAAATCGCAATTGGTAGTGCTACATGCTACACAAATTTTCTACATTATTTTCATTCATGGTTTACAGCAATGGTGGCAACAAAGCGCTTTTTGAAGAAATTGCAAAAATTGAATGGCAGGTATAGAAATAACAATAGTTTGAAAATTGCTATATTTTTAATTGAAAGGGAGATAATTTGATAATTTCTTGATTGCAGTGCAATATCATGAGATATTGTAAAAGTAAAGTGAGTTTCGATGTTTACTAGACATGATCTTTCATCACGGACACAAAATGATCATCTGCGCATGCGCAATGCCAAATTCCTTTCATTTCTAGGCACATATTGCAAGACAATTGAGCAGAAAAGTATGGGCAAATGAAAATTTGTGCATTTTGTAGCTAAACGTCTGATTCGCATGTTTACAGTCATTTTTAGCTGAATGGGTACCAGACAGCTACTGGAATTCACCCGGAAGTACGTATAGTTACTTTTTTGACCGAGTATATTTAAACCAAACTTTTTTTTTTGCATGCTCAACCCATTTGAGCACACAATTTGTCATGATTGTCAATCTTAAAATTAGTATAAACTAATCTTAAAATGCCAACAATTTTAGAATATCAACAAATTGCAATTGTTTGCATTTTCAAATTTTAGAACAGGACAACTGACATTGCACACAGGTCTTGTCATTTGTTCACTTGAACAGTATTGACTGAGTGTTAGTACATTGATGTAGTTTCTCAGCTTATTTTTGTAAGTTCAGATACATCACAGCATTTTAAAAAAAGTCTTCAATCAAAATGTTTTACCTGTCTGTTAAAGAAAATGAGTTTTCTTCCATTTTATGGGAGACATATCGAAGAGAAAAAAAAAATGTTTCCTTTGTTTTTGAGTACCAAAGACGGGCCACAAGGGAGATTAGGTTTGTTCTAGTTCCCTCATGAAATAGTCTTTATTATTATTAAGGGGAATGGGAACACCTTCAGGGGAGGCAACTCTTGCAAAAGTATTTTTGTCTCCCATGTCAATAGTGGCCAACTCTTAAGGGAAAGAATTTGCTCCTGAGGAGCAAATTCTTTCCTTTAAGAGAAGACCCCTTTTTCAGTGTGACAGGGCTTATAGAAAAGCAAACAGGAAGTCCCAAAAGTTGTCTTCATTTTAAAAAATGGCAGACCTATCTGCCAGGTGTTCCCATTCCCCTTAAGAGGGGATACACCTAAAGGTAAGAAAATCTTCCCAAAGGGAGGAAATTCTTATCATTAAGTGTAATCCCCCATGGAAAAGGGACACATACAGATGATTTCATTACGAAAACATGCCTATACAAATACATAGTAACTTTGCTGCCAAAAAACGAGAATTTTAAGATGAAAATTGTAATATTTTTCTTATTTCTGCTCAAAATATAGATTGTGGGTACTCATCGATGCGGTTCTAACAAGTACCCACAATCTATATTTTAGAGCAGAAATAAGAAAAGTAAGGTTTATCCCTGTAAATCCCAGTTTTACTGTATAAAAGTGGGGTTCATGGGGTCAAAAAGGCATGTTTTCATGATGTCAAGGAGTTGTATTTGTTTTATGATAAATTTGCGGTAATATGTACATTCTTTCTCTTGTTCTTGTTAAAATATTTACCGATGAGCTGGTCTCATTTTGCTACTGATTGTTGTCTATCATTAGATTGTTTCTTTCTTTTGTATGACTATATCTATAAATATCAAATCTTTTAATTTTATTTTAAATGTACACTCCAACTTCTTTATACCACTATTGTTGGGGTTCGAATCAGAAAGCATGTTAGTTAAACAACCACATTATATCCAAACAAAAATGTTTAAATTAGCCTGGAAACCCATAACTCCGTTCACCTAAGGTTGAGCACATATTTTTTAAACATGTGACTAAATGTCTAAGAGAATCTCAAGGTTTAAGAAAATAAACATCACATCTGTTTATTCTACAGCCTTCTAGAAATGCAGGGTGTTTAGGGCATGTTCTCATACCTCCGTTCACTAAAATTTATTTGATTATCATAAGCAATCAGATTCATTCTACTCGTATGAATATTATACATGATATTTTATTTAGACTGTGCATTACTTTAGTTTGATGGTTCTCTTTATTCTCAGTCACATGCTTGTCACTGGTTAGAGATTATCTTGGCGTACCCCTAAAATATTAAGCATTTTGTGACAAATTTCGATTTCTGTGAATTAAATTGTAAATCAAAACTGATTTTCTTCAAAACAGGTTGCAATGTTAGTTATTAACTAGAAATTCTGATGTGACAGAACTTTAAAAATGATTCCTTTTCATATCATTCAAAGAAGAGGGTGAACGGAGTTATGAGAGTGAACGGAGATATGAGAAAATGGGATATATAGAAAAATGACCTGTTTTGTATAGATTATATATAAAAATGACCATTTATGGTCATTTTTTTCTATATAATCTTTACATTTAGTGGATCAATCTTTAATCTCAAGTTGAAAATTATGTCATAATGGACAGTGTTATAAAGAGGTGATAAATTATGTTAATGTGTACTTATTGTGTTGGTAGTCACCACAAGCATAAAGCATAACTTTGATTGAATTCCCCATCATGATTGAAATCCGTGGGGTTTAGAGGAGTTTCATTTCACAGACTTGATGAAATGGGAGTTCAGTTACAAAGAAGAAAAAAAAATACCGGTACTTTGGTAGCAATTATGTCTGTATAACACTGTTTCTTAAAACATGGTTTTGGGTGTAACAGTTTAAAGATGGAACCCAAAAATGTCTAGATAATGTATACATAGAAAATTGACCAGAAATGGTCTTTTTCAGTATAATCTATACATTTTTGTTTGTGTAATATATGTACGGTTGTTTAAGTAACATAGTTTTGGTTTTGGACCCTATAATAGTGTATAAAGAGGTTAGGGTGTACTTTGAGTTAATGAGAGTCTTTTTAGCTCACCTGTCACGTAGTGACAAGGTGAGCTTTTGTGATCACATTTTGTCCGTCGTACGTCGTCCGTGCGTCCGTGCGTAAACAATTTCTTGTCCGCATGATAGCATCTTCATTTATGATTTGATTTTAACCAGACTTGCACACAACTTGTACCACCATGACATCTGGGTTCCTTTCTTGAACCAGCCATATCCAATCATGTGTTACGGAGTTACGGGCCCTGAAAGGGCAAAATTTGCCTATTTTGATCTTGTCCGCACGACAGCATCTTCATTTATGATTTTATTTTAACCAGACTTGCACACAACTTGTACCACCATGAGATCTAGGTTCCTTTCTTGAACCAGCCGTATCCCATCATGTGTTACGGAGTTACAGCCCCTGAAAGGGCAAAAATTGCCTATTTTGGTCTTGTCCGCACGATAGCATCTTCATTTATGATTTGATTTTAACCAGACTTGCACACAACTTGTACCACCATGAGATCTGGGTTCCTTTCTTGAACCAGCCATATCCCATCATGTGTTACAGAGTTACGGCCCCTGAAAGAGCGAAAATTGCCTATTTTGGTCTTGTCTGCATGATAGATGTTTCATTTATGATTTGATTTTAACTAAACTTGCACACAATTTGAAACACCACAAAATCTTGGTCAAGTTCGAATATGGGTCATGTCGGGTCAAAAAGTAGGTCAGTAGGTCAAATCAGAAAAAAAACCTTGTGAAGACAAGGGAGGCCACAGTTTTGGTCCGATCATCATCAAACTTGCCCAGAATGATCATCTTGACAATATCTCAGTCAAGGTCGAATATTGGTGTTGTCGGGTCAAACAGTAGGTCAGTTTGTCAAATCATAGAAAAACCTTCTGAACACACTAGAGGCCACAATTTATGTCCAATCATCATCAAACTTTCTCAGAATGATCATCTTAATAATATCTTGGTCACATTTGCATAAGAGTCATGCCAGGTCAAAAAGTAGGTCAGTAGGTCAAATCATAGAAAAACCTTGTGAATACACTAGAGGCCGCAGTTTTGGTCCAATCATTATCAAACCTGCCCAGAATGATCATCTTGACAATATCTCGGTCAAGTTTGAATACAGGTCATGGGTCAAAAAGTAGGTCAGTAGGTCAAATCATAGAAAAACCTTGTGAACACAAGAGAGGCCACAGTTTTCGTCCGGTCATCATCAGACTTGCCCAGAATGATCATTTTGACAATTTCTCGGGCAAGTTCGAATATGGGTCATGTAGGGTCAAAAAGTAGGCCAGTAGGTCAAATCATAGAAAAACCTTCTGAGCACACTAGAGGCCACAGTTTTGGTCCGGTCATCATCAAACTTGCTCAGAATGATAGTCTTGACAATATTCGGGTCAAGTTTGAATATGGGTCATGTCAGGTCAAAAAGTAGGTCAGTAGGTCAAATCATAGAAAAAGCTTGTGAACACACTAGAGGCCACAGTTTTGGTCCGATCATCATCAAATTTGCCCAGAATGATCATCTTGACAATATCTCAGTCAAGTTCAAATATGGGTCATGTTGGGTCAAAAAGTAGGTCAGTAGGTCAAATCATAGAAAAACCCTCTGAACACACTGGTGGCTACAGTTTTGGTCCGATCATCATCAAATTTGCCAAAAATGATCATTTGACAATATCTCGGTTAATTTCGAATATGGATCATGTCTGGTCCATATGTAGGTCAGATTGTTGAAAAACCTTGTGAACACACTAGAGGCCCAAGTTTTGGTTCGATCATCAACAAACTTGCTGAGAATGATCATCTTGACAATATCTGTGTCAAGTTTGAATATGGGTTATGTCGGGTCAAAAAGTAGGTCAGCAGGTCAAATCATAGAAAAACGTTTTCAACACTCTAAGAGGCCACAGTTTCAGTCAAATCATCATAAAACTTGCTCAGAATGATCATCTGGACAATATCTCAGTTAACCCGAATATGGGTTATGTCAAATCAAAAAGTAGATCAGTAGCTTGTTTTGTCATAACTTTTGAACTGTTTGAGATAGAGCCTTCAAATTTGGCATGTAGGTTCCTTCTGACAAGGGCTTCCCACTTATAAAGATTTGACCTGTGACCATGACCTGTGACCTACTTTATCAAACCTTTTGAACCATATGAGATAGAGCCTTCATATTTGGCATGCATGTTCCTTGTGACAAGGTTTTCTCAGCCATTCAAAACTTTTGACCCATGACCTTGACCTTTGACCTACATTGTCATAACTTTTAAAGCATTTGAGATACAGCCTTCATATTTAGCATGTAGGTTCCTTGCGACAATGTTGCTTAGATTATCCTCTACCAAAAAGGCTAAAACAATCCCACTCGGATGAACAAAATGGTCACCGAAGGTAAAAATAGAAAAATATTGTAAATTTGATTCAAACGGAAACTCCCCCTAAACCCTAAGGCCAATTTGATTCAAAGTTCCCAGGAATGTTGCCTAGGTTACTCCCTACCAAATAAGCTAAAATCACTCTGCTGATGAACAAGATGGCCACAAGAGCTAAATATAGAATGCACTCGAGACAGTGACACACAGGTGAGCGAACCAGGGCCCTCTGGGCCCTCTTGTTACTGTTAGAGTTGTTTAATACATATTACATCAGTGTTGTGTGGTTTTTTTTTGTTTGTTTTTTTTTTTCATTTTAATTTGACAAAATATGCTTTATTTTATAGTCCACTGCAGTTAAAAGTTCACTTCTTTTCATATTAGTATACATAGTTAAGCTTGGGGTGAATTTTACAGTAATGATCCTAAGTATTGGGACATACAGGCCTAAGCAAATAGTGTAGACCCTGATCAGACTGCTCCTTCAGGAGCAGTCTGATCTGGGTCTGCACGGTTTGCCATTCCAGCTGCACTTCTTGGACATTTCTTCAATAAAAATATTGACATATTTGCCATATCAAATGATCAGTTTTAACGATATATTGATTTAAGGTATCATAAGTTTTGAACATCTGGGCCCTGGTAATATTTCCCGACATTTTTATCAGGGGGAAACAACTTCCATGGCTTACAGTTGACGTGCCAGTAAACCAAGGCCCTCTGGAAAGATCTAAAGGAATTAATTTTCTCCTGACATCATGCTACATGTCCCTGTAATGAATACGAGCCCCACTTTATATACAGAAAAGTTGGGTTTATGGGGCTGTTCATTATTTTCCATATATTTGCTGAAAATATTGATTATGCATATTTGTTAGAACTGCAGTTCTTACAAGCACCGTGCTGAGTGGGTTATCGTAATGAGGAGCTAATTCTTAACTCCAGGTATACAAAGTACATGTAGATATTTGTTGATTAGGGAAAATATTTTGGCGGTTGCCTCCCCTGATAGAGTACCCATTCCCCTTATACCATCATTCAATATAACGACAGAACTACTTAGTTATAAGGAACAATTGTTGTGCATATTTAACTCTTGTCCTGCTGAGCCCCGATATGCCTTATCTTTCAAACAATGTAGATCCAGATCAGATGGCTTCTGAAGAAGCCATCTGATCTGGATCTTCATTGTTTGTCATTCAGTTTCTGAATTTGTTGCAATAATGAGCATCAAGTAATCCGATTGGTTGATATTCAGTAGTGGGTGTGGCATATTTAAATATTCACCAGGTCAAGGGTTAATAGAATTGCCTTTACCCGAGGATTCTAACAAATGTCCAGAATGTTTGTTTCTTGGAGTAATTAAGGGGGTAAAAGACCCATTATTACCTGTTGTACTACATGTATACTCTGTAGTGGCAAAAACAGCAACAAATTGGGGAATAAATAATGGCCATTTAATGAGGCACCTCTTTACTTTATAAAGGATCTTACATGCCTGACTATTCTGTATATATAAGATATATGGAACAAATTTTATAATAAATTTTCATTTAAAATGGTCACTCCTGCTTTGTACTACATGACATTCTTGTATTTTATTCTCAGAATTGATATAGTTTTTCTCATAAATGTAGAAGACTAGTTTCTTAACCTTTATCTTGCTGAATATTCATTTAAGCCACACCCATTTCTGTCTATCAACCAATAAAATTACTTGATGTAATTTATTGCTACAAATTCATAAACTAAATGCCAAACAGTGTAGATCCTGATCAGATGGCTTCTTCAGAAGCCATATGATCTGGATCTACACTGTTTGCAGAGATAGGGGTTGTTGTGAACAGCAAGATAAGGGTTAAATTAATTTGACCGACATATTTATTTTTCTCTCTCTCCATTGAAAAGCATTAAATGTAAATCATATTTAAGAGTGCCCGTGACAGTGTTTGACACCTCTCTTTTATAAATAAAGAATTCAAATGGTTAGTCTAGTGAAAAGAAATTTTGTTTTATTACCCTGTTGCCTGTGATATTAAAGAACATTTTCTTATGTAGTTTTGTTATCCTTTACTTCTTTTTCCTCTGTATTTTTGTGGTTGATCATTTATCAATCTAACCCCAAAGTTACTAACTACAGCAGCTTCACAGCTGCAATTTCAATGTGACTATTGCTGACCATATAAACAAGAGCATCGGTGAAACCGAGGGATGCTCCCCGAAGATGCGCAGTGGTAGGAGGGTTATTTTAGTGAAATGAT
Source organism: Lucinisca nassula (assembly GCA_963580285.1). Taxonomy (NCBI): domain Eukaryota; kingdom Metazoa; phylum Mollusca; class Bivalvia; order Lucinida; family Lucinidae; genus Lucinisca; species Lucinisca nassula. Next base: position 104,116,374 of record OY757011.1, read on the forward strand.
CCTATACACTTTGAAGTTTGATAAGATTTGTTTGAAGACAAAGGTTATGGGTACTCGTTACAACCGTCTGAATGAGGAGATTCTAATGAGTACCCTCAGCTGATGTTTGGAGTACAAATAAAGAAACTAGGTAGTGACTTTCAACAAAGAATGCAAAAAAAAGGAGAAATGTAAGACCCCTTCCCTGCAAGGACCTGTAAATCTTAAACCATAAGGCTAAGAAACTCAGTTTTGTGTTCCCAGTAAGTGATTTTCAATGGAAAATGTCACAAGGAATACACTTGTGAAACATGAAAGCCCTATTACCCATGGTTATGAAATAACAGATATTTTTTTGAAAAAGGGGAGATAATTAGTGAAAATAAGCAATATAGTTATGGCTCTTTGTCAGAATATAGGTTTTTGTGATGTATGTGTGTGAAGTTTCATGAGAGTAGACAAAATACTTTTGAAGTTATCACCGAGGTTAAGGTTATTCTCCTTTGTCAGAATGTAGGTTTTGTGTGTGAAGTTTCATAAGAGTAGGGCTAATTCTTTTGAAGTTATGACCAAGGTTAAGTTTTTTTGTTAAGGTGATGAACACGCATTCCGTGGCGTCTGATCTGAGCCTGCACTGTTTGGCACTTACCCCTTTTGGGGTTTCTGGTACCAAATGGGTTTAACCAAAAGTCTAAGAATTCCCTAGTTAGTGATTTTTAACAAAGACTGCAAAAATAAGGAGAAATGTAAGGCCCCTTCCGTGCAAGGGCATGTAAATCTTAAACCATAAGACAAAGAAACTCAGTTTTGTGTTCCCTAGTAAGTGATTTTCAATGAAGAATGTCACAAGGAATACATATGTGAAATATGAAAGCCCTATTACCCATGGTTATGAAACAATAGGAGATATTTTTCAAAAAAGGGGAGATAATTCAGTGAAAATAAGCAATATAATTATGGTCCTTTGTCAAAATGTAGGTTTTGTGATGATAAGTATGTGTGTGAAGTTTCATGAGAGTAGGATAAATACTTTTAAAATTTTGACCCAGTTTAAGTTGTTTGGTTATGGCCTGACAAACACACACCGAAAAGCAATAAAGTTATGGCCCTTTGTCAGAATGTAGGTCTTGTGATAGTAAGTGTGTGCAGTTTCATGACTGTAGGGCAAATACTTTTGAAGTTATGACCGAGGTCAAGTTTTTTGGTTAAGGCATGACAAACACAAGGACAAAAGCAATATGGTCAGAATGTAGGTCTTGTGATTGTAAGTATGGGTGTGAAGTTTCATGGGAGTAGGGATAATACTTTTGAAGTTATAACCGGTTAAATGTTTTGGTTTAGATTTGAAACTGACTGAAAAGGAGATTACTGTAGGGTACCCAAAATACTGTGTGGGGCCCTAATTAAGAAGGGAGTAACTCCGTAAATACTGTTGGCAGGGTTATGCTTCTTGCATTCTGCTATTTCTCTCGTAGCCCCCTATCAGTGTATCAAGTTTCACTAAATTACCTTTAAAACTTTTAGAGATATGCTCCGGACAAGCTTAATATAGCAAAAACTCAAAAAGGGAAATAACTGTAATTACTTGTGACAGAGTTACAGTTCTTGCACTCTGCACTTCCTCTGATGGCCATCTATCAATGTATCAAGTTTCACTTAAATCCCTTCTATACTTTCAGAGATATGCTCCGGACAATCTTTTCATTGAAATAGTTAAGAAGGGAAGTAACTCCATAAATACTGGTGACAAGGTTATGGTTCTTGTATTCTACAATTCCTCTTATCGCCCTCTATCAGTATATCAAGTTTCACTTAAACACCTCTAATACTTTTAGAGATATAGAGTGTGACAGACAGACGGACGGACAAAGCGGCAACTATATGGCTCCCCCTTCGGGGAGCATAAAAAGCCAGGTACATGTATTGGTTCTTTATAGTATCACTATTGTCTGTAATTTAACCAGTACAGTGCACATTCTTTTGCGAGAAACTGACAGCTGCTTTTCTTGAATCAGCAGGAGAGAATGATCGTAGAAAAGATTTGATGATCAATTTCCACGAAAGAATGTTGCCAACCCCTGCAGGTACCGAACCCACATCCTCCTGATTACCATTCAGACACACATCTGGCCAGTGAAATTCTGATGAATTCATCACTCTAGCTTCAATGGAGATTGAGTGTCCAGAAACCATTTTTTGTCTTCAGACACTGTCAGTTGACTGTATGAGATTCCACCTTGCTTGTCAGTCAGTCTGACTGATAGGTCACGAAAACATATTATTTTGACCCCTTAACTCTTATCTTGCTCTTCACGACAACCCCTATCTTTGCAAACAGTGTAGATCCAGATCAGATGAAGAAGCCATCTGATCAGGATCTACACTGACATTCAGTTTATGAATTTGTAGCAATAAATTACGTCAAGTAATCTGATTGGTTCAAAGTCAGAAATGGGTGTGGCTAAACTGAATATTCAGCAAGAGAAGGGTTAAACCCCATTTTTATATAGTTTAAACTGGTGTTTACAGGGGTTTTCATTCTTTTTCTTATTTCTGCTCAAAAACAGATTGTGGGTACTTGTTAGAACAGTCACCACAATCTATGATTTGAGCAGAAATATGAAAAATATCAGAAGTTTTTACCTGAAATTTCATTCTTTTTTTTTTTGTGGATAAATTTCAAAAAATTTAAATAGGCGTATTTTCGTTATGCAGGCATGGTGGAATCCCACCATATCAATTCCAATGGTGGGGCAGTTAAGAAAAAAGGCAATCAGAATAAACAAGCTAATTAAGACGCAGATTTTTCACTTTATTATACTACGAGTTTCATATAAGTTGTAAATACTGTTTAAAAAGTATACTACAACTACTGCAAGTAGCGAGACACCTTGAAAAGAACTGTAAAGTCACACTAATGTGATAGTTCCAAATATGCTGCATTTGACTGTAGGTCCATCATGTTAACAAGTCTATTTAACCCTTTTTGTACCAAATGAAATCTTCCTCCTTATATATAGCAGGAGTCCATTTCAAAATTTAAGGGTGTCAGGTTGCGTTTTCTTCAAAATCTATTTGGAAACCGGCTGAACGTTCTGCATACAGTGTAGGCCCTGATTTGCAGCAACTAATCGGGCCTGCACTGTTTGCCAACTACCCGTTTCGGGGATTCCGGTAAAAATGGGTTAATGAATACCCCTGTACACCAACTTTATACAGAGAAAACTGGGACTGACAGGGGTAAACATTATTGTTCTTTTTTCTGCTCCATGGCATAGGTTGTGGGTACTCGTTAGAACCGTCAAGGAGGCGGTGTACCTACAACCCATGTTTTGTCTATAAAAAAGACAAAAATATCACAAATATTCACCAGAAAAAGGTCCATTTTGAAAATAAGAAAGAATGCACTAAGTCGCGTGGATGTATCACCATATTGCGAACATGCTGCTGGAATGACACGCTTTCAGATATAAAATGCAAACAGTGCAGTCTGATCGGTGTCTTCACTGTTTGCTAAGGCAGTTCTGACCAAAAATTTAATTTCAGAATCTGAAAATTGTGGGAAAAGCAATCCCAAAATGCTACAAATGGAAGTATTACTAATCAGTTAAATTATATTTAGCTATGATAAAATATATTAGACACAAAATAACTCTTAAAATACCGAGCAACTTCTCACAGCAGACATTGTCATTTTTTTTTTTTTTTTTTCAGAGAAAATAAGGCTTGACATTTCATGCGATTCACATGAAATATCAAAACTTTAATTTCTGTGAAAAATATTTTTATTTCTTTTGTTGTTGAAAATATTCTGCTAAAAATTGTGAGAACATAAATTGCAAAACATTGGAAATTTTAGACACAGCATAAAAAAAGGACAAGGCTTCTGCCCTCATTTCTGTAAACAATAACCCTTATCCTGCTGAATAAATTAATTTAGCCACACTAATTTCTGACTATTAGCCAATCAATTTACTTGATATATTGTATTCATTCTATTCACAAACAGAATGACAAATAGCATAGATCCTGTTCAGATGGATTCTTCAGAAGCCATCTGATCTGGATCTACACTGTTTGCAAAGGTAGGGGTTGTCATGTTGAGCAGGATAAAAGTTAATGTATCCAGAGAACAGTCACACTTCAATGGCTTGAAGACCAATGGCTCAAAAACCCTTATCCTGCTGCATAAATTAACTTAGCCATGCCTATTTAGATTTAAACCAATCAAATTGTTTGATTTAATTTATTCATTCAAATTCACAAACTGCATTACAGTGTAGATCCTGATCAGATGGCTTTTGAAGCCATCTGATCTGGATCTGCACTGTTTGCTAAGTTAGGGGTTGCCGTGAACAGCAGGATAAGGGTTAGCGATGGCCCAAGGGAATTCTTCCAATCGCTCCAATAAAATTATGGGTGTGGTTAGGTGAAGCAAAGGTGTTGTATCTTGTGTCATTTGGGTGTCAACTGATATTAGCTTACAGCTGGGCAAGGCCTGCTGTCCTTGCAGCAGGTTAGGGTGGAGGGGGAATCATTTGATTTCTTCTGTTTCAACATTTTCATTTATTTTCCTTTTTCTACCCTGTCACTCACTTTCATCATCTCTACTATCTCTTTTCTCCCTTTCTTTGGGAGGCAACACAAAATGACCCACAAAGGGTTTGATCAGGGGTGTAAAATTACCCTAAAACTCCCTAGTCTTCATGGCCTAAATTTTTTTTAGATGCCAGAAAGTTTTAAAAATTTTCGTCGTGCCTTTAAATTTACTCGCAAATGCGAGCTGGCACATGGAATTTTACACCCAAACCCTAATACTATAAATCAATTCAACAAATTCAGGGATGGTTTTATCTCAGAAAAGGAATGTAAGACATACATGTATTTTAGAGAAAATATAAAGAAGGTAGTAAAATGTAAAACTATCTCCTTTATGAAAAACTATCTCCTCTATCCTGCCTGACACAAATTAACCATAAGTGGGTTGAACTACCCATCTAAATCAAATTTTCATCTCCCTAAGGTGTCTGAACCATTGAAGATTCACTGTATTTAATTGTTTGTTTGAGTTTTTACATGACCGTCAACATTATTTAGGTCATTTAAGAGATGTTGCTCCAGATTTTGTGCGACTTTTACCTGATGTTGAGATGTCAACGACTGTATTTAATGAGATGAAAAGGAAGATAAGATTGAAGAGCAGAAAAAGGTGACATGCTGTCAGATATAAAAGTAAGGTTTAAAACGAGACATAAAAAATATATCTGAATCTGTAACAAATAATAAGAGCAGATCCCTTTTTCAGAGGAAAACAGACAGGGGCCAGTTGTTCAAAACTAACATCAGTGTTTGCTAACATAATGTTAAAACTTTTATCATTTTATATGGCAAATACAGTCCAACCTGTATTAAGCAAGCACCTAAGGGATAATCAAAATGTGCTTGCTTAAGACAGGTTCTTGCTTAATACAGGTGAATTTTAATGCATTTGCCTTTATGGGAACTAAATTCATGCTTGCTTAAGACAGGTTGCTTGCTTAATAGAGGTGGCCACTATGACAGGTTTGACTGTATACTAATATTTTTGCAAAAAAATGTGAGCAGCTTTGCAAAAGCTGCTCACATTTATTCAGCAAAAATATTGTACTTGATATTGCATTGCTAGAACAGTTAACAATATGACCACTAACAAGTCTTTAAGCTAATGAAGCTTTGAACAACTGGGCCCTGAAAGCCAAAAAAGTTGTCTACTTTGTTAAAACATTGAAAACATGTCAGGAATATCTATTTCCTTCACCCTTGTCCGGCTGAAACACGAGAATTCCTACCTTTTCAAACAAGGCAGCTCCTCACCAACTCCTATCTTTTCAAACAATGTAGCTCCTGATCAGATGGCTTCTTCAGAAGCCATCTGATCAGGATCTACACTTCTTTGTCAATAGTCATACAGCTTGTGAATTTGTATGAAGAAACTACATCAAGCAGTTTGTTTGGTTGCCAGCCAGAAATGGAAGTGGCAAACCAAATTTATTCAGAAGGGCAAGAGTCAACAAAAAAACTTCAGTGATCAGCCTATTAATCAAGTTTAAAAGTAGGTGGCCTGAATCTGGACCTACAAGGCAGTAGGTACGAAATTCTGATAATAAGACCACCCAAAATTAAGACTAATTCTGCTATAGAAAGCTTATGTTTCAAGGGTACACTTAATCTTTCTTTGTGCAATGTCCTCTGGTAAGGGACCACCTTTGGGACTTATTCCAAAATGGTCTTTAAGATCACTTTTGAACAGTCCCAAAGGTGGTCTTTATGTCAGAATTTTACTGTACATGTATAAATTAACAGGGGTGGACCTGTCCTGTTATCCGCCATTTTAACAAGAGACATTTTTTATTTATTTATATCTTTCACTTTCTGTTTGTGTTGTGGTAAACTTGTTCCATCTGGACAAGAGGCCAATGGTTATCAAAGACCCCTATTGCTAAGACAGACGAAACATCTTCGAAAATGTTGCCTCCCCAGAAGGTGTATCCATTCCCCATAAGATTGGTAAGACTAGTCAAAAAGCACCCTAACTCTTATCATGCTGTTCACGACAACCCCTCTCTTTGGAAACGTAGCCATCTGATCAGGATCTACACTGTTTGACATTTAATTTATGAATTTGTAGGAATAAATTACATCAAGTAATCTGATTGGATCAAAGTCAGAAATGGGTGTGGCTAAACTGAATATTCAGCAAGAGAAGGGTTAAGTAAAAAAGTATGCTTAAAAAGAAGAAGGTAATGTAGCCTCCAGTCGGGTACCTTGACAAGGCTGGGTGAGGTATCAAAAACATGTGCAGAATAGCAAACACTATTCAGATCTAATTCTGATTATCACTGTTTGTCCAAAAACATTAAAGTCATAATGGCAGATGTTGTTAAAAAATAAAATATGGTAAAGCAAATTTGTGTAAAAGTCATTAATTCCTCAGACCTCCAAATCCTGGGCCCAGCTGTTAAAAGCATTATTTGCATGACAAACTTGTTTTGTAATAAGAACATTATTTCATTATATTTTTTTTTTGCTGAAAAAAATGTGATTACTTTTGCAATGCAAAAGCTACTGACTTTTTTCAGCAAAAATATTAAGTGCATTAATAATTTGAAATGATAACTGTTAATGTTATGCCAACTAAAATCTTAGTTACCTTTCAACAACAGGGCCCTGGGTTTGAATTTCAATAGAAATTTTACAGTTCTGTATCTTGAAATTAGGACTTCATTATGCTAAAATACTTATCCAGCCAGCTAGATCAGGAAGATGTGTAAAGTGAGGGGGGTGGGGTGGGGGGGGGGGGGGTACTTGTTAGAATTGCCTCAATCACCATACCCCCCCCCCCCCCACCCCAACCCAACCCCTAATAAAAAATGAGGATAACCATATAACCATCCCTTGTCCTAATCACTCCTTACCTTAGGTTATGTTCATCTATATCCTTGTTCAATCAGCCATAGTTAAAATATATATTTTGACAAAAGTTGGTCCCTAACAAACAGATTCTGAGATCATGACATGGAACAGTACAAGCACATGCACAAACCAGTTAAAATGACTTTCAAACCAATATATGCACAAAATACATAGATAAACTAGAGCTGTCAGTGAAACTGACTAGGGCCCCGGCAGCGCTATCAGAGGAGTAGGAAAATGTTGATGTTAAAAAAGACGTTTTTTTTTTCCTTTCACCTCTAAGTATGACCTTGACCTTTGAGGTACTGACCTGGGTCTTGCGCGTGACACACTGTCACATTATGGTTAATATTTCTGCTAAGTAATATTTAAATCCATCCAGGTATAAGAAAGTTATAGATTGGACCCAATGAAAAAGACGCTTTTTTGACCTTTTATCTCTAAGTATGACCTTGACCTTTGAGGTACGGCTGTGGGTCTTGCGTGTGACACTTCGTCACATTATGTTTAACATTTCTGCCAAGTAATATTTAAATCCATCCAGGAATAATAACAAAGTTATTAATTGGACACAGGAAAGACCCTTTTTTGACCTTTAACCTCTAAGTATGACCTTGACCTTTGAGGTACGGACCTGAGTCTTGCGCGCAACACTCCATCACATTATGGTTAACATTTCTGCCAAGTAATATTTAAATCCATCCAGGAATAAGAAAGTTATGGAGGATAAAAAAATTTGTGGACGGACAGACGGACAGACAGACAGACAGACAGACGGACGGACAGAATGATGCCAAGTAATATTTAAATCCATCCAGGAATAATAAAAAGTTATGGAGGATAAAAAAATTTGTGGACGGACAGACGGACAGACGGACGGACAGAGTGATTACTATAGGGCACCCACACTTTCAGTGCGGGGCCCTAATAAAGGCTCAGATGATCAGAATCAGAATCAGAATTGTTACTGGTGACACGTCAAATGACATTCATACACCAGGACCTGTGATATGGGAAGTTAGTCCCTAGCTCTAACCAAAGATGTAAACTTAGCTACACAATCCTCAGCACCTTCAGCCGTCAAAATAATAGAATCGGGAAGGGCATTCCAATCTCTAATGGTTCGGGGGAAAAACGATTCTTTATAAATATCCGTTCTTGCAGTAAGGGTCTGAAACGTCATTGAATGGTGTTTTCTACAATGCCTAGCTGGGGGAACAAGGTCATCTGTTGGAATGCTGGCAGCACCCTTTAGACCTTTGTATAAGAGTATGAGCCTACTGTCTCTTCTCCTTTTCTTTAGAGACTCCCATCTTAATTTTCCTAGAATTCCAGTCATGCTCCCAGTTTCAAAGCAATAATTTCCAGTTACAAATCTAGCAGCTCTATTCTGAACTTTTTCAATTTCTTCATTTAGGACCACTCCGCTTGGGTCCCAGATGCAACTACCATATTCCAAGATTGGGCGAACAAGTCCCCTGTATGCTGTTTCTTTCACATCCTGAGGACACTGATGAAGATTTCGCCTCAGGAAACCAAGTGTTCTATTCGCCTTTGTACACATATTGCTAATGTGTGTATTCCATCTCAAATCGTGAGTGATTGTCACACCAAGGTATTTAATGGAATTCACATTTTCGAGGACCGTTCCCTCTAAGGTGTAAGAAGCCTCAACTTTATTAGATCTCTTCCTTGTTATCTGCATAATATTGCATTTAACTGGTTGAAATCTCATGCCCCATTTTCTGGCCCAACATCCTAATCTATCTATGTCAGCCTGAAGTTTCAGTGAGTCATCTGTATCTCTAATTTCCCGGTAACAAACACAGTCATCTGCGAACAGTCTTATTTCTGAGTCAATATCAGTGGAAATATCATTGATGTACAGGGAGAACAATAGAGGACCAAGAACGGTCCCTTGTGGGACTCCAGACAAAACTGGCGCCCATACTGAAGATTCACCATTAACAACAACACGCTGTTTTCTGTAGCAAAGGAAGGAATCTATCCATTTAAGAGTCTTCCCACCAATTCCATAACCAAATAATTTGGATTTAAGTAGTTCATGAGGAGGGGTGTCAAAAGCCTTCTCAAAGTCCAGAATAAATGTGTCCACCTGCCCCCCTTTGTCCAGGATTTTTGCCCAATCATTAATAACCGTGCTCAACTGAGTTTCGCAACTATGCCTTTTCCTAAATGCATGTTGTCTGTCTGACAAAAGTTTATGTTCATCCAAGTGGGCCATGATGTTTGAGCAGACTATGTGTTCAAGCAATTTACATAGAACACAGGTCAGTGACACCGGGCGATAATTACGAGCAAGAGCCCTATCCCCTTTTTTGAAAAGTGGACAGATGTTCGCTAGGAGCCATTCTTTGGGAATTTCACCCGTATCGAGAGATTGTTGGAAAAGATGAGCAAAAACTGGACCTAACTCGTTTGCTAGTTCCTTCAGGACTCTAGGATGAAGCTCATCAGGCCCTAAAGCTTTAGAAGGGTTCAAGCCTTTAAGTAATTTGATCACTCCCGCAGGGGATACAACAATATTTTCCATGAAAGGGGCCGATCTTCCAGTCAACGGAACCTCGTTGAACTCAGTTTTATTAAATGCATCATTGAATTGACCAACCAATTCCTCTGCCCTTTCAGAGTCCGATTCAGCGACCCCGTTCCCTCCTCTTTTATTAAGGGGTGGGATACCTTGCCTATCTTTCTTCTGGCTATTGATATATCTGTAGAAGTCTCTGGGATTCGCCTTTAAATCACCTACCAAGTTATTTACATACTGATCATGATAGTTGTGTAGATGTGCTGTCTAGTCTCAGACGGCATATCTACAGTCTCATCTTTGTCATTGCTGCAATGACAATGGCATGAGAAACCTAGTTGATCTACTTTGTGTGTTTTGGATTCTAATAGCCCAGTCACAACTATTTCAATTATGTTGGGCCTGTCAGTCTATCTAACCACAGACCTAGCTGTTTTAAGTGTGTAACCATTAATCTGTTATAGCTGGGAAACCCCTGAAGGGGTACCTTGGCAACCAGTTCAGGCCCAGATCAGATGCCACAGAACGCAGCGTCTGATCAGGGCCTGCACTATTTGCTGCGGCATCTGATCAGGGCCTGCACTATTTGCAAACAGAATTTTCGGTCAAAAATAGAGTAAGAATGAAAGGCCTACCCCCCCCCCCCCTTATATGACAAATGGACTTGCTCAACATATAGCAATGGAAGAGTTCACTAGTATACCATGGGTTAATGCACACATTTTTCCCCTAGTGGCTACAACTACCCTTCTTAAATCAGCGAAAGGAAGACAGTCGACAAAACATATAATTTTGGTTATAACCACAATAAGGATTTCAAAACATGTTCACAAATACTACTCTTTCACCAAACATATAAAAATATAAAATAAACCTCGGAGGAACTTCTGTCCCAACAAGAAGATTTCTAGTACCCCTTTCATTCAACAGTTAAGTTTGTTCCACTTTCATTCAATACTTAAGTTTTCTTAAGGGGAATGAGAACACCTTCAGGGAAGACAACTCCTGCAAAAGTATTCTTGTCTCCCATGTCAATAAGGGGTCAACTCTTAAAGGAAAGAATTTGCTCTTAAGGAGCAAATTCTTTCCTTTAAGAGTAGACCCCTTTTTCAGTGGGACAGAAATTATAGAATAGAGAACAGGAAGTCCTGTAAGTTATCTCCCTTTGAAAAATGGCGGAAAAATCTGCAAGGTGTTCCCATTCCCCTTAATTCTTTCATACCTTAGCTCTGACCATTCTTTTATACAACTAGCTCATTCTCTGGGCTTTTTCCAGATGAGTGAGTTTATAGAAAAAATTCATACTTCATTGAGCCAGGATTGGCTGATAGTCAGAAGTGGGCATTACAAATTAATCTATTCAGCAGGATAAGGGATTAAAATCATATCAGATAAGGAGTAATACGGATAATTTTGTTACTTTTTTGCTTATTTCTCTATAATAAAATATGATGTGTTTACTTGTCAGAATTGCCTCATCGGGGCGATTCTGACAAGTGCCAACAACATATGTTTCTAAAGCCAATAGGGAATAATTATCCACGGATTGTCCTCTCTTGAGCTACGTGTCTTTGGATATCATCTGAGTCATCTGTAAATCCCAGGTTGACTCGTTACATGATGTGCATCTTCCCCGGTTGTGCATGACAAGTTTAATGTTTTACTGCACCCTGACTCAGTTTTTTTTTCCTTTCACATATACATATATGAGCCACCTCAACAGAAAACTGTTTTGACATCTGCCAGATCAACCTGGGCAAGTACACAGTCAAAGCAACATCCCAGTGTTTGCTGCTTGGATTGTACAATACTTTTTCGCAGATGCTTGAGGTGGGTTTTCCCTTGACGGGGGTCATATTAGATCCCACCACTCTTTGATACTGAACTGGTTGAACACATTGGACATAATTTCTAGCTAAAAGGGACTAGTGTTTCTGAGGTGATATAAAAAGCTGCCTATTTGTAACATCAGAGAGAGGTACTGGCCTCTGTAATGAAAGTTCAGGAGTTTTGTATGGCGATGGTCTTGGAGATTTCTTCACAGGGGACTTGAAACAGACACGGCACACAGCTTGATAGATATCTGCACCACCAATTACCTCTACCTACAGAACAGTGGAAAAGATTTAGAGGAAAATAGAGGGAAAAATTCATCATTGCGAATTTTTTTTTGTCTTTATCAAGTATAAGCCTATTCCTTAAGTTTAAAAGTAGACATCCGGCATCTGAAAGTAAAAAGTAGCAGGAAGTAAGGGGAATGGTTACACCTTCAAAGGAGGCATTTCCTGCAAAAGTATTTTTGTCTCCATGTCAATAGGGGTCAACTCTTAAAGGAAAGAATTTTTGCCTGAGCAGCAAATTCTTTCCTTTAAAAGTAGACCCCTTTTTCAGTGGGACTGTGCTTATAGAAAAGTGAACAGAAGTCCCTAAAGTTGTCTCCCTTTGAAAAATGGTGGAAAAATCTACCAGGTGTTCCCATTCTCCTTAAGAAGAGGGAAAGTACCTGCCATTTTTTTTTCATTTTCACAAGGGAGACAACTTTGATGTCTTTCTGTTTGCATTGCAATAAACAAGTAACATTCTCTATCCCTATCTGCTGTAAGGTTAGCTGGCATGCCCCAACTGTTCACATGGAGACCGATGCACAAAACCTTCTCACATTGTGCAACCACACCAGGGATACAGACTTACAGGGCACCCAGTCGCCAAAGCCTAAATTTTTGCCTGGACGCCTAAGTTTCCCTGCACACCCAGTATCATGCTTTTGTTTGTTTGTTTTGGAGTTTAACGGCCCAGTCAACAATAATTTAGGTCATTTTTGAGCTGGTCAGTTTATCTATCCACACTTCTCCTGGGCAGGCTTGTACGTAAGCAGTTAACCAGTACAGTGCATATTCTCGCCAGAAACTGACAACTACCCTTCTTGAATTGTGGAAGGGAGAGAAAGATCGTAGAAAAGATTTCATGATCAATCTCCACCAAAGAATATTGCCGACCTCGAGAGTAATCGAACCCATGTCCTCCTGATCACCAGTCAGACGCGCATCCGACTGCCGTGTATCATGCTGCACTAAGCTTGTGGTTATAAAGAAATTCTTGTTTAAACCAAGCTTCATGCTAGCTGAGACTGATCAGAAAAAAGATTTGCAGGCTGATCTTAGACTCCATTTGTCATGGAGGGTAAAAACAAATTTGTGCAGCACAACTTGTAAATCAAAACTACAGTGAAATTCCGCTATTGAGATCACCTAAATTTAAGACTTAGCCAGCTTTAAAGGGTACAGTTATTCTTTCTTCTTGTTTTCTGGACACACTGTCCTCTGGTCAGGGACCACCTTTGGGACTGTTCAAAAGTGGTCTTAAAGACCACTTTTGAACAGTCCCAAAGGTGGTCTTATTATAGGAATTTTACTGTTTTTTCTTACCGATTGATCTTTTGTCATTCTTTTAGTAAAATGGCCATCAGAATTGCATGTCATACATACAGCTGACAGCTTGATCACATTTTCAGCTAGAGGTACTAGGTTGAGAATATCGCCAAAACCCTGAAATAAATCATACCATTTTACCATCTAATTGCTTCATTTTTTATATTATATAGTGCGAACAATTTGACATGGGACTGACCTTTATGCAAGGAATAAATTAGTCAATGCTATCGCCTAATATGGCGGCTTTCGTAAACGTCTCGTGAATTTTTGGCATCGATTGAATAGCGGCCTATTTACTGGCCTCTATGTATTGTATAACAATATCGCTATCTTCGGAACACGACAATAAATATATGCATTCAGTCGGGTGTGAAATTATGTTAATAGAGTTCACCAGTCTCAGGTCAATTTGTTCGAACCATACAAAGCATTTCTTACAGTATTTCCACATAAAAATCTACGTTGTAGGTACTTGTTAGAATTACTTTACCCAGGTGAATCTACAAGTACCTATGACTTAGATTTCTGAATGAAATAAAATATATGATATTTATATCATTAAATAACTTTAATATCGTAAACTTTATATAATATTTTACAATCAAAAGACCCTTATCCCCGACCCCTACCCTAGCTAGGAGCCTTCATCTCAGATGTGCGAAATATCAGAATGTGAAAGGTTTTAGTTCTTTTTTTAATCGATAGGCCTACTGTCCTCTAGTAAGAGATCCATCTTTATTAGTTTGTTTGTGTAGTGGTTTTATATCCCCGTCAACACTACAAGTATTATTTTGGTTATTTTGGATACAGTGCTTCTAATTTAGGGGGACTTTTATCCGACACTGAGATAAATAACATCCCGAGCCCTACAGCCCAAAGAAAGCATTAGGGTTTAAGGGATGTGTCACTCACAGCACTTTGTCTGGACAGGCTAAGCCCTTCTTAGCGTTTTACCAATACCCTAAAGATTGTCCAGTTTCAGCTCTGCACAGAAACACCATGTAGCCCAATCCATTTCTTCAAGCCCAGATGGGCAGGCAAGAGAAACATCTTTGGGACTGCAGTGATTTTTTTACAAATTTTCAACTATGCGTCCTGGGACTCGCTCAACCAAAAAACTGTACGTCCCAAATCTGAAAGTATGAGTCCTAATATTTGGAGGGAAAAAAAGGAAGTATACTGTTTGTTTACTAGCCCAAAGAAATAGTGCTAAAGTGTACGTTTTTTAGTCTATTTTCCGTAATGTTTTCTACTTTCGTTTTCGATAAATGCGCACCGCACATGTGCGTGAAATTTACTTCATGCACAATGGAGATAATATTCCGAACCATTATCGACAAACGTTTCCTTCCCTGATTGGGACACCAGCTAACTAGGTTCAGGGGCTGACAAATCCATTGCCCGACCGCCCGGTACAAGTCCGAAATCGCGCCGGGCAGGTGCACTTTGACCTTAGGACGCCCGGTCGGGCAAGTGCAAAAAAAAATCGTCTACAGCTGCCAGTCTTTTGAGCCCTTAAATACAGTAAAACTAGAGTAAGTAAATCACAATAATTGTGCTGCACTGTCCTGCTTTGTCGGCAATTCAGAGACAAACCGTCTGTGTATTTATAACAGTTCAATTATGACACTTTTGTTAATCCCTGTCATATAATTGCCAAGTAAACATGATTGCCCTGCGGTGCGTGTCTTTCATTTCTGGCGATAAGCCAACTTGAACGAGGTGTGAAAATATGGTCAAGTTATGTCTCTAATTTGCGTTTATTCCCCAATCATAAAATTTAATCCACAATCAATGTGAAAATGATTTACTCGCACCTCAGACAATTAGCTACATCTAACGGTAGATGTATGCATTATAAAAACGGTTCGTGAATGGTTATGTTTTGGCGCCAAATAGCAGACGCTCGGCTTGGAGGGAAAAGTCGAACGCTGTTGTTGGAGCTGCTGGGGATAATTCGGGGGGTGTGCAAAGCACTGTTTTCTATATACCTCCATTCACAACCGTTTAGCTATCGAGAAAATATTTTGTACCGGTTCCAAACATTGTTTTTAAGAACGGGATACAGCCCATTAAAATAAAACAATGACATTAAACACGTGCAGGGTTGCTGGCGTCGGATGATGTCATTTGACACATTTACCAATCACATGCAGAAAAATGGTAGAGTTGGTTTGTGGGCGGCGATTTGGATGGCGGAAAACTTTGATGTTCGCATTGAACTTGCTTGTGTGAAAGTTTGGGCTCATTTTGGATGGAGGGGATTCTCGTCTTGTGGTTGGATCATTGAATTGTACCTGTATCGATTTCTCGGTGACTCGTTGGGCAGTTGAAGGTTCGGTAAAAGTGCGGTATTTTATCACTTCCGCCGATATTTACAGCAGTGAAAACGAAAGTTGGATTTTTCGCCCATGAAATATTTGCGTCCGACGGACGCACATATTTTATGATCGTGCGTCCTGTCCTATTTGTGCGTCCTGGACGCAGGACGCAGGGGTAAAAAAATCACTGGGACTGTTCAAAAATGGTCTTATAGACCACTTTTGAACAGTCCCAAAGGTTGTTGGAATATAGGAATTTTACCTTATTTCACTATATCAAGCTAGCTGATAATCAAAGGTGGGCCAAAACTGGAGTGGCCAGAGAAAAATTACCTTCCACTACAGAACTTGACGTCCAACATGTGACCAGACTGAGATGCCAAACTTTGGTCATGACTGGTCTAATGTTTAGAAGTCGCCATGCAGGCCTATACTTTATAAATATTACTCTGTGAAAATACACCATATAAAAATACTGAAAATCATACGACACAAAAGCAAAGTGAGTCAAGTCTCCCATGCTTAATGTGTTAAATGTTAATGTTCAACAGCAGTTTTAATTTCAATGGACAACCTCGCCAAAGTATAGAGAAAAGGTACTTTAATGCACTGCAAACAGTATAGTACTCACATGCACAGCAGTAGCCTAATTCAACACTAAGTGTTATATAGCAAAGTAATTTTCAAGCTTTTGATTGAACAGCGCAAGGGCAATTATTTTCCACATAAAACGTAAACCAAAATATATTACCCTCTCGCACTTGCCGTTGCTGAAATGCAATGTCCATCATCCTGAATTTACTGCAGTTGGTAAGAAATATAATTTAAAGAATTTCATGCACCACAATAATTTCCGGAACTTTTGATTGCTTTTCAGTCATTGGGTTCTTTATTTCATTGTTTTCCTTAATAAAACTATCATTCCAACATGACTTAAACATTTTCCCACTAAGTAAAGTGATCAAGGTAGTGCATGCAGAAGGGTGCATTTGATGACGTCACAAGTAAACATGTACTTCTGACAACATCAGCTACAAAAGCATCCTTTGTAAACAGGCCTCATACTGACCACGCTTTTCCATGCCTGAAAGGCCCGATTTTGCAGCTTCAACCCTTATCCTGCTGAACAAGACACAACTACATTACCTTTACAAACAGTGTAGATCCTGATCATATGGCTTCTGAAGAAGCCATCTGATCAGGATCTACACTGTTTGAAATGAAGTTTGTGAAAATATCAAGTAATTTGGTTGACTTATAGTCAGAAATAAAGGTTAAATAGTTTTTTAAACAGACTATATACGCAAAAATCTGAATCTTAAAGCCTGAAATCAAGAAAAAATTCAAGCTCTAAAAGCCTGAAATCCTGCAAATGCCTGAAAAATATGAGGCCTGTGTAAAACATGCAATAATGTACCAAATGTCATCAAAAAACTTTCCAGTATAACAAATTCTTTATTTTGTTTCTTACAACTCGGGCAAATATCACTCTTAGGCAGGGAAGACGATCCCATGTTCCATGTCAAGAATTAAAATAACTTATAATGTCAGAGCCCTTATAAGTTAATTAACCCTTGTCCTGCTGAATATTCATATATGCCACACCCACTACCGATTATCTACCAATCAGATTAACTGTAGCAAATTCACAATCTGAATGACAAACAATGTAGATCCTGATCAGATGGCTTCTTCAGAAGCCATCTGATCTGGATCTACATTGTTTCAAAGAAAAGGCATATCCCGGCTCAGCAGAATAAGGGTTAAGGTAATAACAACTTGTTTGGTTTGAACAACTGGAACCTGGCAGGCAAGAAATAAAACTCGTACCTGTCTCTGGAATGTTCCGTCCAGGGCTGCCACTATAACTATCTTGCCTTTGTCCGCCATGTGATCACAGAATGATACAACATCGGGGAACTGAAATAACAAAACCAAACTACAACATAGCCCAACCTCTTTTATAACACCATTGATGGGATACAAAACAGAAACTGCATTACTTAACCATGTTAAAAATGTTAAATACCCCACCCTCCCCCAAAAATGTAGACTATAAAGAAAATAATTTGTCTATTAAATCTGTATTTTTGGGGGATCCATCTTTAAACCGTATAGCGTAGTGGAGCGTGATAGCTCAGTGGTTAGTGCACTTGCCTCTGATGCTAGAGGTCCCGGGTTCAATCCCCGGCAGCGGTGATAAAATTTCGGTGTCCGAACACGCTCCATTGGCATCATTTGCAGGGATGAATGTCATAAAGTGCACCGTCCTTCGGATCGGGACGTTAACTGGAGGCCCCATGTGCAGGGAGAACCATCTCCTGTGCAGGTTAAAGATCCCTACCGTAATTACATGATTACTGTGTAGGCTGTCAGTCTGCAAACCTTGAGTGTATGTAATGTACACCTGCGGTAATGGTTAAATATGACCAACGCAGTATCAGTAGATTAGATAGATAGATAGATTAGATTAGATTAGATTAGATTAGATTAGATTAGATAGATAGATAAGATAGATAAGATAGATAAGATAGATAGATAGATAGATAGATAGATAGATAGATAGATAGATAGATAGATAGATAGATAGATAGATAGATAGATAATATTCAAAACTGTTACAAAGAGATTTATGTGTATAAGCAAAATTGTTCCAGAAGATGGCTGTCCAGCAGACTGGGGCCAAGGTTATAAAAACTTTCATGGTCAGCTCAGTAGAACAGGCACTTTGTACTATTCACAAATTTCAGAATATAAATGGGACAATTTTCCTGCTCAGATCAGTAGCAAGAATTTCTTTGTCCTGCTCATAATTAGGTTGACTGTTTTTCAAATTACCCAAAATTATCAATGAATCAGAATTATACTGCTAAAGTCCATGTGAATAACCACTAAGCTAAACCTTGTAAATAGTGTTTGTATGAAAACTAGGTAAATGTATAGAGAATACCAGGTTCATGTCTTTTGTTATCAAGGCTTCGAGAACGCTTGTAGAATCGCGAGGCTTGCCGAGCGATTCTACATGCGTTCTCGAAGCCGAGCCTGATAAACTTGATGACATGAATCTGTTATTCTGTTTATCAGTTAACCCATTGTATACTAGTGGACTCTTCCATTGCTATATGTCGGACAAGTCCATTTGACATGCAAGGGGTGCCAGGCCTATTTTTTCGTTTTTATTCTATTTTTGACGGAAAATCCTGTTAGCAAATAGTGCAGGCCCAGTTCTGTGGTGTCTGATCTGGGCCTGCACTGTTTGCGAAGGTACCCCTTTAGTGGTTTCCCACAGACAATGGGTTAATCCCCTTGTAAACCCTTACAGTTTTGTTAATTTTTCCAGTAGTCCAGTTCACAGAAGTGGAATGTGACGTTGACCTGATAAAACTCACTTGTCCTGAGAGAGCATATCTTTATCAGGTCAAGGCATTACAATGCAAGTAAAATAGGGGATAACTGATAAATAGAGAATACCAGGTTCGTGTCATTTGATATCAAGTTTATCAGGCAAGGCTTCGAGAACGCTTGTAGAATCGCGAGGCTTGCCGAGCGATTCTACATGCGTTCTCGAAGCCGAGCCTGATGAACTTGATATCAAATGACACGAATCTGGTATTCTATTTATCAGTTTATCCCCTTGTACAATCTTAAATAAGCATTTTACTATCAGTTATTGATGGTCATCAGTGCGTCCCAGCATTCTGGTGGTCGATATATTTAGTATCAGCTGACCATATTTTTCCTATGTTATTTTTTTTTTCCATGTATTTTTTCCATTTTTCTCAGTAGCAATAACATTTTTGTCATTTTTTTTTTTTTTCGCTTTTTTCGATGGTCCGGTTCATTCATAAAAGTGCAATGTCATGTTGACGTGATAAAGCTCACATGACCTGAGATAGCATATCTTTATCAGGTCAATGCGTTGAAATGCAATATAAATAGGGGATAACTGATAATAATTTATAGTGCCATACTATTCTTGTCACTGTGACATCTTTGTGCTGTGCAAATAGGGTTATCTGATAAACCTGGATTGGGCTCATGAGCTGAGTATATGCTCAAATGGAAATAGATTTATCATAGGTGTGTTTTAACTCTTATACTCAAATGGAAATAGATTTATCATAGTTGTGTTTTAACTCTTATACTGCTCTACACAATAAGCCCTAACTTTGCAAACATTTTCTGAGTTGAGGTATTACGTCCCCGTCAACACTATTAAGGTCATTTTGGAGACATTGCTTCCGATTTTGTGGGACTTTTACCCGACATTGAGATGAAATGACATCTCAAGCCCTACCACCCATAGAAACTGCTAGGGTTCAAGGAGGGGTCCGACTCGCACCACTTTGCCTGGGCAGGATTATATCTTCTAAGTGGTTTACCAGTACTCATGTGCAGTCAGTTTCAGCTCTGGGTGGAAGCATCATGCAGCCCAATCTATTTCTCTAAACCCGATGGTTGAGATAAAGGTAAATAGTGATTTCATAAAGGCGAGGTCTGCTGACAGCCGGCTGGCACCAGACTTTTAGGTCTAGTGACAGCCGGCTGTCACCAGACCTAAAAGTCTGCTGACAGCCAGCAATAAAAATTGTTTAATAGCAAGTACATTTGTATCTCTATTCCACTTTTAAAATTATTCTTTTTCATGAGATACTATACTACTTTCTAAACTTTGTTAAATATAGTGAAAATTGAATTGAAAAGTTATTATTAGTTGTATATAATTTAGCTAATATTTCATGGGGGGTCTGGTTGGGTGGGGTTCATCCATATGATATCAGTCTGGTCCCTTGTCTTTATTAACAGATTCTAAACTAAAGGTTGAGGCATTCAACTGGTAAGGTTTGGAAATCTTTTGGTATGCTGCCAAACTATGCAAAAATATGTCACTTTGTTTGGACTTTGTGAATTTTGCACCTCCCAGCTTTGCTTGTTCTTGTTCAAACTTCATTTATATCAGCTTGGTAGTTCATTTGATTTGAGGTTTAAGGTCCTTGTCAACTCTGTCTAGGTCATTTTGAAGATGTTGCTTCCAATTTTGTGGGACCTTTACCTGACATTGAGATGAAATGTCATCTCAAGCCCTGTCGCCCAATGGGCATGGGCGGTTCAACTCTAATGCTTTGCCTGGGCAGGCTAAGATCCTCTAAGCGGTTTACCCTTAGTTGTATGTGATTGGTTTCAGCTTTGCGTGGAAGCATCATGCAGCCCATCTATTTCGTCGAGCCGTGATGTGCGGTGGCCAATCAGCTTGATAGTTCCGCATATTGTACTAAGCACATCACTAAGAACAGAAATAACAGTGACTAAGTTTTATGACCCTGACTCAACTCCACTGGGACTTGGCAAAATAGACTGGGCTACATGACGCTTCCATTGAAATCCATCGAATTTGGGTACTGGTGGACCGCTCAAGTCTAAGCCTGCCTAGGAAAAGGTGATGTGAGTCGGACCACTCCTTTAACCGTAGCAGTTTCTATGGGCGGTAGGGCTTGAGATGTCATTTCACCTACATGTCCGGTAAAAGTTCCGAAAAACTGGAAGCAACATCTCCAAAATGACCTTAATAGTATTGACAGGGATGTAAACCCTCAACACAGCCAGACAAAACAAAGATTCTGTTGTATGTCTTCTGGACCAAATGATGATCTCTAGTCAAATATGGTCTGTTATCAGTTCAACACACAAAATACTTGACTAAATTTTGATGACCATGACCTACTTTTCAAGGTCAAAAGGGCCAAACATATTTTCAATAATTCCAACTTTTCCCCGATCTGCACATCCCCTGGACCAAATAATGAATTCCAGCTAAATTTGAATAGATTTTGATGACCTGGATCTACTTTTCAAGGTCGCAAGGGTCCAAACAGAGTTCAATTTTTGCTTATCTTCACCATATCTCCTGATCCAATTACAGAACTAGAAATGTACCAAGTTAGACCAAAATTCATCAATTTTTTCACGAGTTGGGATACACAAAACCCATTTTGGGCTGAACATTAAGTTTTCAGGAGCCAATGACCTTAAAAACAAGGTCAAGGTCCCCAAAATCTGGAGTAATCAAACCTTTGGCTGGTTTAGTAGGTGGTAATGAAGCTTGACCAAAATTCATTGATTTATTTATTTATGTGTGCAGACTATATAGCCCTTTTTGGTCCAAAATTGAGTTTTTAGGGGCATGTGCCCTTGAAAATAAGGTGCATGTATAAAAGGTCATCAAAACGTAATGACACTCCCCCATCCTAGTGATATAACCATGTAAGTTTGGTTACAATAGGTTCAGGAGATACAGTGCCTCAAACAGGCCATGCTGAGTTGCTGACGTCAATGCAGACAGGATCTGCATCTAATACATGTCCTTCTCCCCTTGTTGTTTTTTTGTTTTTGTTTTGGATTCATGGGTATTTCAAGATTATTTCGAGCGAACTGTTAGTTGGTGAAAACTGGAGTACCCAGAGAAAAACACCTGACTTTCCCTTGCAGAACTTGGCGACACACATGACCTGAGCCAGACTTTAACCACAGTCCACAACAGTGTGAGACTTAACGATTAAGAGTAAATGCTCCTACCCACTATGCCAGTTTGTTTGTCATGGCAACATAACAAAGCCTAAATGAGCCGGTCCTCATTTTCAAGCCAAACAGTTATTGGGATCATATTTATAGTGCCTAGTGGGGGCATACTTTTCTTATGAAAAAAACTGTTCTTAAAAGCTAGACTAATTTTCTTTATTATATGTAGTTGAAAGCGGCAAGCCCCTTGGCTAGGACCTGTATTTGTTCTTCAGCTAGGTGAATTTTTAGCTCAACAGAGTCGAAGGCTCCGGGGGAGCTTATAGGATAGGCAGGCAGTTGTTCATCATCGTCGTCGGCATCGTCCTCTGTCAACACTTAACGACATCTCCTCTGAAGACACTTGGCCGATTTGGCCAAAATTTTATCTGTAGCATCCTTGTGCTGGGGGATTGAAAGTTTGTGTTTTGTATGAAATTCTGTTCATTAGTTTATTTGCTATGGCAACTTAGAGTTTCCATAGACTTATAACGGGGAAAATTGAAAAATTGCATTAGCTGCAAAGCTTTTGCAGATATTTTGACAAAACTTTCACAGAAATATTTCATAAGTAACTTGCTATCTGCCATATGATTTTAGGCATGCTGCTCCTTTTTGATGGTTACTCTGGAAACAAAAATGAAAAAAAAAATACTTAAAAAATCATCTCCTCAGAAACCATATGCTCTATGAAGCTGAGACTTTATGGAAATATTCACCATATTTGCCTTTACAGGTTTTGTGTCTTTCATGAAATTCGGCTCTTTAGTTTGGTTGCTATGGCAACTTAGAGTTTCCATAGACTTATAAGGAGGAAAATAGAAAAATGGCATTTACTGCCAAGCCTTTGAAGATATTTTGACAAATTTTTTATAGAAATGTTCCATGAGTAAACTTCTCTCAGTCATATGCTTTTATGCCAACCTGGGGTCCCCCAGGTTTTGCCGGGGCCGTGCCCCACCCCCTCCACTTCATAAAAGGCCATATAACTCGGAAACCATTCAGATCCCCGACCAAAAACCATATACATGTATATTCTTGTTCCTTATGATAAGACACATTCAGTGACACCAACTTGGGGGTCCCCGGGATGTGCCGGGGTCATGCCCCACCCCCTCCATTCCAAAAAAGGCCCAAATATTTTGGAAACCTTACAGATACCATCCCCTAAACCATACATATTCTTGTTCCTTATGAAAAGATACATTCACTGACACCAACTTTGGGGTCTCCCGGGGTGAGCCGGGGCCTTGCCCCACCCCTGCACTTCACAAAAGGCCATATATCTCAGAAACCATCCAAATCCCCACCCCAAAACCATATATATTCTTTTTCCTTAGGATAAGACGCATTTAGTGATACCAACCTGGGGGTCCACCTGGGATGCACCAGGGTCATGCCCCACCCCTCCATTTCATAAATGGCCCAATATCTTGGAAACCTTACAGATCCGAACCCCTATAGTAGCATATATATTGTTGTTCTTTATGAAGAGACGCATTCATTGACACCAATTTGGGGGGTCTTCCTGGGTGCGCCTGGGCCTTGCCCCACCCCTTCACTTCACAAAAGGCCATATATCTCAGAAACCATTCAGGTCCCTGCCCCTAAACCTTATATATTCTTCACAGATCCCCACCTGTAAGCCATATATATTGTTATTCCTTATGATAAGACAAATTCATTGACACCAACCTGGAGGTCTCCCGGGTCAAGCCAGGGCCATGCCCCACCCCACCACTTCACAAAAGGCCATTTATCTCAGAAAATGTTCAGAGCCCCACCCTAGAAGCCTCTGTGGTGCAGTGGTTACGCTACTCGCCTTGTAAACCAGGGATCGCAGGATCGATTCCGGGCTTCTTCAGACTTTCGGATGAGTCTTTAAACCGAGGTCCCATCTCCGTATGACCTTAGCTGTTGGTGGGATGTAAAACTAAAACTCACTCACTAAGAGCCCCACCCATAAACCATATACATTCATCTTCCTTATGATAAGACACATTCAAATAACACTAGCTTGGGAGTACTCCAGGGTGCCTGGGCCATGCCCCACTGCTTTACTTTATTAAAAGCCATATATCCCAGAAATCATTCAGATCCCCACCCCTACACTATAATATTCTTGTTCCTTATGATATGACTTGCCTGGGGGTCACTTTGTGCAGGGGCAATGTGCCCCGCCCCTCCACTTTAAAAGGTCATATATTTCAGAAACCAATCAAATCCCCACCCCATAATCATATATGTTCTTGTTCCTTATCAATAGCACACCAATTTGGGGGTCCGCAGGGGCCACTCCTCTCCTCTCCACGTCATAGAAGGGCCTCATATATCAGAAACTGTTCAGATTCTCACCCATAAACCATATATATTCTTGGTCCTTATCATAAGACACATTTAGGAACAACAATCTTAGGCATTCCTGGGAACAACAGGGCAGTCCCAACCCCTCCAGAGGCCTTATTATCTCCGGCATACAGATCCCCACTGCTACACCATATATATTGTTCCTTATGATAAAAACGCATTTAGTGATACCAACCAGTGCTCCATTGGGTCCATGCCCTACACCCTCTACTTCATAAAAGGTCTAATGTTTTAGATACTGAGTCCAGATGGGTGCTCATTTGGATATGAGGGTTCATTTAGGAGACTTTATAATTGGTAGATTAAAATGATATCATTTTAAACTACATGGCTGCCATTGGGCAGTGCCCACCTGAGCTCTGGTGAGCATAGTGGCCCAAGGGCCTCTTGTTATAGCATGCACTTTATTCCAGGAGACTTCCCCATTCAGTGAATCACTAGTTGAGTTCCCATTATATTACAATTGCAGCATCTGTCTTCTATGTTCAAACCCAGATGCAGTGTGTGCCTATCACCCCCCCCCCCACCCCAACCGCAGTGCTTTGCATATGCAAAAGCAACCAGTGATGGATTTAAGTCTAAGCGCAGCTTTATCGACAAGTTGGAACTTGTAAGTTTTGCTGGTGATATGCCAAGAAATATCCTTCTTCCTCTTTCTAAGTTGCAAATTTATTGCAGCATTAATGTAACACTTAGTTTGACCAAAAATACAAGTTCACATAAAAAAATATTGCATCCTTCACTATTCAACAAAGTTCTGTTAGTAGTATAGTATCCCATAAAAGAAGATAAGTTTAATAGTGAAGAATATGCGTATTATTGAACAAATATAATAGCCGGCTGTCAGCAGACTTTTAGGTCTGGTGACAGCCGGCTGTCACTAGACCTAGAAGTCTGGTGCCAGCCGGCTGTCAGCAGACACTTCCTTTCATAAACCAATATTTGCCTAGAATGCCACAAAGTTACATTGGCAAACAGTGTAAACCCAGATCAGATGCCACATACTCAGCAATCTGATCAGGGTCTGTACCATTTGTTTAAAGTACAGGGAATAAAACGATAAAAGAAGCAATGAAATAAAAAGTATAAATCTCTGTTGAAGTCTGTTCAGGTCCATTTTCTAGCATACACTAAGAGTACATGGATTATTTTCTGGGGAGTTGGATTTTGACCATGATCTAACTCGTCCAAGGTCCCATGGATGCAAAGCCATGTATGAAGTTTGGTTGAAATCAGTTGGGAAACAGACTAGAGTCCAAAAACGGCTAATTTCAGCCTTATTTGAAGAACAAAGGGCCGTAACTCCCATGATACGTGTCCGATTTTGACGATGATAAAACTCGTCCAAGGTCAGATGGATGCAAAGCCATGTATAAATTTTGGTTGAAATTGTTTGGGAAACATAGCGAGCAGAGTCCGGAAACAGCTAATTCAGCATTTTTTGAAGCACAAAGGGCCGTAAGTCCTATTATACACCTCAGACTTTGACGATGACCAAACATGTCAGAGGTCTCATGGATGCAAACCATGTATGAAGTTTGGTGGAAATCGGTTGGGAAATATAGACTGTAGAGTCTGGAAACTGCTAATTTCACCTTTATTTGAAGAACAAAGGGTCGTAACTCCCATGATATGCGTCAGATTTTGATGATGCAACTCGCCCGAGGTCTCAAGGATGCAAAGCCATGTATAAAGTTTGGTTGAAATCTGTACGTAAAGACAGACTGCAGAGTCCTGAAAGTATGCGGACAGATGTATGCACACCAAAGAAAGGACGGACAAGCTGAATCCAGTGTACACCCCCACCCACTAAACTTCATTTGTGGGGGTGGGGTGGGAATCAAATTCACCAAAATTTGTCAAATGGGAGAAAATATCTCTGACAGGCAAATATGTAGTTCAGTACTGAACTGACTGAAATCTCTGAGTCTCCAATGTTTCTCATGAAGTTTAGCCAGATGAAATAATTTTCTCTCATACAAGTTTAATCAAAAGTTATCCCTGAAAGTGGTGTCAGTGCTTTGGTTCTTAAAATGCTAACAACACTATGTCAGTCATATTTTAAACACTGGATATATGTAAAAGGCAATTATATCATGTGGGCGAAAACCAGAGTACTCGAAGAAAAAGTTGCAGTATGTGGGGTTTCATGGGTAACCAAAGGGATACACCTTCAGGGTAAGAAACCCTTTCAAAGTGTTGTCTCCATTATCAATAGTGTTCAATTCTTTAAAGAAGGGCTTGCGTTTGAGGGGCAAATTCTTTAAGAGTAGACCCCTCTGTGAAAGAGTTTCAGTCACATGTTATAGGAAACTGACCATGGACTCTTGCTTAAAGCTCGTCTGAAAGTCTGCAGAGATCCGGAATCAAACCCACAACCTCTGGTTTGAGGTGAGTAGACTAAAAATATCAAGGAGGTGCATCCCAGTTCCCCACCTTTTTATAAAACTACTGTTGGGAAAGGCTGCCACGATTAATCGTATAATCGATTAATCGATCGATAAATTCCACAAAAATGATTATCATTTCTGATTTGCTTTAAATCGATTACTTGATAGGTACAATTTACTACCCAAAGTTATTCCTAAAATAACTGGATGAGTGGCAAACAGTGCAGACCCTGATGAGACGCCGCATTATGCGGCGTCTCATCTGGGTCTACACTGTTTGCTAAGGCCTGTCTGTTCAAATATACATATGGTAAAGTGCAACATATGGTAAGAGTCATACTCAGACAGAAAGTCAGACAGGTAAAATAATGACAAAAACCTTAGCGATTACTAATCGATTATTGTTCGCAATGACAGGACTGATAATCGATTATCTTTTCACCTCCGATTAGCCAGCCCTACTGTTGGGGTCCAAAGAAGAAAAAATGTTAGTTTAAGGAGTTAATCCAAACAAAAAATGTTCAGATTATATAGAAAAATGAACATATAGACATTTTTGGATATGATCCTATCTTTTACATGTATCCTGCTGATATAGCTATATCCATTTCTGACAATAGCTACACTCATGTCTGACCATCAACCAATCAAATCACCGTCCAACCTGTATTAAGCAAGCACCTCTGGGATATTCAAACAGTGCTTGCTTAACACAGGTGAATTTTAATGCATTTTCCTTTTTTGGGAACTGAATGCCTGCTTGCTTAAGACAGGTTGCTTGCTTAATAGTGGTGACCACTTAGACAGGTTTGACTGTACTTAATATAATCGTTCAATTCATAAACTGCATGACAAACAGTGCTGAACCTGACCAGATGGCTTTTTGAGAAGCCATCTGATAAGGATCTACACTGTTTGCAAAGGTAGGGGCCGTCTTGTTCAGCAGGATAAGAGTTAAACCCTGTTATATCAAAAACGGTGTTGACCCATTTTGTACCAAATGGAATCTTCCTCCTTATATATAGCAGGAATCCATTTCAAAATTTAGTGGTGTCAAGTTGTGTTTTCTTCAATATTTATTTGGAAATTGGCTGAACATTTTGCAAACAGTGTAGGCCCTGATCGGACGCCGCATTCTGCGGCGTCAGATCTGGGCCTACACTGTTTGCGACTTACCCCTTTGGGGGTTTCCTTTACCAAATGGGTTAAAATGAGTAACAACGTAAAGTGGTATATGTGTACTTACAAATTGTCCTTCATCAATACCAATTATCTCGTAATCATTAGCTAGACCCTTCAGATCACTCAGCCTCTCTGCAGCTACAGCTGGAAGAGTTTGTCTGAAAAGCATAAATTATGTTGGTCAAATACCAGGAACCTTTTATTTACCTGGGACAAGCCTGTTTAGGCCAGAACACAATGACACTCAAGACACTTAAGCCATTGTATGCTGGTGGACTCTTCCATTGTTTATTTGTTTGATTTGAGGTTTAACGTCCCCATCAACACTGTAAAGGTCATTTTGGAGTCATTTTGTGGGACTTTTACCCAACATTGAGATGAAATGATATCTCAGCTCTGCCCAATGAAACCAATAGGGTTTATAAGCATGGGCGGTCCGACCGACTTGTACCGCTTTGCCTTGGCAGGCTTAGATCCTCTAAGCTGTTTACCAGTTCTCATGTGCGGGTCGGTTTCAGCTCTGCGTGGAAGCATCATGCAGCCCATCTATTTCTTTAAGCCTCCATGGGCGGGGGCCGCTTCTTCCATTGCTATATGTTGGACAAGTCCATTTGTCATACTAGACAAAAGTGCCCAGTGGGGCACGTATACCCCCGGCCAGTGCCATCACCTCAGCTGAAAATAGCAATGTCAAAAGTTTCTTTACATATACAGGCAATATTCCATAGAATGGCCATTTTCAAGATTCAAAGGGCGATAACTCTGAAAGTAGGAAAGCAAGAGTTATGGTTCATGTGTTCTTAACATCGTCTCATGGTGTTCAACATTCGTGTGGAGTTTCATGAAAATATATCAAGCCGTTTAAAGGTAATGGAGAAGACACGAAGATGTTAGCAGACACATAATTTACAATCTTCAAAGGGAAATAATTTGTAATGTATGCAAACAAGAGTTATGGTTCTTGTGTTCTGCCCATCCTATTATCTTGCTTTACATTTGTTTGAAGTTTCATGAAATTATCTCAAACGGTTTTAAAGTTACAGAGCAGAAACAAGTGTATGGTAAAACTCGTAATATTCGAAGGGCAATAACTCTGAAAGTAGGAAAGCAAGAGTTACGGTTCATGTGTTCTGCACCTCGTATCATGGTGTTAAACATTTATGTGAAGTTTCATGAAAATATGTCAAGCAGTTTAAAAGTTATGGAGCGCACATGAAAATACAAGTTAAAACATACAAAGGGCAATAACTCTGAAAGTAGAAAAGCAAGAGTTACGGTTCATGTGTTCTGCACGTCGCCTCATGGTGTTTAACATTTATGTGAAGTTTCATGAAAATATATAAAGGGGTTGAAAAGTTAAGGAGCGGACACGAAAATGCAAGTTAAAACATACAAAGGGCAATAACTCTGAAAGTAGAAAAGCAAGAGTTAAAGTTCATGTGTTCTGCACGTCGTCTCATGGTGTTTAACATTTATGTGAAGTTTCATGAAAATATATCAAGTGGTTGAAAAGTTATGGAGCGGACACGAAAATGCAAGTTAAAACATACAAAGGGCAATAACTCTAAAAGTAGAAAAGCAAGAGTTACGGTTCATGTGTTCTGCACGTCGTCTCATGGTGTTTAACATTTATGTGAAGTTTCATGAAAATATGTCAAGCGGTTGAAAAGTTATGGAGCGGACACGAAAATGCAAGTTAAAACATACAAAGGGCAATAACTCTAAAAGTAGAAAAGCAAGAGTTACAGTTCATGTGTTCTGCACGTCGTCTCATGGTGTTTAACATTTATGTGAAGTTTCATGAAAATATGTCAAGCGGTTCAAAAGTTATGGAGTGGACACGAAAATGCAAGTTAAAACATACAAAGGGCAATAACTCTAAAAGTAGAAAAGCAAGAGTTACAGTTCATGTGTTCTGCACGTCGTCTCATGGTGATTAACATTTATGTGAAGTTTCATGAAAATATGTCAAGCGGTTCAAAAGTTATGGAGCGGACACGAAAATGTTAACAGACACACACACAGAAAATACGAAAACTATATACCCCCATGGCATACTGCGTATGCCGGGGGTACAATAAGTGGTGTCAGGCCTATTTTTTTTCATTTTTATTCTATTTTTTACAGAAAATTCAGTTAGCAAATAGTGCAGGCCCTGATCAGACGCCGCGTTCTGCGGCGTCTTATCTGGGCCTGCACTGTTTGCCAATGTACCCCTTTAGGGGTTTGCGGCATACAATGGGTTAAGCAATGCATAAGGCTGATGCAATTGCATTACTGTCAACGCAATATCATGTGACAATGATACTACATGTATGTTCATTTTTGTCTAGGTCAGCCCACACATTGTAGCTACGTTTTTATATCCTTTATTTGTTTCTATTGCTCTCATCGGTAATTTCTACTGTAACCAGGGTTGTTCTAGCTTATTTCTTTGCTTTTTTTTTAATTTTATGAATGCATAAAATGGGCAAATGACCAATGTCCCATTCATCTCTCTACAATTATGGAAAATTCTGATTGGCCATTTGTAAAGTTAATAATATGGGGCTGAATACAGTACTCAGTTTTTTCGGCAAAATTATGTAAATGGCAAAAAGGTTTTCAATAACCTTATACAGTCGAACTACCATAGCTCGAACACCTTTGGGACCATGAAAATTTGTTCGAGGCAGGGGTAGTTTGAGCCAAAGAGGGTAGATTTAAGAGCCAAGTCAGGAGGCATAATATGGACATCTTTTTTATTTTCTTCAAAATACAAATATGTTGTGTGTACTCATTAGAATCGCCTCAATGAGGCGATTCTAATGAGTACACACAACATACATTTTCAAAATAGAATAAGAAAAATATTCTACATATATGTAGACCTGCAGTAATGGAAAATGTTTCTTAGTGACTCAAGAATGAGTTGGAAACAGCAGTGATAAACGAGCCATCGGTGGTTTCACTGTATTACTAACCATAACATCTTTCTTAGCCTTGAACTGGATGCTGAGTATAGCTATTTTCGGCTGGGATCAGTTATGAATAGCGGTGATGTGTCTGGTGGACCAACAGACTTTTCATAGTTCGCTTCGGTATTCTACAAGAGGACCATTAAGGTCCTATAGATACCGTATATAGATACCATGCTAGTGACTTTGTTACAGAAAAACATGTCCACCTCTAGGGCTGCATAGATTTTGTGCAATATGTTATTACAAGTTATGTTAGGTTACAGAAAAACATATCCACCTCCAGGGCTGCCTAGATCTTGTGCAATATATATTAAGATGGTTGGTTGGTTGATTTGAGGTTTAACGTCCCTGTCAACACTGTAAAGGTCATTTTTGAGACGTTGCTTCCAATTTTGTGGGACTTTTACCCGACATTGAGATGAAATGACATCTCAAGCCCTGTCGCCCAATAAAACCAATAGGGTTTATTAGCATGGACCGTCCGCCTTGCACCGCGGTTCCTGGACAGGCTTAGATCTTTTAAGCTGTTTACCAGTACTAGTGTGCAGGCCGGATTCAGCTCTGCGTGGAAGCATCATGCAGCCCATATATTTCTTCAAGCCCCAATGGGCGGGGGCCGCAATATATATTAAGATGTTGAGAATAACTACATCTGAGAATGTCGTCTGCTTATGTCGTCTGCTGAATCTTCTTGCAAACTTTTAAAAATCTTTTTGCATAAAGGCAACAAGTGTAGCCCCAGATCAGACTGCTCCTAGAGGAGCAGTCTGATTTGGGTCCCAGTGTTTGCAAAAATTACTTTTAAAGTTAAAGTAACCGGCAGACGACAAAACAAGACAACAATTGTTGAGCTTGTAATTTTATGGGTTAATGCTGCAGTCTAACACAAATAGTTTGTTCTATTAGAGATTTTTGGAGCAGAGTCATTCTTGACCCTAGGGCTTTATTTTTCTTGGTAGAAATCCACTAGATGAAGCTACTTAACAAATATCAAAGGCCCAGGCCATCTAGTTTTAGGCAAGTAAGCTTTTCTCTGTACAAAAGAAAATAACCTCAAGGTGGGGGCATTTTTCATCCCAGAGCTATAGTATGAACGATCTTGATAGAGGTCCACTGGATGAAGCTACATACCAAATATCCTAGCCCTGGGCCTTCCTTTTGACACCCACTTGGGCAGGGCCATTTTTGACTCCAGGGCGAGAATTTGAACATTTTCTACAGAGGTTAACAGGAAGAAGCCACATACCAAATATCCAAGACCTGGGCCTTCTGGTTTCAAACAAGATTTCTTAAGGTTTTCATTATTTGCCACAAAAAACAGCTCTGCAGAGAATGGAGTTCTTTGAACCAACTTTGAAAGAGAACTACCCAAAAACCATTTCCATGGTAACAGTGTTGGGCCAGATGTTGAGATAAGCTGGTTCTGTGGATGAACCAACATTTGATCCTTTAACAGCTCAAATATAACCCATTGAATACTTGTGGACTTTTCCACTGCTACATGTTGGGCAAGTCCATTTGTCATACATTTATAAGGGGTGCCAGGCCTATTTTTTCATTTTTATTCTATTTAAGACAGAAAATTCTGTTAGCAAATAGTGCAGGCCCTGATCAGATGCCGCATTCTGCGGCGTCTGATCTAGGCCTGCACTGTTTGCCAAGGTAACACTTTAGGGGTTTCCCACAAACAATGGATTAACCTACCTGTCATGAGTAGCAATTCCATCTTTGTCATATCTTACATCTTTGGCATACTTCACCACCAAACATTTGTAGTTGGCAATTTGATACCTCTTCATTCTTCTCATAAGTTCAGTCCTGAAAAGAATTACAAGGTTCTGACATGGCCGGCCTGATAAATCAAAATTTTCAACTACTGGCCTGAAAAATGATCAAATCTTTTTTTTACCCTGACAACCCTGAGAAACACTACATATGAAAATGTCGTCTGCTTATGTTGTCTGCTGAATTTTATTGCAAACTTTCTCAAAATATTTTTGCATACAGGCAAACAGTGTGGACCTAGATCCGACTGCTCCTAGAGAAGCAGTCTGATCTGGGTCCACAGTTTGCAAAAACTAATTTTTAAGTAATTGGCAGATGTCAAACCAGATGACCATTGTCGTGATTTGCATTTTATGGGTTAACCCTTATTCCGATGAACAAGAACCCCCACCGCCCAAACTTTGCAATCAGTGTAGATCCGGATCAGAGGCCATCTGATCTGGATCTACAATGTTTGTCATTTAGTTTGCAAATTTGAATAATACATTATATCAAGTAATTTGATTAATTGATTTCAGAAATGGGGGTGGCTAAAAATTGTAGGATAAGGGTTAAGAATAGCTGAGTGTCACAATTTGCCCCTTTACAATCAAAGTATTTTTTTGGGCAAGTGAAATAGTGCTCAAGTTTGAACTTATCCTGGGCAACTGAGCAATGTTTTGTTTGTTTGATTTGAGGTTTAACGTCCCCGTCAACACTGTAAAGGTCATTTTGGAGACGTTGCTTCCAATTTTGTGGGCTTTTTACCCGACATTGAGATGAAATGACATCTCAAGCCCTGTTGCCCAATGAAACCAATAGGGTTTATTAGGATGGACGGTTCACCTCGCACCGCGGTTCCTGGACAGGCTTAGATCCTCTAAGCGGTTTACCAGTACTAGTGTGCGGGCCGGATTCAGCTCTGCGTGGAAGCATCATGCAGCCCATATATTTCTTCAAGCCCCTATGGGCGGGGGCCTACTGAGCAATGTATTTGTCAAGTCACACCTGACATATTAGTTTTCTCTGCCATTGTTTAACCCTTTTTGTACCAAATGGAATCTTCCTCCTAATATATACCAGGAGTCCATTCAAAAATTAAGGGGTGTAAGGTTGTGATTTCTTCAAAATTTACTTGGAAAATGGCTTAACTTTTCACAAACAGTGTAGGCCCTGATCAGACGCCGCGTTCTGTGGCGTCTGATCTGGGCCTGCACTGTTTGCCGGGATACCCGTTTTGGGGTTTCCGGTACAAAATGGTTTAAAACTTAAAAGGAGACAAATTTTTTTAACCCTGTTCACTTACATTGTACCTTTGATCTGAGTCCCTCCAAAACAGGGGTCTACTCTTAAAGGGGCTCTTACACTGTCACGATTTTGGCCACGACTCACCACGATTTTTTAAATCGTGGTAAATCGTGATCAAAGTCGGCAGAGATCTTGAGGAATCGTGGTTGATCGTGATAGTTCGGGAGTGACCACGACTGTTTTGGACATGTTCAAAACATTCGTGACAAGTGGGCATCATTTTTCAAATCGTAGAGCGGTCGTAGAGAAATCGTAGGTCAGTCGTGAGCCGTCGTCGTGGTAATCGTGGCCAATCGTGAATAATCGTGACTGAATTCTATCAAAATTGTGCTACGACGAGACAGGATCATCTACGATGCCTCTATGATTCCGTTGCGACTGCCGTACGATCTACAACGATATCATGACGACTGCTCACGACAATGCAAGATTCACCAGGAATGCACTACGATTGATGACGACGCTAGCACGATTTATCCCGACGCTACGTCGAACGCACTACTTTCTCCACGTAACTTTGTACATATAATTAAGCAACTATGGTCAACTGTCACCTGTCCCTCCTGTTCCTCTGCACCTCCAGTTGTTCAGCCATTGCAATGTCATTTTCGATCATGTCTTGTTCGAGCTGAACTAAATTTTGAAGATACAGAAGCCTTTGACCTGGCTGCAAAAACATTTTCGTCAGATGCTCTCTACAGAAATGGTTGAAACTGAATGACACTGTGCATTTGATGAACACTTTTATATACCCAGATCGTTATAAATCCTGACGAATCGGGAGAAGTCTTGGTTAATTGTGAGTAAATCGTATCGAATCCTCCATGATCGTACTGAGTCTTTGATCATCGTGCCTTGGTCGTAGAGCAGCCTGGCAGGGAT
This sequence comes from Lucinisca nassula, assembly GCA_963580285.1. Classification (NCBI taxonomy): domain Eukaryota; kingdom Metazoa; phylum Mollusca; class Bivalvia; order Lucinida; family Lucinidae; genus Lucinisca; species Lucinisca nassula. The sequence continues at coordinate 104,151,513 of OY757011.1, forward strand.
CATGAGAAATCGTGTATGATCGTCTGATATCTTGAAGCAATCATGGTGCAGTCGTAGAAGAATCCTAGAGGATCGTAAGACATTGTGGTCGATCGTAGAGGATCGTTGTAGATCGGCTCCATTATAAGAATGATAAGAAAACATGTATCGGGAAATGTTGTCTGTTTTTTTTTTTTTTTTTTTGGTTTGGGTTTTACGGCCCTTTCAAGATTATTTCACTCATATCGAGCCGATCGTTAATCAGAGGTGGGCGAAAACCGGAGTACCCGGAGAAAAACCACCTGACCTTCCGTTGCAGAACTTGGCGTCTCACACGTGGCCCGAGCGAGGCTCGAACCTACGGCGGTGAGAGACCTAATGACTAAGAGTCAGCGCTCTTATCCACTAGGCCACGGAGGCCCGTAAATGTTGTCTGTTTATTTTGTCTGCTGCATCTTCTTACAAACTTTTTAAAGAATATTATAGCATACAGGCAAGTTGAGGCAAAGGGGTCGAAATTTTATGAAGGACAAACTTGCCCTGCAGGGCAAGTGCTCCCAAAAAAGATTAACTTACCCTGCTTCTTGGCGTGAAAATGATAAAAAAAAAAATGAAATCATTGTTTTTCTTCATTCAGAAAATGAGCAAATCATGTAAATGAAAATGGCTATAGACAATAATAAAAGTTAAAATCTTATAAGACCAGACAGACAATGTGCCACCTCCATGCACAAATGCTTTTTGCAAATTTTTACTTTCAATTTTTTCTATTTCACCGGAACTTTCCATCGGTAATGACGGTTTCGTCCCAGTTCAAATTCCTACTATTTTTTTCCTAGGACTTGTTTCTAGAGATTTCTGCACCAAAGTAGCTTTTTCTGCTTAATCCTTATCTTGCTGTTCACGACAACCCCTATCTTTGAAAACAGTGTAGATCCAGATCAGATGGCTTCTGAAGAAGCCATCTGATCAGGATCTACACTGTTTGGCATTCAGTTTATGAATTTGTAGCAATAAATTACATCAAGTAATTTGATTGGTTGATAGACACAAATGGGTGTGGCTTAAATGAATATTCAGCAAGATAAGGGTTAAAGGCAGTATGTGAGAATAAGGTGCCATACAACTATGCTTTTGTAATCATACAGTTATTGAGGGGAAACAAATAGCACGCAAATGCATTGGAACGAATCTGCCTCAGGTTGACCATCTCTCTGCACATGCGCAATAACTTATTTACAATCTCTATTTGCAGGCCTCGGTAGCTCAGTAGGATGCGCGTCTGACGTGATCAGGAGGATGCCGGTTCGATACCCCCTGGGGTCGGCGACACTCTTTCGTGGAGATTGATCATGAAATCTTTTCTATGGTCATTCTCTCCCTTCTGCTGATTCAAGAAAGCAGTTGACAGTTTCTGGTGAAAGAATGTGAAGTGTACTGGTTAACCGCTTATATAAGCTTGCCCAGGAAAAGTGTGGATAGGCAAACTGACCGGCTCAAAAATGACCTGAAGTAGTGCTGACTGGGCCATTAAACTCAAATACAAACAAAACAAATATCTATTTTGGGTTTTGGAAACACATCACACGATGCGGAAAATATTCACAATTCATGCAATTCAACATTTGTTTGCAAGCCAGTAACAAATTTCATTCGTCCTTTAAGACTTACCGACCAACTAATCATAAATATGAGAAGACGATTGTAAATTTTTACATCTGGGCAAAGAGTGTGGACCCTGATCAGACTGTACCTAGAGGAGCTGTCTGATTTGGGTAAATACTGTTGCAACAATGACTTTTAACCCATTTAGTACCAGAAACCCCAAAACGGGTACCCTGACATGCTTCTACGATGAATACTGTGTCGTCTATCCTGCTCACAAGGTTTTCAAGGTCAAGTCCATTGTGACCTTGACCTTTGACCCCTGACCTTGAAATTCAATAGGGTTCATCCTCTGTACATGGTGAACATTTGTGGAAGGTTTGATGCTTCTACGATGAATACTGTGACCTTGAAATTCAATAGGGTTCATCCTCTGTACATGGTGAACATTTGTGGAAGGTTTGATGCTTCTACGATGAATACTGTGTCGTCTATCCTGCTCACAAGGTTTTCAAGGTCAAGTCCATTGTGACCTTGACCTTTGACCCCTGACCTTGAAATTCAATAGGGTTCATCCTCTGTACATGGTGAACATTTGTGGAAGGTTTGATGCTTCTACGATGAATACTGTGTCGTCTATCCTGCTCACAAGGTTTTCAAGGTCAAGTCCATTGTAACCTTGACCTTTGACCCCTGACCTTGAAATTCAATAGGGTTCATCCTCTGTACATGGTGAACATTTGTGGAAGGTTTGATACTTCTACCATGAATACTGTGTCGTCTATCCTGCTCACAAGGTTCCGGACAGACACACACACAGACACACACACTAACTCACGGACGCACGGCACCGATGCTATATCCCCATTCGCAACGTTGTTGCGAGGGGATAACAAAAAGGGTCAGAATAACAAAATAGTGTTGCACCTGATATTTCCTAAAAAGGCAATTCTGTCTCAATAGTTATGGAAATCAATGTACATGAGCAACAGGGTTCTGTGAGTTTATGATCAATACTTACGTTTTTCCTGAGAACATTGGCCCAAAAATCACCTGAAACAAATGGAAATAAAAATGATAATTGATAATTGATCAGTTTTAACCCATTGCATGGGGGAAACCCTTAAAGGGGTATCTTGGCAAACAGTGCAGGCCCAGATCAGACACCGCAGAAAGCAGCATCTGATCAGGGCCTGGACTATTTGCTAACAGAAATTTCCTTCAAAAATAAAATAGGCATACCACCCCTTATATGACAAATGAACTTGTCCAACATATAGCATTCACCAGTATACAATGGGTTAAGTGTTTGGGTATTTTTTCCTTTTTATTTTGCTTAGGGGTTAATAGCCCAGTCAACAGTACTAAAAACATAGCAAGTTGATCAGTTGAATCCCGACTAACATTGCAAATACATGAAGTGTAGATTCAGGACAGTCAGATGCCATCTGATCAGGATCTACACTGTTTGTGATGCAGTTTGCAAATTGAACTAATACATGTTCATTATGTCAAGTAATTAGATTGGTGTATGGTCAGAAATGGGTGAGGGCAAGGGGAAAATGTGTACAGTCCAACTTTGACGGCTCGAACCCCTTTGGGACCATGAAAATTTATTCGAGACAGGGGTAGTTCGAGCCACTGATGGTTACTGTCAGGAGCCATAACGAGATACTTTTGAACATCTTTTCGATGTTATATAATGAAAATGTATGCTGTGCGTACTCATTAGAATCGCCTCCGCGAGGCGATTCTAATGAGTACATACAGCATTCATCTGCAAGATAAAAGACTAAAATCTCCGCAATTATCCCCCACCATTTCTTATCTTGAGGATTTCCCTAGGGGCTCAAAAAAGAGTTCGACCAAGCCATGGTAAACGAGCCATCGGTGTTCGAGTCATCGAAGTTCTACTGTATTTGTTTTACGTCCCACTGAATAACTGTGAATAACTGTGAATGAATGTTTTATTTGTTTGGGGTTTAACGTCCATGTCAACACTATATACATGGATGAAAGTTCTAAAACTCTGGAATCCTGAAATTTATCTATATTTTCAAATCCTGAAAAGGCAATTTTCCCTATACTAAATACAGGGATGAAAAGTCTCCAAATCCTGAAAGCAGGAATGATCCTGAAAATGTTCACCAACAATTTTGGAGAACTTGCTTACAATTTTTTTAGACTTTTACTAAACATCGAGATGAAATGATTTAAAGCCCTGCTGCCCAATGAAAGCAACAGGGTTTATTTGCATGGATGGTCCGACACACACCCTTTGCCTGGACAGGCGTGTACCTTCTAAGCGGGTTACCAGTACTCATGTGCGCGGTTGGTTTCAGCACTCCGTGGAATAGGCGAGGCACTTTAATTTTTATGGTCAAACTAATTCCTTGAGAAACTCTTTTAACACCAAAACACAGGGCTATACTATACACCTCAACCTCGTTATAACACGGAACTCCGGGTCCAACCAACTGACCTTGTTAGTTAACCGAATTGTGTTATAAACGCCGACCGTATCTGTCACAGATTGACACTATGGTGATCAATAGTTTTCCAAACAAGATGATGTGTGGTCCAGTTAATAACCGCATTTCCCGACTAAAATGTGTTTAGTACTAATCAATGGCAGTAAATACCATGGCCCATCTAGTCAAACAAGTCTCTTTAATTGAAACCAGCTGATAAAACACGTTTTTATCCACACAATTGTCAGATCTTACAGCGAGTATGACACCATTTTGATAGCTGGTTCTTGGCTATTGTCTGGTTCTGAACTATTGGCTATTGTCCGGGACAGTACCGAACTACAGTACCGTCAATAAATTTCAATGGTAAAATTACTGAATTAGGGTTCGGAACCGGACAATGTTCAACGCTTACGAGAAATTTGAATTACTTCCCTTGGAATGTCTCACCCTTTTGGCGCACGTGGTCTTTGAATGATTTTTTACTTTGAAAATCGATCATAAATATGTTTTATCATTTGCTTTTAAGCTGCAATAAATCTGACTTTCTTTTACAAGTGGCTCTAGAAAATCAGTTTTATTGCAGTTCACGGATCAGATCGTCTGCATCGATGTTTAAAATTTCTGCTGAGCAGTGATCCTTAACAGAGCGTGATATTTTTTTTTGGTTGCGTAACGGAATTCTTTAATCTCTTTATCTCGCTAAGCCAACACTTATGATTGTGCCGATGGCAGTTCATGTTTATCATGCGTGTCAACAGGTTTATATACTGTATATTCAACCCTGCTAATATCAATGACATGTTTGGAGGCCAGCAAAAAATATCAAAAAGTACTGAAAATAGATCGTGTTAGCTACCGTATTATCGCAGTCAAAAGTAGGAGCCTGATAGAACCCTCGGAAAATATTTAGTAGGGGAAAATATGGGGTCCAAACCAAAACGGTGTTATATCCAAATTTGTGCTGTAACGAATCGTGCTATAACGAGCTCCGGGTGTATTTATTACCAAAAAAAGTCCTCAAAAAATATCCGTGCCAGTTCCGAGAAAATTAGATTTAATCCGCAGAACAAGAGGGCCCAGAGGGCCCTGGTTCGCTCACCTGATCCAATGTATAACAAGTGGGCCCCGGGCAGGGTCAATTTTGGCCCCAGGGCTATGATTTGAACAATCTTGGTAGAGGTCCACAAGATGAAGCTTCATATCGAATATGAAAGACCTGGGCTTTGTGGTTTCAGAGAAGAAGATTTTAAAGGTTTACCCTGCATATAGTAGTCTATGTAAAACAAGATTTTCCCAATATAAGTCTATGAAAAACCAAAGGGCCCCGGAGCGGGGGCATTTTTGGCCCCAGGGCTATAATTTGAACAATCTTGGTAGAGGTCCACTAGCTGAAGCTTCATAACAAATATCAAAGACCTAAGCCTTGTGTTTCAGAGAAGATGATTTTTAAAGATTTCCCCTATATAAGTCTATGTAAAACCAAAGGGCCACATGGCGGGGACATTTTTGGTCTCAGGGCTATAATTTGAACAATCTTTATAGAAGTCCACTAGCTGGCTTTCATAACAAATATCGAAGACCTAAGCCTTGTGGTTTCTGAGAAGAAGATTTTTCAAGATTTTCCCATATAAGTCTATGTAAAACCAAAGGGCCCCGGAGCGGGGACATTTTTGGCTCCAGGGCTATAATTTGAACAATCTTGGTAGAGGTCCACAAGATGAAGCTTCATACCAAATATCAAAGACCTGGGCCTTGCAGTTTCAGAGAAGAAGATTTTTAAAGATTTTCCCTATATAAGCCTATGTAAAACAAAAGGGCCCCGGGGCGGGGGCATTTTTGGCCCCAGCACTATAATTAAAACAATCTTGGTAGGGGTCCACTTGATGAAGCTTCATACCAAATATCAAAGACCTGGGCCTTGCGGTTTCAGAGAAGAAGATTTTAAAGATTTTCCCTATATAAGCCTATGTAAAATCAAAGGGTCCCGGGGAGGGGACATTTTTGGCCTCAGCACTATAATTTGAACTAGAGCTGCCGCCTAACGGGCGCCAATTATACCCCCGCATGCGTTGTCCGACAAATTTTTACAAGTATTTGACCCTGAGGAAGGTCAACGTAAAGGTCAAGGTCAGGTTTGTGTATATCAATCTTAAGTACTAGTGGCAAGGTGTGTGAATATTAAAGAAATCGGTCAAAGAATAAGGAAGTTATGAGCAATGTTAAAGTTTTTTGTAACGGACCGACGACAGACGACAAGCTGACTCCTATATACACCCTTCAAACTTTGTTTGCGGGGGTATAACAATCTTGGTAGGGGTCCACTAGATGAAGATTCATACCAAATATCAAAGACCTGGGCCTTGCGGTTTCAGAGAAGAAGATTTTTAAAGATTTTCCCTATATTAGCCCATGTAAAACCAAAGGGCCCCGGTGCGGGGGCATTTTTGGCCCCAGCACTATAATTTGAACAATCTTGGTAGGGGTCCACTAGATGAAGCTTCATACCAAATATCAAAGACCTGGGCCTTGAGGTTTCAGAGGAGAAGATTTTTTAAGTTTTCGGTGAAAAAAATCTATATTTGGCTTCTGTGACCTATATGTGCAACGGACCGGAACCATTTGAACAACTTTGAAAGGGGACCACCTAAGGATAATTCCTGTGAAGTCTGGTCAAAATCCGATCAGTGGTTTAGGAGGAGATGTCGTTTGAAGAAAAAGTTTACGGACGGACGCACGCACGACGGACAAAAAGGGATCCCAAAAGCTCACCTTGTCACTACGTGACAGGTGAGCTAAAAAGCATTAAATAAGTAATGGCCCGATAATAGCACCATACACTGTTTTACCGGCTGTAAGGCGAGCTCTCCTCAGGCGCAAACAAATGATGTCATCAAAAACAAAACTTACGTCAGAAATTGTTAAATTATTATCAAACGAAGAAGCTTTCTCCTGATTGATAAATGGAAATAGTTTGCTCAAAATTGTTCGAAATATGGTACACGGAGGCTATGCATTTTCCCAAATCTATCCACCAATATGTGTTTGAATCCACAAAATTAAGAAGGTTTGGCGGACACAAGCAGAGGATGCAGATTCCCGCTATATATATATTTTTTTTAATACATGCCATTTATATTTTCCTTGTATGCTATTGATAAACAAGATCTATGTTCAAGTTGTAAAAATAATCATTTTTTTTTTTGGTCGGAAAATACATTTGTCAATGTCTCATGACAAAATTTTAATGTATGGAAGCACAGTTGATGACCTGAATGCCAGGGTGCTTAAGGAATGTGGTACTGAAATTTCACCTGAGCTGGCCTTTATCTTCAATGAATCACTTGCCCAGGGCACTGTACCAGATGACTGGCGACAAGCTAATGTTACCCCGGTCTATAAAAAAGGAGAAAAATACGACGCAGCAAATTATAGACCAGTGTCGCTAACATGCATCTGTTGCAAAACCCTGGAGCATATAATAGTTAGTAACATCAACACGCACCTAGCCTTTGAGAGCATTCTTGCTGACTGTCAACATGGTTTCCGAAGTCAAAGGTCTTGCGAAACTCAATTAGTTCAGTTTTACCATGACATTGTGAGCAATCTGGATGGGTCCACAAACCGTGGCCACAAACAGACTGACTTGATTATCATGGACTTCACTATGACAAGGTACCTCACAGAAGGCTATTGTATAAATTGGATTACTATGGGATAAGAGGATCCACACATAGGTGGATTAGCTCATGGCTCTCGGGGCGCTCACAACAAGTTGTACTTGATGGCCAAGCGTCTGATCCAGTCCCTATTTTATCTGGTGTCCCCCAAGGTTCGGTCCTTTTCTTGGTATTCATTAATGATCTCCCTGATAATATCAGGTAATCTGTCTGTTTGTTTGCTGATGATTGTGTCCTTTATAGGAATATATATTCTTCTTCTGACTGTCTTATTCTACAAGATGAGCTGAATCAACTAGCACAGTGGGAGGCCGATTGGCAGATGAAGTTCAATTCAAGTTCAATGTGGCCAAATGTCATTCAATGAGGGTGTCGCGACACCCTCCGGACAAACAAATTAAGTTTGACTATAAACTACACCAGCAAATCTTGGAACAGGTTCAATCCGCCAAATATCTTGGTATCACCATCACTGATGATCTTGATTGGGGTCAACACGTTTCAGAAATAACATCAAAAGCAACTAGGACTTTAGGATTTCTTAGACGAAACTTGGCTTTTGCACCTAGGCAGACAAAGGATGTTGCATATAAAACATTGGTTCGCCCTCAGCTAGAACATGCATCACCCATTTGGCATCCCTATGTTAAAACTCAGATTCAGCAGGTGGAGAAGGTGCAGAAGACAGCTGCCCGATGGACCTACCAACGATGGCGCAATAGAAGCAGCGTCGGTGACATGCTTAACAAGCTAGAATGGCCGTCCCTAGAGGCCCGTCGTGAGCAGTCCATCCAGTACACCTTTAAAGCGTTGCTAGCACGGTATATCATCATGAAATCATGCCTATATAATCATGCCCTGTAAAACTGGGGTTAACTTCACTTTAGATTATGTATATTGTATCAACATAAAAACAGTTTGTGGGTTTTGTTAGAACTACCTCATTCGCTAAGACTATCAAACAATGGCAAACAGTTTAGATCCTGATCAGATGGCTCATTAAGGAAACTCGCCTATTCAAATATATTGGAAAAATTGTCAAAAATGATAATAATTAGGCATATGTACATTAAAATATGTGTAATAGTTTGATAATAAGTCAATTCCAACCCTAATATACACATATTCTAATTATGGGGGCCGAGTTTGTCAGGGGCCGAGTTTGTTAGGGGCAGAGATGTCCCGTCACCTCTACTGGTCGCGGGACGTTTCGGTCCCGAGTTGTTTCGGTCCCTGGGTCGTTTCGGTCCTGAGTCGTTTCGGCCGGGTCGTTTCGGCCTGGGTCATTTCGGCCCAATTTCGGGGGTGGGTCGTTTCGGCCTGATTTTGTTGTCACTTTATTTACATGTATATATATTTTGTTTGTCGAAGATCTATCAGCCTGTGCTGTTGCTATCTTCGCTCGTTTTAAGCCTTTAATAGGCCAGAAAACAGTGCTTTTTCGAACTGCGTAGACTCGGAGATCAGCCTATGTGTTTGCTATCTTCACTCGTTCAGTTTTTAATAGCTCAGAAAACAGAGGGCTTTTCAAACTGTGTAGACTCTGCTCACTATGAACAGATTTATAGGTTATTAAGTCTTTGAAGGTGTCACAATGACAGATGCAGGCTGATCAGATAAAATAATTAGGCTACATTTAGCAAATATTTCGCATGCTGTTCTCAAAATGTGCGTGTCATTGATACTAGTACAGTAGAATTCCGCTTAAAGACCACTCTTATATTAGGACCACTCCACTATTAAGACCGGTTTTCGCCAGACCCAAATTATTTCTTATATAATCAATTAAGACCACCCCGCTTTTCAGTATTTAGACCGCTTTCAAAAGACCGAATCTACCATTACTGTTCTTTATTGAGACCACTTTTTGGCCAAGTCAAGTTAATTTGTATCTCTCAGACCATTGGTCAATATAATTTTGTGCTGGATTCCTCATCATTGCAACAGATCTTGGTAATGTCCCCACATTTCCCTAAAGGTGTGAAAAACAGCAGTTTACCTGTACTAATCAGTGTGTTGTTTTGACAAGAATTTTTTTGTTAGGTGAATAAATAGTTTTAATAATTATGGTAATGTACAGCTCTTTGTTCTTCAGAAAGAAGATTATTTTGGAACAATTGTCATCATTAATGTGATTTTTATTGGTGTAATAATGCCTTTAATTACATATAATGAGGAAAAGAACACTAAAGTTAAAGACAGCAAGATTTACTAAAATGCAATAAAATAGGCACAGTGCTCATAAAAAATATTTAAATCAATCTTGCCAGCAATATTTTTCCCCAATTCCATTATAAGGGACCACTTTTAGAAGTCTAGAAAGTGATCTTAATAGCGGAATTTTACTGTAAATACTGATCATTCTCAGACAATAATGAAGTCCTAGTCACATCTCCTCGTTGGTGCTAACTGGAAACATGGCTATGGATAGAACTTTTAAAACACTTTATTTGGGCTATCATAACAAGGTCTTTGAAATAATATTCCGAATTTAAATAATAATTACTATTCAATATGTTTTATACAGAACAAATGTTATCTAATAAAATCGGACCGAAACGACCCAGGCCGAATCGACCCAGGGCCGAAACGACCCACCGAAATAGGCCGAAACGACCCAGGTCCAAATTTCGGCCGAAACGACCCAGGCCGAAACGACCCGGCCGAAACGACTCAGGACCGAAACGTCCCGGATTCCCTCTACTACATGTGTATTTCGCAACCTTATAAACATTTAATATACAATCAGAATCAGAATTGTTACTGGTAACACGTCAAATGACATTCATACAACTACTTAAACAAGAAGAATAGGCTACACCGGGGCCACCAATAAAGTTTAAAGAAGACCTACAGAGCGAGATGAAGAACCTTCGGGGTTCACCATTCTCGATTTCGGAAATGGTAAATCCAACAAAAGCCTACCCGACCATGTCTTTCTCTAAACGTGGAACTAAACTGTCACACTTGACAATTCTTTAGTGGTGCGCTAGAGAGAAAAAAATAAAGGAAAAACATAGTATTGGTAGAAGAAATAGGTCAGACAATCGGAGTATCAAGAATGCAATAAGGAAAAGAAAGAAAATTAAGAAAAGTTTGTTCCCAGCCACTTTTCGCCCATCAGAGTGAGACCTGTCCGCCTTCCCTGGGGGTACCTGGGTGCCAGACCCGACGGCATAGCTCAACACTCATCTGGGTGTACGTTCATGGCCGGGAGAAAAGTCCCTACCCTGGGGGTACCTGGGTGCCAGACCCGACGGCATAGCTCAACACTCCTCATCTGGGTGTACGTTCATGGCCGGGAGAAAAGCCCCAACCCTATCCAATACATTTCGATAGAAAGTTGTTTTTCTTGTACCTGAATGTGACCAGCTTTCTTCGGTGAGCTGATCTGTGGGGATGCAAGAACATGATGCGAAGACATCATCTTACAAATGTTATCAGTCAAATTTAACTTGGTAAAAGGAACTCAAAACAACGAGGAAAAAGTCGAAATTCCCTCCAAATGGTCGCACTTGTTGCATCAATTCGGGAGAGTATAAAAGCCGGGACTAATGGTCCGCAGTCCGGTAACAAGATGTTTCGCCCCTAAGACCCCCCCCCCCCCCCCCCCCCCCCCTTTTTAGCTCACCTGCCATGTAGTGACAAGGTGAGCTTTTGGGATCACTTTTTGTCCGCGTCCGTGCGTGTGTGCGTAAACTTTTTCTTCAAACAACTTTTTCTTGAGCAAGGCACTTCATCCACATTGCTTAAAAAAAAAAGAAAGAAAAGATAAAATACAGTATATATTTTATTTCCAATCAAGGACCCTCTCGGGTAGATAAAAAATGTTAAAACATATTATTTGATTAAAAAAAAAAAAAAAAAAAAAATAGACAAAAGTGCCCAGTGGGGCACGTATACCCCCGGCCAGTGCCATCACCTCAGCTGAAACAAGAACTACAAAGGGAAATAACTCTAAAATGCCTGACCCCTTGGCCCTTATTTTCTTTCCCACAATACAACTAGTCATACTGATCATGTTTGCAAAATTTCAAGTTTCTATGTACAGTAGTTATTGAGAAATCTTTGACACAAAATAAAAATATACACTATTAAACAGCAAGAACTACAAAGGAAAATAACTCTAAAAGGCCTGACCCCTTGGCCCTTATTTTCTTTCCCACAATACAAGTAGTCATACTGATCATGTGTGCAAAATTTCAAGTTTCTATGTGAAGCAGTTCCTGAGATATCTTTGACACAAAATAATTGTTTACGGACACACAGACGGGACGGAAAAGACAAAAACTATATACCCCCATTGCATACTTCGTATGCCGGGGGTATAAAAAAAACAATGATGATGATGATAAGGTGAAATGTATGAATGAGTGAACGAAGCCGACGGCCTATACAGATACATTCAAGAATAAGATTTTTAATGAACATTAGAAGTTTTATGTCTTTTTTTCAAAACAACAATATATATAGGAACCAAGTGCCATCAAAAGGGACTGGTCTTCTTGTATTAAAATCCATTTACATTTGTCAATATTATTTAGACTTGCAAAATTGCTGTTACTGTTTGCGAACTTTTGGAATAGCTTAGCCCTTTCAACATCGTAAAACGAACACTGTGACAAGAAATGAATTTCATCTTCAATTGCGTTATGATTACAGGATCTGCATAATCTTTCCTCTCTAGTCAAAGACCCTTTTTTTGAATATCTACCGCTTTCAGTCAAGAGATTATGAGCACTAATTCGTAGTTTACATATAGCTTTCCGCAAATTAAATTGTTGTATATTCAAGTATGGTTCTCGACAGAACTTACTTTTCAAGCTAAAATAAAAGTTAAGCTTTCCATCCAACAATTTCTTTTCCCTTTCATGCCTCCAGAATGATTCAAATTTCTTCATCACACTCCTTTTAACAATAGCTATCAACTGATTTTCCCCAAGGTTTCTACAAGCAAAAATATTAAGGTTAAGCAACTTAAGAATATAAACCGCTGATGTAAACCAGGTTTGAACCCCCTTGCTATGCAATTCTTTAGTCAAATCATATGCCTGTTTTAACAGACCATCTGTTAGATTTTCAAGTCTATACAGATATTTTACAATCGACAGAATAACACACTGGTCAATACATACGCACAGGCTGCGTAGCGGTCGCATAGGCTTCGTATTTTGGACGCATAGGCTTCGATGAAAAATGGCGGCTGACAGTTCGTCGCTGCAGGTAAGAAACTGTTTTTACGTTAGTCTAACTGTTGTATAGCGTTGCCCAATACTGACATCTGCCTTACGGACCACTTTATTAATGTGCGTCTTCGTCTGTTGCAAGAAAAAGTTTGAAAAACGGAATATGGAAAAATAGACCCCAAAAGAAATTTGACATTCAGCACAGATTCACCTGTATTTTCACTTTGGTCCGGTCTTCCTATGTAACTACACGTTTTTGGCTGGTGTTCTGGCCGATAAATTGTGACTAACGATAATGAAATCCAAAAGCTAATATGTAACTTTCGTCACATCTTTTGCGAAAGAGAAAAATGTTGATATTTCGATACAACGCATGTAGCTTCGTTACCGATTACAACGCAGAGGCTGCGAATTAAATTTGAAAGCCCTGTATTATGTAGAATAATAGCGAATGCTATTTAATTAATATCGAGAAATCAGTCAACCAGCGATGCTAAAGACATTCTGTATCATTTATACCGAACACATTTTCAGTCTCAGCTATGCAAATACTACATTTTGATTCAAATGTACAAAATCTGTCAAGTTACAACTATTTACACTACCGTTGATAAACTTGGTAAGTCGTCGTCAAATCTGTTAAGTATTTAGCAAAATAATATGAGCACTTTATGAATAGTAGAAGTAAAACAAAGATCAGGAATTGATACAATTAACTTACTCCACCCATAAAAGACACCAAAGGGAAAGAAATACAAACATTAAGCGACCAGACCATAATGGAAACCTAAACAAAGGAAGGCCATAAGGACAGTTACTTTCCCACAAAATGGCCATGTGGCTATCCAAAATTAAAAGACACAAGTGATACACACAGTAAGTAACAAACAACAACATAAATAAATCGCCACAGAAGAGCCGCCTTGGAACGGTCAGTGGAAGATTTCCACTGGGGGGGGGGGGGGGGGGGCTTAAATCGATTTTACGTGGCCACAATCCTCGCCCTTACTTCTGTCGCGATTTAGACAAATAATTTGTTCAGTCCGCATGAAGGCCTCCTAACTCATCAGTGCAACATCTCCGTGAACACAAAAATCAAAGAAACACAGAGGTGAGACAACGGTGAGGACTCGACAGCAAGAAACCACTGAAATGCTGGAGCAAAAGAAAACCAACAGTTAGACTCCGATGAGCCCGACCAGAGACAGAGCATCAGGCACCAACCAGCATTATCTCTCTAATTCTCAATAAGCCTTTACGTTGGAGCCGTCATAGAATCTGAGGCCTGACCCACCGGCGTGCAATTAAAGAGGGAAGCAAAGTTGCCAACCGTGATTGGGTTAACTACCATGCATGCAGTCTGTCGTATAATATCCATGTTGTACCCAATCTTTTTATATCGAAGAATGATTTTACGAAATTGGGTGCTGAAGTCATTGCGGTTATATATTTTTCTGAATTTATATACTAAGTCACCATAAAATTCGGGTTCCGATAGACCTTGTTGCAGAAGAGATTTAAGTCCAATATTGAATTTTGAAATTAAATCAGAATGGCGTCTATAAAATTTTGAAAAGGCTTTGCGTAGTTTATGGTACCGATAACCCTGAATAAGGAGTTTAGCCGTTAATAATTTATTACGAGTGTTGAAGTCAGTTACATGACTACACACTCTAGCAAATCGAATTAATTGCGAAATATAAACGCCATAGGATGGCGCACGAGGAACATCACCATCCAAAAAAGGAAAATTTACAATCTCAAAATCAAAGTCATCGCGTTTATCATAAATTTTGCACGAAACAAATCCATCTACAATAGATAGATGTAAATCCAAAAACGGGGCCTCGGTATCAGAAGAATTTGCTTTATTTAACTGAAGTTCTAGGGGGTAAATCTGACTGATCAAACCATCAAAATAGGTATTATCAATATTTAATAAATCATCTAAATATCTAGAAGTAGAGCTAAAAGTTTCAATAATTTCAGATTGGTTATCAATGGAAAGCGACAAAATGAAGTCTCTTTCATAACAATACAAGAACAGATCAGCCACAAGAGGTGCGCAATTAGTACCCATCGGAATACCCACAATTTGTCTAAATAACTTAGTACCGAATCTAATATAAATATTGTCAAGTAGAAAGGTGAGGGCATCACACACTTTCTGACATGACCAAAGTGTATAATTCTTATGCTCTTTAGAAGTGAA
Source organism: Lucinisca nassula (assembly GCA_963580285.1). Taxonomy (NCBI): domain Eukaryota; kingdom Metazoa; phylum Mollusca; class Bivalvia; order Lucinida; family Lucinidae; genus Lucinisca; species Lucinisca nassula. The sequence continues at coordinate 104,166,646 of OY757011.1, forward strand.
AAATGCATTTCTGACATTACATTACATGTCGTGTTTTTTTTTATTTTTTTTTTATTACAACGCACGTGGCTCAAGACCCTGTTTTAGAAGTTTGCGACCAGAAAGTCTTTAAAAGTGGCCATCTCACCCACTGAAGCCAGTTTGGATTTGATACATAGGAAGTTGAAGCGTTATATATCAAGATAGCGATATATAACAATACTACTATCACTGTAGTCTGCTCATAACAACTCTATGGCAATATACAGGTGATGTATGCAGAATTAGGTAAAAGCGGCGCAAAACAGTGACACCAACGAATAAAAAGGTTGAATGTTCTGATTTATCAGTCTCGATGTGAAAACCAGACATTTCCAAATTTGCGAAACAAACCAGCCAAAAAGAAATACATTATGATAAAGTACCACTCACCGCAAAATGGCTGACGTAGCTCACAAATGGACGCTGGATGCGTATGCCTCGCCTGCTTTAGTTGCCCTCTACCCGAATTCTCCGCATTCTGATACTGTGACCATTTCTTTTTTTGTTCTGTGGGCATTATTTATACATGTACGACCCACCGACATAAACATGGCAGTGACGTGGCTATTTTTTTTGGGTTATTTGCCGTAAGATAGAGTAAATTCTGCTCTGTTCATAGCAAAAAAAACGTGGTGACGTCACTGTCTACATTGAAAGTCACGAAAAAAGGAAACAATAAAAAATCAAGAGGCCCATGGGCCACTACGCTCACCAGAGGTCATGTGGTTTATACCATATACAAGCATGGCAGCCATATTGGTCATGTGACAACAATACCACAAATAATGTTTAATTGCCTCACCCCCATAGAGGCTTTCATGTAATTTGGTTTCAATCAGCACAGCTCTTTTACTGGAGAAGAAGATAAAAATACTGAATCTGAGCCATCCAAGACAAAGGTCAGTAATGACCTTGACCTTTGGAATTAATAAACTTCCATTAAGCAAAATGCAAATATCATTTTTGATCTCACAGCCTACCAGGCAATCAGAAATATCCACTACTTTGCCATTTTCCATACAAATGTCTAAGTGACCAAATTTGACCTTGACATAAAACAGGTCAAGGTCAACTAAAGGTCATCATTTGAACAAACTTGGTAGGACCAGAGTCCTTGATGCTGCATACCAAGTTTCAAATCATCGGCCATTCGCTTCTTGAGAAGAAGATTTTTAAAGGTTATTACCATATATGGGCATGGCGGCCATATTGGTCATGTGACCCAGTCGTCACGAACAAACTTTCGTTCCCTCATTCCATAGAGGCTCCACATGTAATTTGGTTTCAATTGGCCAAGTAGTTTAAGTGAAGAAGAAAAAAAATACTGAATCTGAGCCGTCCTGGACAAAGGTCGGTTAATGACCTTGACCTCTGTAACTGACAAACTTCCTTTCAGCTGATCGTAAATACCATTTCTGATGCCACTAGCTAATATACAATCAGAAAAATCCACTGCTTTGCCATTTTTCCATACAAATGTCTAAGTGACCAAATTTGACCTTGACGTAAAACAGGTCAAGGTCAACCAAAGGTCATCATTTGAACAAACTTGAAAGGACCAGAGTCCCTGATGCTGCATACCAAGTTTCAAGATCATCGCCATTCGGTTCTTGAGAAGAAGATTTTTAAAGGTTTTTACCATATATGGGCATGGCGGCCATATTGGTCATGTGACTCAGTCCTCACGAACAAACTTTTGTTCCCCCATTCCATAGAGGCTCCACATGTAATTTGGTTTCAATTGACCAAGTAGTTGAAGTGAAGAAGAAGATAAAAATACTGAATCTGAGCCGTCCTGGACGAAGGTCGGTAAATGACCTTGACCTCTGAAACTGATAAACTTCCATTCAGCTGATTGCAAATACCATTTCTGATGCCACTAGCTAACATACAATCAGAAAAATCCACTGTTTTGCCATTTTCCATACAAATGTCTAAGTGCCCAATTTGACCTTGACGTAAAACAGGTCAAGGTCAACCAAAGGTCATCATTTGAACAAACTTGGTAGGGCCCGAGTCCCCGATGCTGCATACCAAGTTTCAAGCTCATCGGCCATTCGGTTCTTGAGAAGAAGATTTTTAAAGATTTTTACCATATATGGGCATGGCGGCCATATTGGTCATGCGACCCAGTCCTCACGAACAAACTTTCGTTCCCCCTTCCCATAGAGGCTCCACACATGTAATTTGGTTTCAATTGGCCAAGTAGTTTCAGAGGAGATGTTGTTTGAAAATGTTGACGACACAGACGCAGACGCAGACACAGACGACGACGACGACGACGGACGACGGACCAATGCCTATACTATAAGCTCCCCCGGAGCCTTCGGCTCTGGTGAGCTAAAAACCGAATTCTCCGCATTATGTTATATCTGATGGCACTGACTCGTAAGTAGAAGTAGGAAATGGATTTATGGAGTACAGAAGATGTATAAGACAAGAAGAAAAAAAATCGGCATCACGTGAACAAGTCCGTAAAATGAACACCCCTTCCCCCCCTAAACCCCCACTTTATATAGAGAAAACTGGGATTAACGGGGGTTTACATTATTTTTCCCATTACTTCTCCAAAACATAGGTTGTGGGTACTCATTAGAACCGCCTCAATGATGTTTGCGGTATAAATAAGAAAATAATTACGGATTTTAATCTGAACAGTAGCCATTTTGGAGATGTAAAAATGCAAATGTCGCGGGGTGTCTCATCATAATGGCAAAACATTATGTATCATAACATATGAGCATTTGAAAACTCAGCCTAAACCCGGCTACACTTTGCTATCTTGATATAAAAAGCTTCAATTTCCTATGTATCAAACTCATACAGGCTTCAGTGGGTGAGACGGACAGTTTTAAAACTTTCTGGCCGCAGCAAACTTCTAACACAGGGACTTGAGCTACGTGCGTTGTAATAAAAAAAACACGACAGAAATTCATAAAGTGTTGATATTATTTTGCTAAAGACTTACCAAGTTTATCAACGGTAGTGTAAATAATTGAAACTTGATAAATGTAATATTTGCGTAGCTGAGAATAAAATGTGTTCGGTATAAATGATACAGAATGTCTTTAGCATCACCAACTAACGCTGGTTGACTGATTTCTCGATATTAATTTAATATCATTCGCTATTATTCTACATAATACAGGGCTTTCAAATTTAGTTCGCAGCCTCTGCGTTGTAATCGGTAACGAAGCTACGTGCGTTGTATCGAAATATCAATATTTTTCTTTTTCGCAAAAGATGTGACGAAAGTTGCATATCAGCTTTTGGATTTCATTATCGTTATTCACAATTTATCGCCCAGAACACCAGCCAAAAACACGCAGTTACATAGGACGACCGGACCAAAGTGAAAATACAGGTGAATCTGTGTTCAATGTCAAATTTCTTTTGGGGTCTATTTTTCCATATTCCGTTTTTCAAACTTTTTCTTGCAACAGACGAAACCACACATTAATAAAGTGGTCCGTAAGGCAGATGTCAGTATTGGGCAACGCTATACAACAGTTAGATTAACGTAAAAACAGTTTCTTACCTGCAGCGACGAACTGTCAGCCGCCATTTTTCATCGAAGCCTATGCGTCTAAAATTCAAAGCCTATGCGACCGCTACGCAGCCTGTGCGTATGTATCGATAAGTGTGGAATAATAGACAGGTACATCGGAAAACGGCCAGTTTCAGACAGAACTGCTATATTAGAAGAATATTTGTTAACGCCTAGTATATACTTTAAATATTTTACCTGTGACTTGTCTGCAATGTTATTCTTAAAAATGACTTCGAATGGAAATATATTATCTTTTTACAAGCAGCAATGTTGGTTTTAAAAGCACCCCATATTTCTGACCCATACATAACTATAGGTTTGATGAGATGGTCATATAAATGTATACTAGTATTGATGCTCGGTTCACCTGAAGTGATTGTTTTAGTTAGCTTGAATGAGGCTTTAGTGGATCTTTTAAAGATGTCATCTTTGGCATAGTTAAAAATTCCACTTACAGAGAAATATACTCCTAAATATCTGTAGTGACTAACATTCTCTAAACATATATCATTAAAAAAGAAATTATTCTTAAACAATCTGCCTGGCTTATTAAATACTAACACCTTAGTCTGTGTAACATTAACATCCAGACACCAGTCATCACAAAATTTGCTAAGTTTATTTAATTTTGTCTGTAAGCCAGTAGCAGAACTTGACAACACAACATCGTCAGTATACATAAGACAATTTAATGGACGATTTTGAATATAAACAGGGTCAGTTGTATCATTCAAATACTCAGGAAGGTCGTTAATAAAAATCTTAAATAAATTTGGACTCAGAACATCACCCTGACGAACACCTACTTTAGCTTCGAAGAATTTAGTATGATTGTCATCAATTTTAACACACACATTAGTTTTCGCATATAAGCTACAAAGAATGTCAAAAAACTTACCACTGATGTTTAATCTTTGCAATTTGATCTTTATCCCAGGATGAACAACAGTATCAAATGCCTTTCGAAAATCAATAAAGCATGTATATAACTTTCCAGCTTTACCAGTAATATACTTATCGATCAAACTTTTCAATACAAACATATGATCTGAAGTGCGAGCCTTTTTTGTAAAACCTATTTGAACCTCATTTATAACATTGTTATCTTCTAAAAAAAGTATCAAACCTTGTGTTTAGCACCGTGCTAAAAAGTTTACCTAATGTAGAAGTAATAGTTATGCCACGATAATTTTCTGGGTTAGAAATATCTCCCGTCTAGAACAGTGGGGTGATGTAGCCTTTTGCCCAAGAAGAGGGATAAATACCGGAAGAGAAAATTAAATTAAAAAGCTTATTAATACATGGTAAGAGTGTGGAAGCACCAGACTTCATCATTTCATTCCTGATACAGTCCAGCCCAGCAGCCTTATTGTTCTTGAGTTTACTGATATTACTCAATATTTCTTTATCTTTAATAATAGTATCTAACAAATTAAATGTTCTCATTTGGTTCTTCTCGGACAAAATTTGAGTCAAGGTGTCTAATCTATCCTGAAATTTGTTGTTAGATGAACCTAGTTTTTGAAAATGCTCATGTCAAGTACCGGTATCTGAGTCTATATTTGTTTCTGGTCCGCTTGAAGGCTCATTTTCATGTTTTAATGAATTAACTAGATTCCAGTAAGTTTTTGGGTCATTACATTCCAAATTATCTAATTAAGCTAATATGCTCTTTGTGTAGTTTTTCTTCTTATATTTTACTAGTTTCCTGTATTCTCTGTACTGTTTGTAATATGAGTTTCTTAAAGATCTATCAAAAGGATTTTTAAACATTAATTTAGCTTTTGGATTTACATTTCTTCTTTTAACATACAGATCTTCATCATACCACCTATTGATTTTTTTCTTCGACTTTTTAGAAGTTTTTATCGAAAGACAACTTTTTGCAGCATCCAATACAATGTTTTCAAACATGCTACAAGCTTGTTCAATGGCTGTATCCATTACATCAAAAGATTTATCCATAAAAGACTTTATTTTACTTGCTAAATCTTTACTTTGAAGTGCTTTTTTGAACTTTTCTGATGAAAACTTGTTCCATTTGAAACCACTAGGCATACTTGCTGTATTCCCATGCACCGCTTCCCTTAAATGGGAAGATTTTAAGGAAATAGAAATTTTACTATGACAATCCGAATATATAGGTAAGAAAGGGTGAACATGAAAATACATAATATCCTTCAATAGTTCTTCTGACGCAATAAAGTAGCCAACGACACTTGCACCTGTAGGCTTATGACATGTAAATTTACCAAACAGATCATCTAATGTTCTACCATTCAAAATTCTTAACCTTGAAGAAATACATATATCATTTAATAATTGCTTACCCCTGTCATCTGTTTTCAAGTCTTCACTGTTTCGGCGTACAATATCTGAGTCTATAATATACCGTAATAGGGGTCTAAGGGAACATGTTTGTCATCATCATCATGAATAAAATCTGGATCTGAGCTTGTTCTTGCATTAATGTCACCACACAGAATTATATTGCCATCATTTTTGTGAATGTTTATATCTCTCTCTATTGCTTCCAAAGTATCAATATCAGATTTATTATGAAAAGAACACGGAGAAACATATGAAAAGCATATAAACAAATCTTGATCTAAATTGAAGAAACTTTTCAACAATTTTACCCACTGAAATTCAGAACTTGAGTTTTTCAAAATCTTAAAGCCTTTACGTATTGATTTTCTTATCAAAACAGCTAAACCTCCATAGTGTCTATCATTGGCTGAGAGAGACCTACATATAGGAAAATGCTGAAAACCTTCAATAGCAATATGTGTTTCTACTCCAGTATGAGTTTCACTTAAGAATATAATGTCATAAGTTGAGATTTCATCAATAAAATGTTGATCTTCTAGCTTATTATACGTTTTTTAAATAAGACCGCCGACATTCCATGAGCAGATGGATATGAATGAAGATGATGTAAAGTGATCCATGTTATACAAGCAATGCAATAAATACTGTCACAATGGGAAAAAGGAACATGTGCAAGGTGTACCAACAAAAGCAAGTTAATATTTGAATGTAAATTTGCCACTTCTTGGAATATGCAATGTCAAGATAAGAAATTATCATTTTCATTATCAATAATGGCATTGATCAACTATTAAATATCAATAAAACTTCTGCTCTGATTTTGATAATTGTAATTTATATGTAAAAATTAACTAGCTATCAAGTGGCATTGGTGAAACATTGTCCTTTAATATCTTGAACTGTCTCTTTCATAGTTGCGTGGATAATAATACTTATCTGAATGTCTATAATTATCATCATGCTTGTAGTGTTGTTTATTGTAATAACGGTTATTCGACCAACCCCGGTAATCGTTGTCGTCATCAGTCCTGTTCCTGTAGTCCCGAGTACCCGCCGGCAGGCGATACTGATAACGATAATCGCCCTTATCCTCCCTGTACCGTTTTTGCTGTTGGCGATCAAATGAACCATCTTGACCGTATTTACATCTCCCATAATTTAAGCCTTCCCTTTGATAACGTCCATCGTTCCAGTGCTTTCTTTCATGCTCTTCGTATGTATATTCCCTTCTGTTACTAGTGTTGTATTGAGGCTTGTTTTCATGTACTATCCAAGGGATATCAAACATATCAAACAAGACTCCCCTGAGGTTCTTTGCCAGCTTGTTGTTTCCTATTCTAGATAAGTGAAGTCCATCATCATTCAACACTCCTCTTTGGGCTTCACCTCTATAAAACAGATTTCCATTGTCGCAAACTGTTATCTGATCAATTCCAGCAAACCTCTCTTTAATCATTATATTCGTCTTTTCGGTCTTTGTATTTAAGGCTATGTCTGATCTCGGCAGCCCCAAAGATACAATTACTTTTGATTCTTTACATTTGGAAGATATGGTATCAACTATATCTCCAATATACTCCGAGCAGGATTCTGGTGACTTGGTCTTTATATCATTACACATTGCCTGAAGAATATAGACATCTGCATTTTGTTCTGGCTGCAGTCTTTGAAAGTAATCCAAATTTTCTTCAAGCGTGTATCTTGTTACCTTTGACACGGTAAAGTCTTCTCCTCCTAAGTAAGCCGGTGAAATGTATTTAATGTTTGAGGTACCAACAACACAGACTTTCTTCTTGGCTTGAATTATGTTTTTTTTCCTATACTGCTTATTACATCCTTATTTTCATCAGCATTCACAGTCTCTTTATCATTAACATTGTTTTGTACAATTTCTACCTCCTTTCTTCTTGTAGTTTGATCTATCTCTGCATCCTTTTTACTCCTAGTGGTGTCTTTGGGTGGAATGACTATGTCAGTGGAATTGCTGTCACCATCTTCACTATTTATGTTCTCTTTATCTTTTCCGCCCCTAGCAACTGTCCGATAGCTTGAAAAATCACCATCACCTCCACTACTGAGCTTCCATGACAGGACTTCATCTTGTAATTCAGAAATCTTGTTCGTCATACTGCCTGTTTTCTGCTCCAAATCTTCAATCAGCTGATTTTTTGCCTCTAAACGTCTCTGCAGAGTAGCAACTTCAGATTCTTGTATGTCAAGTTGTTTCTGTAGACCCGCCATCCTGTGATTGAAAACAGAGATATCTGCCTTTAACTTAGCCTCATCCTCTTCTTTCTCTATTCTTAGACTGCTCAGGCTTGATCGGCTTTTCTCCTTTTCTGTGACTATATCCCTATTCAGTCTATTAGTTTTACCCAAGAGATCCTCACAATTTTGACATTTCATATCTGCCTTCTTTTCTTTGATTTCTCTATTGTCTCTTAGTTTTTCGACCTCTTGAGTTAAATTTGCTATGCGCCGCTTCTGATCTTGATCGTCGGCTATATTGTTTTTTAGGTCCCGAACAGAGTCATTAATCTTGTCGAAAGCCCCAACAAAAGAGTCTTGTAAAGTGGACATAGTTGACTTTCTGAACTCTTGTAGGTCAATAAGTTGAAGAAATTCCTCCGTCTGACAAAGAACTGATTTCTGCTCCAGCATTTTGCTCTTTGAAATAGATTCCGTGTTTGTACCCTTGTCAGCTTTAGTAACTGTTGAACTGAAAATTATTTCCACCTTTGGGACAGCATCTTGAACGGCTTCTAGTTGTTTCTGTGGTAAGGCGGTATCAACTTTGTCTGGACTACTAACAGCAAATTCATCATCTATGACAACACAAAATTTACATGTGTACCTTCTTTGTGTTCTCTCAAAAAGATACAGCTGGTATTCTGGCAAGTCTGTACATTTATAGTGAATCCAGTACTTACATTCCATGCATTGTAGAGCTTGTCCCTCGCAAAAAGTTACCGTCGAGCGCATGTTATTACCGTCGACCGCAACTTTCTGCGGCAGGTATTTTTGTCGGGTATTCAAACATACATATTGATTAATATATGATATCGATTGTATCAGAAGTCAGTAGCTGTACCGAAAATTATTTTATATAATAATACGAATTTATTTATTTACTCATCATGTAAACACGTCAATATTATTTTATATAGTAAAACTGGGTTTATAGGGATATGCATTTCTTTTTGTATTCCTGTTTCTGTAGATTGTAAACTACAATTTTTGTTTTGTGTAAAAAATGAGAAAAAAATCACTATTTTTCACCATATGTTTCAGTTGTAAAAATATAGATTTATTTGGGAATTCATTTCAACGTCATTTATTTATATATTAATTAACAAATGGAACTGTTTAATTAGTTTCCTTTGTTGCTGTTTTATGTATTCTTATCCTAACGATAATAACAGAGGGCCCCGACCATCGGGGCTTGAAGAAATATTTGGGCTGCATGATGCTTCCACGCAGAGCTGAAACCGGCCGCACACGAGTACTGGTAAACCGCTTAGAGGATCTAAGCCTGCCCATGCAAAGCGGTGCGATTCGGACTGTCCATGCTTATAAACCCTTTTAGTTTCATTGGGCGGCAGGGCTTGAGATGTCATTTCATCTCAATGTCGGGTAAAAGTCCCACAAAATTGGAAACGTCTCCAAAATAACCTTTACAGTGTTGAGGGGACGTTAAACTTCAAATCAAACAAAACAAACAAACAAACGATAATAAGTCTTGAAGTGGGATGCGAATCGTGAAGCACAACACCCACACACATTAGAAAAAAGATACATGTGTTAGCCAAAACAATCCTTGATAAGAACCATGTACCATGCCTTTGTAATTATAACCCCCTCAAACCCCAGTTTTATACAGTAAAACTGGGGTTTACAGGGGTAAATTATTTTTTTTATTATTATTTCTGCTTAAAGACACGGATAGTGGGATTCTTCAGAACTGAGGCGGTCACGGCCCCCACCTATCGGGCTTGAAGAAATAGAATGGCTGCATGATGCTTCCACGCAGAGCTGAAACCGACCCGCACACGAGTACTGGTAAACAGCTTAGAGGATCTAAGCCTGCCCAGGCAAAGCGGTGCGAGTCGGACAGTCCATGCTTATAAACCCTATTGGTTTCATTGGGCGACAGGGCTTGAGATGTCATTTCATCTCAATGTCGGGTAAAAGTCCCACAAAATTGGGAGCAACGTCTCCAAAATGACCTTTACAGTGTTGACGGTGACGTTAAACCTCAAAATCAAACAAAGAACTGAGGCGGTTCTTACCAGTACATACAATCTATGTTAGAGCAGAAATTAAAAAAATATCGGATTTTTTTTTTTTTTTTTCGGAAAATATTCACATTATGAAAACATTATAAACTTACCTCAGAAAACACGATTTTTTTAAAGGAAACATTGTATATTTTCTTTTTCTTATTTCTGCTCAAAATATAGATTGTGGGTACTCGTTAGAACCGCCTCATCGAGTGAGTGGGTGTTTGTTCACGCCACTCCCCTCTAAACGCAAACTTTTATGTAGAGATTAGTGATGTTTACGGAGATATTCATTGTTTTCCTTATTTTTTGCTCAGAAATATAGATTGTAGGTAATTGTTAAACTCTCATCAACGAGGACGAGGCGGTTCCAATGAGCACTCACAATCTATATTTTGACTAAAATAAGACAATTAGGGAACATACATATTGAAAAAGAAAAGACATATTTTAGCACACGGGTGTGTTATGATAGATTTTTAACCAAAAATTATATATAGTCTGCGCAGTTCGCGCGATTCTTCTGCCACTCACGGTGCATGTGGTCACGATCAAAGACTCATTCTGGGAAAATACAGAAATCTGGTTGATCTGATTCTTCGTTGAACAAGGTATACCAAAACCGGCCTGTGATTGTAGCCTTAGAAACCTCGCAGATATTTGAAGTTATGTTTTTTGTTCTTTTTTTTGTTTGTTTGTTTTACGGCCCTTTCAAGATTATTTCACTCATATCGAGCCGATCGTTAATCAGAGGTGGGCGAAAACCGGAGTACCCGGAGAAAAACCACCCGACCGTCCGTTGCATAGAATTTATGTATCTGGCGCATTCAGTGCGTTTAAGCACATCAGACTGACGGTTTGAATGTCATAAATAAGTACTGATGTGGTATACTTTTCTTCAGGATTTTTATTCTAATTTTACTCATTTTGATCCGTACCAATAGAAGCAGAAAAAACTATGATTACGCCTTGTTCATCACGAAAACTCGCTTATATAAATTGGCAACGCTTAAACACAAATCTGATATAGTAAAACTGGAGTTTACATTAGTATTAACTATTATCCTTATTGCTAATTAAAAACATCATTACGCAAACACGCCTATACAAATGCATTGACACCTTTATCGCCGAAAAATATGAAAATTTTAAGATGAAAAATTGTGATTATTTTCTTATTTTTGCTCAAAAAATAGATTGTGGACACTCGTTAGAACCTAACGAGTACCCACAATCTTTATTTTAGAGCAGAAATAAGGTATACCCCCGGAAACCCCAGTTTTACTATATAAAAGTGGGGTTAAAGGGGGTCAAAATTATATAGGCGTGTTTTCGTGATGAAATTCTGGGTACTCGTTAGTACCGCCTTGCCAAGGCGGATCTAACGAGTACCCACAATCAATGTTTTGAGCAGTAATAAGGTATATATCAGATTTTTGGTCTGAATTTTTTAATTTATTTATTCTATTTTTTTATTATTATATTTTTTGGTGGTAAAATAGTGAATATATTTGAATATAATTGATAATATATCTGAATGGCTATAAAGTTTAGAATTAAACCAGCAAAGTATTAAAATTTTGCTGTTTTTCATTTTCTTAAATCCATAAAGCTTGAGATATATTTCACCAAAATCATATTTAAAATATACTCACATATTTCCATTCTGTTCCAGGGGCTGTCTTGGGTTTTCTTTTTACATTTGTTACGCATTAATGCCTAGTAGATCCTTTTTAGCCATTTTACGAATGACTTCTACATTTCACAAATTTTAATCAGGTGTAAATATTAAATGCGTATGCTTTAAGCCAACAGTTTAGACCCTGATGACGCTAGGCCTTTAAGATATGTGGTGTGATCTGGGTCTATACTATTTGGAAAATTCCTTTTCAGTGCGCCAGCCATTAATAGGTTTTAAAATTCCATTTCCCGCGACAGAAAGATATCTACGAAAGAGCATTAGGGCCAGGTATACTTTTTTTCTTTTGATAGGTATCTCGAAATTTCGACTTAGTATCTCGAAATTTCGACTTAGTAACTCGAAATTTCGACTTACTAACTCGAAATTTCGACTTAGTATCTCGAAATTTCGACATAATAACTCGAAATTTCGACTTAGTATCTCGAAATTTCGACATAATAACTCGAAATTTCGACTTAGTATCTCGAAATTTCGACTTAGTATCTCGAAATTTCGACTTAATAACTCGAAATTTCGACTTAGTAACTCGAAATTTCGACTTAGTATCTCGAAATTTCGACATAATAACTCGAAATTTCGACTTATTAACTCGAAATTTCGACTTAGTATCTCGAAATTTCGACTTAGTATCTCGAAATTTCGACTTAATAACTCGAAATTTCGACTTAGTAACTCGAAATTTCAACTTAGTATCTCGAAATTTCGACTTAGTAACTCGAAATTTCGACTTATTAACTCGAAATTTCGACTTAGTAACTCGAAATTTCGACTTAATAACTCGAAATTTCGACTTAGTATCTCGAAATTTCGACTTACGAGATATTAAGTCCTATACACACAGTTAATGATAAACACCCCCGTATCATTATACCCCAGCTTTGAAAACAAGTTTACATCAAGCAGATTATGCAAATTATGTTATAACATTGTGAGACTATGGTCATTATCGGCTTACTTGTATCGTGTAAACGCCAATGACCTTTCTCTGTGTATTTTGTCACATGTTCTTTCATTCTTCTTTCTCTCTATATTGGCCAATGTTAATTTTATCAAATATTTCTCAAGAACCATAAAACTAGAGGCCCAAAACATATGTATCATGTAAGAGTCAGAGGGTTTTCTGTCTCATCAGGACGTGGCGCATTCAATCCCGTTTCACGGCCCCCGCCCATCGGGGCTTGAATAAATGGATATGCTGAATAGTGCCTCAACGTAGAGCTGAAATACCGTCCGCACACGAGTACTGGTAAATCGCTTAGAGGAGGTAAAGCGGTGGGAGTCGGACCGTCCATGCTTATAAACCCTATTGGTTTCATATTGGTTTCATAAGGCGACAGGGCGGCCCCGCCCATCGGGGCTTGAAGAAATTTAGGGGCTGCATGATGCTTCCACGCAGAGCTGAATCCGACCCGCACACGAGTACTGGTAAACCGATTAGAGGATCTAAGCCTGCACAGGCAAAGCGGTGCGCAAGAGTCGGACCGTCCATGCTTATAAATCCTATTGGTTTCATTGGGCAACAGGGCTTGAGATGTCATTTCATCTCAATGCCGGGTAAAAGTCCCACAAAATTAGATGCAACGTCTCCAAAATGACCTTTACAGTGTTGACGGGGACGTTAAACCTCAAATCAAACAAACAGTGCGACAGGGCTTGAGAAGTCATTTCATCACAACGTTGGGTAAAAGTCCCACAAGTGGAAGCAACGTCTTCAAAATGACCTATACAGTGTTGACGGGGACGTTAAACCTCAAATCAAACAAACAAATTCAACCCCGTTTCAGTAAAATAAAAGCGGGCTAAAAGTCATATTTGACAGCTTTTTTTCGGTATCAAACTTTCTCATCGTGTGCTGTAAAAATCATGTATAGATCAAAGCACTGACAGCACTGTTGGGTCGATTGTCTTCGAGTGTGGATTTGAACATGTTTCGTTTATCCTTTAAATTTCTATACTATAAGCAAAATGTGTAGATTCTGATCAGACGCCGCACTTGGGTCGATTAATTATCAATTGACTAAAAGTTACTAACTACAGAAGCTTCCCGCCTTCTATTGACCTCGTAGCTATCACTGACCATGTTCAAAATCCAGGTCGAGCTTTTTATAGCAGCGCTATAGTCTTTCCTTGTGACGTCAGTGCCCCATGTAGACTGGGCCGGGGAACATGGACATTGCAAACAGTGTAGGACCTGATCAGACGCCGCAGAAGAGAGCTTCATTAAATAACCGGTACGTTCATGGTGTAGATGGTCAGCGATAGTCACGTGGACAATAGCTGTAGGCTGTTACTTTGGGTCGAATGAAAAAAAAATCGACCCAAAAGATGGTTAACTATGCAACACAAACACCATGACTAACTTAACAAAGCAACAACCGGACAGAAAATGCGGTATCAGAATACGCTGCGTGTTCAAGATGTATCATTTTGACAGAGCAGCAGATTCCTAGACCCTTCGTTTCATCCCATCGGTCAGACGTCGAAATTGATGGCTGGTCAGCTCTAGCCACACGTGTGTGTGGTGGTGGGGGAGTGTGTGTGTGTGTGTGTAGGGGGGGGGGGGGTTGTGTTCAATGCTCTGTATTCGACGCCCAAGAATCTCCCAAATATGTTTCAGGGGATTCAAATTCGGGCTTCTAGCTAGCCAAGCCAATGTCTCAATTCCATAACGGCGGGGTCTTGCACACAGGTCCAGTGGCAAATGATTCGTTCTCAAAATGAGGCATGACTTCTTAACATGCAAAAATATCCAAACTCCATATTTAAACCGTGATAATGAAGTTGTGGAAAGTTGGTTATGACATCTGAGGTCTACTTTCAACTCTGAGTTGACCATAACAAGATTCCTGTTATGGCTAATCCCTATTCAGAGTTGAATGCACAGCGCAGATCACAGAGTCATTTTCGAGCTAGAATGTAGACATTATAGTAAGTCGAAATTTCGAGTTAGTATGTCGAAATTTCGAGATAGTAAGTCGAAATATCGAGTTATTAAGTCGAAATTTCGAGATAATAAGTCGAAAATTCGAGATATTAAGTCGAAATTTCGAGTTACTAAGTCGAAATTTCGAGTTACTAAGTCGAAATTTCGAGTTATTAAGTCGAAATTTCGAGATAATAAGTCGAAATTTCGAGATACTTAGTCGAAATTTCGAGATATTAAGTCGAAATTTCGAGTTATTAAGTCGAAATTTCGAGATACTATGTCGAAATTTCGAGATATTAAGTCGAAATTTCGAGTTTAAAGTCGAAATTTCGAGATAATAAGTCGAAAATTCGAGATATTAAGTCGAAATTTCGAGTTATTAAGTCGAAATTTCGAGATACTAAGTCGAAATTTCGAGTTAATAAGTCGAAATTTCGAGATACTAAGTCGAAATTTCTAGTTACTAAGTCGAAATTTCGAGATAGTAAGTCGAAATTTCGAGATAGTAAGTCGAAATTTCGAGATAATAAGTCGAAAATTCGAGATACTAAGTCGAAATTTCGAGATACGAGTAAAAAAAATAAAAGTTAAAGTGGCCCTAATGCTCTTTCGTAGATATCGCTAACTACCCTGATTTTAATATCCTTTACTTTCAACTGGTAAGAAGCAAGTGAGCCCTTTGGCAATCATTTATAAGATCAAAACATATTCGCATTGTCCTTATCTCATTTGTGCATATATGATATTTAGTGACAGCATGGAGCCTTTGAAGTGTCGGTGGCATAAAACCCCCTAAGCATATATTATCCGGTGCGCAGACATTTGCTCACAAGACAATTGCTCACAAGACATTTGCTCACAAGACAATTACTCACAAGACAATTGCCCACAACCTTAATGGAAAATAGGACAATTGCTCACAACACTTTTTTATGATTTTATTTTTTTATTTTGAAAGTCTTTTATTTATGTCATCTATAATTATGGAACTATTTCTTCCTTTGGATTTACATAGTTTATTGACCCTTTTTGTACCAAATCGAATTTTCTTTCTAATATATAGCAGGAGTCCATTTCAAAATTTAGGGGTGTCAGGTTGTGATTTCTTCAAAATTGATTTGGAAAATGACTGAACTTTTAGCAAACAGTGGAGGCCCTGATCAGACCCCACATTCTGTGACGCGTCTGATCTGGGCCTGCACTGTTTGCCAGGGTACCCGTTTTGGGGTTTACGGTACAAAATGGGTTAATAACATTATGTAATTAAATTGAATCATATCACCAATTTTAGGTGATACATGTATGAATGCTCACATTTAACTTGATTAAGGGGATGAAATGAGTTCTTATTAAACTTTGGAAAAAATAAATAAATAATGATTAATTTTACTTAATGATGAGTAAATTTATCAAGTTGCTTAGTATATAACATTGATAAATTAAGCTGACTAATGCTCATTATAGTTAAGTGATTAGTTGGCTATCATTTTATCCAAATACTGATGTTTTAGTTATCACTAATTAGTTGAAATCAAGCTTTTCAGGAAGAAATAGTTCCCATAAATTATAGAAAATATAAATTAAAGACTTTCAAAATAAAAATAAAATAATGAAAAAAAAAATGTTGTGAGCAATTGTCCTATTTTCCATTAAGGTTGTGGGCAATTGTCTTGTGGGCAATTGTCTTGTAAGCAACTGTCTTGTCAGCAATTGTCTTGTGAGCAAATGTCATGGAATCTTATTATCCTGGTGTATATCACATGGCCTAATACCCATCACGGTCTTTAAGAATTGAGCCTTATCATGTGAAAACCTGTGTTGCGTCTATGCGAACACCGACCACGCCTTGCTCATCAGCGCAGTCTGATTAGCCTTTTTGGTGCCTGGTTTGTATCTTACCAATGTCATTGCGTCTGCCTGATCCTATCTAGCAGGAAGCCACGAAGATATATATATTTTTCGCGACAATTCGCAATCAATAGAGCCTTGGGACGGGTACGCGCCTCCGTGACCAAGTCGGGTCATCTAAAGGGTTCTCTGAGCTGTGGTTCGGCCCTGTGAGGCGACAAGTTTTGCAGCAGTAGGTGAGGTGGTTTTCTTCCCGGATACTCCGGTTTTTTCCCACCTCTGAATAACAAGGAAAAGCACAATTATGCAATGGAGATTTTGCCACAATCAATTCGACAGAGAAATTGGTCTTCTACCTTATTTAACACGTTTCAGCGGCGTGAACGGGTTTTGACTTGACTTGATAGATTTTGTAAGGTAATCGAGATAGGGGCTACCCCCATCTAACGGGTGAACGGGTTTTATAAGGCATTTTATCTTTAATAACTATTTACTGGGTAGCTCAGTCGGAGGACGGGGGTTCGATGCCTGCCGGGGTCGCAACATTCTTTTGCGGAGATTGATAATGAAATCTTTTCTACAGTCACTCGTTCCCTGCCGCAGATTCAAGAAGGGCAGTTGTCAGTTTCTTGCGAAATAATGTGCACTGTATTGGTTAACAGCTTACGTATAAGTCTGTTCATGAAGAGTGTGGATAATTAAACCGGCCGGCTAAAAATGACCCAAATAGTGTTTATTGGGCGGTTAAACTCCATTACAAACAAAACAATGTGATTTTAGCGAAAATTTCTTTTACATTATTGCATACTGGCGTTGGTGATACAGCCAAACAATGATATGTCTATGTAAAAATTTTGTATATTTGCATGCATTTAAGTGCGCGTCTCGTAAGCTGGTTACCCAGTTGAATGTCTTCATTGAAAAGTTGATCTTTTAGCTTGTATATTGTTATACAGACATGTGACCGGTCCCTGCTGAAGAAATAGATTCGACTGCATGATGCTTCCACGCAGAGCTGAGACCGACCCCACTTTAGTACTAGTAAACCACTAAGAGGTTCTAAGCCTGTCCAGGAAATGTGGCGCTAGTCGGTCCATGAAAATAAACCCTATTTGTTTCATTGGACGGCAGGGCTTGGGAAGTCATTTTATCTCAACGTCGGGTAAAAGTCCCAAATGGCATATACAGTGTTGGCGGGGACGTTAACCCTCAAATCAAACAGACAAAACTGACATTCGCCATATTAATAAAATACTTACTTACTTACTTACTTACACATGTAACAATTTACAATCGGCTCGAATTAGTGAATTAATTTTGAAAAGGCCGTTTAAAAAATCGCATTCAGTACCCACACGTAAGAATTCTTCATGCTTAACCCCTGTCACACCAGGGCTGCGTTCTCACGGCGTCCAAGAAAAATGCAGAACGCCGAGGTGCGCGCAGTACGATCGCAAACATCGCTGTTGCAACGCAGTGGCGTGGCCAGTAGACGCGTTGGGATCGCATAGAACGCCAAGCGACGGCGCGCATTTTGAGCATGCTCAAAACAAACGCCGTCGCTCGGCGTTCTGATCAGAGCGCAGTGAGGTCGCCGTAAGGTTGCCATAGCAGCGCAGTAAGGTCTCCTACAACGCTACAGGAGCTCGGCAGGGGCGCACAGAGATCTCCTACAACGCCATATAAGCTCCGCTTGTATAATTGATTAACTGATTGGTTGATTTGATATTTGACGTACCAGTCAACACTGTATAGGTTATTTTGGAGACGTTGCTTCCAATTGTGTGGGACTTTTACCCGACTTTGAGATGAAATGACATCTCAAGCCCTGTCTCCCAATGAAACCAATAGAGTTTACACGTATAAGCATGTTTTCACCAATAGAGTTTTCACGTAATTCGCACCGTTTTGCCTGGACAGGCTTAGATCCTCTAAGCGGTTTACCAGCACTCGTGTGAGGTCGGTTTCAGCTCTGCGTGGAAGCATCACGCAGCCCATCTATTTCTTCCAGTCCCGATGGGAGGGGGCCGTCCGCTTGTATAAACAGTGGCTAGAGTAGAGTTTTATTGTGTACTGTCCCGAAAAACCTACTTCTGAGGTGACTCATTCCGGGTAAGGTAATGGCGGTGGACTTGCTCCTGCTTGCGGTGTTGCGGTGGACTTGCTTCCGACGGCACAGGAGTACTGGTAAACCGCTTAGGGCATCTAAGCTTGCCCAGGCAAAGGGGCGCGAAGGTGATTGCGGTGGACTTGCTTCCGACGACACAGGAGTACTGGTAAACCGCTTAGGGGATCTAAGCTTGCCCAGGCAAAGGGGCGCGAGTCGGACCATCCGTGCTTATTGACCCTATTAGTTTCATCGGGTGACAGAGATTGAGATGTCATTTCATCTCATTGTCGGGTAAAAGTCCCACAAAATTAGAAGCAACGTCTCCAAAATCACCTATTGTGTTGATGGGACGTTAAACCTTAAATCAAACAAAACTGTTCGACTGATGAAGATGTCTGTTTACACTTTGAGAACGTCTTCAACATGTGAGCCCCGTAAAAGCGCAGTGCACGCATTGAGAGCGCCGTAAAAGCGCAGTGCACGCATTGAGAGCGCCGTAAATGCGCAGTGCACGCATTGTGAGCGCCATAAAAGCGCAAAGGGAGCGCCATGAGAGCGCATACAATCGCCGTCAAGAACGCCGGAGGATCGCGATAGATCGCCATGTAAGCTCCGTAGCAACGTCTTGGTCCCTGTAGGGACGCCATGACAGGTCCATGTTCACAAAAAACATCCCATATTTCTTGCGATCTCACGGCGTTCTGAAAAATTAAACAACGACGTCCCATCGCAGTGAAAACGCGGCATAGTGTGACAGGGGCTTAACATAAAATAATAAAACCTAGAGGATTTTATCAATTTACCCGTAAATGACACTGAAATCTTCTACCCAATGAGTTTGGAGTGGCCCAATGTTTATTCTAGGAGTGTCACGTTTGTTTTCTTTGTGAAAAGTTTTACAAAAATGTATGTGCTCTAAGTAAGCGGTGTAAGCCCAGATAAGACGCCTGGTTTTGTGGCTTCCGATCTGGGTAAACACTGCAAATTCCCCCAAAATGGGACGCGAGGTGTATACGGGTTAACATTTTGTTTACACCAAAGAAAAAAAAAGAATAAATATGAAAAATTAGAATGAATGCTTTGAACAGACCTAATAAAAGTTTTGGCCGAATTAATGCTTTGACTTAAAAAAAAAAAGAAGTTCTGGTTCCCGTGAGACAAAGAACCCCAGATCTTATTGGATAAGTGTCTGTATTAATCCGCCAGTAGGTGGTTCGATTACGTATTGTCCAAAAGCCCCGCCTTCTTTGTCGTGAACAGGGATGTAAATCGAGCGCCAGAGGCGCAAATCTGAAATAAACCTCACGCTAACAAGCCAACGCAGCAATTTGTTTTATTCAGGTGAAAAAAAGATGATGGTCTGTTTTAGAAAGTATGTACCGTTAGCTATCCAAAGACTGACTAGACTAGATCCGAAGACTGACTTATGACACTTCGCTGGTCCTTCTCTTCAAAAACTCCATATTTCACATCTGTAAAGTTTGTCCCCCACCATATCCCTACCATCCAACTTAACATCATAGAGTTATTGTTTGTTTGAGGTTTAACGTCCCCGTCAACACTGTAAAGGTCATTTTGGAGACGTTGCTTCCAATTTTGTGGGACTTTTACCCGACATTGAGATTAAATGACATCTCAAGCCCTGTCGCCCAATGAAAGCAATAGGGTTTATAAGCATGGACGGTTCGATACTCGCACCGTTTTTTGGGCAGGCTTAGGTCCTCTGAGCGGTTTACCAGTACTTGTGTGCGAGTCGGATTCAGCTCTGCTTGGAAGCATCATGCCGCGCATCTATTTCTTCAAGCCCCGACAGGCGGGGGCCGCATCATAGATTTAAACGGGGCTTAAAATAAACAGACAAACAAAAAAAAAAAAAAAAAAAAGAAAGAAAAAAGAAAAGAAAAATGCAAAACAAGGTAACACTGTTCCGTGATAAGATAAGTTTCGACTGATTTTTTTCTGAAAGTAACGACAGTCTATTACGAGAACACGCCTATTCAAGTATATTAAAAATTTACTTCCCCAAAATGAAAATTTTCAGATGACATTAGGAATATATGTCCGTAAGACAAAATGGCGTCCAACATGGTGTTTCTAGGAAAATGATAAATATTAGGTAAAATTGGTAACATCTTTATTATTTCTACTTTCAACATAGATTGCGGGTGCTCGTTTGAAACGCCTCAATGAGGCGGTTCTAACAAGTACCCACAATCTACGTTTTTGAGCTAAAATAAGGCAGATAATGTTTACCCCCGTAGACCCCACTTTTCTCTATATAAATTCGGGTTTAGGGGTCTTCGTTTCACGAATTGTTATCGTGAGGACAAATTTTATATTTTTCATATTGTTGCTCAGAACTTAGACTGCGGGAACTCGAAACGGCCCACAATTTATGCTTTTGAGCAAAAAATTGGAAAAATTATGTATACCCCTGTAAACCGAAGTTTTACTAAAAGGTTTGGTTTAAGGGATCAAAATTATAAAAGCGTGTTTTCGTTTTGTTTGTTGATTTGATTTGAGGTTTAACGTCCCCGTCAACACTGTAAATGTCATTTTGGAGACGTTGCTTCCAATTTTGTGGGACTTTTCCCCGACATTGAGATGAAATGACTTCTCAAGTCCTGTCGCCCAATGATACCAATAGGATTAATTAGCATGGACGGTCCGCCTCGCACCGCAGTTTCTGGACAGGCTTAGATCCTCTAAGCGGGTTATCAGTACTAGTGTGCGGGCCGGATTCAGCTCTGCGTGGAAGCATCATGCAGCCCATATATTTCTTCAAGCCCCTATGGGCGGGGGCCGAGAGGCGTGTCTTAATGAAAAAGTAGACAATGCATTAACAGTCCTTCGAGAGTTTATGACTCATTACGAAAATATGCCTATACAAATTCATTGTAAATTTTACCGCCGAAAATAAAAAAAAAAAAAAAAAAAAAAAAAAAACACGAAAATTTTAAGATGAAAAAAATGTGATATTATTTCTTATTTCTGCTCTTAAATATAGATTTTGTGTACACGTTACAACTGCCTCACGGAGGTGGTTCTAACGAGTACCCACTGTCTATATTTAGACCAGAAATAAGAAAAATAATGTTTACCCCTGTAAACCCCAGTTTGACAATATAAAAGTGGGGTTCAAGGAGTCAGAATTATATAGGCGTGTTTTCATGATGGTATACAATTTTGTTTGTTCGTTTGAAGTGAGTTTTCACATCACTTGTCAACACGGTTTTAGCTCTGCGTTGAAACATTATGCAGCCCGATCTATTCCTCCAAGCCCCAACGGGCGGTGTCCAGGCTATATTAACCCATATATGCCTAGTGGCCCTTTTTTGGGACGTTGGCAAACAGTGTAGACCCAGATCAGACGCCACATAACGCGGCGTCTGATCTGGGTCTACACTGTTTGCTCAAAGAACATACATTTTTGTACAACTTACATTAAACAAAACAAATCTGACACCCCTATAATTGAAAATGGACAACTCCAAATTTATAAGATGGAAGATTCCATTGTCATATATGGGTTAAATGAATAAATAATGTTCAGATGATACATTGTGATATTTTTCTACTCAAACCATAGATTGTGTGTCCTCATAAGTGCGGTTGTACCAAGTAGCCACAATGTTCGTTTGTCAGATGGCAACAGAGTTCGTCTATGCTTGGTGGGAGTGGGGAAGGCAAGTTATTAACAACAAAATTTTAATTTTACAGATTTTCACCAAACATTTCCTTTGTAAAAGGGCTATATTCTGCAACAGAAGGTCGGGTGGTTTTCTCAGGCTACTCTAGTTTTCAGCCAACTCTGATTAGATATTTAATATGAACACTCGTTTAATGTGTTTTTGTTTAAAAATATGAGTCACCCCCAAAAGCCATTTCCTTAGGTAAAACAGCTAAACAGATTGCATTTGCTCCCGCCCATCGGGGCCTAGTTGGAGTGAGTGAGTGTTTGAGTTTTACGCCCCACCAACAGCGAAGGTCATACGAAGACGGGACCTCGGTTTAAAGACTCATCCGAAAGTCTGGAGAAGCCAGGGATCGATCCTGCGACCCCTGGTTTACAAGGCGAGTAGCGTAACCACTACACCACGGAGGCTTCTAGGGGTCGAGTTGGAGAAATATAATTGGCCTGCATGATTCTTCCACACAGAGCTGAAACCGACTGCACACGAGTACTGGTAAACCGCTCAGAAGGTCTAAGCCTGCCCAGGCAAATTGGTGGGAGTCAGACTGTCCATGCATATAAACCCATATGTTGGTTTGATTTGGCGACAGGGATTGAGATGTCATTTTATCTCAATGTCTGGTAAAAGTTCCACAAAATTGGAAGCAAAGTTTCCAAAATGACCTAAATAAGGTTGACGGGGTCGTTAAACCTCAAATCAAATAAACAGATTGCAGCATTTGAAACATAACCAAAAAGTACCCCCTGAGAGCAAAGTACATTAAATCCTGTTTTTAAGCCTATGCATTTAAAAAAAAATGAAATTTATATTACCATGTTTTCATAAAAAAAATAATAGAAAAAAAGAACGAAAACAAGCCTCCTCCGTAATTTGAACTCGGGATCCTCTGGTTCACAGTCCAACACACTATCAACGGTTTCAAAGCGTGTGGATCCAGATCAGACTGCTCCACACGGTTTGCCTGTATGCAAAAAATACGTTTGAATAGATTACAAGATGAGACAACAGACGACATTTATTATATGTAATTTCTCTTAGCACTACAAGAAATGATGGGCATTCGGGCATCCATATACAACA
The DNA here is from genome assembly GCA_963580285.1 of Lucinisca nassula. Classification (NCBI taxonomy): domain Eukaryota; kingdom Metazoa; phylum Mollusca; class Bivalvia; order Lucinida; family Lucinidae; genus Lucinisca; species Lucinisca nassula. The sequence goes on from OY757011.1 coordinate 104,190,189, forward strand.
CAGCGCGGATGTGTAGGCTGATCTGAGTCTCCACTGGGGCACATGCTCGAAACCCCATTTCGCTTGGTGCTGCCCGTCACTTGTGTGAAACTTTCATGCTTCAATTATGCGTATAGTTTTATTTGTTTTTATGCATCATTGAGGTGGTTCTGATGTTTTGTTTTATGTCCCCGTCAGCACCATATAGGTAATTTTGCAGACGTTCCTTCCATTTTTTTGGGTTTTTATCCGACATTCAAAACCTCGTTTTACAATATATTAGATGGTTTTTGAAGGATATATTAAATATTTGTTGCACGGGATTCTATACGGAACCCGGGAAGGGACATAATTTTTTTTAATATGTTGTGCGAACAAGATATTAAGTTGTGCGAACAAGATATCATCTTGTGCGAACAAGATATCATCTTGTGCGCACAAGATAATATGTTGTGCGGACAAGATATTATCTTGTACGGACAACATAATTTATGTTGTGCGGACAACATATTATCTTGTGCGGACAACATATCTTGTTTACACAACATAGAGCTTGGGAACATATTATCTTGTGCAGACAAGATATTAAGTTGTGCGAACAATATCTTGTCCGCTCAAGATATTATCTTGTTCGCACAACATAATAAAAATAAAAAATCATGTCCCTTCCAGGGTCCGTAATTCTAACCGTGCTATATAACTACGCGCGGGAGTTGGGAACTTAGCTTTAGACGTCGTCCCCCCCAGACGCATCCGGACACATTTCCTCCGAGTTTCTGGATTGGACTTTGGACAAAGATGACATTGAAAGGTTATTTTTTCAGGAAATATTGTTAGTCCTGAAAAGGACTGTTATACTGCGCAAGTGTGAAAGAGCTATTTAGAACATCGATATACAGGCGCTTGCAATACTGTCTTCAAACTCGTCGTATTTATCTTCTTTTAAATGAATATGGTCTTCGCTCTTGATGTTTGCTGTCGAGTTCACGTCGCCGTAGTCCCATATCATACCGTCGCTGAAACACTGCATCAGCATCTTGTTGTGGAGTTTGATCTTTTTGTTCAGGTTCCTGTTGTGTTGCAGGAAGACTTGACCAAACTTTATGTTTCGGACCCCTTTACCTCGCAGAATGTCGTCAATGGTCTTCATATACGCTCTCATAGCCTTTATCGACATATTTTTTATGTCGTTTTCACCGATCTGAATGAATACGGAGTTGAAGGATCGCCAATCTCTGTTAGTATTGGAGACGAAATCCACCAAATCGACGAGATGCATGCCACCCTCACCATACGCCTCGCCATGGCAAGGAAGTTGTGGCCGTCGCTTATTTCTACGCCACCAGACAGTAAGTCGACAGATAAAACTGTGTCCTATGACGAAGACCTTCGGACCTGGTCCTTTCCAAATAAACCGTTCTATTTTCTTATGTTTCGTTGTGGCTTGCATTGTAGTCGGGAGAAAACTATCAGTTGTAGGTACAAGTAGTTGTTGTTTCCAGTTTCCCCGTGTCACGGGTCGTCAGCTGGTGGGTACAATTGTTGTTGTTTTCCAGTTTCCCCATGTCGCGGGTCGTCAGCTGGTGGGGTCCCAGGGAACGAATCCATGCTGGCACTACACCGTAGCCGTTCGGTGGTACCCCTATTCCCCGTTGCCGGTGAACAGGGAGACCATCGCTCGGCTCCAGCCCCGTCTGTCCATGTTTGTCGTCTCACGTCTCAGGTGTCTCTGAGCCCACGGGCATCCCCTTGCCCTGTAGCCAATCGCCGAGCTCCGTCCTGAGAGGTTTGTGAAACGGTGCCGTGACCTTTCCAGGTCTCGGTGGGGCTTATATTTTGTCTTCCCGTTTGCTTCAGGAGTGCATGTGTCCTGTCGCTAAAGGGCATCTTTAAATGTAGGAGTTTCTGGGCTAGGCGTGCTTCATATTTCAAGGGCTGTGGATATGTTGCACAGTTCCAATGTGAGCCTTTGTTTTTGTGCAACATAGTTTAGTTGTAGTAATTTGGAACTCCATTCTAAAGGTTTGGCTACGTGATTGCACTGCGTTTAAGTTATAGCAGTGCTGTGCCTTGGGTTTTTGCGGTTTGCCGCAAAGGGGTGTGGGTTGTTTTGTGTAACAGGGTAGGCTCCGAGTTTGACCTTATCATAAAGGGGATCGTTTAGCAGTTAATTATGTTTGAAAGTTTCATTGCAATTTGGAAGACGTTTCTAAAGAATGCTATACACGTTTCCATGCTACGTGTTATGCACCTTATATCCAATCAGGGGATTCGAGACAAAGTTTTTAGCCATTTTGTGGTGCTTATTTGCACAACAAAATTGTAGAGTCCATCCATTTCTTTCTTCTAGCTTGTAGCTTCAGCCGCATCTACACCCTCACGCCAGCACCATGTCTATGGATGTCGTCTACGCTTTTTGTATCAATTTTGATATTGGTATTTTGTTTTTTTTTATTTTTTTGTTTGATTTTTGCATATTTTTGTAACGTATGTACATTTTTACATTATTTGGTCTGTGCCCCCAGCTTATTGAGTATATATGTGGGCGGATGTGCTCGCCCCGCCACGGACCTGTCATGTTTGTTTTTCTTGTGCTTTAAAGATGGTGTTGTCCGTTTTGGGGCAAGCCCACCCGCTCGCTATTGCTGGGTAGGACAGTTTTTGTACCTGCAAGGTTGTGCTTGTAGATTATATTTTGTGATTTTTGTTTATTCTGTACATACAACATATAGTATAGTATGATGGCCTCCGCTGTCTCGGGCCCAAGTTTGTGTTTATTTTAGTTAGTGGGTGACCTCTATCGCGGAGGATGTGGAAGTAGGTCAATCCCCTTTCTGCATTTTTTGTTAAAGTTAGGAAAATGTGGTGCCCCTAGCTAGGCCTCCTCCACGTAGGATGTCATATTCTGTGGGGCCGTAAGTGGGTCATTCTGAGTCGCCATGTTTACATGTCATTATCGCAACCTACGTGAAGGAAGGCACCATAGGAGGAATTGTATTCCTACCTAGTCGTTTGAGGGCCCGAGATATCGTGTGCCGATCTCGTTAGCAATGTAGTTAGTACAAGTAAATTTGAAATATTTATATTAAGAAGTTGTGACTACTCAGTGTCATCTCCCCTACAGTGACTCAAACTGACAACGCAGGCGCCGCATGTCTACACACATACGAGGACTATTCGATAAGTTCATAGTTGTTTTGAACTGATACATTCAACGCAAATAATTAGGACAGAACGGAGCATACATCTCTGGAGTAGGTCAAATACAGAACAATTTAATAGGCGGGGCAACGGTAATGACCAAATTTGATAGGGATTTGGACACAGGAAGACCCTTAAAAAGCCTTTTAGACCGACCGTTCAAAATGAAATAAAAGCGAAAATGCACAACGGCTGGTTAGCCACATACTCGCCTTTGCCAAACCACATAACTTTTCACCACTAAAAGACACGCCTATGTGTAAACATTATAATTCTAACCACACTGATCCTGAACAAAAGAGGGTTACAACACTACCACATACAATCAGTACTGATCCATATTGTATTACAATCCATATATCCCCAATATGATATCCTCCTTCACGGAGGATGAGATAATGATATGCAAATATGGCGGTCCGGTCCCAATTGACCCACTTACGAATTTATAAGAACTCGACATTCTACGTCGATGAAAGCATCACCTTTTCAGAAACTGAAAAGCTAAGAAGCAAAATAGGATTGACCTCCTTTCGCATCCTCCGCGATAGAAGTCAACAACTGCACACTGATTGGCTGAATTAACTACAAACTAAGAGAAAAGCAACAACCAAAACACCAACATATGATATCCCAACGCGACGAAAGTAGGGCCCAGTAGTACATGGTACTACCAAGATTATCCTTGTAGAGACCTGGGGGTAGCGACACAGCATAGGCGTGTTCTCAAGGTGGTAGAGCACGGGTACTAGGACATTTTGCAATAGCCGAAATTGGCTGGTCTAATAGTAACCCTTCCTGGCTCACTTTTGGCCGCCGTTCAAAATTCAAAATTACATGCATTATCACCCTTTAACAAGCACCGTGTCCAAGGCGTTTTTCTCTACCATGGCAGGGGTGGGGGTAGAGTCTAATGGAAGCCAAAACCGATAATGCATGAGAAGCTTTTTTCACCGGTCAGACAAGGGCTGTGTACAGACACATTTTGCAGCCGGAATTGGCAACGTGTCACCACATTCTAGAGCCCGACCATTGGTCTGCATCTGCATTCAAAATTCGAACCCCGCCAGAGGACTGCCCATTTTACAGGACAAACGCTTAACATTGGGTGCGTTCTGTGCCTACATGACATCTTGAGCGGGGGATGTGGGAGGTGGGATTGACCTACTTCTCACATCCTCCGCGAAAGAAGTCACCCAACTCCCAACCGGCTAGCTGATAACTGTCAAGCAGACAGGAGTCAGCATATTGGCAGCCTAGGGAAAAGAGCAGTACCTACAACTAATCCCAGATGGCGAACTGGGGGTAGCCCCTATGTGCCCATGGCGCCCGGTTACCTTAAAAACAACTGTCAGTCAGTCAGGAAAAGTAATTACTAAAAACACGATTATACAAATATATTGTTAACCTTACCTTCGAAGAACGAAAATTTTTGGATTAAAAATTGTGAAATTTTTCTCATTTCTGCTAAAAATATTGATTGTGGGTAATCGTTAGAACCGCTTCACCGAGTTACTGGGTCGACCAGTCCTAGCTCTACCCCGTAAATTTGAGTGCCAAGCGTGAGACTGACCCGCACACAAGTACTGGTAGAGGATCTAAGCCTGCACAGGCAAATCGGTGCTATTCGGGCCATCCATGCATATAAATCCTATTGGTTTCATTGGGTGACAGGGCTTGAGATGTCATTTCATCTCAATGTTGGGTTTCACAGAATTGGAAGCAACACGTCTCCAAAATGACATATACAATGTTGACGGGGACGTTAAACCTCAATTCAAACAAAACAAAACACTAAGGATGAATTAGTTACAACCTTAATTTCAAGTCAACAGCAGGAGGTTTTTTTTTTAATTACATCTTACTGGGAACCTTAGAACAGCAACTTACAAGTACAACGATCGTATACAGACACTAATAATTCTATTGTAACGAAGCTAACAAGTGTCGTGATACCGCATGATATTTGATCTCAATGATATATTTGTTCCAAATAAAGCTCGTATTTCACCAGTACGCTAATTTCATAATTTATTTATTTGCAATTGAAAACGTTGAATACAGTGGCTGAAGAACTAACACATCTTGATACAGTAACTAGAATGCATAAGTACCATTTTTGAGAATGCCATTTCAAAATCCCCCAGAAGACTTCATGAAATTGCTGTTGACTGGAAAATTCAAGCATACTCGGGAAAGAGGTATGAGTTGGACCGTCCATACATCTTGGAGAAGCTGCTTCCAATTTTGTGGATAAAAACAAAAGACGAGGCGATTCTAACAGCTTCCCCCAAATCTATGTTTTAAGCGGAAAAAACTTTTTTATATATGAAAACTACGGTAAAACAAAAATATATTTGAATAGGCGTGTTTTCGTAACGGTGGCGTCTCAACAAAAGTACATGACACAAACAGGAAAATGAAGTGTAACTGGAAGAAATAAAATAGTGTGTCCCTGTCAACACTGTTTTAAGGTCATTTTGGAGACGTTGCTTCCAATTTTGTGGGACATTGAGATGAAATGACTGATCAAGCCCTGCCGCCGAATGATCCAATGGGGTTTATACGCATGGATGCACCACTTTTCCTGGGCAGGCTTAGAACCTGTAAGTGGTTAACCAGTACTCGTGTGTGGTCGGTTTCAGAATGTACACCCCCTGGGTACTTGTTAGAATTGCGGTTTCAATGAGCCGTGTTACAGTATAAATGAGAAAAAAATATTGATCAGATAATTAGCCAGTTTAGGAGATGTAAAATGATATGACGTCGCATCTGCGAATGTAATAAATTCGATAAATCACTAATGGATTAAATATGCTAATTAATTAGAAACACCCGGTAACGTTACACGCATGGCGTTCTTAATGACTCCGCGTCTACTAATGGCGGAATATAGACATTTCTGTCGCGAATATGATAAATAGAACCTTGCATTCGTGCTCATGTATTATTGAGGAAAAGGCAAAACCTCGCATTTTATCCCTTTACCTCAAGCCGTTTAATAAATTCAATAATACATAAACACTCATATGATTCTGTTTATCATATGACCACTTTGGTCTCCGGACGTTAGCCCCAGGACGTTTGCCCCCCAAAGACTTAAACTAAAAACAGACATTTGCCCCCCCCCCCCCCCCCCAGTTGAAAATGCAATCCGGACATTTGCCCCCAAGAGCTTATTTTTGGTATGGACATCTGCCCTCCAGTGCTTATTTTACAGGTGGACATTTGCCCCCCCCCCCCCCCCCCCCAACTGCTTATTTCAGAAACGGACATTTGCCCCCCAACCTGGCTAGAACCATCTCTAGATAGTTCTAACATGTTCCTACAATACCCTTGTATGCCTTATTTTTTTTCTGAGAACTTACAAGGATATTCATTATACAGACTTGTATATAGCTACATAATTTACATGATAACGTTTTGGTTATGGTTTTACAGCCCATTCAAGATGATGACATTTCAATTACTTCAAGAATAATAACCATCAGTGCAGGGCCTGACAAATCCAAGATTCAAATACTTGTCCGGCAGTCCACAGCTTCTGGAAATTGGCTCGGAATGAAAATATTCCTTATATATTCTATACATTTTTCTGGGCAAGTGAAATAAAAAATCACTTGCCCAGCCAAAATTTTGACTTGTCCCGGGCAGCTGGGCATTGGATTTATCAGGCGATGCATCAATGTATCCAGTGTTAAAACCACTTGGATCCTCAGTGAGGCGCAAACTCAATATATGGTTCTGTAGCTGACTTGCTTAACCCTTATCCTGCTGAATAAATTAAGCATCTCCAATTGTTGACTATTAACCATCACATTCTTGGTATATTTTTGTTAACAAATTGCATGACAAACAGTACAGATCCCCATCATACATGGCATCTGATCGGGATCCATACTGCTTTCTAACGTAGGGGTTGTCCATAACAGCAGGTTATTATGGGATTCATATTTATATAGATGGTGTAATTTATTGTTTAACATTTTGTTTTTCTGATGATAATAAACCAATAAATACAACCAAACCGTTGGGCGGTAGGGCTTGAAATGTCATTTCACATCAAGTCCCACGAACTTGGGAACGATGTCTTTAAATTGACACGGACGTTTAGCCTCAAATCAAACACATGTGTTGCATGCATTTAAAACACACACCTATACAGTGTATATTGAAAATTTTAGCACCATGAACATTTCTGATATTTCTCACATTCCTGCTCAAAATACTTCGGGTGCTCCTTGGAACCATCTATCGATTACCCACAATCTATAATTCCAAGCAGAAATAATGGATTCCCCTGAAAACCTTAGTTTAGGTAAATTTTACAGGCACGTTTTTGATGGTGGTGCTGTTCGTGCCTCCGACTCTCCTGCTACTTGCAACACAGTAACATGCGCATACAGGAAACAGGATTCTGATCGATTTCCTTACTGAAGAATCATGTCCAATTCAATATTTTGGCCGGTTCTTCTTGAATGTTGCAGTGTTTAATTGGAATGTTAGTTAGAGCCTGGCGCCCCCCCCCCCCCATCGCCCATAGGGGCTTGAAGAAATATATGGGCTGCATGATGCTTCCACGCAGAGCTGAATCTGGCCCGCACACTGTACTGGTAAACCGCTTAGAGGATCTAAGCCTGTCCAGGAACCGCAGTGCGAGGCTCATGCTAATAAACCCTATTGGTTTCATTGGGCGACAGGGCTTGAGATGTCATTTCATCTCAATGTCGGGTAAAAGTCCCACAAAATTTGAAGCAACGTCTCCAAAATGACCTTTACAGTGTTGACGGGAGGTTAAACCTCAAATCAAACAAACAATAGTTAGAGCCTGTCTACAAATTACTCATCTAGTGAGGCATATGGCGGGGGGATTAATCACCGTGATTGTCTGCTGTTTCTTTTCGGATTTGGTTTAACGGTCCTTGCAAGATTATTATTTTGAACTGAACTTTAATCAGAGGAGGGCGAAAACCGGAGTATCCCGAGAAAACATCCCACCTTCCATTGCGGGACTTAGCGTTTCCCGTTCAACTGTTTATACAATGTACCTAAGTGGGATTCACACGGTTATACACACGATTACATTCACGGTTTGCTCGAAGCATAGATAAATTATAAAAATGTTAACCAGAGAAAAATATACGTGCTGAATGCGGTTCTAACGTGTACCCATTTTTTTAGCTCACCTGAGCCTTTAGGCTCATAGGTGAGCTTATAGTATAGCCATGGTCCGTCGTCCGTCCGTCCGTCCGTGCGTCCGTCCGTCCGTCCACCATTTTCAAAGATCTTCTTCTCCAATACTGCAGGGCCAATCAAAGCCAAATTTCATATGGAGCCTCACTGGGATGGGGGAACGAAACGTTGTTCGCGGGGTCTGGATCACATGACCAAGATGGCCGCCATGCCCATATATGGTAAAAAGCCTTCAAAAATCTTCTTCTCCAGAACCATAAGGCCAGTGGCCTTGAAACTTGGCATGTAGCATATGGTACTCGGGCCCATCATGGTTTGTACAAATGGTGACGCTGGGTTGACCTTGACCTATTTTACAGCAATGTCAAATTTGTCGACTTAGGCTTTTGCATGGGGCAAAGTGAAAATAATGGATTTATAGGAAACCATTGAAGACAGTGTCACCAAAATTTGTAGATCAGGTAAAGTAATTGAATACATGAAGATCTATGGGTCAGAAAGGTCAAGGTCATTCATTGGCCTTAGACCAAGGTCATTCAGGATCCATATTTCAAACATTTTTTTCTCCAAAACTGCTCAGCCAATTGAAGTAAAATTTAATATGGAGCCTTTGTGAGTTGAACAAATAAAAAATGCCAATACGGTCTAGATCACATGACCAAAATGGCCGTCACGCCCATATATGGTAAAAAGCCTTAAAAATTCTTCTCCTCCAGAACCGTAAGGCCAATGGCCTTGAAACTTGGCATGTAGCATATGGTACTCAGGCCCATCATAGTTTGTACAAATGGTGACCCTGAGTTGACCTTGACCTATTTTACAGCAATGTCAAATTTGCCGACTTAGGCTTTTGCATGGGAAAAAGTGAAAATAATGGATTTTTAGGAAACCATTGAAGACACTGTCACCAAAATTAGTAGATTAGGTAAAGTAGCTGAATACATGAAGATCTATGTGTAAGAAAGGTCAAGGTCATTAACTGACCTTAGACCAAGGTCACGCAGGTTCCATATTTCAAACATTTTTTCTCAGAAACTACTGAGCCAATTGAAGTGAAATTCAATATGGAGCCTTTGGGAGTTGAACAAATGAAAAGCTGCCAATATGGTCTAGATCACATGACCAAGATGGCCACCACGCCCATATATGGTAAAAACACTTCAAAATTCTTCTTCTCAAGAACCGTAAGGCCAATGGCCTTGAAACTTGGCATGTAGCATATGGTACTCGGGCCTATCATAACTTGTTCAAATGGTGACCCTGGGTTGAACTCGAAGTATTTTACAGTAATGTCAAATATGCTGACTTAGGCTTTTGCATAGGAAAAAGTGAAAATAATGGATTTTTAGCTCACCTGAGCCTTTAGGCTCATAGGTGAGCTTATAGTATAGCCATGGTCTGTCGTCCGTCCATCCGTCCGTCGTCCGTCCGTCTGTCCGTCCGTCCACCATTTTCAAAGATCTTCTTCTTCTATACTGCAGGGCCAATCAAAGCCAAATTTCATATGGAGCCTCAGTGGGATGGGGGAACGAAAGTTTGTTCGCGGGGTCTGGATCACATGACCAAGATGGCCGCCATGCTCATATATGGTAAAAAGCCTTCAAAAATCTTCTTCTCCAGAACCATAAGGCTAGTGGCCTTGAAACTTGGCATGTAGCATATGGTACTCAGGCCCATCATGGTTTGTACAAATGGTGACCCTGGGTTGACCTTGACCTATTTTACAGCAATGTCAAATTTGCCGACTTAGGCTTTTGCATGGGGCAAAGTGAAAATTATGGATTTATAGGAAACCATTGAAGACAGTGTCACCAAAATTTGTAGATCAGGTAAAGTAACTGAATACATGAAGATCTATGGGCGATAAAGGTCAAGGTCATTCATTGGCCTTAGACCCAAGATGGCCGCCATGCCCATATATGATAAAAAACCTTCAAAAATCTTCTTCTCCAGAACCATAAGGCCATTGGCCTTGAAACTTGGCATGTAGCATATGGTACTCGAGCCCATCATGGTTTATACAAATGGTGACCCTGGGTTGACCTTGACCTATATTACAGCAATGTCAAATTTGCCGACTTAGGCTTTTGCATGGGGCAAAGTGAAAATAATGGATTTATAGGAAACCATTGAAGACAGTGTCACCAAAATTGGTAGATCAGGTAAAATAACTGAATACATGAAGATCTGTGGGTGAGAAAGGTCAAGGTCATTCATTGGCCTTAGACCCAAGATGGCCGCCATGCCCATATAATATTATGGTAAAAAGCCTTCAAAAATCTTCTTCTCCAGAACCATAAGGCCAGTGGCCTTGAAACTTGGCATGTAGCATATGGTACTCGGGCCCATCATGATTTGTACAACTGGTGACCCTGGGTTGACCTTGACCTATTTTACAGCAATGTCAAATTTTCCGACTTAGGCTTTTGCATGGGGCAAAGTGAAAATAATGGATTTATAGGAAACCATTGAAGACAGTGTCACCAAAATTTGTAGATCAGGTAAAGTAACTGAATACATGAAGATCTATGGGTGAGAAAGGTCAAGGTCATTCATTGGCCTTAGACCAAGGTCATTCAGGATCCATATTTCAGATATTTTTTTCTCCAAAACTGCTGAGCCAATTTAACTGAAATTAAGTAGGAAAATTGTCACCAGACAGGTGAGCGGTTCAGGACCACTGGTCCTCTGGTTTATCGGTCCCACCTATCGGGGCTTGAAGAAATAGATGGGCTGCATGATACTTCCACGCAGGGCTGAAATCCGACCGCGCACGAGTACTGCAATTTCATCTCAATGTCGGGTAAAAGTCCCACAAACTTGGAAGCAACGTCTCCAGTGTTGACGGGAACGTTAATTCCAAAATCAAACAAAGAATCTGATTGTAGACAAATGTTAACACTATTTTGTATACCCTCCATTTCACGGTTTTAATCGAATCTTTTGTTTGATTTAAAGTTTAACTTCACCGTGAACAATTTTGCCAATTTTGTAGGACTTTTATATCCAAGATTTAGTAGCTGTCGCCTAATAGTTTGTAATCTGAGCGGTTTCACAGTACTCATGAGCGGTCGGTTTCCGCTTTGGTATAAGCCAAATGCACCCCAGTCTATTTTTTCAAGCCATGACGAGCCTGCGTGGCCCAGTGGTTGAGAACCCTGACTCTTGATCATTAGATCTCTCACCGCTGTGGTTCGAGCCTCGCTCGGGTTACATGTGAGACGCCAAGTTCTGCAACGGAAGGTCAGGTGGTTTTTCTCCGGTCACTCCTGTTTTCGCCCACCTGATTAACGATCGGCTCAAGTAAAATAATCTTGAAAGGCCCGTAAAACCAAACACCCGCCCCCCCCCCATTTCTTTAAGCCTCGATGGGTGGGGGTCTACTTGAAACGTACACATACCAATTCTTGGACTAAAATTCGGCTGAGTTTAAACAAAAGTCGGCTTATTCATTGAAAAATTGTCAAATAAAAAGGCGATGAAATCCAATTCAAAGTAGTCATATGATAAAGAGAATCTTACACTCGTTTTCATTTCGTACGAAATTTATGAAACTCGCCCAAGGCCACTCATGTAAGATTCTCCATATACTGAATACCCCACCAAACCCGCCTCACAAGACGATTGGGGGTTACAGGAATATACTTTAACAATCCTCTTTACTTTGTAAGGCACATGCCGCTCGGATACTTGATGCCACCATTTCATCGCTTTTCATCGGCCAAAACTATATAATAAATAAATAAATAAATAAATAAATAAATAAATAAATAAATAAATAAATAAATAAATAGAGAACACGGTTTTAAGAGACTGATAAAACTAATTGACATGTCGATTGTCAAAAATTGGGTATTGGGTATAAAAGATCAGATTTTTTTTTAGTGTTGTAGTCAAGCCAAGTGTTCCCTTATACTGCAAACATGGGTGCGGTTACCCATAACCTACGTTTGCAGTATAAACAAGAAAAATAAGGTAAAATATACCGTAAATATGTTCTATAAAATGGTTATCCTTTGGAAGCAAGGAATACACCACAGAACTGAAAAATAAATATTAAGTGTACATGTTTTCTGGGCCAGACTAGCTAGTTTCGGCCAATTAGGCCTCATCAGTGACCCTCAGATATTTTCAAAATTCCACAATGGAATCAATGATCCCAAAAGACAAGAAAATATAATCTACACTATGATGTAGGGCAGGGAGACGTTTTACCGCCACCACACAGTCCCACACACCAGTTTTCTCTATATAATGTTGGGTTTAGGGGGTGTTCATTTCACGGACTTATTTCATATCATGAGAAAGGCCCAAACTTGCGAAAATCAATTTAAAAATAAAAATGCTCTTCATTGATTTTACTCGTTAGTACCGATGTCTTCTGAGCAGAATTAAGAATAAAAATGCATACCCAAGTAAACCCTTTACTATAAAAAAGTGGGGTTCATGGAGGTAGAACTATATAGGCATGTTTTCTATTTCTATTTTTAGAAAAAATATAATGTGTACTCCAGTAAACCACAGTTTTACTACTATGAAATAAATAAAGAGACACAGGAATTTTTTCCTTATTTTTTAGCAACCGGTTTCATCCTTGTTAGAATTTTCTTGAATTAGCTTGAAAATTCCAACATGGATGAAACCGGTGCATAACGTGAACTAGTCCTTGAAATGAAGACCCCACCCCCACCTATACCCCACTAGATCAAATACATAATTGAGAACAAATATCATGCGGCATCACGACACTTGTTAACCTGGTTACAATAGAAGTATTACATCAGAATCAACGATAAATATATACTCCAGTAAGACGAGTGTTAAGTTGGTTCCTTATTCCTTATTCCTTATTCCTTGTTCCTTATTCCTTATTCCTTGTTCCTTATTCCTTATTCCTTGTTCCTTATTCCTTATTCCTTATTCCTTATTCGATTTTCAACTTCATAGTACTTTGCCACGCGGTGTAACAGAACATTTGCGTATGTCCTAATCATCATCATTTTTACTTCTAAGCATGATGGTATAGGTTTCGAAATCCAGCAGGTATCAACGGCGAATAAGGAATAAGGAACAAATCCAAATTTTCCTTATTCCTTATTCGATTTTCAACTACACAGTACTTTGCCACGCGGTGTAACAGAACATTTGCGTATGTCCTAATCATCATCATTTTTACTTCTAAGCATGATGGTATAGGTTTCAAAATCCAGCAGATATAAACTGCGAATAAGGAATAAGGAACAAATCCAAATTTTCCTTATTCCTTATTCGATTTTCAACTTCATAGTACTTTGCCACGCGGTGTAACAGGATATTTGCGTATGTCCTAATCATCATCATTTTTACTTCTAAGCATGATGGTATAGGTTTCGAAATCCAGCAAGTATCAACTGCGAATAAGGAATAAGGAACAAATCCAAATTTTCCTTATTCCTTATTCGATTTTCAACTTCACAGTACTTTGCCACGCGGTGTAACAGAACATTTGCGTATGTCCTAATCATCATCATTTTTACTTCTAAGCATGATGGTATAGGTTTCGAAATCCAGCAGGTATCAACGGCGAATAAGGAATAAGGAACAAATCCAAATTTTCCTTATTCCTTATTCGATTTTCAACTTCATAGTACTTTGCCACGTGGTGTAACAGAACATTTGCGTATGTCCTAATCATCATCATTTTTACTTCTAAGCATGATGGTATAGGTTTCGAAATCCAGCAAGTATCAACGGCGAATAAGGAATAAGGAACAAATCCAAATTTTCCTTATTCCTTATTCGATTTTCAACTTCACAGTACTTTGCCACGCGGTGTAACAGAACATTTGCGTATGTCCTAATCATCATCATTTTTACTTCTAAGCATGATGGTATAAGTTTCAAAATCCAGCAGATATAAACTGCGAATAAGGAATAAGGAACAAATCCAAATTTTCCTTATTCCTTATTCGATTTTCAACTTCATAATACTTTGCCACGCGGTGTAACAGGATATTTGCGTATGTCCTAATCATCATCATTTTTACTTCTAAGCATGATGGTATAGGTTTCGAAATCCAGCAAGTATCAACTGCGAATAAGGAATAAGGAACAAATCCAAATTTTCCTTATTCCTTATTCGATTTTCAACTTCATAGTACTTTGCCACGCGGTGTAACAGAACATTTGCGTATGTCCTAATCATCATCATTTTTACTTCTAAGCATGATGGTATAGGTTTCGAAATCCAGCAGGTATCAACGGCGAATAAGGAATAAGGAACAAATCCAAATTTTCCTTATTCCTTATTCGATTTTCAACTTCACAGTACTTTGCCACGCGGTGTAACAGAACATTTGCGTATGTCCTAATCATCATCATTTTTACTTCTAAGCATGATGGTATAGGTTTCAAAATCCAGCAGATATATACTGCTAATAAGGAATAAGGAACAAATCCAAATTTTCCATATTCCTTATTCGATTTTCAACTTCATAGTACTTTGCCACGCGGTGTAACAGGATATTTGCGTATGTCCTAATCATCATCATTTTTACTTCTAAGCATGATGGTATAGGTTTCGAAATCCAGCAAGTATCAACTGCGAATAAGGAATAAGGAACAAATCCAAATTTTCCTTATTCCTTATTCGATTTTCAACTTCATAGTACTTTGCCACGCGGTGTAACAGAACATTTGCGTATGTCCTAATCATCATCATTTTTACTTCTAAGCATGATGGTATAGGTTTCGAAATCCAGCAGGTATCAACGGCGAATAAGGAATAAGGAACAAATTCAAATTTTCCTTATTCCTTATTCGATTTTGAACTTCACAGTACTTTGCCACGCGGTGTAATTGAACATTTGCGTATGTCCTAATCATCATCATTTTTACTTCTAAGCATGATGGTATAGGTTTCGAAATTCAGCAGGTATCAACGGCGAATAAGGAATAAGGAACAAATCCAAATTTTCCTTATTCCTAATTCGATTTTCAACTTCACAGTACTTTGCCACGCGGTGTAACAGAACATTTGCGTATGTCCTAATCATCATCATTTTTACTTCTAAGCATGATGGTATAGGTTTCAAAATCCAGCAGATATAAACTGCAAATAAGGAATAAGGAACAAATCCAAATTTTCCTTATTCCTTATTCGATTTTCAACTTCATAGTACTTTGCCACGCGGTGTAACAGGATATTTGCGTATGTCCTAATCATCATCATTTTTACTTCTAAGCATGATGGTATAGGTTTCGAAATCCAGCAAGTATCAACTGCGAATAAGGAATAAGGAACAAATCCAAATTTTCCTTATTCCTTATTCGATTTTCAACTTCATAGTACTTTGCCACGCGCTGTAACAGAACATTTACGTATGTCCTAATCATCATCATTTTTACTTCTAAGCATGATGGTATAGGTTTCGAAATCCAGCAGGTATCAACGGCGAATAAGGAATAAGGAACAAATCCAAATTTTCCTTATTCCTTATTCGATTTTCAACTTCATAGTACTTTGCCACGTGGTGTAACAGAACATTTGCGTATGTCCTAATCATCATCATTTTTACTTCTAAGCATGATGGTATAGGTTTCGAAATCCAGCAGGTATCAACGGCGAATAAGGAATAAGGAAAAAATCCAAATTTTCCTTATTCCTTATTCGATTTTCAACTTCACAGTACTTTGCCACGCGGTGTAACAGAACATTTGCGTATGTCCTAATCATCATTATTTTTACTTCTAAGCATGATGGTATAGGTTTCAAAATCCAGCAGATATAAACTGCGAATAAGGAATAAGGAACAAATCCAAATTTTCCTTATTCCTTATTCGATTTTCAACTTCATAGTACTTTGCCACGCGGTGTAACAGAACATTTGCGTATGTCCTAATCATCATCATTTTTACTTCTAAGCATGATGGTATAGGTTTCGAAATCCAGCAGGTATCAACGGCGAATAAGGAATAAGGAACAAATCCAAATTTTCCTTATTCCTTATTCGATTTTCAACTTCATAGTACTTTGCCACGTGGTGTAACAGAACATTTGCGTATGTCCTAATCATCATCATTTTTACTTCTAAGCATGATGGTGTAGGTTTCGAAATCCAGCAAGTATCAACGGCGAATAAGGAATAAGGAACAAATCCAAATTTTCCTTATTCCTTATTCGATTTTCAAATTCACAGTACTTTGCCACGCGGTGTAACAGAACATTTGCGTATGTCCTAATCATCATCATTTTTACTTCTAAGCATGATGGTATAGGTTTAAAAATCCAGCAGATATAAACTGCGAATAAGGAATAAGGAACAAATCCAAATTTTCCTTATTCCTTATTCGATTTTCAACGTCATAGTACTTTGCCACGCGGTGTAACAGGACATTTGCGTATGTCCTAATCATCATCATTTTTACTTCTAAGCATGATGGTATAGGTTTCGAAATCCAGCAAGTATCAACTGCGAATAAGGAATAAGGAACAAATCCAAATTTTCCTTATTCCTTATTCGATTTTCAACTTCATAGTACTTTGCCACGCGGTGTAACAGAACATTTGCGTATGTCCTAATCATCATCATTTTTACTTCTAAGCATGATGGTATAGGTTTCGAAATCCAGCAGGTATCAACGGCGAATAAGGAATAAGGAACAAATCCAAATTTTCCTTATTCCTTATTCGATTTTCAACTTCACAGTACTTTGCCACGCGGTGTAACAGAACATTTGCGTATGTCCTAATCATCATCATTTTTACTTCTAAGCATGATGGTATAGGTTTCATAATCCAGCAGATATAAACTGCGAATAAGGAATAAGGAACAAATCCAAATTTTCCTTATTCCTTATTCGATTTTCAACTTCATAGTACTTTGCCACGCGGTGTAACAGGATATTTGCGTATGTCCTAATCATCATCATTTTTACTTCTAAGCATGATGGTATAGGTTTCGAAATCCAGCAAGTATCAACTGCGAATAAGGAATAAGGAACAAATCCAAATTTTCCTTATTCCTTATTCGATTTTCAACTTCATAGTACTTTGCCACGCGGTGTAACAGAACATTTGCGTATGTCCTAATCATCATCATTTTTACTTCCAAGCATGATGGTATAGGTTTCGAAATCCAGCAGGTATCAACGGCGAATAAGGAATAAGGAACAAATCCAAATTTTCCTTATTCCCTATTCGATTTTCAACTTCATAGTACTTTGCCACGCGGTGTAACAGAACATTTGCGTATGTCCTAATCATCATCATTTTTACTTCTAAGCATGATGGTATAGGTTTCGAAATCCAGCAGGTATCAACGGCGAATAAGGAATAAGGAACAAATCCAAATTTTCCTTATTCCTTATTCGATTTTCAACTTCACAGTACTTTGCCACGCGGTGTAACAGAACATTTGCGTATGTCCTAATCATCATCATTTTTACTTCTAAGCATGATGGTATAGGTTTCGAAATCCAGCAAGTATCAACTGCGAATAAGGAATAAGGAACAAATTCAAATTTTCCTTATTCCTTATTCGATTTTCAACTTCATAGTACTTTGCCACATGCACATACACAGGCATATGGACGCGCGTGCACAAAGGCATACATACAGACACACACGGACGTACCCTCCCCGCTCACAACCCCCACGCACATATAAGTAATGATTTTGACAGGTGGCAGATAGTGTTTATGCTGCTTGGTTGGCTCGTATCATATGGCCCTCTCAACAACAATTCAGTCGTTCGGAGATGGGACCTCAGTTTGAAATTTCATTCAAAATACGAAGGACCAAGACATTCGTCTACGACACCTTATGTTTGTTTGCTTGAATTGAGGTTTAACGTCCCCGTCAGTACTCTTTAGGTCATTTTGGAGATATTGCTTACAACTGTGTAAGACTTTTTACTAGACATTGAGATGAAATGACATTTCAAGCACTGTCGCGCAATGATACTAATAGGATTTATATGCATGGACGGTCCGACTCGCGCCACTATTCCTGGACAGGCTAAGAACCTCTATGCGGTTTACCAGACTCATGTGCGGTTGGTTTCGGTTCTGAGTGGAAGCATCAGGCAGCCCAATCTATTTCTTCAAGCCCCGATGGGCGGGGGCCGACACCTTATGTATGCGTCGAGAATGAGTAATTACTTGAAAAATCAATGGATGTTTCTTCTTCTTCTTCTTCTTCTTCTTCTTCTTTTTCTTCTTCTTCTTCTTCTTCTTCTTCTGTGGTGATAATGAGATAATTATCTCGTAATATTGAGGTAATTTTTTCGTAATTACGATTTAATTTTCTCGTTATAACTAGTTAATTAGCTCGTAATAACGAGTTAATTATCTCGTAATAACGAGATAACTAACTCGTAATAACGAGATAACTAAGTCGTAATTACGAGAAAACTAAGTCGTAATAACGAGATAACTAACTCGTAATACCGAGATAATTAACTCGTTATAACGGGAATTGCAACAACATCCAGAAAACTTACAAGGACCATTGAGACCTGGCTCCAAGTGACCCACGGTACTTTAGCTCACCTGCCTTTCAGGGCTCAGCAAGCAATAATTATGGGAATCTGTTCTGTCAGTCGTAGTGCTGTTAGCGGTGCATATCACTTCCTCATTTACCACCATCTTCTCAAGTAACCACTCATTCCGGTACATAAGGTGTCGTAGAATAATCCCTGCTTATCAACCTTTTAACGTGATTTTAAACAAAGGCCCCGTGTCACAGACCATGAATTGCTCCGGTCCTGATGCTACAAACCTTCTCCCACGCCCAACCCACTTAAAACTGAAGCCGATCCTGCTCACAATTTCAAAATGCAAACAATTGTTGGCATTTTAAAATTCTTAAGCAACAATCTTGGCTCATTTGAGCACACAAATTGTCTAATTTGTTTAAATACTGAAAATTATGAACATTAAAAATTTCATGCTCAACCAAGCCGAGCAAGAAAAAATACCCACAACCCCGGGGCAGACCTAGAATAATCCTCATTAAGAACTCAATGCCATGCAATAATGGCAGTGCCAGGGACTGTATGGGACGGAGCACAGCATGTGAGTGCGGCCAGCAAAGGCCAAGATCAGACTGCGCATCTGCGCTTTCTGATCCGAGTCACCCACCAGAAAAAAATACCAGACTGAGTACACAGTGAAGACCCCGACTAAACTGTGCATACAAACAGGCCTTTCCGAATCTCTACAGGGTATTTTATGGCCCTCACAACAGCAATGTAGTCATACTAACATGGGCCCTTGGTTTAAAATCGCATTAAAAAGACTATTCTTCGACATCTCATGTACCAGGCGATAATGAGTGATTACTTGAGAAGATGGTAGTAAATGAGGATTTGTTTGTTTGATTTGAGGTTAAACGTCCCCGTCAACACTGTAAAGGTCATTTTGGGGACGTTGCTTCCAATTTTGTGGGACTTTTACCCGACATTGAGATGAAATGACTTCTCAAGCCCTGCCGCCCAATGAAACCAATAGGGTTTATTAGCATGGACGGTCCGCCTCGCACCATGGTTCCTGGACAGGCTTAGATCCACTAAGCGGTTTACCAGTACTAATGTGCGGGCTGGATTCAGCTCTGCTTGGAAGCATCATGCAGCCCATATATTTCTTCAAGCCCCTATGGGCGGGGGCCAGTAGTAAATGAGAAAGTGGTACGCACCGCTAACAGCACTACCACTGCCGGAATAGATTCCCATTATTATTGCTTGCTGAGCCCTGACAAGCAGGTGAGTTAAAGTACTGAGGATCACTTCGAACCAGGTCTCAATGGCCCCTGTAAGACTTCTGGATGTTGTTGCAATTCTCGTTATAACGAGCCAATTATCTCGTTATTACGAGTTAGTTATCTCGTTATTACGACTTAGTTTTCTCGTAATTACGAGTTAGTTATCTCGTTATTACGAGTTAATTATCTCGTTATTACGACTTAGTTATCGCGTAATTACGAGATAATTAACTCGTTATTACGAGATAATTAACTCGTAATAACGTGAAAATTAACTAAATATTACGAGATAATTATCTCATTATCACCACAGAAGAAGAAGAAGAAGAAGAAGAAGAAGAAGAAGAAGAAGAAGAAACATCCACTGACTTCTCGAGTAATTACTCATTCGCGCCGCATACATAAGGTGTCGGGCCCCGCCCATCGGGGCTTGAAGAAATAGATTGTGCTGCCTGATGCTTCCACGCAGAACTGAAACCAACCGCACATGACTACTGGTAAACCGCTTAGAGGTTCTAAACCTGTCCAGGAATAATGGTGCGAGTCGGACCGTCCATGCATATAAACCTTATCGGTTTCATCGGGCGACAGTGCTTGAAATATCATTTCATATCAATGTTTAGAAAAAGTCCCACAAAATTGGAAGCAATGTCTCCAAAATGACCTAAATAGTATTGACAGGGACGTTATACCTCAAATCAAGCAAACAAACATAGGTGTCGCAGAAGAATGCCTTGCTCCTTCGTTTCAAACCGAGTTCCCATCTCAGAGCGACTGAATTGATGTTGAGAGGGCCATAAAATATGAGATAAACAATACCTGCCACCTGTCACAATCATAACTTATAAGTGCCTGATGGAGGTGAGGGGAGGGTACATGCGTTGGTTGGTTGGTTGGTTGGTTGGTTGATTGGTAGATTTGAGGTTTAGCGTCCCCGACAACACTGTAAATGTCATTCTGGAGACGTTGCTTCCGTTTTTTGTGGGACTTTTACCCGAAATTGAGATGAAATGACATCTCAAGCCTTGCCGCCCAATGAAACCAATAGGGTTTATAAGCACCGCTTTGCCTGGGCTGGCCTAGATCGTCTAAGCGGTTTACCAGTACTCGTGTGCAAGTCGATTTCAGCTGTGCGTAGAAGCATCATGCAGCCCATCTATTTCTTCAAGCCCCGATAGGCGGGGGCCGAGGGTACATGCGTGTGTGTCTGTCAATGTGCCTCTGTGCACGCATGTCCATATGCCTGGATCTATGTGTGTTCAATTAAGGTGCTCTTGTTGAAGTGGTGTTGTTAGTTCGGATCTTCTCGTCGGTGCCAAAAGCAATTTTCTCTGAGCCCCTCTAGCACTGTGTGTGTGTGTGAATTCGGGTTTAACGTCGCTTTCAACAATTTTTCAGTCATATCACGACGGTGTCTGGTTGCGACAGGGAGCTCAATGCTCACGTTTATAGTGCTGCCTCACTGAAGTATCATGTCCCAGACACATTACATGATACCACACCCAGTCACATTATCCTGACACTGGATCGACCAGTCCTAGCTCTACCCCGTAAATCTGAGTGCCAAGCGAGGAGCAGCTAGTACCATTTCTAACGACTTTGGTATGTCGCGGCCCGGGATCGAACCCGAGACCTCCCGCTCCCCGGAGCGGACCCCCTCTAGCACTGGAGTGAGCGAGTGTGCTAGGTCGGGTATCCAGGAGCTGAAAAACTTGTTGCTGAAGATTATTTATTTATCTCGTTATAACGAGATAGCTATTTCGTTATAACGAGATATCTATCGCGTTAATACGAGAGAGTATCTCGTTAATACGACTTAGTTTTCTCGTAATAACGACATAGTTATCTCGTAATAACGAGAACATTTTTTTTTATTTCTAAAAGTGGTCCTTCTAGGCTTTCGTAACTAGGTAATCCTAATACTGTTAAATAAATAAACTACAAAGGGAAGCTAGAAACTGACAAATTTCAGAAATACGGGCGTTATATTCTCAACTGTATACGCAAATGTTCTGTTACACTGCTTCGCAAAGCTCTATGAAGTTGAAAACCAAATAAGGAATAAGAAAATTTGGATTTGTTCCTTATACCTCATTCACAGTTGATACGTGCTGGATTTCGAAACCGATACCATCATGCTTAGAAGTAAAAATGATGATGATTAGGACATACGCAAATGTTCTGTTACACCGCGTGGCAAAGTACTGTGAAGTTGAAAATCGAATAAGGAATAAGGAAAATTTGGATTTGTTCCTTATTCCTTATTCGCCGTTGATACCTGCTGGATTTCGAAACCTATACCATCATGCTTAGAAGTAAAAATGATGATGATTAGGACATACGCAAATGTTCTGTTACACCGCGTGGCAAAGTACTGTGAAGTTCAAAATCGAATAAGGAATAAGGAAAATTTGGATTTGTTCCTTATTCCTTATTCGCAGTTGATACTTGCTGGATTTCGAAACCTATACCATCATGCTTAGAAGTAAAAATGATGATGATTAGGACATACGCAAATGTCCTGTTACACCGCGTGGCAAAGTACTTTGAAGTTGAAAATCGAATAAGGAATAAGGAAAATTTGGATTTGTTCCTTATTCCTTATTCGCAGTTTATATCTGCTGGTTTTTGAAACCTATACCATCATGCTTAGAAGTAAAAATGATGATGATTAGGACATACGCAAATGTTCTGTAACACCGCGTGGCAAAGTACTGTGAAGTTGAAAATCGAATAAGGAATAAGGAAAATTTGGATTTGTTCCTTATTCCTTATTCGCCGTTGATACCTGCTGGATATCGAAACCTATACCATCATGCTTAGAAGGAAAAATGATGATGATTAGGACATACGCAAATGTTCTGTTACACCGCGTGGCAAAGTACTGTGAACTTCAAAATCGAATAAGGAATAAGGAAAATTTGGATTCGTTCCTTATTCCTTATTCGCAGTTGATACTTGCTGGATTTCGAAACCTATAACATCATGCTTAGAAGTAAAAATGATGATGATTAGGACATACGCAAATGTACTGTTACACCGCGTGGCAAAGTACTATGAAGTTGAAAATCGAATAAGGAATAAGAAAAATTTGGATTTGTTCCTTATTCCTTATTCGCAGTTTATATCTGCTGGATTTCGAAACCTATACCATCATGCTTAGAAGTAAAAATGATGATGATTAGGACATACGCAAATGTTCTGTTACACCGCGTGGCAAAGTACTGTGAAGTTGAAAATCGAATAAGGAATAAGGAAAATTTGGATTTGTTCCTTATTCCTTATTCGCAGTTTATATCTGCTGGATTTTGAAACCTATACCATCGTGCTTTGAAGTAAAAATGATGATGATTAGGACATACGCAAATGTTCTGTTACACCGCGTGGCAAAGTACTGTGAAGTTGAAAATCGAATAAGGAATAAGGAAAATTTGGATTTGTTCCTTATTCCTTATTCGCCGTTGATACCTGCTGGATTTCGAAACCTATACCATCATGCTTAGAAGTAAAAATGATGATGATTAGGACATACGCAAATGTTCTGTTACACCGCGTGGCAAAGTACTGTGAAGTTGAAAATCGAATAAGGAATAAGGAAAATTTGGATGTGTTCCTTATTCCTTATTCGCCGTTGATACCTGCTGGATTTCGAAACCTATACCATCATGCTTAGAAGTAAAAATGATGATGATTAGGACATACGCAAATGTTCTCTAACACCGCGTGGCAAAGTACTATGAAGTTGAAAATCGAATAAGGAATAAGGAAAATTTGGATTTGTTCCTTATTCCTTATTCGCAGTTGATACTTGCTGGATTTCGAAACCTATACCATCATGCTTAGAAGTAAAAATGATGATGATTAGGACATACGCAAATGTCCTTTTACACCGCGTGGCAAAGTACTATGAAGTTGAAAATCGAATAAGGAATAAGGAAAATTTGGATTTGTTCCTTATTCCTTATTCGCAGTTTATATCTGCTGGATTTTGAAACCTATACCATCATGCTTTGAAGTGAAAATGATGATGATTAGGACATACGCAAATGTTCTGTTACACCGCGTGGCAAAGTACTGTGAAGTTGAAAATCGAATAAGGAATAAGGAAAATTTGGATTTGTTCCTTATTCCTTATTCGCCGTTGATACCTGCTGGATTTCGAAACCTATACCATCATGCTTAGAAGTAAAAATGATGATGATTAGGACATACGCAAATGTTCTGTTACACCGCGTGGCAAAGTACTGTGAAGTTGAAAATCGAATAAGGAATAAGGAAAATTTGGATTTGTTCCTTATTCCTTATTCGCAGTTGATACTTGCTGGATTTCGAAACCTATACCATCATGCTTAGAAGTAAAAATGATGATGATTAGGACATACGCAAATGTCCTGTTACACCGCGTGGCAAAGTACTATGAAGTTGAAAAGCGAATAAGAAATAAGGAAAATTTAGATTTGTTCCTTATTTCTTATTCGCAGTTTATATCTGCTGGATTTTGAAACCTATACCATCATGCTTAGAAGTAAAAATGATGATGATTAGAACATACGCAAATGTTCTGTTACACCGCGTGGCAAAGTACTGTGAAGTTGAAAATCGAATAAGGAATAAGGAAAATTTGGATTTGTTCCTTATTCCTTATTCGCCGTTGATACCTGCTGGATTTCGAAACCTATACCATCATGGTTAGAAGTAAAAATGATGATGATAAGGACATACGCAAATGTTCTGTTACACCGCGTGGCAAAGTACTGTGAAGTTCAAAATCGAACAAGGAATACGGAAAATTTGGATTTGTTCCTTATTCCTTATTCGCAGTTGATACTTGCTGGATTTCGAAACCTATACCATCATGCTTAGAAGTAAAAATGATGATGATTAGGACATACGCAAATGTCCTGTTACACCGCGTGGCAAAGTACTATGAAGTTGAAAATCGAATAAGGAATAAGGAAAATTTGGATTTGTTCCTTATTCCTTATTCGCAGTTTATATCTGCTGGATTTTGAAACCTATACCATCATGCTTAGAAGTAAAAATGATGATGATTAGGACATACGCAAATGTTCTGTAACACCGCGTGGCAAAGTACTTTGAAGTTGAAAATCGATAAGGAATAAGGAAAATTTGGATTTGTTCCTTATTCCTTATTTGCCGTTGATACCTGCTTGATTTCGAAACCTATACCATCATGCTTAGAAGTAAAAATGGTGATTATTAGGACATATGCAAATGTTCTGTTGCACCGCGTGGCAAAGTACTGTGAAGTTCAAAATCGAATAAGGAATACGGAAAATTTGGATTTGTTCCTTATTCCTTATTCGCAGTTGATACTTGCTGGATTTCGAAACCTATACCATCATGCTTAGAAGTAAAAATGATGATGATTAGGACATACGCAAATGTCCTGTTACACCGCGTGGCAAAGTACTATGAAGTAAAAAATCGAATAAGGAATACGGAAAATTTGGATTTGTTCCTTATTCCTTATTTGCAGTTTATATCTACTGGATTTTGAAACCTATACCATCATGCTTAGAAGTAAAAATGATGATGGTTAGGACATAAGCAAATGTTCTGTTACACCGCGTGGCAAAGTACTGTGAAGTTGAAAATCGAATAAGGAATAAGGAAAATTTGGATTTGTTCCTTATTCCTTATTCGCCGTTGATACCTGCTGGATTTCGAAACCTATACCATCATGCTTAGAAGTAAAAATGATGATGATTAGGACATACGCAAATGTATTCTTACACCGCGTGGCAAAGTACTATGAAGTTGAAAATCGAATAAGGAATAAGGAAAATTTGGATTTGTTCCTTATTCCTTATTCGCAGTTGATACTTGCTGGATTTCAAAACCTATACCATCATGCTTAGAAGTAAAAATGATGATGATTAGGACATACGCAAATGTCCTGTTACACCGCGTGGCAAAGTACTATGAAGTTGAAAATCGAATAAGGAAAAAGGAAAATTTGGATTTGTTCCTTATTCCTTATTCGCCGTTGATACCTGCTGGATTTCGAAACCTATACCATCATGCTTAGAAGTAAAAATGATGATGATTAGGACATACGCAAATGTTCTGTTACACCGCGTGGCAAAGTACTATGAAGTTGAAAATCGAATAAGGAATAAGGAAAATTTGGATTTATTCCTTATTCCTTATTCGCAGTTGATACTTGCTGGATTTCGAAACCTATACCATCATGCTTAGAAGTAAAAATGATGATGATTAGGACATACGCAAATGTCCTGTTACACCGCGTGGCAAAGTACTATGAAGTTGAAAATCGAATAAGGAATAAGGAAAATTTGGATTTGTTCCTTATTCCTTATTCGCAGTTTATATCTGCTGGATTTTGAAACCTATACCATCATGCTTAGATGTAAAAATGATGATGATTAGGACATACGCAAATGTTCTATTACACCGCGTGGCAAAGTACTGTGAAGTTGAAAATCGAATAAGGAATAAGGAAAATTTGGATTTGTTCCTTATTCCTTATTCGCCGTTGATACCTGCTGGATTTCGAAACCTATACCATCATGCTTAGAAGTAAAAATGATGATGATTAGGACATACGCAAATGTTCTGTTACACCGCGTGGCAAAGTACTATGAAGTTGAAAATCGAATAAGGAATAAGAAAAATTTGGATTTGTTCCTTATTCCTTATTCGCAGTTTATATCTGCTGGATTTCGAAACCTATACCATCATGCTTAGAAGTAAAAATGATGATGATAAGGACATACGCAAATGTTCTGTTACACCGCGTGGCAAAGTACTGTGAAGTTGAAAATCGAATAAGGAATAAGGAAAATTTGGATTTGTTCCTTATTCCTTATTCGCAGTTTATATCTGCTGGATTTTGAAACCTATACCATCATGCTTTGAAGTAGAAAAAATTTTGATTAGGACATACGCAAATGTTCTGTTACACCGCGTGGCAAAGTACTGTGAAGTTGAAAATCGAATAAGGAATAAGGAAAATTTGGATTTGTTCCTTATTCCTTATTCGCCGTTGATACCTGCTGGATTTCGAAACCCATACCATCATGCTTAGAAGTAAAAATGATGATGATTAGGACATACGCAAATGTTCTGTTACACCGCGTGGCAAAGTACTGTGAAGTTGAAAATCGAATAAGGAATAAGGAAAATTTGGATTTGTTCCTTATTCCTTATTCGCCGTTGATACCTGCTGGATTTCGAAACCTATACCATCATGCTTAGAAGTAAAAATGATGATGATTAGGACATACGCAAATGTTCTCTGACACCGCGTGGCAAAGTACTGTGAAGTTGAAAATCGAATAAGGAATAAGGAAAATTTGGATTTGTTCCTTATTCCTTATTCGCAGTTGATACTTGCTGGATTTCGAAACCTATACCATCATGCTTAGAAGTAAAAATGATGATGATTAGGACATACGCAAATGACCTGTTACACCGCGTGGCAAAGTACTATGAAGTTGAAAATCGAATAAGGAATAAGGAAAATTTAGATTTGTTCCTTATTTCTTAATCGCAGTTTATATCTGCTGGATTTTGAAACCTATACCATCATGCTTAGAAGTAAAAATGATGATGATTAGAACATACGCAAATGTTCTGTTACACCGCGTGGCAAAGTACTGTGAAGTTGAAAATCGAATAAGGAATAAGGAAAATTTGGATTTGTTCCTTATTCCTTATTCGCCGTTGATACCTGCTGGATTTCGAAACCTATACCATCATGCTTAGAAGTAAAAATGATGATGATTAGGACATACGCAAATGTTCTGTTACACCGCGTGGCAAAGTACTGTGAAGTTCAAAATCGAATAAGGAATAAGGAAAATTTGGATTTGTTCCTTATTCCTTATTCGCAGTTGATACTTGCTGGATTTCGAAACCTATACCATCATGCTTAGAAGTGAAAATGATGATGATTAGGACATACTCAAATGTCCTGTTACACCGCGTGGCAAAGTACTATGAAGTTGAAAATCGAATAAGGAATAAGGAAAATTTGGATTTGTTCCTTATTCCTTATTCGCAGTTTATATCTGCTGGATTTTGAAACCTATACCATCATGTTTAGAAGTAAAAATGATGATGATTAGGACATACGCAAATGTTCTGTAACACCGCGTGGCAAAGTACTGTGAAGTTGAAAATCGAATAAGGAATAAGGAAAATTTGGATTTGTTCCTTATTCCTTATTCGCCGTTGATACCTGCTGGATTTCGAAACCTATACCATCATGCTTAGAAGTAAAAATGATGATGATTAGGACATACGCAAATGTTCTGTTACACCGCGTGGCAAAGTACTGTGAAGTTCAAAATCGAATAAGGAATACGGAAAATTTGGATTTGTTCCTTATTCCTTATTCGCAGTTGATACTTGCTGGATTTCGAAACCTATACCATCATGCTTAGAAGTAAAAATGATGATGATTAGGACATACGCAAATGTCCTGTTACACCGCGTGGCAAAGTACTGTGAAGTAAAAAATCGAATAAGGAATAAGGAAAATTTGGATTTGTTCCTTATTCCTTATTCGCAGTTTATATCTACTGGATTTTGAAACCTATACCATCATGCTTAGAAGTAAAAATGATGATGGTTAGGACATACGCAAATGTTCTGTTACACCGCGTGGCAAAGTACTGTGAAGTTGAAAATCGAATAAGGAATAAGGAAAATTTGGATTTGTTCCTTATTCCTTATTCGCCGTTGATACCTGCTGGATTTCGAAACCTATACCATCATGCTTAGAAGTAAAAATGATGATGATTAGGACATACGCAAATGTTCTCTTACACCGCGTGGCAAAGTACTATGAAGTTGAAAATCGAATAAGGAATAAGGAAAATTTGGATTTGTTCCTTATTCCTTATTCGCAGTTGATACTTGCTGGATTTCAAAACCTATACCATCATGCTTAGAAGTAAAAATGATGATGATTAGGACATACGCAAATGTCCTGTTACACCGCGTGGCAAAGTACTATGAAGTTGAAAATCGAATAAGGAATAAGGAAAATTTGGATTTGTTCCTTATTCCTTATTCGCAGTTTATATCTGCTGGATTTTGAAACCTATACCATCATGCTTAGAAGTAAAAATGATGATGATTAGGACATACGCAAATGTTCTGTTACACCGCGTGGCAAAGTACTGTGAAGTTGAAAATCGAATAAGGAATAAGGAAAATTTGGATTTGTTCCTTATTCCTTATTCGCCGTTGATACCTGCTGGATTTCGAAACCTATACCATCATGCTTAGAAGTAAAAATGATGATGATTAGGACATACGCAAATGTTCTCTTACACCGCGTGGCAAAGTACTATGAAGTTGAAAATCGAATAAGGAATAAGGAAAATTTGGATTTGTTCCTTATTCCTTATTCGCAGTTGATACTTGCTGGATTTCAAAACCTATACCATCATGCTTAGAAGTAAAAATGATGATGATTAGGACATACGCAAATGTCCTGTTACACCGCGTGGCAAAGTACTATGAAGTTGAAAATCGAATAAGGAATAAGGAAAATTTGGATTTGTTCCTTATTCCTTATTCGCAGTTTATATCTGCTGGATTTTGAAACCTATACCATCATGCTTAGAAGTAAAAATGATGATGATTAGGACATACGCAAATGTTCTGTTACACCGCGTGGCAAAGTACTGTGAAGTTAAAAATCGAATAAGGAATAAGGAAAATTTGGATTTGTTCCTTATTCCTTATTCGCCGTTGATACCTGCTGGATTTCGAAACCTATACCATCATGCTTATAAGTAAAAATGATGATGATTAGGACATGCGCAAATGTTCTGTTACACCGCGTGGCAAAGTACTATGAAGTTGAAAATCGAATAAGGAATAAGGAATAAGGAACAAGGAATAAGGAATAAGGAATAAGGAATAAGGAACAAGGAATAAGGAATAAGGAATAAGGAACAAGGAATAAGGAATAAGGAATAAGGAACCAACTTAACACTCTTTCCAGTAAGCCGGTAAATATTGGTGTATGTCGGAGTAACCACGCTGTTTCTTCTTTTTGTCGCGTCCGATTTTCCGTCCGTTTGTCAAGTCGTCATCATTTGCGACCATCCTAGCGTTCACCCAAAGATTCAAGTTTATTTATCAAGAGCTTCATTAATGATACTTGGTACAAACTTGTATGTGTGGATGGCAACTTAAATGTAAGAGCATCTATATTTGGCCTTGAAATACAGTTCATGGTTCACTGACTTCGTAAAGTATTGCAACCACCCTAGCGTTCACCATAATGGTCAGGTTTATTTCTCAAGAACTGTAAGAGCTGGTCAAGTTTATTTCTCAAGAACTTCATTAATGATACACGTATTTGGTACAAACTTGAATCTCGGGATGACAGCTTAAATGCAAGCATCCATATTTGACCTTGACCTACATTTTATGGTTCACTGACTTTGTAAAATATTGCAACCCACCCTAGCGTTCACCCTAATGGTTAAGTTCATTTCTCAAGAATTATTTGAACTTCATTAATGATACTTAGTACAAGCTTGCATTTAAAAAAGGCAACCTCTATGCTTGACCTTTGCCTAGATGTCATGGTTAGGTGAATTTGCGCCCCCGCAGGCGCGACATAGCCTTCGGAGGAATTCTTGTTCTTCTTCTTGTTCTTGTTCTTCTTCTTCTTCCTCTCAAATAAGTGTCATTTTACATTATTTTTGCATTGCATTCATTAGGTAAATCTATATAATCAACATATATGTATGTGTCTACAACACCAATACTTTGTATATTTGTGGTACTGACGTATATGCCATAATCTTTTGAAAAGAATTGTTAGTGTCTATACACGACCGTTGTACTTGTACGTTGATGTTCTAATGTTCCAAGTAAGATGTAATTTGAAAAAAAAAAAAAAACAGCTGTTGACTTGAAAACCTTGAAATTCTAAGATATCGTCTACCCAGATATGCATCAATGAATTATAATATGTACATAGGCAATGCCTATAGGCGAGCTCGCAATTCACTGAGCTATGAAGAAACAAATTTGCAGTCACAGTACAACAGGGTGATATATAGCTATCTACAGCTGCTGTACACAAACACGCATGCATATGAAGATCCTTACCGAGGAGGATCCTCACAGAGATGATTTTCTAATAAGTAAACACAACATGTATTCTCAAGATAAAAATACCCTAAAACCTCTGTCTGAGCTTGAAGAAAGAGATTGGGCTGCATGATATTCCATGCACGACTGAAACCCAACGCACATGAGTAACAGTAATCCTCTTTATGATTGTAAGTCTGCCCAGGAGAAATGTGGGAATCAGATAGTCCAGGCACCTAACTGGTTGCATTGGGCAGCAAGGCTTGAGATGTCATTTCATCTCAATGATGGGTAAAAGTCCCACAAAATTGGAAAGCAGTGTCTGTAAAATGACTAAAATGTATACAGTGTTGATAGGGACGTTAAATCTCAAATCAAACAAACAAAAATGTCATTCCATTGGCTTCTATGCTAGGGTGGGATACAAAATTGACAAGGTTGAAGGTACCTCACAGAGGGCTATTATATAAAGTGACTACTATGGGATAAGTGAATCCACACATAGGTGGATAAGCTCATGGCTCTCTGGGTGCTCACAACAAGTTGTACTTGATGGCCAAGCACCTGATCAGTCCCTGTTTTATCTGGAGTCCCCCAAGGTTCAGTCCTTGGGACCAGTCTTCTTGGTTTTCATCAATGATCTGACTGTTAATATCAGGACATCAGTCAGTTTGTTTGCTGATGATGTGTCCTGTATATATTCTCCGTCTAACTGTCTTATTTTACAAGATGACCTGGATCAACTTGCATAGTGGGAGGCCGGTCTGCAGATGAAGTTCAATGTGGCGGGGGCATTTTTGGCCCCATGGCCATAATTTGAACAATCTTAGTAGAGGTCCAATAGATGAAGCTACACACCAAATTTCAAGGACCTGGGCCTTGTGGTTTCAGAGGAGAAGATTTTTTTAGATTTTTCCTACATAAGTCAATGTAAAACCAAGGGGCACCAGAGCTATAATTTGAACAATCTTGATAGAGGTCCACAAGACGAAGCTTCATACCAAATATCAAACACCTGAGTGAGTGAGTGTTTGGGTTTTACGTCCCACCAACAGCGAAGGTCATACGGAGACAGGACCTCGGTTTAAAGACTCATCCTAAAGTCTGGAGAAGCCCGGGATTGATCCTGCGATCCCTGGTTTACAAGGCGAGTAGCGTAACCACTACACCACAGAGGCTTCTGATCAAACACCTGAGCCTTCTGGTTTCAGACAAGAAGATTTTTAAAGCTTTTTCCTATGTAAGACTATGTTAAACCAATGGGCCCCGAGGCAGGGGCATTTTTGGCCCCAGGGCTATAATTTGAACAATCTTGGCAGAGGTCCACTAGACTGAAGCTACACACCATCTATTGAAGGCCTGGTTTCAGAATAAGTTTTCATTAAAAAAAAATCTGTTGTTGGCTCCCGTGACCTTGATGTGCAGGCTGGAACCATTTGAACAACTCTGAAAGGGAACCTCCTATGAATCATTCCTATGAAGTTTGGTCATAATCCGATCAGTGGTTAAGGAGATGTCTTTTGAAGAAATTGTTTACGCAAGGATGGACGTACGGCGGACGAAAAGTGATCCCAACAGCTCACCTCATCATTACATGACAGGTGAGCTAATAAAAACGAAAAAAATAGGCCTGACCCCCTTATATGACAAATGGACTTGTCCAATATATGGCAGTGGAAGAGTGTAATAGCATACAATGGGTTAATGTCCCCATCAACAATGTAAGCTTTCACTCCTATGAATTATTATTGTATGTATATATGTATTGCATGTCACAGAAATTGTGAAATAAATATGTATATTAAATTTTTACCAAGTAAATACAGGATTTTCTATGAAAAAGAAAAACGATATTATATCACAAAGAGAAATAGTTCCCACTGAGCAGCCCCCGCCCATAGGGGCTTGAAGAAATATATGGGCTGCATGATGCTTCCACGCAGAGCTGAACCCGACCTGCACACCAGTACTGGTAAACCGCTGAGAGGATCTAAGCCTGTCCAGGAACCGCAGTGCGAGGCGGACCGTCCATGCTCATAAACCCTATTGGTTTCATTTGGGCGACAGGGCTTGAGATGTCATTTCATCTCAATGTCGGGTATAAGTCCCACAAAATTGGAAGCAACGTCTCCAAAATGACCTTTACAGTGTTGACGGGGACGTTAAACCTCAAATAAAACAAACAAAGTTCCCACTGAGAAATATTACCCTGCCGGAACTTATTTTCTCACCTGAAAATCCTGTCTTGTGCCCCACAGAGTATCCCTGTACACCATAGTGCTAAAAATAAATTCCTAACCTAATTTTAGAACTGAATGATTAGACTTAATCTAAGGCAAAATTCACAATGGAGAAACAGTTCATTGGAGATAGTAGTATTAAAATTGTCTTATCTGTCTCTAAAAGTATCAAGAGGGCCATGATGGCCCGATCCATAGGGTAACAAGTGAGCCCCTGGGAGAGCCATTACTGGCCCCGGGCTATAATTTCAATTATCTTGGTAGTGGTCTAAAAAGTGAAGCTTCATACCAAATATCAAAGACTGGAGCAGTCTGGTTTCAGACAAGAAGATTAAAATTTTAAAGGTTTTTCCTCTTCTTCAGTTTAAAGTACAGGGCCCACTCTGTGGCATTGATGTACTTGGATATATATATATCTATATAAATCTTGGAGTCCCTGGGGGCGGGCCATTTTTGACCCCAGGGCTTTAATTTGAACAATCTTGCTAGAAATCCGTAACACAAAGCTTCATGTCAATTATCCAAGACCTTGGCCTTCTGCATTTGACTTGACTTCTATTTCCTAGGGCTATAATTTGAACAATTTTGATAGAGGTCCACTGGATGAAGCTTCACACCAAATATAAAAGATCTGGGCCTTGCGGTTTCAGAGTAGAAGACCTTGTTTTTAATTTCCCTATATAAGTCAATGTTAAACCAAAGGGCCCACAGGCGGAGGCATTTTTTGCCCAATGGCTATGATTTGAACAATCTTGGTAGAGGTTCAGTAGATGTAGCTTCATGCCAAATAGCAATGACCTGGGCCTTGTGGTTTCAGTGAAGTAGATTTTAAATATTTTAACTACCGGTAAAGGGCCCGGGTAGGCAATTTTTTGGCCCTAGGGCTATAACTTGAACAGTCTTGATAGAGGTCCACTAGATGAAGCTTCACGCCAAATACCAAAGACCTGGTCCTTGCAGTTTCGGAGAAAATTTCCCTGTATAAGCCTCTGTAAAACCAGGCCCCCGGACGGGGGCATTTTTGGCCCCATGACTTTAATTTGAAGAATCTTGGTAGAGGTTCACTATATGAAGATTCATACCAAATATCAAAGGCCCAGGCCTTGTGGTTTCAGAGAAGATTTTTCAAGTTTTCAGTGAAAAAATCTATTTTCGGCTCCTGTGACCTAGATGTGCAATGGACTGGAACCATTTGAACAACTTTGAAAGGGGTCCAGCTAAGGATCATTCCTGTGAAGTTTGGTCAAAATCTGATCAGTGTTTTAGGAGGAGATGTCGTTGGAAGAATTCTTTACAGAAGCACGCATGGATGACAGGTGAGCTAAAAGGAATGTTGTAGGTACTTGTTGCACCAGTCACAACATAGCATTTCACAGGTATCCATAACATCTTTTTTCAAATAATCAAAAATATTATCCCCATTTTCCCATCTTTTCTCTTTATCTGAATTGCAAATACTTTCTGGCAACAAGAATGAGTTCAGATCCCATGGGCAGTAAATTTGTCTGTTAAAAAGGCTGACACGATTAATCGTATAATCGATGGATAAATTCCGCAAAAATGATAATCATTTCTGACTTGCTTTTAATTGATTACTTGATAGGTACAATTTAATTACTACCCGAAGTTATGCCTAAAACAGCTGGATGAGTGGCAAACAGTGCAGACCCTGATGATATGCTGCATTATGCGGCATCTCATCTTGGTCTACACTGTTAGCTCAGGCCTGTCTGTTCAAATATACATATGGTAAAGACCAACATATGGTAAGAGTCATGGTTAGACAGAAAGCCAGACAGGTAAAATAATGACAAAAACCTTAGCGATTACTAATCGATTATCGACCACAGTGACAGGACTGATAATCCATCATCCTTTCAGCTCCGATTAGCCAACCCTATCTGTTAACCAAGTCATCTGCATCTACCATCCATGTGCTGGGCTCTACAGGGTTGTACGAACATCTGTCTCAATCTTGTTGTCCATGAACAGATCCAAATCAAATTAGCTGCCTTAAGGGTACACAAGAGCATGTCAAAGAAACACTTCTTTAACTGACAATGTTTACAAAGACATGCAACCAGTGTCTTTCATGGATGTGTCCTGATCTATCGCCATTGGTCCCAAGTCAGGCTCTAACTGCTCTCTTCTTCATCCAGATAATGAGTCTGCTCTACGAAAGGCTATCAATCGAATTTGCCATCCATTATACTCTCAACTCCGATTAGCCAACCCTATCTGTTAACCAAGTCATCTACCATCCATGTGCTGGGCTCTACAGGGTCGTACGAACATCTGCATCAATCTGGTTGTCCATGAACAGATCCAAATCAAATTAGCTGCCTTAATGGTACACAAGAGCATGTCAAAGAAACACTTCTTTAACTGACAATGTTTACAAAGACATGCAACCAGTGTCTTTCATGGATGTGTCCTGATCTATCGCCGTTGGTCCCAAGTCAGGCTCTAACTGCTCTCTTCTTCATCCAGATAACGAGTCTGCTGTACGAAAGGCTATCAATCGAATTTGCCATCCATTATACTCAAATGCATCAAGCATGCATTGCAGCCCATCTATTTCTTCAAGCCCTGATGTGTGTGTGTGTGTGGGGGGGGGGGGGGGGGGGCACAATTTTCAACAATATGTGTACATATGATTTTTCGGTATTGATGCTTTTGGAGAAATTCACATTAACAGCTACACTTTAAAAGAACCCTGAATTAATCAATACCTTCAGAACAGACTGGCTTCCCATACAAACGTGAGAGAAACAATGAAATGCGAAAGTTACAAGATAAACGATCAGCAGAAATGGATAGAAAAAAAAATGAATTAACTCTGTTTGCCTATGGAGCATGGTAGCTCAGTGGTTAGTGCACTTGCCTATCATGCTTATGCTAGGCCCCCAGTTCAATTCCATGCAGCGGTAAGAAAATTGTGGTGTCTGAACTGCTACACTGTCATCATGAATGCCACAAGGTGTACTGTCCTTCGGATCAGGACGTTAACCGGAGGCCCCCTGTACAGGGAGAACCATCCCTGTGCAAGTAAAAGAAAAAAATATCTATCTCTATTTTCTGCCAACCCCTCTCTAGAGTGTTACAGGCAGATTGCATGATTACTATGTAGGCTTTTATTCTGCAAACCTGGACTGTATTTGTTTGATTTGAGGTTTAACCTCCTCCTCAACACTGAAAAGGTAATTTTGGAGATGTTAACTTGCTTCTAATTTTGTGGGACTTTTACCCGATATTGAGATGAAATGACATCTCAAGCTCTGCCTCCCAATTTATAAGCATGGAAGGACGGTAGAGTATGGTAGCTCAGTGGTTAGTGCACTTGCCTCTGATGCTAGAGGTCCCGGGTTCGATCCCCGGCTGCGGCGATAGATTTTCGGTGCCCGAACACGCTCCATTGGCATCATTTGCAGGGATGAATGTCATAAAGTGCACCGTCCTTCGGATCGGGACGTTAACTGGAGGCCCCCTGTGCAGGGAGAACCATCCCCTGTGCAGGTTAAAGATCCCTGCCGTAATTACATGATTACTGTGTAGGCTTTCATCCTGCAAAACCTGGAGTGTATGTAATATACACCTGCGGTAATGGTCAAATGTGACCGACGCAGTATCAGAAGATAGATAGATAGATAGTGGCGGTAAAATTTCGATGTCCAAACCCGCTCCATTCACTGCATTGGCATCATTTGCAGGGATGAATGTCAAAATGTACACCGTCCTTTAGATCTGGACGTTAACTAGAGGCCCCCTGTGCAAGGAGAACCATCCCCTGTGCAGGTTAAAGATCACTACCGTAATTATATGATTACTGTGCAGGCTGTCATCATGCAAACCTGGAGTGTATGTAATGTACACCTGCGGTAATGGTCAAATGTGACCGACACAGTATCAGTAGATAGATAGATAGGATGGGTCCGACTTGCACCGCTTTGCGTTGGCAGGCCTAGTTCCTCTAAGGGGTTAACCAGTTCTCATGGTCGGATACAGCTCTGTGTGGAAGCATCATGCATCATGCTATTTCTTCAAGCCCCGGTGGGCGGGGGCCGTCCTGGAGTACATGTAATGTACACCTGCAGGTTGTAGCTGTCAGGATTTCTTTTGTTAGTGTCAGTCCTGCGTCGGAATCTTTTGGATTGAGGGGAGTAGAGCAGGTTTTTATCAAAATTTCTCCTTTTTTGGCCTTAGTTCTGAAAAGTTACTTTCCTGTGAAACATGCATGATTTGATTTGATAGTTCCAATTCCTTTTCTGGTACCAATAGGTTATTGTCAACATTAGAATGCTGTTCCATGTTGTGTATCAACTGGAAATGGTTGTTTTCTAACAACAAGTTGATGGTTTGCACATGTGAGCCTTGATTACCAAAAATTGTTACTGTGTATTCTGTACCACACCTAAACCAAACTTTGATTCTGCACTGGAAAACCAAAGCTGCGGCCTCAATTTCCGAGCTACATGCCCAACCATTGAGTTTAATCATAGAACCCCAGTATTTATATCTTGTCATCAAAGGACCATGAAACAAAACAACTTTCTCATGCCAGTTTTGCCAATTGTTGAAAATAGTTTGACAAACTATACTTCTGTATTCTCGTGTCATTGAAATATTACCATTAATTGCCACTGACAGACAATGGAAGAAACAGTTGCCATCACCAGGCACATTTTCAACGAAACATTCAATGTTTCCCAATGTAATCATCTGCAGAGCAGAAGAAATGTGGCCTTGGACTTGTTGGGACGCCATGATGTAAGCCGGGTATACAAGATGTTATTTATTCATAAAACAACATCAACAGAGGCTGACCTCCGATAAGAAATCAATGAATACACTTTAATGTGAATTAAAGTCCCATCAAATTCGAAGCGACATCTCAAAAATAACCTATACAGATTTGACGGAGACGCTAGACCTCAAAGTAAGAATGAAAGTCCCATGAAATTGGAAGCTACATGTAAAAAAATGACCTATACAGAGTTGACGGGGATGCTAAACCTCAAGCAAGAATTAAAGTCCCATCAAATTGGAAGCTACATCTCAAGAAGGACCTGTACAGAGTTGACTTGGATGCTAAACCTCAAAGCAATCTAACCTACCAAATGGTCACTTAATGGTGCTGAATACAAGTTAAAACAACAACAGTGAATGCACCTAGAGACAGCGACTTAGTCATGAGGACAAAGAATGATAAACAACAACAGCAAGTTGAAATGTTGATGGCATATTGAGCAATTCACCATATTTGCATTATTTGCTGGCTCCCAGCTTGCACATTGTCAATATTGGAAAAATAGGTAACCAGACCCCCCTGACCTTTTAAGGTCAGGGGGGTCTGGTTACCTGTTTTTCCAACACTGATAACCTTCAGACTAGGAACCAGCAGATAATGCAAATAAGGTGATACACATTATTCATATGAAAGTAACCTAGAAAATGTTGTTGTTGCTATTGAAAATACATGCTTTGAATGAAGTATGCCGCGATTACTGACAATGTTGCTATGGTGAATACGAAACATGATGTAACTATCTATCTATCTATCTTCTGATACTGCGTCGGTCACATTTGACCATTACCGCAGGTGTATATTAAATACACTCCAGGTTTTGCAGGATGAAAGCCTACACAGTAATCATGTAATTACGGTAGGGATCTTTAACCTGCACAGGGGATGGTTCTCCCTGCACAGGGGGCCTCCAGTTAACGTCCCGATCCGAAGGACATATGGTGACATATTTCTTTTTTTTTATTGTGTGTGTAATACCTGCTAGTTTGTGAATAACCAGAAAAGCAGATTTGGTTCGCTCAGTTCAGCAGTTGCTTTGCTCGACAGAAACAGACGACACAGTTTGTTTATATTGACTTCCAAATTTGGAAGTGATCGACTGGTTTAATAGTAATAATACTTGATTTGTGGTCTACCTGATTGAGTGTAATGCCTGCGACTATTGGTTTCATGACCGTTTCACTGTGAATAAAAGCACACAGAATCCCTTTAATTCAGAGTAAAGCGTACCAAATGTTAGAAAAAAAAACGAAAATGTGTGAAAATATGAGCTTGTGAAGTTGAGTAAAGCCTACAAGTCCAACATACCTGTGGATGTTTAGATTCGAGACGAAGTCCGCCATTTTTTTTTTGCCAAACGCGCACGAAACTTGAATACCAAACCAAAAATCGTACTTCCGGCACAAAAAAAAATCGTTCAACACTATGCAAGAACAGAATAGAACAGAATAGATTATATTCGTATACGTTACCATTGAGCTTGCTCTCGCAGGCCTTCGGCCTGCGCCGCATGGGGCTTCGCCCCATGCGGAGCGAGCTCGCTATAATAATCCTTATTTTTTGTTTGATTTGAGTTTAACGTCAAGACCTGTCACCCAATGAAACCAATAGGGTTTATATGCATGGGCCGCTTTGTCTGTGCAGGCTTAGATCCCCTATCAGCACTTGTGTGCGGGTCAGTTTCAGCTCCGCGTGGAAGCACCATGCAGTCCATCTGTTTCTTCAAGCCCCGATGGACGGGGCTGTACAACCTTAGTAACCTCCCGACACCTTCTTGACTTTGATGTTTTGAATGTTTTTTTTTTCGGGAAAATCTGATTTATAATTTATAATATGCACAGCTGCACATATTTTTCCTAGTTATGAGCATGATTTCGAATAGCTGATATTTCTAGCACAGCGGCTTAATCATTCAGTTGTATCGTGATATACATATTGTATTCCTCCAGTCAACAGCAATGTCAGTGAGGTGTCTGGAGGATTTCGAATAGCTTCTAGGTCGAAATTTTGGTTTGCCGTAAGGTCTTGCGGATCCGGGTAGTTGGCGGATCCGCAAGATCTTACGGTTAATTGGTATGTACTGTTGATCGATATTTTTTTTCGATTTAAATTAAAATAATTATTTTAACATAAAATCACAGATTTTGTTGGCTTTAAACTGTAAATAAAGTTACTGAAAATATTATTTAGAAATAATATAATTTTAACAGTTATGGTAATATTTTAAAAATGTTCTTTACTCTTATATACAGTATATATATTTTAGTATTTTTATCAAGTGTTTTTCATTTTTATTTTTGTTTTCTTTATTAAACGACTGATATTTTCAGCGGTTTTGAAGTCGTAGTTTGAACTAAGTTACTTTATGAATATTAACCAAAGCGGGTAGTTGGCAAACAGTTCAGGCCCAGAACACGGTGTTTGATCAGGGCCTACTTTTCTGAATAGTTTTAGAAGAAAACACAACCTGACACCCCTAAATTTTGAAATGGACTCCTGCTATATATTAGGAGGACGATTCCATTTTGTACAAAAAGCGTTAATAAATAGTTGATTATGCACAAAAATCATTTTTCCTGTCCACATGTTTTTACGATCATTTCTATGCGTGACATATGGGTCAATCGAAAATTATCAATACCGATATATATTGACCTGCAGTGATATACTGGTAATTATGAGACGCGTCCCACCAAGTCTTTTAGTACAGTCTTCGAACTGCACACATGTATGTGCTGACAGTCATTTATTCCCGTTCCACGTTTTTTAGCAATCTTACTCTCATTTTTTACTATTTTCCTTTTTATTTATTCCCTTTAAAATGCGACTTTTTTCTATTGTATATACAGAAAAACAAGAAATTCAGAGGACACAGTTGGATAAATTGTGTCATTGCATGGCTTTAAGAATTACATGGTGATAGATGGCTCTGTGACTTGCCAGTGTTTTTAAATGAGCCGATCCTTCCAAATTTACTGTGCATTTGAATCTTGTCCTGCGTCCTGCTTGGGTGGGCTGCACCAACTCAGGTGCGACTGCGAATCCGTAGTCGGGCCTGGGCTGGTGATGCACGCTCATGAGGCAATGACATCCCTTGTGTGACACGGCTCACCCGCACATTTTGATTTGTTGTATTGGCCTCTGTCCTGCTGTGGGCGACAAGCCCTATCTTTGCAAACATTGTGGATCCAGATAAGATGGCTTTAAGCCATCTGATCGGGATCTACACTGTTTGACATTCAGTTTATGAATGTGTAGAAATAAACCGCATCAAGTAATCCGATTGGTTCCAAGTCAGAAATAAAAGTGGCTTAATTGAGTATTCAGCAGGTTAAAGGTTGGTTAATGAGCTTCATAATCCTAGTAAATAACTTGATCTTGCCGGTACAGTTGCTCAAAATTACCCAGCGAGCACATGGCGCCTGTCGGCGTCGCATCGGCGCTGATGCCGGTGTTGATGCGACGTTGCTCACGCGTCATGTGCCCGCTGCTATCTTGTTTGGCGGTTCAACGCTCATTGTGAGAAATCTTGTCGTTTGGCGGCTACAGCTACACATATAAACCGCATGCATACTCGCGGGATCGGCGGGGGCTCGGGTCTGAGCCTGTGAATGCACAGGCGGACCTGAGACCCCGTCGACCTCACGGGACATGCTTTTTGAAGGCCTAAATCTAATATCATAACGTACCTTATTAGACATTATTACTCCTATTTACTCAAGTACTTTGTGCTGACGCATGTACATTTGTAACACTGACACAATTTTTGCATGAAATTCTCGCTTTACAACACTTCCATGTTAATCACGAACAAGCTGACCTGGTGCTTTTGAACTCTACTAGCAAAATTTTACACGCGACTGAATACATATTTTCATCTTCGCAGTTTTCCGAAGAGGTCGAAACTGTTTTTGTGAGCCAGCGCATGGACCCCGTCCGCCGTGTCAGGAAATTTTGTCTCTATGCGTTGATTATAGCCTATAGTGGGTTCGTGCGAACAGCGAGGACTCTGATCGGACTGCGCGAATGCGCAGGCTGATCCGAGTCCTTGCTGGTCGCCCAGGCATTCTTGTAGGTTTTGTCATGCGCAGCCTCGTTTAATACATAGAGGACTGCAGGTGGATCGCGATTCACGAACTGCTGAAGAGTCACGGGAAGTTTTCGCGGCCCGACGTGTTGGGCCGTGGCATTGGGTGATTTACTCTTTGCGTCGAGGTCAGCCTCAGGTCGGTTTGTTCGCGTTGTACATGTATCCTACACATCCCCCTGCCCGAGGCCCTTGCCTAGTGTAATGTAAGAGCGTCATGGGGCGGGGAAGGT
Organism: Lucinisca nassula; assembly: GCA_963580285.1. Lineage (NCBI taxonomy): Eukaryota > Metazoa > Mollusca > Bivalvia > Lucinida > Lucinidae > Lucinisca > Lucinisca nassula. Next base: position 104,232,775 of record OY757011.1, read on the forward strand.
TGTGTATCTCAGCGTGTCCTCAAATCACCACAAGGGCTCTCGTTTCATTTTATTTTCGTTTCGGAAATGAGACGGGGGTCCGTGGATGATGCTCTCAAACTATCAACATTATAGAAACTAATAATGGCCCATACATGTAACTAATGTCGGAGTTGTACTGCACGAGGCATGTCTGCTTATAGATCATCCGCAAACAAGAGTGTGCACTGGTCCACGCACCTGAGCAGTCTGATGGGTACTCCTTATCGTCATGTCCAGGCCCAGCGGTAGTGCGGGTCTTTTTCAGTGCTCGACTCGGCCTGTTATGATATTGGTGATGCTTATAACTTTCATAATACCCACATGCCTTTTTTGACAAATCAGCGTGTTATATGTCCTGCTTATGAATTTAAAAAGCCAAATTGTTGATATGTTTGAATTTGCCGGAGTGAATTGGGCGAGGTGGCGGTCTTGGGGCCAGTGAGCCTGGACTATAGTGTCTTCAATGGAACTGCTTTTCTTTTTCTTTCCCTTATTTGCGAATGGTCGAAACTGCTACCGACGCTTCGACTCATGAAATGCATGTAATTCTGATCTGACATATCCCAGCAGGCCGATGACGCAATTGTGACATCGGATGTAACAGGATGTAACGTCATGTTATGGTTGCAACGTCACATCAACGTCGGTGCATCGTCAGGACGTTACAACGACGTTTGTTTGACGTTGCCCCTTCGATATCGCAAGACCGGGTCACTTTATTGTTGTGCCTGTTGGCACGAACTTCTGTACCATATGTATAGCTCTCGGAAGATGGGTTGACAGTGACGTAAAAGAGTAAACCACCACAGGTAGGTTTGGCAGGTTGTGCCGTTGTTGCTGAAGTAACCATCATTGGCTAGCAAGACAGATTTTACCGTTTTAATTATCATTATTGAAGCGTCGTCGCCTTTTCGCAAGGGTGGACAGTCCTCAACAACAACAAAAAAAAAAAAAAAAAAAACTCGCTGACGTCACTCTCAACTTATCGTTCGAGGACTGTAGTATTCTTGATTTACGATATCTTTTTTTCCCCTAATTCAAGGGAAGTAAATCGTATATGCTTGTTCCTGCAGCATGGAAACTCGCCTATATACATTTGACACCAAAACTCTAAATTTATGTAGCAAAACTGGGGTTTGCAGGATTAACCCCTCCCCTGTTACTGCCGACAAGTATGGATTGTGGGTGCCCGTTGAGACGGTTGAAGCGTGTACCCGCGATCTGTATTGTTCTTTTTATACATATAATACATTGGGCTATGTTTTTTTTTTTTCTTTTTTTTTTTTTTTTAGCCCGAATCATTGATTTGTTCAGTGGTGGAGTTTGAAACAATTTGAGTAGGCATGTTCTCGTGATGTTTTTACCCGCCTACTGTTACTGTTAGTTTTATGCATGCTGCTGATACCTTGTCCATTGATGATACTGTTCGGCATGCGGCGGTACATTGGAAAGTACAGTGGACTCTCGTTATCTCAAACTTTGATATCTCAAGCTACTGCTGAGGTCGAAATGAATTTTTGGCACTATTATTCTAATTTAAACTTAAGCTTTTTTGCTTCTAAACCATTGCTACCTTAAGCCAAAAATTTCCAGTCCCTTTGTGTTTGAGATGACGAGGGTCGACTTAAGTATCTAGCCTTCTACAAGAGTGTCATTTTTGGACTTGTGTATTGGCACTTTGGTCAACTATAATGCGAATCAGAAACTTTAAAGCTGTCTCCTATTCATAACATATGTATCCCATTTCCCTTATGGAAACCTGTTTGTTACAAATGCTTTATTTATATGTACATTTACTATTGTATCTCCTTAATGCTTGTATTCTCCTCCACGGGGATTCCATTCCTAAATATCGAACCTTCTGCCTCTGTAATGTGACAGTCATGCCCGGTCCTATACGTGTGTCCTTAAAGCAATTCAGATTTCTTGTCGATTGTATAACATAATGAACATAGATATTACTGAATATAGGATGCATATAGGTCTGCATTATTGTCATCACATGAAAATCAAAGGTCTATCCCGGTTCACAGACTTTGAATTTATAACATTCCTATCGCTATTGCTAATTAGTTGTGGGGATGTTGAAACTAACCCGGGCCCGAACTCAGATGAGTCAATAACATCTGATAACTCATCGACATCTCTAAACGACACTGTTCTAAGCGAAAAATTCTCTATTGTGCACTATAATGTTCAAAGTCTAACAAACAAAAAGGATATTATATTCTCTGAACTTTGCAATTTTAGTATCATTGGTATCACTGAGACTTGGCTTGATCCTCGAACTTCAGATGAAGACATTGCCCTTGACGGCTACGTCACGTATCGACGTGACCGTATTGGTGACAACCATGGGGGTGTATGCGTCTATGTACGCGATAATTTATTTTCCAAACGCAGACAAGATCTTGAATTCCTTGACTTAGAATGTGTCTGGGTAGAAATTTGTATTAATAATAGAAAATTATTAATTGGAACTTTCTATAGACCACCAAACTCATCACATGCAACATTTCAGGCAATCGAAGATTCTATAGGGCTAGCCACAGACACAAACCCCCATGAATTACTGGTTATGGGAGATTTTAATATAGACATGGCTGACAACAGAAGTAGTAGGAAAATTTCTGATCTCTGTCAAGAAAACGGTCTGGACCAACTAATCACTGGCTACACTCATTTTACGGAAACTTCACAATCCACTATTGACCTTATTTTGTCTAACAACAGCAAAGACATCTTAATCTGTGGGGTGGGAGAACCTTTCCTTAACCAAAACATTCGCTATCACTGTCCTGTATTCTGTGTCCTCAACTTTGATAAACAAAAAACTCATGTATTCAAAAGACATATTTGGCTATTTGATCAAGGTGACTATCAATCGCTCTCTGACGTCATGCGAAATACAAATTGGGATAATTTTAAAGACCCAAACATCAACAAATATGTTAAAAATTTAACTGATCACCTAACCCAATGTTCGTCTAAGTATATTCCTAATAAAATAGTAAGTGTAAGACCATCCGATCCAAATTGGTTGACAACTAATATAAAAAGACTCATTCGGAAAAGGAAACGTTACTACAGCAGATACAAGAAAACACAATCCATCACTAATTTTGAAGCCTATAAACAAATTCGCAATCACGTTAATAACGAAATAAGAAATTCAAAACAAAAAATGAATGAAAAACTGGCTGATAAACTAAACAATGGTTCACTAGGTCCAAAAGACTGGTGGAAAACACTTAAACATGTAATAAAACCAACACGAACAAGCAATATCCCTCCCTTAAACACACAAGGAAATATATACTCTGACGAAATGGACAAAGCGGAAGTGTTAAATACTTTCTTCTCCTCACAAACTATTATAGACGAAACTAATGCACACTTGCCTGAAAGCAATCCAAATAACATTCAAAATGAAACCCTCCATTCTGTTCACCTGTCACCGTCGGAAGTTGAAACCTGTCTGAAGTCCCTTCAGACTGGCAAAGCTGTAGGACCCGATGCGATTAACAACAGACTCCTGAAAGAACTATCTAATTCAATTTCTATCCCTCTTTGTGATCTCTTCAACTTTTCGCTATCATCAGGCCAATTTCCTGAGTCATGGAAACTAGCGAACATCACTCCAATTCACAAGAAAAACGAACCTTCTGACCCAGCTAACTACCGCCCTATATCTCTCTTAAGTGCAGTGGGAAAAGTTCTTGAGAAACTTGTTCATAAATATATTTTCAACTTTTTTCGGGACAACGGAGTTATCACATCACTTCAATCTGGTTTTGTACCAGGCGATTCTACTGTTAACCAACTTATTGATATATACAACTCTTTCTGCAAAGCTCTTGACGTAGGCAAATAAGTAAGAGCCGTCTTTTGTGATGTAAGCAAAGCCTTCGATCGTGTATGGCATAAAGGACTTCTTCACAAGTTGAATAGCGTTGGCATAACTGGTTCTCTTCTCTCATGGTTTAACAGTTACTTAAGCGATAGATTACAAAGAGTCGTTCTTCCTGGGACCACGTCCAGTTGGCAACCAATTAAAGCTGGTGTCCCACAAGGCTCTATCCTTGGTCCTCTCTTGTTTTTAGTATACATTAATGATATTGTTGAAGATATCCATTGCACGATACGTCTGTTTGCAGACGACACGAGTCTTTACATAATTGTTGAAAACCCGGTTGAAGCTGCTCACCTCTTAAATGATGATCTAGAAAGGATACAGCAATGGGCAAAAAAGTGGCTAGTCAGCTTCAACCCTACAAAGTCTGAATCTCTCTTGCTCTCTCGTAAAATCAATAAACCTTACCACCCACCAATTTTCATGGACACTCAAGAAATATCTGAGGTCAGTACTCATAAACACCTAGGCCTTATATTTTCTAGTGATTGCACGTGGCATGAACACCTAGCCGAAATCAAATCAAAAGCATGGAATCGGATTAATATCATGCGTAAACTAAAATTTCTACTTGATAGAAAATCACTTCAGACTATTTATTGTTCGTTCATTAGACCTCTTCTAGAATATGCCGACGTGGTATGGGACAATTCCACCCAGTATGAAGCATATGAACTTGAAAAAATACAGATTGAGGCAGCACGTATAGTTACTGGGGCAACCAGACTGGTTTCTCTAAATCTTCTCTACTCTGAAACTGGATGGGATACGTTGGCCTCACGAAGAAATAAACATAAAATTGCTATGCTTTACAAAATGTATCATGGCATTTCTCCAGCATATCTATCTTCACTCTTACCCGCTACAGTGGGAGAAAATGTTTCGTATAGCCTTCGTAATTCTACCAACATTCAAACTATTCACAGTCACTCACAGCTCTACTTTAATTCTTTTCTTCCAAGTGCGATAAGAACTTGGAACTCTCTGTCTGAGGAGATCAGAAACAGCTCCAGTTTAGCATCACTTAAACGTCAACTCAATACAAACTTAATCCCTACGCCTCGTCATTTCAACGCAGGGAAACGTCTCGGACAAATTTATCACAGCCGGCTTAGAACCAAATGCAGCTCCTTAAACGAACACCTCTTCTCAAGAAACATTGTCCCAAGTGCTTTATGTGTATGTGGTCTCGTTGAAGACACCGAACATTTTCTTCTTCACTGTCCACGATATGCGAACTTTAGAGAAGAAATGTTAAGATCAGTTTATCAGTTTTGTCAACCAACTCTCGATACTCTACTTTATGGTGACCAAACACTAAATTACAACGAGAACAAACAAATCGTCCTCCTTGTCCATAACTTTATTTTAAAAACTAAAAGATTCCAAACCAACCATAATTAGGCGATGAATGCACGTATCATTTCCTACCGTATTAGACACACTTTCACTTCTTTTTTTTTTCCTTTTTTGATGTTAGTCCGAGAACAGAGTGTGGGGCTAGAATATGTCTTTTTTAAATCTACGGCAAGTTTACTTGTCTAACCAGGCTCTTTTCTGTGATAATCTCCCGAACCGGTAATTCTCCAACAAATACACCTAAATATTTTGGTTTGTTACTCTTATTTTGTTTTTAGAGAACTACCTCGCAAAGTTAACCATACGACCTTAACCTAAGTTATATCCAACCTTCAGAACGACAAACCTATACGTTCCGCCTTTGAAGAAATAGTTTTATTGGTACTTGATAAAACACCTTTGATTTGAATGTCTCAGACCTTTTACATGAGAGCGGCAGAAGCTGTATTGTTTTTTCTTTGTTATTTTTTACCCTGATGGATTCCCCGTGGAGCCCCCCCCCCCTCCCTCCAACGCTACCTTCACCTTAACCATCTTTAGTATGTAAAAATGCTACAAAATAGCTTTGAACATAGTCGCTAATTCTGTACTTACAATAGTTACTGTTTTGCATCGACAATTATATAGATTTAATTCAATGGTATTATCGCAAATGTTTAGGGAAACAGATTCAAATAAGTCTCTGACTTTCTTCTGAATCCCTTTTTGTATGATTTCAGTCATATTTGCTTTGTATTGTACTTGTAGAATACGAATAAAATATGTTTAAACCAAGAATTGCATTACATGAACTTTGGTGAATTATCGGCGAACAATTTTTTTTTTTTTTTCAAAACAGCAAAATTTAATCTCAATACCAAAATATATAAATACATATATATTTCCTCTCTCAAATCTGTTACCTCTGCTCCAAACATAGATTGTGGAACTCGTTAGAACCGCCTCGGCGAGGTGGTTCTTACGTGTACCCACAATCTATGCTTTTAAAAAGAAATAAGAAAACTAATGTATACCCCGTTAAACCCTAGTTTTATAATATAAAAGTGGGGTTAAAGGGGTCAAAGGTGTGTTTTCCAAATGAGAAATCAGAAAATATGTACGGGTTACCCCTGTAATCCCCGTTTTTACTATACAGTAGTGGGGTTAAGGGGGCGGAGGTCAAAATTATATGATATTGCTCAAGCTTAGGTGAACGCCCCCGCCCATAGGAGCTTGAAGAAATATATGGGCTGCATGATGCTTCCACGCAGAGCTGAATCCGGCCCGCAAACTAGTACTGGTAAACCGCTTAGAGGATCTAAGCCTGTCCAGGAACCGCGGTTCGAGGCGGACCGTCCATGCTAATAAACCCTATTGGTTTCATTGGGCGACAGGGCTTGAGATGTCATTTCATCTCAATGTCGGGTAAAAGTCCCACAAAATTGGAAGCAACGTCTCCAAAATGACCTTTACAGTGTTGACGGGGATGTTAAACCTCAAATCAACCAACCAACATCAAGCTTAGGTGAACGGAGTTACGCGTTTCAAGACTATGCATGTGGATTCTTATAAGGTGTCCGGGCAATGGGGTGTTAGTGTTGTAGTGAGCTAGAAAAACAAGGTGCTCATTTTCGATTAGTTTTCTTATGCTCGGTTTTATAATATATCAGTGACCCAATCAGAATCTTCGATATCTAAGCCCCACCTACCAATGTATTAATCCGCACGAACGTGATACGGCAATTAATATTCATTCACCATATTTGCATTATTTGCTGGCTCCCAGCTTGCACATTGTCAATATTGGAAAAGCAGGTAACCAGACCCCCCTGACCTTTCAAGGTCAGGGGGGTCTGGTTACCTGTTTTTCCAAGACTGATAACCTTCAGACTAGGAACCAGCAGATAATGCAAATAGGGTGAATTACAGAAAAGTACAACTCTAAATTTCATAGGGTATTTGTTTATTAATAATTATCAATTGTTAATTATTCAATTTAAGTCATGTTTTTAACTGTTTATTATTATAATTTCTTTTATTATTTTTATTTCATTTTATTTATGGACTTAAGCTATAGGCGTCTTAATTATAAAACTAACTTATAGCTTCCACTTATTTAGTGATTGTTTCCCATTATTTTTGAAGCGACAAGTTTACGCTTTACGAAAAGAGATGCCAAATCTGTTCAAAACTGGCTCTAAAAGGGACATTCTTTCTTTCTTTCTTTCTTTCTTACCTTTCTTTCTTACCTTTCTTTCTTACCTTTCTTTCAAAGTCACTACCCGAAATAATGAAGATGATTGAGCGGTACGGCTCCATATTAAGAGCAGCCATCTCATGTACGGCACGGGCAATATGTTTTAATTACTCTATAAACTTATTTCTGCTTAAAATGGAAACTACGGATGCTCGCTAGTACTGTCTCCATCACGAAATCCCGCCTATATAATTTTGACCCCCTTATACCCCTCTTTTAAATAGTAAAAGTGGGGTTTACTGGGTTATACATTATTAAATAATGCCTGAGGAATAGAACCTGTACGACCAACCAAAACAGATCAGGAGTTCGCCATCCGCATGCATTCTAAGGTCTCGGGATGATCCAGAAAGCAACAAGCAAAGACTGGCCAGTTAGACTGTACGCACAGGTTCCTCTAATCATAATCACGCGCAGGCTCATTATGCCCCCAAGTTGGAGGGGCATATTGCTTCTGCTTCGTCCGTTCGTCCGTCCGTTACGCTTTTGATGCATAGTATAACTTAAGAACCGTGCATGCTAGGGTTTTGATTTCATGTATGGATTCCTCATGGAAAATTAGGGGACACATGTTTTTTTTTCTCACCGGGATTATGCCCCTTTCAAGAGTTATTGCCCTTTGAATTGTTTTTGATAAAATCTTGTCAGCAAAATATCTCTCTATAAGAGCTAAAACCTTGAAAGTTCGTGAATACCGGTAGATTGCTGGTGATGAGTAGATGACCTGATTACATTTTTACTAAATTCCAAAAAATACTTGAAGAGATATGGCCCTAGTACATTGTGAACCTCAGACGACATGAGCAGTGTGTCAGTGTAGCGGACTACGAATCAGAGGGGCGTAAGAGCTCGGTGGAGACTGGATTTTTTTTTTTCTATATTTTTTTTTCTTCATTAGCACACATAAACAGTTGTGCCCCTCGCACAACAAAGTTGTTAGGGGGTGGGGATATTGCATTCGTCCTGCACATACAAACATGCATGAACATACACACATGCATGCACACACACTCTTGCATGCATACATGCATGCACTCATGCATGCACACATACACTCATAAATGCACAAATACAAGCATGAGTACATTCACATATGCATGCACAATCATGCTTGCATGCACTCATGCATGCATGTCCATTCACATACTTGCATGCACATGCATGTGCATGCATTCATGCATTCACACACATAAAAAACAAACACTCACACATGCAGACATGCATGCACACATACACTCATGCACACACATAAGGCACACATACATGTATGCATGCACTCTAACATTCATGCATGCACACACTCACACACGCATGTATAAACACTAATGCATTAATGCACACACTCAAGCATCCAATCAAGCACATGCACTCACGCATGCCTGCATGTACATACACCCATGCAGCCATGCATGCACACATACATGCATGCACTCACCCATGCATACATGTGTATGCAAACATACATGTGTATGCAAACACACACACACACACACACACACACACACACACACACACACACACACACACACACACACACACACACACACACACACACACACACACACACACAAACTCATGCATGTATGTATGTACACATACATGCATGCGTATGCAGTCATGCACACATACACTCATGCACACATGTATGATGCTTGCAACTCACATACATTCATGCACATGCACTACTCATGCATGCATGCACACACTTATACATAAATTCACACACTCATGCATGCATCCAAACACACATGCATGCACACATGTACTCGTGCATGCACACACAAGTATGCTCACACATACATGCATGCATACATGCACATGCACGCACAAACATACTTTTTGTTATGGCCCTTGGAAAATTGGGCATTTAGGGGCAAGTATATGGTTGGGGGCATTGTGTTATACAAACACCATTTCTTATTTCTGCTCAAAAACATAGATTGTGGGTATTCGTTAGAACCGACTCACCGAAGCGGTTCTACCGAGTTCCAACAAACTATGTTTCGAGCAGAAATATGAAAAAATATCCGATTTTTCCATCAACAAAGTGTCATGGTTTTCAAAATATTATGAATAGGCGTGTTTCCATAATACAATCAAACAAGACAGGCCTTTTCTAACCCGCATGTTTTCTATGTTTCTACTGTAAACTTACTGTACTATCTCTCTCTCTCTCTGTCAAAAATGAGGATAGGTGATTCGATTTTATGATCGATTCTTTTCCGTGTAATTCATAGGGCTAGCAAACCCATGCAAATAATGGTCTTTTTCATGGTTATGAAAATGGGATGTGTAAGATGAATAATCTGCTCCGAACATAGCTTGTGGTTGTTCGTAAGATTCGTCATCATCTCGTCGAGTCGAGAAGAAATAATCAAAATGATTTTTACCTTTAAAAATCCCACGGTCCTCAATATAAAGATGAGTTTTCTAGGGTGTTCGTGCCAGGGACTTGTTAATCTTGAAAACCTCTATTTTATAGAGCGCCGGCCTCGGTATCTCAGTCGGATACACGTCTGATTGGTGATAGAGGGCGCCGGTTCGATACCTGTCGGGTTGGCAACATTCTTTCGTGGAGATTGATCACGAAATCTACGGTCATTCTTCCACCCGCTGATTCAAGAAAGGCAGTCGAGGCGGTTCTCTATATGTTTTCGAGCAGAAATATGATAAATAATGTATACTCCTGTAAACCCCAGTTTTTCGATATGAAAGCGGCGTTTAAGGGAGTCAAAACTATATAGGCGTGTTTTCACTTTTAATTATATACACTTGTCGGTAACAAATGGTTATCTCGGCCCCACCCTTCGGGGCTTGAAGAAATATGGGCTGCGCAGAGCTGAAACCGACCCGCACACGAATAATGGTAAAACGCTTAAAGCTTGCCCCGGCAAAGCAGTGCGAGTCGAACCGTCCATGCTTATAAACCCTATTGGTTTCATTGGGCGGCAGGGCTTGAGATATCATTTCATCTCAATGTCGGAAAAAAGCCCCACAAAATTGGAAGCAACGTCTCCAAAATGACCTATACAGTTTTGACGGGGACATTAAACCTAAAATAATAATAATAATAAAAATCTTCTGCAGTGTATTCCTTGCTTCCAAAGGATAACCCTTTTATAGAACATTTAACGTCAATGCAGCTGGTCCCTGGGAATGTGGGCGGCCGTTAAATGTCTCCCTGCCCTACATCATAGTGTAGTTTATATTTTCTTGTCCTTTGCGATCAATGATTCCATTGTGGAATTTTTAAAATATCTGAGGGTCGGTCGCTGATGAGGTCTAATTGGCCGAAACTAGCTAGTCTGGACCAGAAAACATGTACACTCCATATCTTCTAGTTTTGTAGTGTATTCCTCGCTTCCAAAGGATACACCTTTATAGATCGGATCTGTAACTTATACATATATAGTTAGGCTGGGGATGACCGATAAGTTCGAAAACTGTCCTTTGGTTTGGACCCCTTATCATCAATATATGAGCATCAGTTTTGATTGTGATCTTTCTAAATGATGTTAATCGCTGGGTTAAAAGCTCGGTTGAGACTGAATCTTGCCATCTTGTCCCATCTTTCATAAGTTACCATTCCTAGAGTTTTCATTGGATGATCCTGATACTTACATAGAAACTGGTTTGGGGTATAAGCTTTAATGAGTTAGAAAACGTGTTAGGTCATTGAGTTATTACTCCTTTGTTTCTGAAATTTGCCTTTTGACCTTGTCAGTAGCAAATGAATTTCAGTTATACATGGATATAAGTGACCTTGACCGACTTTGTGAGCATAGGTGAGCATTAAGAACCCCTCGTTCATTTTATAAAAGGGAAGTTCATTGGAAAAACGCCTAGTTAAGATGATTTGCCGCCGCCTCCCCCCCCCCCGTCCCCCACTTCCATTTGTAAAACTGGGCTTTTCATGGGTATACATTTTAAGCCTCTCAAACACTTGTTCTTTTTCTTTTCTTCTTTTCTTCTTTTGTTCGGACGAGTTCTCAGTAACCACTGTAAGGATTGTTCTGAAATTGTAGATGCGATATGATAGATATGCGAGTGTTTTTAGCTCACCTGTCACATAGTGACGAGGTGAGCGTTTGGGATCACTTTGCGTCCGTCATCCGTCGTGCGTCCGTCCGTGCGTGCCTGAACCACTGATTTGGATTTTGACCAAACTTCACAGGAATGATCCTTTGGTGGTCCCCTTTAAGAGTTGTTCAAATGGTTCCGGTCCGTTGCACATCAAGGTCACAGGAGCCAAAAAATAGTTTTTTTTTCACCGAAAATTTAAAAAATCTTCTTCTCTGAAACCACAAGGCCCAGGTCTTTAATATTTGGTATGAAGCTTCATCTAGTGGACCCCTACCAAGATTGTTCAAATAATAGTGCTGGGGCCAAAAATGCCCCCGCCCCGGGGGCTCTTTGGTTTTACATGGGCTTATATAGGGAAAATCTTTCTTCTTCTCTGAAACTGCAAGGCCCCGGTCTTTGATATTTGATATGAAGCTTCATCTAGTGGACCCCTACCAAGATTGTTCAAATTATAGTGCTGGGGCCAAAAATGCCTCCGCCCCGGGGCCCTTTAGTTTTACATGGGCTTATATAGGGACAATCTAAAACAATCTTCTTCTCTGAAACCGCAAGGCCCAGGTCATTGATATTTGGTATGAAGCTTCATCCAGTGGATCCCTACCAAGATTGTTCAAATTATAGTGCCGGGACCAACAATGCTCCCACTCTGGGGCCCTTTGGTTTTACATAGACTTATATTGGGAAAATCTTGATTGTTCAAATTATGGCCCTGGTGCCATAAATGTCCCTGCCCCGAGAACCTTTTCTTTTTACATAGACTTATATAGGAAAATCCTAAAAAATCTTCTTCCCTGAATCTGCAAGGCTCATGTTTTTGATATTTGGTATGGCGCTTCATCTTGTGGACCTAAACCAAGATTGTTCAAATTATAGCCCTTGGTCCATAAATGCACCTGCCCCGGGGTCCTTTGGTTTTGCATAGACTTATATTGAGATAATATTTGAAAATCTTCTCTGAAACAGCAAGGCCCAGGGTCTTTAATATTTGATGAAGCTTCATCAAGATTGCTTAAATTAATGCCCTGAGGCCAAAAATGCCCCCGTCCCGGAGCCATTTGGTTTTACATAGGCTTTTGTAGGGAATATCTTTCTCTCTGAAACCACAAGGCCCAGGTCTTTGATATTTGGTGTATAGCTTCATCTAGTGGACCTTTGCCAAGATTATTCAAATTATAGCCTTTGTTGATATTTGGTATGTCGCTTCACCTTTTAAGACCTCCCTCATTGTTATGCACATTATAGCCCTGGGGTCAATGGCCCACCATGGGCCCACTTCTTACTCTATGGATCAGGTGAGCGATCCAGGGCCATCATGGCCCTCTTGTTTATTATTATTATTACGTTTTGTTTGTTTGAGGTTTAACGTCCCCGTCAACACTGTATAGGTCATTTTGGTGACTATGCTTCCAATTTTTAGAACGCCGAGTGAATCCAATATATAATTTCTTGTTACTAAGGATAGGACACATTCACTGTCAAACATATCCCACACCCTGGGATATACGGGGCCATACTAATACCATCCACTTTCAGACAAATATTCATATCCCAACACGTATTCCTTATGATAGGACACACCTCAGCCTGGAGTCCCATGGGGGCGCCGGGGCCATGCACGACCAGAACTGCCTCATAAAAGGCCTAAAGTTACCTTACAAATACCCGCCCCATAAACCATATTATTCTTCTCATAAGACACCAGCTTTTGATTCGCCTGGATGCACTTGGGCCACGCCCCGACCCCTCCCTTACATAACCATATATCTGAACCCCCTCGTTCATTGACACAGACGTGCGGATCCCCTGGGTAGCGCAAAGGCAATGTACTATGGAAACCGTTCCGATCTCGACCCAACCTTGTTTTTACATCAGCTAAGGGTCCCTAGGTTACGTGGACCGCATATCTCATAAAAGACGCGTTCAGTGACACCAAAAGAAAAGCGGGTGCGCAAGGGCCATACCCTAACATTGCACTCAGATCCCACCCATATACTGTACGTTCGTCCATCGCGGAGAGGAGTGGAAATTATAGGGATGGCTTCCGCATCTCCTGATATATTTTCGAAAAAAAAAAAAACTTTGGTCAAACCTTCCTTGATGTGGAGGACCCATTAATAAAGTATGCTGACGCATGTCATGGTCACATTTCAATGAGTTGAATTTTGTGCCCGCTCCTTTTCCTTCAGTGTCCATGTTCCATGTTAGAGCTTATTAATGAGTCTATATTTTTGTCCGCTCTGGATCCATGTTCCATGTTTTAGCTTATTAATAGGTCTATTAAACTGAAACAACAACACGATACAGTAACTAGAATGCATGCATTAGCTAACTTTTGAGAATGCTATCCCGAAAACCTCCAGACGACTGCATGAAATTGCTGTCGACTGGAAAGTATAAAACGGAGAACAGTGCATTACTAATAAGAACTGAATGTCAAGTAGGTTACTGGTGATTTAGCCGAGAGAGCTTATAGGATTGGCAGTTGTTCTGATATAAGCCACTGGGCTAATTAAGCCCAAATTTCATCTGAAACATTCTTGGGCTGAGGGATTGAAAGTATGAAAATCGACTCTTTAGTTTGGTTGCTATGGCCTCTGCATTTAATTTCAGTATCTGTATTTCGAGTTTCCATAGACTTATAATGGGGAAAATGTATTGCCAAGTCATAGGCAGTCATAGATATTTTGAAAAAAAAAAGAAACTTTCTCTCAGCCATATGTATTTATGCCAACCCGAGGGTCCTACTGGTTGTGCCGGGGCCATGTCCACCCTCCTCGAGCTCATAAATCTCCATTTTATCTCAGAAACCATTCAGAACCCTACCCCTACCCCTTGTTCCTTATGATAAAACAGTGAAATCAACCCGAGGGCGCCCCGAGAAGAGCTGGGGCAATGTTCCACCCCATCCACTTCACACGAAGCCCAAAATCCCCATCCATAAACCATAACTATTCATATTGCTAAAGATAAGACACACTTAGGCTGTGATTTACTGCATCGGCTTAACATTATAGAAACTGATGAAAAAGCTATTTAAAACATCCAGACGTCTGGCTTTACTGTACACCTGGGGCCAGTTGTTCAAAACTAACGACGTCGTTAGCTAACGTATCGTTAAAACTTTGATCATGTATTATGGCAAATACCAAAATTTTCGATATTGTACTTGCTAGAACAGTAAACAATATGACCACTAACGAGCTCGTTAAGCTAACAATGCTTTGAACAACTGGACCCTCTTGTTCTCTCTCAAAACGTTATATGCGCAGAGTGCAATGAACAAATATGCATCATGTTGTAACTTGGTTACAAATATAAAGTTTTGTAACACGAAACCTCCATATTGCTGCTGGCTTGAGAAAACCTGAAATTCTAAGAATCTTTTAATCAGCTAGGCATCCTCGAAACTGTATTATTGTGTATAGATAATAAAGGAGTTATTATGAAATAAGATATCGGTAAATTGCAATTTTGCAACTCGATTACAAAATATTCTTCTTGTTTTGTATTTTTTATGTTACATTCTGTAGGATTCTGTAACTGTAACGCATTTTGTTATATTCTGTAACATTCTTCAAAGAAAACCTCTGACATAAGTTCATCGGCTAAATACATTCTCTAGTACATTATGCATCATGACACTTGTTTATCGTCGTTACAATAAAATTCTAAGTTTCTGTACACATCCGTTATACTTGTTAGTTCCTGTCCTAAAATTCCAAGACAAAAGTAGTTGACTACTGTTGACTTGGACATCTGAACTTCTATGATTCTTTTGATCAGATATGCATTATTGAAACTTTGTAACTGTGTCCGTTCGTACGCCTGTTAGTCTTTAATTATCAGCTATCGAAATCATACATGCATGACAAGGCTGAGGATAAGACACGTGTACATTATAAATATTTTTTACTGTTTATAGAAGCTGTAAATATTTTCCCGGGAAAAAGCAATTCAAAGCACCCAGATTTCTATGGCTTTACTTAACTGTATACCAAAAAATGGTTTTATTGAACACCAGAAAAAACCCTAATTCTCTCTCAAAACATTTTCGAAATTAAAAAGTCACCTACATGACAAGGCTGATGACTTTAGTAACTGTGTATAGAAGTTTTTTCCCGGGACACCAGATTTTATTTCTCTCTCAAAACATTTTCTGTGCAGGTTAAATTCTGTGACATCTCATAACGAAAACACGCCTATACAAATACATTGTAAATTTTACCGCCAAAAGAATTTTAAGATGAACAATTGTGCTATTTTTCTTGTTTTTGCTCAAAATATAGATTGTGGGTACTCGTTAGAACCATCTCATCTGTAACGTAGTGACGTTAGTAGTACCCCGATATGACAGAAATTGTTTATTAGTATGTAAAGTCTGATGTTACTGAAATGATGTTGAAAGGGCCAGAAGATTGAGAGAGAGAAAGAGTTTCATTGTAACAAGTAATTGTTCTAGCTATAAAACAGCATCATTTTATTTAAGTTAAAATACTTCTCTATCAAACTGCAATGACCTTTAATTTAGATGTAATTTACATGCATGTTTATGTTGGCGCTGTAGCAAAACCATATTGATATTTAATATAAATTCTCTAAGTGCACACCTGCACATCACATGTTACATGAACTTTAGAAAGTACTTTCAGAACCTGATAGAACAGGATGAAACTGCATTTTAAATGTTAAGTTATTGGTGCATTCGTCAAAATAGTGACATATAATTTATAGTTAGAAGCGAAATTGGCAATGGAGATGATAACAAACGTGATGAAATGTGAAAGAGTGGTTGCATCAGATTTTTGTGAGGATTATAAATACTGGGGTTTCTGACCAGGTCTTCAGATGTCTTTTTGATTGCATACAGTTAAGTCTGCTTGGGAGTTGTGCACTCTTTGAGGTGCCTGCCCAATAAAGTTAAAAACCTGAAATGACTCTTAGTTGTTTCTATCACTGTTAAAAAACTATACGATCACGACTACAAGTTTTGTGACTCTGTTACATAACTTGTTTTTTGGTGCCGTGACCAGGATTAAAAGAAAAGGAACCTTAGGACAAATCAAAATGGCGGACAAGAAGGAAGAAACCAAGGTAGGTGTTGTTTTTCTTTACCTTATTTTGGTTTGCTTAGTGGTCATTTGTTTACCAATGAATAAGTTTTAAAAAACCAGACATTTCTTTAATTAAATTAATTAACTAAAATGGATCAAAATCAAGATCAAAACCCACAACTACCTCAACAGCCTTTAGACCCTGCTGTTCGGGCCTTTGATAATTTACGTTTGGAAATTGCAAACGTTTCACAAGCTTTAACAACACAAGGTGTTGCTGGTAACGTTTTAAAGTTTAACGGAGAAGCAAAATTATACAGGGAATGGATCAAGTCAATTGAAAAATATTGTATTTTGGCCGATCTTCCTGATGAAAGAAAGAAATTAATAGCATATCAATCTAGCTCAGGCGCTGTTAGCGGTTTTATTCAAAGATATATGGCAGCCAATCCATTAAACACTTGGGCAAATTTAAAAGAACAGTTAGCAGTCAGGTTTTCTGACGTAACTGACAGACAAATGGCCTTGTCATTGTTAAGGTCAGTAAAACAAAAACAAGGGGAGAATATTCAGTTATTTGCAGAGAGGATATTGTCTCTTGCAGAAGAGGCGTATCAGAATCAAGGGGGTGATGCAATTGAACGCCAATTGATAGATATATTTGTAGATGGCTTAACTCAAGATAATCTAAAAATGAAAATACTTAGGGATCAGCCGGATTCGTTGCAAGGTGCCATTGCCATTGCTACGAATGAGCATAATCTAAGATCTCGAGTTCAAATGTCACACGGGGGTAATCAAAGAAAAGATACACCAATGGAAGTTGACCACTCAAGAGGTCAGAAGTTTAATTATCAAAATAAAAGTAGATTCACACGTAGGGTAAACAGTACTCACACAGATAGACCAATCAGATGCTGGAATTGCGGGCAGCAAGGTCACATCAGTAGAGACTGTAAAAATGAACAGCCTAGTAGACCACCAATGGGTCATGGTAGGCCTAGATCACAAAATACCAATAAGCAGGAAAACTAGGTCGCTCTTTGCATACAGAGGTCTGTGCAAAGAGTTTAGCAAACAACATACATAGAGATAAACCTCAACAAACTTTCAAAATTAGTGTTTCAGGCAGTCCAAATTCTTGTTTGGTAAAAATGGGTAAACAAAGGTTTAGAACTCTTGTTGACACTGGAGCAGAATGTTCTTTAATGCACCGTAGAATTTATGACCAGTTAAAGAATAAGCCGAAGTTGCTTAACAAAAAGGTTTGCTTGCAATCAGCAAATGGTTCCGAATTAAAATGTGACGGTTGCATTACTGTACAGATTTGTATCGGTGGTACCGAAATGTCACAAGACTTCTATGTGATTAGAGATTTAAACAGAAACTTGATACTTGGTTTGGACTGGCTTAAACAAAATGATGTTAGAATTTATTTCGATTTGAAATGTATCAGAATCAATGGAAAACACTATGTAAATTTAGAAGAAGACATTCACATAGCTTCAACTGTTAGGATGAAAAAGACATGCTTAATTAAACCTCAAACAGCAATGCTTTGCTATGGTAAGGTTAGAGAAAATCCTGACTTACCTGTAGGAGAATCTTATGAAGTATCACAAATTGATAAAGGTTTCTTAGTTAATCAACCAGGTTTACAAATTATTAACACTGTTTCGACTTTGGCAAAAGATAGGTCATTACCACTGTTAATTGTAAACAATACAAACAAATTTATTAAAGTTTATAGACATGGTTTGTTAGCAAAAATCTCAGGTATTCAAAACAATATTACACATGTAGATTCAGTTATTCAAAATCACACCTGTGAAAATAAATTAGACTTAAAAGACCTTGATGTACCTGAAAAATATAGACCTAAAATTGAGAAATTGATTCTTAAAAATCAAGACTTATTTGCGAACAAAGATTCTGAATTAGGAAAAACAGACACTGTTAAGATGCAAATTGATGTTGGTGAAAATCAGCCAATCAAAATGAAACCTTATAGAACTCCAATCAAAAATAGGGAGGTGATAGATAAAGCAATTAATGAAATGTTAGATGCTGACGTCATTAAAAGGTCAAGATCTCCATGGTCGTTTCCTGTTGTCATTGTTGATAAAAAAGATGGTAGTAAGAGGTTTTGTGTTGACTTTAGGAAATTGAATAAGATTACAAAGAAAAATTCTTTTCCTTTACCTTTGATTGATGATATCTTAGCCTTGCTTGGTAGAGCTAAATACTTCACTTCTTTAGATTTGAAAAGCGGATATTGGCAGGTTGCCATGGATGGCAAAGATAAAGAGAAAACAGCTTTTGCTTGTCACAAAGGGTTATTTGAATTTAATGTCATGCCCTTTGGCCTTTCGAATGCTCCTGCTGTATTTCAAGAACTGATGTCTGTTGTCTTACAAGGTTGTAATGACTTTGCAACAGCTTACTTAGATGACATCTTGATATTTAGTTCAACCTTAGAAGAACACTTGAAACATCTTAGTCTTATCTTTGAGAGACTTCGTCTTCATAATTTGAAGTTGAAACTTAAGAAATGTGGTTTTCTTAAATCAGAAACAAATTATCTAGGGTTTGTAATTAGTGAAGAAGGTATTAAACCTGATGAAAAGAAAGTTACTGCTATCAGATCTTTACCTGAACCAACTTGTGTAAAAGAAGTTCGATCATTTATTGGCATGTGTTCATATTATAGGAGGTTCATTCCAAACTTCTCACAGATTGCTGAGCCAATCATTGCCTTGACAAGAAAATACGCTCACTTTAAATGGTCAGATACACATCAGAAAGCTTTTGATTTTCTGAAAGATAGTTTAACAGCCGTTCCTCTTTTGGTTTATCCCGATTCGAATAAACCATACATACTTTATACAGACGCAAGTGATTCTTGTATTGGTGCATGCCTTACGCAGGAATGTGAGGGTGACGAGAAACCAATTTATTACTTGTCTCATAAGCTTAGTAAATCTCAATGCAAATGGGCAGTAGTTGAAAAAGAAGCTTTTGCTATTCACTACGCACTTCAGAAATTAGATTATTACTTGCATAATGCACAGTTTATAGTCAAAACGGATCATAAACCATTGAAATATTTACTAGAGTCCCCTATGCAAAACAAGAAAATACAATTATGGGCTTTAAGTATGTCAGGTTACAACTGTACAATAGAATATATAGCTGGTAGTACAAATACATGCGCTGACCTACTTTCTAGACATCCAGACAATGTAAACAAAACTTCGGATAATCAGTTGTGTGATGAAATTGAAGATGAGAAAATGCTTGATGTCAATGATAACTTGTATGAGGTAAATGTCATTGATTCAAATCAATTTGACCCAAAGACCTTTGCTAGTTGTGACTTACCAAATGACACTTCTTTTGAGAAATGTGACCTTTCAGTCTTTACAAAAGAAGGCTTCGACATGAAAGTTGAACAACTTAGGGATGATGATATTTCAGTTATTAGATCAATGATCTTAAATGGTCAAGAGAGTAAAGATGTTCAAAAACATTATCTGTTAGTAGATGGTTTAGTGTACTATTTGTCAAACATTAATGATGATCCATGTATGAGATTATACATTCCAAAACATATCAGCCAATTTGTTGTAACTCAGTACCATGATAATAATGGACATATGGGTGTTCAGAAAACTTTTGATTCTATTCGTCAAAAGTATTATTGGCCAAATTTGTTTAAGGAGATTCACAAGTATGTATCAGATTGTATGAGTTGTAGAACACGCTCTATGCAGAAAGCAAAACAGCCTTTGCAAGAAACTGACATTCCACCATACCCTATGGCAAAACTCAGTCTTGATCTTTCTGGACCTTATCCAACAACTATGTCGGGTAACAAATACATAGTTGCTTTTGTCGATTGGTATAGTGGTTGGCCTGAAGCTTTCGCAGTGAAAGACAAAACTGCTGAAACAATAACTTACTTGATTCTTGAAGAGATCTTTCCGCGTTACGGTTGCCCTCTTCAGATTGTAACAGATAACGGTACAGAAAATGTAAACAAAATGGTTAGGGAAACTTTGGAAAGGTTGAAGGTTGACCATATCTTAACAAGTATATATCATCCGCAGAGTAATGCAAAAGTAGAACGATTTCATAGAACATTACATGACATCTTGGCTAAAAAAGTAGCAGATGATCAACAGAGCTGGGATTTGCATTTAGGACAAACTTTAGCAGCATTAAGGTTTAATGTAAATGAATCCACTCAGTTTACACCTTTTTATTTGTTATATAATAGAGATGTAGTCTTACCGGTTGATAACATCCTAAAACCTAGAAGAAAGTTTGTAGGTGAAGATTATCATGAAATTGTACTACAAGAGCAACATAAAGCTTTTGTACATGTAAGGAATCATCTTAAGAAAGCAAAGAAAAGACAAGCTAAATATGCTGATAGAGGTGCTAAACCAATAGACTTTAAAGTAGGTGATCCAGTGTATTATCAAAATAAACAAAGAAAAGGTAAATTAGGTCAAAAATGGAAACCATACTTTAGGATTATTGAAAAGACAGGCCCAGTATCATATGTAATTAAAAATCAGTTAGATGGATCAACAAGTAGAGTTTATGCTGGAGATTTAATGTTAGCAAATGTAGAGAATTGGCAAATTTCCAAAGATGAGAATGCAAGAAAATTAAGAGATGCAGCATATGTAATACCACCTGAAGCCTCTGAGTCAGAAATAGAATCTGATTCTGATTCAGAAAGCAATATACCTTTAGCAAAATTAGTTGATAGGTATAGACAAGAGAGGGAAACCTCTGAAGATGAAGAAGATATTCCTTTAATGGAACTAAGCAAAAGGTTAAGAAATAGGATATTAAGAAAAAATAAAAGTGAGGACACTGAAGTCAAAGATATGGAATGTAGTGATAGCTCAAATGATGATTCTAATTCCTTGCCTTTTGTTGCAAATAATGATTCTGACTGTGAAATGGATGTGAATGTAATCCATTCACGCAGGCAACTGTCTAAAAGTAAAGCCAGTGAGACAGCATTGCCACAGCAAAAGAGACGAAAGTCGTCTAAATATAAAGCTGAGAGCTTAAAACATTTAGTGAGGTTAATGTCTATGTTATAAAATGACCTCGTGTACTTGAAAATGAGGTACATGTAAATAATAATACCTCGTGTATAGTTGTGTGGAGTCATATTAGTGATGCCCATTTATTATTTTAATTTCAGATGAATCTGATGTTCATTATATTTATCCTAGGGTCTATCTCAGTTAGCCATGTGTTCGGACTCTTTACATCCGAAAATGTAGTTTTCCAGAAGACAAAAGAAGTCTTCATTAATGATGCACACTGGTCTGTTACTTTTGTCCATGATCTAAGACCATTCGAAAAATTGATCACTCAAATTAAACAAGATTTAGTACGTACAGATGAGATTGTAAAAGCAATTACTGACTTTTACAAAAGATCAAACTTGACAGGCTACGTAGAAACATTTGAAAGTCTACATGTTGAAATCGATCTTTTGTCAGATACATACCATTCCGTATATGACAGCTTTGATGAATATCAATCACTTTCGGTAGGTCATCATGAGATAAAAAGATCATTGTTACCTGTGATAGGACAGTTAATGAGTACTTTATTTGGCACTGTATCGGAAAATGACCTTATAAACATCGATAGAAACATAAAGGCTTTGGCAAGTAACCAAGAACAAATTATACATGACTTAGATGTAAGTTTATCTGTATTAAACTTGACTAGAATGCAAGTTACTGAAAATAGGAGATCAATTATGGATTTAATCATAGTTATTCAGAAACTTAAATAGCAAGATAAGAAAATTAGAACAAAACTTTGAACGAAAGTTCATTAGATTAGAACAGTTCATCCATACATATTTGCAGTTCCAGATGATACTTGATGAAATAAGACTAACAACTCAAGACGCTATATTTTATCTTGAAAGTCTTAAATCTGAGCTTAATATGTTATCAATGCATCATTTGTCAACAGATACTATATCGCCTGAAGATCTTAAGAAACTCTTAATTGAAGTTGAAACAAAACTTCCCAATAACTTCGAGTTAGTAAGAAATCCACGTAATAACATATGGTATTTTTATAAGACACTCACGTGTATAACTTATCTTGAGGACAATGAAATCAGAATTGTTCTTAAAATTCCTTTAATTAATACAAAAGAAGAATATGAAATATATAAAATATACAACTTACCATTACCTTTAACATCAAGTAATCAAACAAACCTATTAATTAAATATAGGCTGGAAACTGAAACACTGATGATCTCAAAAGATAAATCAAAATTTACACTCCTGTCTGAGAATACGTTTCAGATGTGTAACAGTAACCATTTTCAATTTTGCAGTCCAGAGACGGCATTCTACCAGACAAACATTAACAAGTTCTGTGTTATTGCTTTGTTCATGAAAAACGTACATGACATTAAAGCCTTCTGTAAACAAATAGTCATATTAAATGAAATATTGCCAACTACGAAGTATTTGTCAGGTGGGGTTTGGATTGTTATCAGTAATAAACCTTTGACATTTACGCTAAACTGCCAGTCATATGAAACTAATGTTGGTGACATTCAAATCACACCACCATTTGGTATCGTACGATTAAACAATACATGTAAAGCATCTAATAAGTACATGCAGTTGCCTGAATACTTTGGCAAGCATAGCTACTTTGAAAGGTCAGATCCACTACATGTACTCCTGAAACTACATGACATTTTGAAATTTTCAATCTGGAATGATTCCAAAACTGAATTTGTTAGATCTAAACCAATAAGTTTGCCTTCTCATTTGTTAGACTTAAAAGAAATCCCAATGCAAAGTTTCCTTCGTGAAACGCGAGCATATAAACCAGTAGTTTTAGATGAAAAACGTAGTGATTCAAATTGGACAATTGTCACAGTGGTTCCAATTGCATCTGTTTTTGTAATTATTATAATTGTCTGGTTAGTCATTAGAAAACGTAAAATTCGTTTGACTCAGATAATTGGTAAACGAATGGCTAATGAGCGTGACCTTGAGAGGGTAAATATAAAACAGACACCGACCAACGGTGAAGATATTGAGATGTCTGCACTCATGAAAGAGGACAGTGTCCATAACACTGTTGAAGGTCTACCCAATCCCTTCAAGCGGACAGATGCTAATGCGGCATGGGCACAGAAATAAAAAAAATCTACTAGTAGTATAGAGATCGTAGGAGATTGACATTGAGTTTTATGTCAAGAGACATTATATTATTGAAGATTATGTCGACGTTCATTATGTATATACTATCATCATATATGTACTGTTGTGCCTTGTATGGTCCTGAAGATCATGCTTGGACGAAGATTAATTGTGACATTAAATATGTGACTTTAATTATAAGTGATTATAAAGCCCTTGGTATAACCCTAAAGGTCATGCCTAGGTGAAGATACATGAGTGACAGATATACTTTGTTTTATTACAGCCTGATGACATTAAAGTGTTAAAATGTCATTATGAGAACTGCAAGAAACAGAAGGATACACCTTATCCAACGTATATGGTAATTAATCAGTACCATACACCTACACCAGTGGAGGACCAACAACATGTTATAAACGCTAAATACAGAACTCCGATGATGTCTATTCCACAATCGCCTGATGTCATCGACTTACAATTGGATTTACAACCGCCCAGGGAGAAACGGAAAACAGAATAAAGACTTTAATTTTGTGTTTTATTAGCGACACTAATATACAGAGTAACAAGACATTAACTAAAACATTTTAACTTTATACAATATTCATTTAACTCTTATAACGTCTTAAACTTCTTAGGTAATGAGTTCTATCTCAAGATAACATAATTATAATATTAATCCTAATCATTTACCTTGATTAGTTTCTATTAATCAGTAATCCTGGTTACATGTTGCTAATAGTGATCCCGGTCACAAGTATTCAAAAAGTATATACATCCTTGTCACATGTATGTTTATATGTCTTGGTCACATGATGGGTTAATCCTGGTCATGTATCCTGGTCATATAACTATGTAATATGTATCTTGGGCTTATGTCATTATCCTAGTTATAATTAAGAATTAACTTTAATCCTTGTCACAATTATGAATTAACATTGATTATGAGTCATTGTTGTTTAATGATATGTTACTGTTTAAATATGTTGATGCATATTAATGCTTTATTATTGAAGAAGACATGGTCAGAATATATGTTAATAGAGTAAATTAATCAAGTTAAGTTTGTCTTAATTGATTGATTTACTTAAACAAAGGGAGGTGTGTAACGTAGTGACGTTAGTAGTACCCCGATATGACAGAAATTGTTTATTAGTATGTAAAGTCTGATGTTACTGAAATGATGTTGAAAGGGCCAGAAGATTGAGAGAGAGAAAGAGTTTCATTGTAACAAGTAATTGTTCTAGCTATAAAACAGCATCATTTTATTTAAGTTAAAATACTTCTCTATCAAACTGCAATGACCTTTAATTTAGATGTAATTTACATGCATGTTTATGTTGGCGCTGTAGCAAAACCATATTGATATTTAATATAAATTCTCTAAGTGCACACCTGCACATCACATGTTACATGAACTTTAGAAAGTACTTTCAGAACCTGATAGAACAGGATGAAACTGCATTTTAAATGTTAAGTTATTGGTGCATTCGTCAAAATAGTGACATATAATTTATAGTTAGAAGCGAAATTGGCAATGGAGATGATAACAAACGTGATGAAATGTGAAAGAGTGGTTGCATCAGATTTTTGTGAGGATTATAAATACTGGGGTTTCTGACCAGGTCTTCAGATGTCTTTTTGATTGCATACAGTTAAGTCTGCTTGGGAGTTGTGCACTCTTTGAGGTGCCTGCCCAATAAAGTTAAAAACCTGAAATGACTCTTAGTTGTTTCTATCACTGTTAAAAAACTATACGATCACGACTACAAGTTTTGTGACTCTGTTACACATCGAGGCAGTTCTACAATCTATATTTTAGCAGAAATAAGAAAAATAAGCTTTGCCCCTGTAAACCCCAGTTTTATTATAACTGGGATTCAAAGGGGTCTAAAAGGCGTGTTTTCGTGATGTGAATATAAGACATGGTAACATGCGGATATTTCACTTTCGTTTTAGGCACCGGTCTTATACAAGTTGAGAGCACCATGGCAGGGTAAGTCTCATTTCGTTTGTTTTACGAAAATCCTGTTTGTTATTCTGATTTGAGGTTAAACGTCCCCGTCAACACTTCCAATTTTGTGGGACTTGAGATGAAATGACATCTCAAGCCAAGCCCTGCCGCCCAATGAATCCAATAGGGTTTATAAGCATGGACGGACCGATTCGCGCCTCTTTGCCTGGGCAGGCTTAGATCCTCTAAGCCGTTTACCAGTACAGTGTGCGGGTCGGTTTCAGCTCTGGGTGAAAGCATCATGCAGCCCATCTAGTTCAAGCCCCGATGGGCGGGGGCCGACGAAAATCCTGAAACTTTTCTTTTTCTTCTAGTTTTGCTCAAGTATGAATTTTGTTGAACATACATTAGTTGTGGATACAGAAAAGCCTCCTCAAGGCAGTTTTGATTAGTTTCAACAATCTCCATCGTAGTGCAGAAAAAGTTCACCAGGAAGGCCAATTTCACTTTACTATATGTAAAGTGGGATTTGTGGTGGTTAAATATGTTTATTCTCTACACGTTAAACGAGGGTTTCTTGGATTTTTAGATGAAAAGGACTTTTATGCCCCCGTCATCGGCATTGGGCAAGCCTAGTGTTTGGGTTTTCCGTACGTGCGTACATGTGTACGTCCGTCTGTACGTACGTACGTGATCCAGAAACCTCAGGTCAAGGGATTTGCAGGTTAAACAACAAAGTAGCAGACGGCATTCATACGGAACCCGGGAAGGGACATGATTTTTCTTTTGTTCGGACAACATCTATATTATCTTTTGCGGACAACATATTATCTTGTCCGCACAAGATATTAAGTTGTGCAAACAAGATATTATCTTGTCTAGACGAGATAATATCTTGTCTGCACAACATAGATCTTGTGCGGACAAGATATTATCTTGTTCGCACAACTTAATATCTTGTGCGCACAAGATAATATCTTGTGCGCACAAGATAATATCTTGTTCGCACAACTTCCCAAAATCTATGTTGTGCAAACAAGATATAATGTTGTGCGAAAAGAAATTATCTTGTGCGCACAAGATTATATGTTGTCCGCACAAGATAAATTATGTTGTCCGCACAAGATAATACCTTGTGCGCACAACTTAATATCTTGTACGCACAACATATTATAAAAAAAGTTCATGTCCCTTCCCGGGTTCCGCACATTCACTTTAATGTTCAGTTCTGTTTTCTGTTTTCATATCATCCCGAAAACACGCCTGTATAATCTATTTAGAACCCCTTGAACCCCACTCTAGTATAGCAGGTTTATATACCCCTGGGACAGGGGTAAATAATATTTCTTATTTCTGTTATAAAATATTGATAGTGGATACCACCTCGATGAGGAGATTCTGACGAGTACCCACGATCTACATTTTGAGTAGAAATAAGATATTTCGGCGGTAGAGTTTGCTCAAAATGTTTCTATAGGTGTGTATTCATAAATTCCACAGTTTAAGCCGCACAGTAGTTTTACCACTGACCCTTCCAAGGCAGTCGTTCTTTGGCAGGGTTTTATTTGTTAATAGGCTTTGTTAATATTCTGAGAAATCAGAAATAGATTATTGGTTTAGACTCATATTCTAGACAGGTTTTCAATTATTTGGACCCCATTTTGATTTATATCAGTCTTTGAATCGACTGCCTATTCGAAATTCGCAAAATTGCAGTATGTTTCCTCTGGCTTTCGTTGCCGGATCATTTCAGGGTCACTGATGAGGCTTTATTAGCCGAAACTACGTAGTATGACCCATCTTCTTTCTTATGAATGTTTTCATTGCTCTTAAAGTAACTCATTTTTTATTTTTATTTGTGTCGTTTGTTTTTGCGTGTGTCTCTGTTTTCTTAGGTTGTGGCATTTCATGAGTGACCTTTTATATACTAGCTAAGTGAGGTTTGAGGGGATGTTTTCATGATGATATGCAATTATTTGCAAAGTAAGTAATTCCAGAAATTTTATTTCAGAAATCAGCCTTGGTATAGACTATGTCCCAACTGCTTGGAGCCGATCCGAAGGGTATCGGAGCATGTCGGAAAATGTTGCAAAAGCTGGTCCGACACTCAAAGGTTGAAAGCTATTGACGAGGAGCATGACAGAAGTAAACAACTGAGTGTCCAGACATATGAAATAAATAGCCTGAAGGATGAATTTCCGGAATCCTATTTGGACATAGCACGTGTTCTAACACGATCGCACATCCCGGTGTACCGGATAGAGAAAGAGAAGTCTCATTTCAATCCTTTTCGGACGGTCCACAAGTTTACGTCCGAGGAAATTTGGGAACTGCGAAAACAACAGCCGCCAACTGCCGGCACATCTTCAGGCATTTCAAGTAATGTCGACGTATCCAGATTTATGGTTACAGACCAGCCAAGAGAAGAGTCATCGGATGATGAACCGCCACAACCAGCGGACGCGATTAGGAAGCTTATAGCTAACAAACAGGGAGGGAAAGCCAAAGGAGGCAAGGCAAAAACCAAGCTACCAATTCCTAACAAAGCCAACGACAAATCACAAGAGGCGATAGTGGAGGAAAGGGATATTGACAAGGAGGAAGATTCCTTTCAACCTAGGGTGCGAAAAAGAAGTTATATACTGCACAGTGACGAAGAAGACGAAGAAATTGTAAACAAAACGGTAGATGATTTAACGGGGAAGAACGACGTGGAACCTAAGATAAGGAAGAAATCGAAAGCTGGCCCCAAACAAACAAAGCCCCGGAAAGAAACAGATGCTTTACTGGACAAATTCAACATATACGTCAATCCAGCGGACTCAAAAGAGTTGATCTCATCAAATCAATATGTAAAGCGGATGCAAACTCTAATGAAGGCATCGACTCGGAAGGATGCACAAAAGCAATCCGAAGATGAGATTTCAAGAAAGGAACATATCCTCAATACATTGCGGAATGCTATACGGATAATGCGATTTACCGCCCCGAATCATGTTATCGGCGATTTCCGATGGGGGTGCCTCGCAGATGGGGGGAAACTAACTGATTTATTCAATATCTTCAAACATGAAATCAATATGGCGCCAAACACTATCTCAAATTATCACAAAGCCTTGGACTACCTTTTTAAAGGTGCAGAAAATGACCCTGATTTCCGGATAACTCAGCCTGAGACACATGCTCATGTTGCTTCAGTGAGCAGAATGTTTGATCCAATTAAAAAGGGGACCCACAAAGACAAATCAAAAAGGCAAACAGACAGAAAAATTGAGCAGGCTTATGTCGACAGTAAAGAAACCGAGCTGAGCTTTGTAAATATCTTCAAGAATTTAGAGAAAGTTCGGAAAATAGCCCTACCGATAATTAAAAGGGCCAAAGACAAGAGAGTGGAATTGAGTTATGGAGACCTTCTCATTGTGAATGGGTTTTTCAATTTGTTTTCAACTGTATCCCTAGGAAATAGGCCAGCTGTGTTTCAAAACATGAGACTGGAGGTATTTGAAATGGCGGACAAATGCCGCCAGGTGAGAGCCGATGGGTCCGCATACTACTTTTTAGCTACGGCGGATCATAAAACAGGGTCGTCTGAATTGACATATATATATGTGGAGGAAGACGACTGGGAACTCTTCAGGATCTATAGAAAGAATATAAGGAAAACACCCGTCACGGAGGATAAACACATTCTTTTCATCAATAGCAATGGCCGAAAGATTTACAACCCCAGTGCCGACATAAAGACAATTTTGGAGCGGTACGGTGAAGAAGTGATGACCTGCAACGATGCGCGCCATATAATCACGACAATAGCGACCCACCACTGTACGGAAGAAGAACAGGACATTATTCACCGAATGCTGGCACATTCACCTGGCACAGCTAAAAAGCATTATGCGGAAACCAGTACAATGTCCGTGCCACATCGACGTGGGATACCGCTACTGGAGTCATTGCAGAAGACACTGGCGGAAAAACACAAATTGAAAGTCACCTCGTTTTTAAGAAAATGCCCTTTGCAGCTACCCCCACCACAGACACACGGCGTAACAAGTGAGTCACAAGCACAGGCTAGCGAAGTTAGGGCACCATCACCAACCTCCTCGGCCTCATCTGATGATGACAGCGAAAAGAATCGGATGCGAGCTCTTCTGAAAAGGGAGTTCGGTAATTTGACAGCAACAGATGCACTGCCCGGTCGTGAAGACTACAGAACGGCTGCAAAGAAACACAAAGACCTTCAACTGCTAACAGATGCTAACGCCTCCGACAACTTTGTGGCTCTGTGCGCATACGAGCGCGCAAAAGCGCGTGCAGAAGAATGCGCTACCCATTACAAGAGGACAAACATATCAGACGTTGAAGATGCAACCAAGAAATATTTGGCTAAAAAAGGCTGGTCTAAAGATAAAAAAACCGTGAGGCAGTGCAAAAGTGCATTAATAAACTTAAAAAAAAGCCAGGAGGCTAATAAACGAGTTCATACAAGCGAAGATATGACTATAATAAACCAAATAAATGACCAGGACTGGCCAGGCGTAGTTGCGCGGCGTTGTGATAAAAAGATGGGTGTATTCGCCACTAAAGATATTGAGGCGGGCGCACTTTTGTGCGATTATCATGGAACACTAGTGGACGAAAAGGAAGGGGAACGGCGATACGACGCGTATGGTGACAACGACGATAATGTGTATATGTTTAAAATTAACTTCAACGGTAAAGTCCACTGGATTGACGCAGTAGTGCAATGTGCATGCCATCCAAGCAAAAAACTCAAAGGGCGTTTGTTCAATGGCAACAGGACTGACCCCAATGTTATCCCCAGGACCAAATTTCTCAATGAAAGGCCCCATGTTCTTTTATATGCCAAACGAAACATAAAAAAGCACGAGAAGCTAATGTTCGACTACGGGTGTTATAAAGACAATTTATCATCTCAACAAAGCTGGATGTAGTCACCATTTCATTACGAAAACACACCCGTGCGACATAGTGCATTTTTCTCCAAAATGGCTACTTTTCTATTGAAAATCCGTGATATTTTTCTTATAAATACTGCAAACATAGGTCGTAGGTGCGCGTTAGAACTGCCTCATTGAGGCAGTGGGGTATAGGGGGGTCATCTTTCACGGACTAGTTCACGTGATGTTCTTTAGGCTGATAAGCAGAAGAACACGATAAAAAGAAATACTCACCATATGTCGCCTTCGTTTCCTGGGTGTTGAATGATTGTGGTTTAACGTCCCCGCCAACACCATTAGGACAATTGGTATGCGGTCTATGTTCTATACACAACGTGTCTAACGGCGCATGCTCATTGCTTATAGTCTCTAATTACAAGCAGAGCTATGCTGGAAGAAGTTTGCCACCGACTCATTGTGAGTATACAGCCTTCGCCCTGGGATTGACAGATTCAAGAAGTGAGTATCTAATGGCAAATTCCTTGTATCCTTGTCGCTCGGTTAATAAGCTGAGCTCCACGATATAAAGAATTTGCCGTTCGATACTAACAGTTCCCAGTGGTAGTGAGCTTTGTTAATTTGTACCCGTCAACAGGTCAGTTGTCTAATTTTACGGGACATCTCAAGCCCTGCCGCCCAAAGAAATCAATAGGGTTTATATGCATGGACATACTCCTGGGGACAGGCACCACTTTGCCTGGGTAGGCTTATACCTCCTAAGCGGTCTACGAGTGCTCGTGTCTGGTCGGTTTCGTCTCTGTGTGGGATCATCAGGCAACTAAATCTATCTCAAATCCGAGTGGGGGGGGGGGGGGCGCCATCGAAGTATCGAACGACAAATTTCTTTGTATCTTTTAGTCCCGGTAGTGAATATCATGTTGCCCAATGCTTAGTCATTATGTTTGTCGTCGTCGTTGCATTTGAAAAATAGAAAAAATCTTGTATTTACATTTTCACCAGGTTTTGCGTGCGCATTGAGAAGAAACAACATGTATTACGATAACACAGTAAAACAGATTGTGGGTATTCGTAAGACCCGCCTCGGCGAGGCGGTTCTTACGAATACCCACAATCTATGCAGGTGGTATAGATAGGCATGCTTTCGTAATGGGACATTTAGATAGGCATGTTTTCGTATTAGAACATTTTCTTTTGTCACAAATAATAATAAAAATGTATGAGCCAAAATCATGTTGAAATTTCAATACTCATTCATCGCGGTCAATGAAGTCGACTTCGTTTTGAACATATGTCTCAAGTTAGTGGTACATTGCGTTGCCGAGTCATTGGTCATAATGTTTGTCGACTTTGTTACAGACTGGTCGAAAGCATAAAATTGTATTGTTAGTCTATGTCTATCATACACACCGTTATATCGCCAGAATAATGATAAACAAGATCACTGGATTATTCCTTGCTAATAAACTCGACTTCATTTGAATATATGGTTCAAGTTTGTGGCACATCGCGTTGCCGACCCATATGTTCGTAATGTTTGTCGTTTTTGTTGGGACGGACGAAATCCTAAAATCATAATTATGCTGTCATTTCGAAAACACGCCTATTAAAATATACTGAAAAGAATTACCAGTAAAAAATCAGATAAGAAATATGAATTTTCATTTTTACGGCGTAGCCGTTATATTTTTGCTTTTGTCCTATATTTTTCGTTATTCCATTGGTCAATAAAACCACATGTCCAAGGAGATGACCATTTCATTGGCCAATGATTTGCATAAATAAATCTACTAAAAAACACGACAGTTTACCGAAGTTTTAAACTAGGAAATGTTTCATATTTTTTGTGAGACATGAATGAAAAATATATACAGTTTCGGCTTGCTCACCGTCTTGTCCTTTGATGACCATACGTCATATGTATACTTGTGTTTCTTGTGAATTCTGAAACTGCTGCGGTGAATAGCTATTTTGACCTAATTTCACGTGGTTGGTCTATATAGCGAAAGGAACCATTTCGCGAAAGGAAGGTTCCTTTCGCGAAAGGAAGAATTTTCTGCGAAAGGAATTGTTTGTTTGATTTGAGGTTTAACGTTCGCATCAACACTGTGTAGGTAATTTTGGAGACGTTGCTTCCAAGTTTGTGGAACTTTTACCCGACATTGAGATAAAATGACATCTCAAGCCCTGTTGCCCAATGAAACCAATAAAGAGATATAGCATGACAAAAAATGTAATAATCGCATTACAAATTGACAGATGTTTAATTTACAATATATGCCCAATAAAAGTTGCAGTGTATCATTTGTCTTCAGCATACTTTATGTCCTCCATTTTAACACAAAATGGACATTTTCGAATATCATTAATGTTATATCAATTCTGAAAAGGAATAAGTGTAATTTGAGTTTTAGTTAGGTGCACATAAGATCAAGTTTCCGTCCGTTTGTCTGCTCGTCCGTTTGTTCGTCCGTCTATGCGTTTACGTTCACCATGGCGACAACCCTAAATGTTAACCCTAGAATTTGTGTTCAAAAACAGTAAATGATAATTTTTCTTATATGTTGTGCATATACTTGAGATCATAAATGAAATGAGGTCATGTTTTTAACCTTGACCTTTTACATTGGCTTTAGCTCAAACAGGCGGGACACCGCCCTCTGCAAAGCTATTTTACCTATTTTAACATCTCAATTGTTTGAATACAGTAAACCAGTTCATAGCTAGACAACTGTTGCTGTCACTATTGTAGCTCATATTTCTAAACAACCTTCCAATTAAATCTAAGCCGCATATCTTTTTTAAAGATATTTCTTGTTATAGATCTTTTTCATATTTCTTCTCAAAATATAGATTTTGGGTACGCCCAGCACAAGCTATGTGTTTAAGCAGAAATAAGAAAAATAGTTAATATCCCTGTAAACCCCAGTTTTACTTTATGAAAGTGGTGTTTAAGGGGGTCAATATTATATCGGCGTTTTCGTGATGTAAAAGCACTTGGCTGTACGTCTTTTTTCATATATCAGAGGATGAGTTTAGGGCACTGTGTATACTCACTTCAGCCCATGGAACATGTATTACGTATAACGCATCCGTGCGATATATTTATTTTTCAAAATGGTGAGAATTAGCAATAGTTTTCTTATTTGTACATATGTTGTGGGTTCTTGTTTATTTGGGTTTTAACGTCCCCGTCAACAAAATTTAGGCAGTTTCGGAAATGTTGCTTCCAATTGTGTGGGACTTTTACCCGACATTGAGATGAAATGACTTTTCAATCCCTGCCACCCAATGACACTACACATGCACACTACACATGCACTGGACGGCCTGGCGCGCACCATTTACCTTAGTCCTTGTACGTGGTTTACCAGTACGCATGCGCGGTTGGTTTCTGCTCTGCGCGGAGGCATCATGCAGCTCCGTCTATTACTTCAAGCCCCGATGGGCGGGGGTGGATCTTGATTGGAAGTGTTGGGTAATTAATTTTTCAAAACGGTGAGAATTAGCAATAGTTTTCTTATTTGTACATATGTTGTGGGTTCTTGTTTGTTTGAGGTTTAACGTTCCCATCGAAACAATTTAAGCAATTTCGGAGACGTTGCTTCCAATTTTGTGGGACTTTTACCCGACATGGAGATAAAATGACGGTTCAATCCCTGCCACCCAATGAAACCATATATACACTGGATGGCCTGGCGCGCACCACTGTGCCTTAGTCCATGTAAGTGGGTTAACAATGCGCATGTGCGGTTGGTTTCTGCTCAGCGTGGAGGCATCATGCAGCTCAATCATTTCTTCAAGCCTCGATGGGCGGGGGCGGATCTTGATGGGAAATTTTGGGTAATTGTATCGATTCCTGGTCATTGTCTTTATTTTAGTTTTGTATCCCATATTTTACATCATCATTGCCCTGTGTTTATAATTATTATTAATATTAAATGGATTTTATTTTTCTGCTGTTCGTTAAAATAAGAACTTAGTGGGTCACCTTCGGGGTTCGTGTAAACTTTGCTAGCTACCTGCTGTCGTTCATACTTTCATGAACGGCAGAAAAGTTTATTTCTTATATTTACATTCTGTTCTCATCACTGGGAAAAAATGCTTATAGGGCAAACTTGAAAAATATTTACCCGCTGTTTTTCTAAAAGGGCGGAACACTTATTTTATTTTTCTAATGGGAAAATCTCCATATCTCAATATC
Organism: Lucinisca nassula; assembly: GCA_963580285.1. Classification (NCBI taxonomy): domain Eukaryota; kingdom Metazoa; phylum Mollusca; class Bivalvia; order Lucinida; family Lucinidae; genus Lucinisca; species Lucinisca nassula. Next base: position 104,267,735 of record OY757011.1, read on the forward strand.
TGAACGAGTGGGTAAATTGCACGAGCTATATTTTTGAAATTTTTGCATGTAACAAATCAACAAAAAGAGTAGAACAGTACTACGCAGAGGACAAAGCCACGTGCTTAATGAAGAAACAAAATCACGTATTTATTGATTTCCCCATCACGAAAACACGTCTATATGGGTACTCGCTGGAACCGCCACCTAACGAGTACCCACAATCTATCTTTACAGCAGAAATAGCCGCCCCGCCCATCGGGGCTTGAAGAAATAGATGCTTGATGCTTCCACGCAGAGCTGAAACCGACCCGCACACTAGTACTAGTAAACCGCTTAGAGGTTCTAAGCCTGTCCAGGAACTGCGGTGCGAGGCGGACCGTCCATGCTTATAAACCCTTTTGGTTTCATTGGGCGCCAGGGCTTGAGATGTCATTTCATCTCAGTGTCGGGTAAAAGTCCCACAAAATTGGAAGCAACGACTCCAAAATGACCTATACTGTGTTGACGGGGACGTTGAACCTCAAATCAAACAAACAATACAGCAGAAATATAAACATATTCGAGGTCACTTTTTTCGTGCAGAATTCTGAATGGGCGTGTTTTTGTAAAGCTCTGCAGTGTAAACCACTAGCCGGTTAGCCAGCAACAAAAGCTAAGCACCACTTATCAGGCCATGCAATCGCTCACTTATCGCTGGAAATGAACACAAATGAATCGTGGTCCCTTACTCGATCAACTTTCACGATGACAAAATAATGCTGTAAACACCACTTAACACCACTAAAATATAGTTCGGCATGGTAGTTCTAACGAGAACCAAAAATCTACTGTTTGACTGATCTGATTGTTTGACGCTTGACGTCAACACTACTCGTATTTAGGTTACTTTGGAGACGTAAATTCCAATTTTATGGGGTCTATACCCGATTAAATCACATCTCAAGCCATGTCAAAGAGAGAGAGAGAGAGAGAGAGAGAGAGAGAGAGAGAGAGAGAGACAGAATATGTTCAAAACAGAACAAACTTCAAACGATAAGTTTTCGACTGATTTCTGCGGAAAGAACACACAAAAAGAAGACAGTGCACTATTACGCCTTACGAAAACTCCACTATTCAAATAACTTTGAAAATTTTACCACCAAATGTTGTAAGAATTCTGATAATTTTCATATATCTGATGTGAACATAGATTGTGGAAACTCGTTAGAAGCACCCCAGCGAGGCGCGTCTAATGAGCATCCACAATCCATATTTTGTGAAGAGAGAAGAAATAAGAACAAGAGGCCCATGGGCCACAATGCTCACACGAGTTCAGGCCGATAGTATCCTACTGGTGCAGCACGGTCTCCCAGGACTATCCCTGGTATCCTACTGGTGCCGCACGGTCTCACAGGCCTATCACTGGTATCCTACTGGTGCAGCGCGGTCTCCCAGGCATATCCCTGGTACCCTACTGGTGCAGCACGGTCCCCCAGGCCTACCCCTTGTATACTACTGGTGCAGCACGGTCTCCCAGGCCTATCCCCGCTATCCTACTGGTGCAGCACGGTCTCCCAGGCCTGATCCTGGTGTCCTACTGTTGCACCACGGTCTCCCAGGCCTTTACCTGGTATCCTACTGGTGCAGAACGGTCTCCCAGGCCTTATCCTGGTATCCTACTGGTGCAGCACGATCTCCCGGGCCTGATCCAGGTATCCTACTGGTGCAGCACTGTCTCCCAGGCCTACCCCTGGTATCATACTGGTGCCGCATGGTCTCACAGACATATCCCTAGTATCCTACTGGTGCAGCACGGTCTCCCAGGCCTACCCCTTGTATACTACTGGTGCAGCACGATCTCCCAGGCCTATCCCTGCTATCCTACTGGTGCAGCACGGTCTCCCAGGGCTGATCCTGGTGTCCTGCTGGTGCAGCACGGTCTCCCAGGCCTATACCTGGTATCCTACTGGAGCAGCACGGTCTCCCAGGCCGTATCCTGGTATCCTACTGGTGCCGCACGGTCTCCCAGGCCAACCCCTGGTATCATACTGGTGCCGCACGGTCTCACAGACATATCCCTAGTATCCTTCTGGTGCAGCACGGTCTCCCAGGCCTACCCCTTGTATACTACTGGTGCAGCACGATCTCCCAGGCCTATCCCTGCTATCCTATTGGTGCAGCACGGTCTCCCAGGGCTGATCCTGGTGTCCTGCTGGTGCACCACGGTCTCCCAGGCCTATACCTGGTATCCTACTGGTGCAGCACGGTCTCCCAGGCCTTATCCTGGTATCCTACTGGTGCAGCACGGTCTCCCGGGCCTGATCCAGGTATCCTACTGGTGCAGCACGGTCTCCTAGGCCTGATCCTGGTATCCTACTGGTGCAGCACGCTCTCCCAGGCCTGATCTTGGTATCCTACTGGTGCAGCACGGTCTCCTAGACCTATACCTGGTATCCTACTTGTGCAGCAGGGTCTCCCAGGCCTGACCCTGGTATCCTACTGGTGCATACGGTCTCCCAGGCCCATTCCTTGTATCCTACTGGTACAGCACGGTCTCCCAGGCCTATCCCTGGTATCCTACTGGTACAGCACGGTCTCCCAGGCCTATCCCTGGTATCCTACTGGTGCAGCACGGTCTCCCAGGTCCATCCCTTGTATCCTAATGGTGCAGCACGGTCTCCCAGGCCTATTCCTAGTATCCTACTGGTGCAGCACGGTCTCCGAGGCCTACCCCTTGTATCCTACTGATGCAGCACGGTCTCCCAGGCCTATCCCTGGTATCCTTCTGGTGCAGCACGGTCTCCCAGGCCTATCCCGGGTATCCTACTGGTGCAGCATGGTCTCCCAGCTATTCCCTGGTACCCTACTGATGCAGCACGGTCTCCCAGGCCTATCCCTTGTATCCTACTTGTGCAGCACGGTCTCCCAGGCCTATCCCTGGTATCCTACCGGTGTAGCACGGTTTCCCAGGCCTGATCCTTGAATCCTACTGGTGCAGGACGGTCTCCAAGGCTTATCCCTGGTATCCTACCGGTGAAGCGCGGTCTCCCAGGCCTGATCCTGGTATCCTACTGGTGCAGGACGGTCTCAAAGGCCTATTCCGGGTACCCTACTTGTGCCGCAGGGTCTCCCAGGCCTGATCCTGGTATCTTGCTGGTGCACCACGGTCTCCCAGGCCTATACCTGGTATCGTACTGGTGCAGCACGGTCTACCAGGCCTGGTCCTGGTATCCTACTGGTGCAGCACGGTCTCCAAGGCCTATCCCTGACATCCTACTGGTGCAGCACGGTCTCCCAGGTCTGATCCTGGTATCCTACTGGTGCAGCACGGTCTCCCAGGCCTGATCCTGGTATCCAACTGGTGCAGCACGGTCTCCCAGGCCTGATCCTGTATCCTATTGGTGCAGCACGGTCTCCCAGGCCTATCCCTGGTGTCCTACTGGAACAGCAGGTCTCCCAGTCCTATCACTGGCATCTTACCGGTGCAGCACGGTCTCCCAGGCCTGATCCTGGTATCCTACTGGTGCAGCACGGTCTCCCAGGCCTGTTCCTGGTATCCTACTGGTGCAGCACGGTCTCCCAGGCCTGATCCTGGTATCCTACCGGTGCAGCACGGTCTCCCAGGCCTGATCCTGGTATCCTACTGGTGCAGCACGGTCTCCCAGGCCTGTTCCTGGTATCCTACTGGTGCAGCACGGTCTCCCAGGCCTGATCCTGGTATCCTACTGGTGCAGCAAGGTCTCCCAGGCCTATCCCTGGGATCCTACCGGTGCAGCACGGTCTCCCGGGCCTGATCCTGGTATCCTACTGGTACAGGACGTTCTCCTAGACCTATCCCCGGTATCCTACTAGTGCAGCACGGTCTCCCAGGCCTATCCCTGCTATCCTACTGGTGCAGCACGGTCTCCCAGGGCTGATCCTGGTGTCCTGCTGGTGCACCACGGTCTCCCAGGCCTATACCTGGTATCCTACTGGAGCAGCACGGTCTCCCAGGCCTTATCCTGGTATCCTACTGGTGCCGCACGGTCTCCCAGGCCTACCCCTGGTATCATACTGGTGCCGCACGGTCTCACAGACATATCCCTAGTATCCTTCTGGTGCAGCACGGTCTCCCAGGCCTACCCTTTGTATACTACTGGTGCAGCACGATCTCAAGATAATACCTTGTGCGCACAACTTAATATCTTGTACGCACAACATATTATAAAAAAAGTTCATGTCCCTTCCCGGGTTCCGCACATTCACTTTAATGTTCAGTTCTGTTTTCTGTTTTCATATCATCCCGAAAACACGCCTGTATAATCTATTTAGAACCCCTTGAACCCCACTCTAGTATAGCAGGTTTATATACCCCTGGGACAGGGGTAAATAATATTTCTTATTTCTGTTATAAAATATTGATAGTGGATACCGCCTCGATGAGGAGATTCTGACGAGTACCCACAATCTACATTTTGAGTAGAAATAAGATATTTCGGCGGTAGAGTTTGCTCAAAATGTTTCTATAGGTGTGTATTCATAAACTCCACAGTTTAAGCCGCACAGTAGTTTTACCACTGACCCTTCCAAGGCAGTCGTTCTTTGGCAGGGTTTTATTTGTTAATAGGCTTTGTTAATATTCTGAGAAATCAGAAATAAATTATTGGTTTAGACTCATATTCTAGACAGGTTTTCAATTATTTGGACCCCATTTTGATTTATATCAGTCTTTGAATCGACTGCCTATTCGAAATTCGCAAAATTGCAGTATGTTTCCTCTGGCTTTCGTTGCCGGATCATTTCAGGGTCACTGATGAGGCTTTATTAGCCGAAACTACGTAGTATGACCCATCTTCTTTCTTATGAATGTTTTCATTGCTCTTAAAGTAACTCATTTTTTATTTTTATTTGTGTCGTTTGTTTTTGCGTGTGTCTCTGTTTTCTTAGGTTGTGGCATTTCATGAGTGACCTTTTATATACTAGCTAAGTGAGGTTTGAGGGGATGTTTTCATGATGATATGCAATTATTTGCAAAGTAAGTAATTCCAGAAATTTTATTTCAGAAATCAGCCTTGGTATAGACTATGTCCCAACTGCTTGGAGCCGATCCGAAGGGTATCGGAGCATGTCGGAAAATGTTGCAAAAGCTGGTCCGACACTCAAAGGTTGAAAGCTATTGACGAGGAGCATGACAGAAGTAAACAACTGAGTGTCCTGACATATGAAATAAATAGCCTGAAGGATGAATTTCCGGAATCCTATTTGGACATAGCATGTGTTCTAACACGATCGCACATCCCGGTGTACCGGATAGAGAAAGAGAAGTCTCATTTCAATCGTTTTCGGACGGTCCACAAGTTTACGTCCGAGGAAATTTGGGAACTGCGAAAACAACAGCCGCCAACTGCCGGCACATCTTCAGGCATTTCAAGTAATGTCGACGTATCCAGATTTATGGTTACAGACCAGCCAAGAGAAGAGTCATCGGATGATGAACCGCCACAACCAGCGGAAGCGATTAGGAAGCTTATAGCTAACAAACAGGGAGGGAAAGCCAAAGGAGGCAAGGCAAAAACCAAGCTACCAATTCCTAACAAAGCCAACGACAAATCACAAGAGGCGATAGTGGAGGAAAGGGATATTGACAAGGAGGAAGATTCCTTTCAACCTAGGGTGCGAAAAAGAAGTTATATACTGCACAGTGACGAAGAAGACGAAGAAATTGTAAACAAAACGGTAGGTGATTTAACGGGGAAGAACGACGTGGAACCTAAGATAAGGAAGAAATCGAAAGCTGGCCCCAAACAAACAAAGCCCCGGAAAGAAACAGATGCTTTACTGGACAAATTCAACATATACGTCAATCCAGCGGACTCAAAAGAGTTGATCTCATCAAATCAATATGTAAAGTGGATGCAAACTCTAATGAAGGCATCGACTCGGAAGGATGCACAAAAGCAATCCGAAGATGAGATTTCAAGAAAGGAACATATCCTCAATACATTACGGAATGCTATACGGATAATGCGATTTACCGCCCCGAATCATGTTATCGGCGATTTCCGATGGGGGTGCCTCGCAGATGGGGGGAAACTAACTGATTTATTCAATATCTTCAAACATGAAATCAATATGGCGCCAAACACTATCTCAAATTATCATAAAGCCTTGGACTACCTTTTTAAAAGTGCAGAAAATGACCCTGATTTCCGGATAACTCAGCCTGAGACACATGCTCATGTTGCTTCAGTGAGCAGAATGTTTGATCCAATTAAAAAGGAGACCCACAAAGACAAATCAAAAAGGCAAACAGACAGAAAACTTGAGCAGGCTTATGTCGACAGTAAAGAAACCGAGCTGAGCTTTGTAAATATCTTCAAGAATTTAGAGAAAGTTCGGAAAATAGCCCTACCGATAATTAAAAAGGCCAAAGACAAGAGAGTGGAATTGAGTTAAGGAGACCTTCTCATTGTGAATGGGTTTTTCAATTTGTTTTCAACTGTATCCCTAGGAAATAGGCCAGCTGTGTTTCAAAACATGAGACTGGAGGTATTTGAAATGGCGGACAAATGCCGCCAGGTGAGAGCCGATGGGTCCGCATACTACTTTTTAGCTACGGCGGATCATAAAACAGGGTCGTCTGAATTGGCATATATATATGTGGAGGAAGACGACTGGGAACTCTTCAGGATCTATAGAAAGAATATAAGGAAAACACCCGTCACGGAGGATAAACACATCAATAGCAATGGCCGAAAGATTTACAACCCCAGTGCCGACATAAAGACAATTTTGGAGCGGTACGGTGAAGAAGTGATGACCTGCAACGACGCGCGCCATATAATCACGACAATAGCGACCCACCACTGTACGGAAGAAGAACAGGACATTATTCACCGAATGCTGGCACATTCACCTGGCACAGCTAAAAAGCATTATGCGGAAACCAGTACAATGTCCGTGCCACATCGACGTGGGATACCGCTACTGGAGTCATTGCAGAAGACACTGGCGGAAAAACACAAATTGAAAGTCACCTCGTTTTTAAGAAAATGCCCTTTGCAGCTACCCCCACCACAGACACACGGCGTAACAAGTGAGTCACAAGCACAGGCTAGCGAAGTTAGGGCACCATCACCAACCTCCTCGGCCTCATCTGATGATGACAGCGAAAAGAATCGGATGCGAGCTCTTCTGAATGCGCTTCTGAATGCGCTACCCATTACAAGAGGACAAACATATCAGACGTTGAAGATGCAACCAAGAAATATTTGGCTAAAAAAGGCTGGTCTAAAGATCAAAAAACCGTGAGGCAGTGCAAAAGTGCATTAAATAAACTTAAAAAAAAGCCAGGAGGCTAATAAACGAGTTCATACAAGCGAAGATATGACTATAATAAACCAAATAAATGACCAGGACTGGCCAGGCGTAGTTGCGCGGCGTTGTGATAAAAAGATGGGTGTATTCGCCACTAAAGTATGGTGGCATGTAGCTGCCATCGAGATGCGAGATATTAAGTATACTTATTATACAGATAAAACAACAAAAGTACCATTAAGTCTACATAATTTTCTTGTTCATTGAGATATTTTAAGTCTACATGAAATATGTTCTCTTATATTTAGTCGACATAAAATATGTCGTCTTATATTTCTGTCATTTTTATCTAAATTTTGCTAAAATTGAGCGAGATAGTGCTTTAATAGGACATACACAAACTTGAAAAAAAAGCTTATAAGGCGCCTTGCGGAACAGGCAAGTCGACTTATTTTAAAAACGACACTTTATTTATATATCTTTTTAGTTCACTACAAAGCCGTCTCAGTGCTTTAAACTGACATGACAATAAACCATGTAGCATTTAAGGAGTATAAAAGCCGATATTAGGTCGCCGTTAAATTAGAGAATGTAACAGAATAGAATAGATAATGTATGCCCAAAGTATGGGTTATAGGCAAATCTTCAGAATATCAGAATACGTTCAGAAATGGAGACCTTATGAGTTTATTATACCACGTCCTCGTTGCACCCAACAAAAGTATAAAGACTCTTAAGCCACAGCTCCACTTTCACGTCTTAAGCGTTAGCTTTTATTTAGGAAATAGATTCGTGCTGGTAGTGACTAGTTGCTTAATATATCACTGGCAGGAAGTCACTCGTAAAAGTGAAAAGAACACGACGCACGCGAGCGATCTATGCACTTACGACTGACCGACAGACAGCACGGTTTTTCTAAAAGTTTTTATTGTATGTAATGCAAGTTCATATTATGGATGTGACATTTTCTAAAATTAAGTATATGAATGGGGTATGTTTTCAAAATCCTGTCCGCTCACCCATACCAAATGGCCCTTAGTTCCCCCACCCCCACACGAGGCTTCAACTCAGGGTTTGTATCTGGCATATTAAAACACGCTCGTTTTCCACAAGAAAACTAGACGTGTAGCGGTCATAGATATTCGGGATTTACCTCGTGGTAACTTTGCTAAACCCGGGGTTTGGTATCCATTAATTTTATAGAGTTCGTTTTCCCGAGCAGACGATGTGCAGCAGCCAAAAAGTATTTTCCGACTCAATTTATTGTTTTAGTGGGATGTGTGGGTGTCTGCGCATAGCAGAAGCCCTCTCTTTGTCCCGTGAAAGGCCACATGCCTAGTTAGCAACCAACCACGGATTTCAAAATAAACATAAAAACCTAAGTCGGCCTACCCTATCATGATGTCATTACAAAGCAATAATCACAAAAATTACAACGAGTTTATGTCAACATAGTAAGTAACACTTCGTTGTAAAAATATCAATGAACTGGGTGTCATTGTAAAGCAGTTTCTGGGCTAGTTAATGAAAATCGAGATATTTTTATCATAACAATAAACAAACCAAATATGTCGCCTTACACTGGTATGTCAACATAAAATACATCGACTTAGTAAGTAGGATCTCGCATCTCGATGGCAGCTACATGCCACCATACTAAAGATATTGAGGCGGGCGCACTTTTGTGCGATTATCATGGAACACTAGTGGACGAAAAGGAAGGGGAACGGCGATACGACGCGTATGGTGACAACGACGATAATGTGTATATGTTTAAAATTAACTTCAACGGTAAAGTCCACTGGATTGACGCAGTAGTGCAATGTGCATGCCATCCAAGCAAAAAACTCAAAGGGCGTTTGTTCAATGGCAACAGGACTGACCCCAATGTTATCCCCAGGACCAAATTCCTCAATGAAAGGCCCCATGTTCTTTTATATGCCAAACGAAACATAAAAAAGCACGAGAAGCTAATGTTCGACTACGGGTGTTATAAAGACAATTTATCATCTCAACAAAGCTGGATGTAGTCACCATTTCATTACGAAAACACACCCGTGCGACATAGTGCATTTTTCTCCAAAATGGCTACTTTTCTATTGAAAATCCGTGATATTTTTCTTATAAATACTGCAAACATAGGTCGTAGGTGCGCGTTAGAACCGCCTCATTGAGGCGGTTCTAACGAGTACCCACAACGTATACCTTGGAGCAAAAATTAGAAAAATAATGTTTACCACTGTAAACTCCAGTTTTCTCTATATAAAGTGGGGTATAGGGGGGGGGGGTCATCTTTCACGGACTAGTTCACGTGATGTTCTTTAGGCTGATATGCAGAAGAACACGATAAAAAGAAATACTCACCATATGTCGCCTTCGTTTCCTGGGTGTTGAATGATTGTGGTTTAACGTCCCCGCCAACACCATTAGGACAATTGGTATGCGGTCTATGTTCTATACACAACGTGTCTAACGGCGCATGCTCATTGCTTATAGTCTCTAATTACAAGCAGAGCTATGCTAGAAGAAGTTTGCCACCGACTCATTGTGAGTATACAGCCTTCGCCCTGGGATTGACAGATTCAAGAAGTGAGTATCTAATGGCAAATTCCTTGTATCCTTGTCGCTCGGTTAATAAGCTGAGCTCCACGATATAAAGAATTTGCCGTTCGATACTAACAGTTCCTGTCGCGAAGCTCGCGATAATTTATTTATTTTTTTTATTATTCTAAATATCGAAGGCCAGCTGGTCAATAAACACGTTTCAAATGTTGTTTTTCAGATCAACTCGTGTTTTTGTATGTTGTCCGTGTTCACGGCGGAGTTAGCATACCCGTGGGTATTCCATGCAGGCCGTGCTAACGGCGGAGCATGTAGTACTCACGGATGTGTTGTGCAACCCGTGAACACAGCGGAGCCTGTCAAAATCTCAGGTTTGTCAGGATTCCCGTGCTAATGGCGGAGCTTCACGGCACTATATAAAGCCCCAGTAATTTTAATGGGATAGTATGGAAAAAATACAAAGAAAAGCAGGAAATTAATTTTGATGCAAATAAAAATAAAAAATCGAAAATCTTGTGTTTTTTTGGATCGGCTACAGTTTACGTGTGTTGTGGCAGTTTGGAAGAAACTCTGCGACATATTGTTTGGTGCCGGAACCCGGGAAGAACAGACAGGAAATTGAACGGTAAATTTCTTTTATTTTTCCGTTAGTGTCTTGGTGTAAGACATAAAACAAAAAGAATATGGCGTCAAATACGTCATATATAAAAGGGGTCAGGACAAGATATATTAATATCTTGAAAAAGGAAACAAAAAACGCTCACGATCTTCTGGCTAGCTCCGGTTTGTTTACTGATGAAACAGAAGTGATCATAAAATGCAATAATTGCATAGAGCGGCTGCAGATTTATTGTGATAAAGTTGAAATACAAACCGAGAAGTTGGCGGATGCGATAGGTGATAGTGACAACGATCTAACGAGTCAATTGGTTGATGAAAATCAGTCGATATGCGACACGGCGGTAGAGTGCGTAATGAATCTAAAGGAATTTAAAGATACAGTTAGTATGACTAAAGGGAAGAAAGTGGCAGCGAAGGAAAAATACAGTTTCGATCAAATAGTAGACTTACAGAAACAAATGAATTCAATTGTAGCTGATCAAATGAAACAGCAAACAGAGATTCTTGAAAAACAAGAATTAAGAGAAAAAGAAATAACAACTTCTGTTAAACTGCCAAAGTTAGATATAGTGACATTCTCTGGTGATAAACTAAAATGGTCAGAGTTTTGGGACTCTTTCGAATTTGCTATTCATACAAACAAAAAACTATCAGATATTGAAAAATTCAATTATTTAAAGAATAAAGTCAGTGGTGAAGCAAAGAGTGCTATTCTTGGGCTGGCACTGTCTAAAGAAAACTATCCCATAGCAGTGGAAATTCTTAAAGACAGATTTGGAAATCAACAGGAGGTAATTGACCTACATTACAATAAAATGATCAATCTGTCACAAGCTTCAAACAAGACACATAGTCTAAGGTGTATGCTCGATAATATAGAAAGGCATATTCGAAGCCTTGAAGTTCTCAAGCAAAATATTAATCAAGATGTTTTTGTATCGATGATTCGTTCTAAACTACCAGAAGACGTGCTTCTTCAGCTAGAAATGCTGAACGGGGCAAAGAACAAGTGGACAGTGGAAACCTTGCGAATCAAACTGCATGAGTATGTCACGGCCAGAGAGCATGCCGAGAAGAAAGACGATCAGTCGGGTAGTGCCTTCAAGAGAGACAACCCCTCTCATCTTGAAAGAACAACAACTCCTGGACCAATTGCGAACTCTGGTTTCAGAACAAATTACCCTCGCTCTCGAAGTGGTGGTAAATCAATGTTTGGACCTAATCCTGCCAGTAAACAGGTTTTCAGTGACAGGAGTAGACCAAAATTAGGATCAGCTGAGGCATTGGTAGTCAACACAAAACCAACTTCTGTGACAAGATTCTATGACCAGTGTAGGTACTGTGATAAGAGACATTGGAGCGATGAATGTCCGAAATATCGAACCATCGACGAAAGGAAAAAGCAGCTGAAAGACAGCTGCTACAAATGTTTGAAAACAGGCCACATGTCTAGAGACTGCAAAAAGGGTAAGACGTGTGTACACTGTGGGGAAATGAATGCTCACCACAGAAGTTTATGCCCCAAAAAGTTCAAGAATACCACTTCCACTGCTCATTTAACGGAAGAAGTAAGTGCATTTTCTGAAGATAGTGTTTGTGCTGAAGAAAATGTTCTTGTATCCTCAACAGAAATTGTGCTTATGCAGACAGCAAAGGCGGAGATAAAAAATTGCGATAACTCCCGAAGTGAACAAGTTAGAATCCTACTTGATTCAGGTTCACAACGGACGTACATTACGGAAACTTTGGCGGAGAAATTGCTATTGAAAAGAGACAGTGAAGAAGAAATTAAGCTAGTAACCTTTGGTAGTAACAAACCCAAGACAGTGAAAACCACACAGACAAAATTGAAAATCAAACTCAATGATGGCCAATTCCTAGATATTTGTGCAAACATTGTGCCTATCATAAGTGGATTAGTTCAAAGGAAAGCTTTAAATTTGTGTTCTTCCAAAAATATGGATCATCTTTTAAAGAGTCTTGATATGGCAGATACCATACCTTCGGAAACTGAGTCTTCAACGGTTGAGCTTCTTGTGGGGAACGATTACTATCTAGATCTTATTCTGTCTCAGAAAATCGAAATACAACCGGGCCTCTACCTACTTGCGTCAAAACTCGGGTGGATTTTGACAGGTCGTACATGTGAGCATGAACAAAATGCAAACGAAACAAATATGTTGATTCTAACTTACGGAACAAATATCACTCAAACTAATGTCTTTAAAAGTATTGACGAGGTAGCACCCAGAAAACCAGACCTTGAAGATTTTTGGAATATAGAGAATATTGGAATCTTTGATAATCCAAGAACGACCAATGACGAAATGGTCAAGACTCAATTTAAAGAAACATTGACATTTGAAGACGGGCGATATCACGTGAAATGGCCTTGGAAGGAAGAAAATCTTGACTTGCCGATTAACAGAGAGCTTGCGCTTGGCCGTCTGAAATCAAATGTTTCTAGAATGAAAAACAAACCAGAAGTGATGAAACAGTATGATGGGATCATACAAGACCAACTAGAGAAGGGGGTGATTGAAAAGGTGAACAGAACTAATGCGGGCGGTGCAAAACATTACCTGCCACATCATGCGGTTATTAACCCGCAAAAACCAACAACTAAACTTCGTGTAGTTTATGATGCGTCAGCAAAAACAAAGAAAGAAAACAAAAGCTTAAATGAGTGTTTATATAGAGGTCCAGTTTTGTTAAACGATTTGTGTGCATTACTAATGCGATTTAGACTTAATCAAATCGCTATAGTGGCTGACATTGAGAAAGCATTCCTTCAAATAGGATTGCAACCTTGCCAAAGGGATGTTACACGCTTTATTTGGCTGAAAGATTATAATAATGCTAGAGTTGACAATGACAATATTCAGGAATATCGATTTTGCCGTGTGCCGTTCGGTGTAATCTCAAGCCCTTTTCTTCTAGGAGCGACTCTAGAAAGTCACTTAGAGTCGTACGAAAGTGACATTGCATTGAAACTCAAAGACGACATTTATGTGGATAATTTAATCACAGGAACAAATACAGTTTCTGAAGCAGTTGAACTTTACCTTGAAGCCAAATCAATTTTTAGTGAAGCTTCTATGAATCTCAGAGAGTGGATATCAAATGACACTCAGGTGAATCAATTCTTCGCTAACCAGGATAGAACCAGTTGTGACTCAGTTAAAGTTCTTGGTCACACTTGGAAAATAAAAACGGATTCTCTATCTCTGAAGAAACCACATGTTTCAATGGAATCGAAAAATGCCACAAAGCGAAGTCTACTTAGAGACATTGCTTCAGTATTCGACCCACTAGGTCTGTTTTCTCCAGTTCTTTTAAACGGGAAAGTTCTCCTCCAGTCTTTATGGAAGAAACACCTGGAATGGGATGATGCCATTGATCATGAGCACATGATTATCTGGTCAAATATAAGCTCAGATATAGCAGGCTTATCAGATGTTTCAATTAAGCGTTGTATCGCTATGAATGGTGACAATTGTAACATAAAATATTATCTCATCTGTTTCTGTGACGCTTCCTCATATGCATATGCAGCAGCCATATATCTTCTTCAAATTAATGCTGAAAACAAATCAAAGGCTGACTTGATATTCTCGAAGACGAGACTTGCGCCAGTAAAAGAAATGACGATACCGAGATTAGAACTGATGGCAGTAGTGATAGGAGTGAGATGTTTGCGATTTGTAAAACAGCAGTTAAAACTTCCTCTTGAAGGAACATTTGTATGGACCGATTCCCAGTGCGTTCTCAAGTGGATAAACACAGACAAAGATTTGTCTGTCTTTGTAAGAAACAGAGTGAAAGAAATAGTTGATGGTAATGAAAATGCTTTCGGATATGTAAGTTCAAAAGAAAATCCAGCTGATTTGGCGACCAGAGGATCAAATGTACAAAAGCTTGTGAAAAGTGACCTCTGGTGGCATGGACCACAATGGCTAAAACAGTCTCAGAGCGAATGGCCACGATTTACATACAATGAAGAAGAACGTGTAAATGTTGATTTCGAGTCAGAAATAAAACGACCGAAGTTTGTTAAGGAAACAGAATTGCTTGTCAACACTAATGAAATTCACGATTCAGCGTCGTACTTTTCGGCAGAAAGTACACCATTTGGTATTAAGAGTGAAAGGTACTCGTCAATAACAAAGCTGCTAAGAGTTACAGCATTTGCTCTTCGCTTTATTAACAATCTTAAGGGCTCCAAGTACAGAGGACCTCTTTCAAGTTCAGAGATAGACGGGGCAGAAAAAATGTGGGTGTTGTACATTCAGAAAAAGAATTTCAAAGACGTATACGAAGCAATAACAACAGGCAAATCAAACAATCTAAAAAAACAACTTGGTCTTTATCTTGACAATGACGGACTTTTGCGATGCAAAGGTAGGATAGACCAAGCTGATGTCAGTGAAAGTGCGCGACGTCCCGTATTATTACCTAAAAGTGACCCAATAACGGATATGCTGATCTTCAAAGTTCATAAACAAAGTTTACATAGTGGTGTCTCGCAGTGTTTAAGTCAGCTGAGATACAAATATTGGATACCACATGGCAGAGCAACAGTGAGATCAGTGCTCAGAAAGTGTACAATGTGTCGACGCCATGAAGGTGGTCCTTATAAGATGCCATTAATGGCACCCTTACCTAAGATACGTGTTACAGAAGCAGTTGCCTTCTCAAGGACTGGATTGGACTACATGGGACCAATGTTTATCAAAACAAGTGATGGAGAAAAGAAAGTGTGGGTTTGTTTGTTTACCTGTCTCGTTACACGTGCCATCCACCTTGAACTTTTGCAGGATATGACTGCAGACGAATTTCTCCTTGGATTTAGAAGATTCATATCACAAAGGGGCACTCCTGTTGAGATTCTAAGTGATAACGCGCAACAGTTCAAAACAGCCAGTAAAACACTTGATTTAGTTTGGAGAAATGTGATAAAATGTCCCGAAGTACAGGATCACGTGTCAAATAGTAGTGTAAAATGGACGTTCATAATAGAGTTAGCTCCCTGGATGGGAGGGTTCTATGAAAGGCTAGTGAGTCTTGTTAAAAGAGCGTTGAGGAAAACTCTAAATCGCAAACTATTGTCATTGGTTCAGTTACAAACAGTACTCAAAGAAGTAGAGGCTACAGTAAACGCGAGGCCATTAGTGTATGTCGGAGATGATATCGACTCGACAATGGCACTATCACCTCGACATTTCCTAACATTAAACCCAACAATCGGTGTTCCACAGTTAGAATATGACACCAATGACATGGACTATAACCCATATGATAGTACTGCAGAACGGCTTTTGCAAACATGGAAGAAAGGTCAAAGGCTGTTAAATACGTTCTGGAAAATCTGGCGAGACGAATATTTACTTAGTCTTCGCGAACGGTTCCAGAGTAAGTTAAAAACTGGGAGGATTCAGTCAGACATTCCTCCAAGTGTTGGAGATGTCGTTTTAATCAAAGAAAATATTCCACGTGGGTGCTGGAAATTCGGAAAAGTGGTCAGTTTAGTGCAAAGTCGTGATGGTTTTTGTCGATCTGCCAAAGTGTCCCTCGCGTCTGGTCGTGTTATAGGACGTCCCCTGAATCTCCTTTTTCCAATTGAGGCATCTGCAGAAATAAGTGCTTTCCCAGGAAATTCTGAAAAACAACAGTTAGTTTCGCCAAACAAAAATAAATCGAACCAACGACCGACGAGAAGTGCGAAACAACAAGCAAAGATGAAAATTAAACAAGCGTTATCAGAATAAAAAGTGGCAATTCGTATCAGTGTATGTAAATTTGTAAATACTATGTCTTATTACTAAAATAAAAATCTGATAACTCCGGTTTGCGCCCACCTCTGATTAACGATCAGCTCGATATAAGTGAAATAATCATGATAGGGCCGTAAAACCCAAAACAAAAATATAAATGTAATTTTGTCAAAGTCAGATGGTAAGTCATATATGTAAATATAAAAATGTATATTGTGTTGTTGCTTAACCAGTTTGAAGGCAAAATAACCCGTGCATTTGTGTCCAAGCGGAGCAAAATAATGTCGTTTAATGTGCATACCTTTGATATCGTCCGTGCAGATATTTCATTGTGGGTATGTTACCGACGCGTGTATTGGCGGAGCAAAGTAGTATATAGCAGAAAATCGCACGTGCAGATACGTGTGCATATATTCATTCAGTGTACAGCATTGAAAGTTGGTTTTGGATGTATTACATACATGCAGTCTTAAGTTGTCTGATAAAGAGGTGTATTAAATTTCACAAGATA
Source organism: Lucinisca nassula (assembly GCA_963580285.1). Lineage (NCBI taxonomy): Eukaryota > Metazoa > Mollusca > Bivalvia > Lucinida > Lucinidae > Lucinisca > Lucinisca nassula. Next base: position 104,284,460 of record OY757011.1, read on the forward strand.
CTCGACGGTCGGTTTATTTATTTTCTTCCAGAGTCGTCATGAACAAATATACTTGTGATACATGCGGAAAAGGCTACCGTTATAAGCGGAATCTCAAAAGACACAAAAATGAAATACACAGCCATATTGAACATTGGAAATGTGTTGAGACAGGTTGTTTGTCACAATTCATTCGAAGGAGTTATTTGTCAAAACATCTAATTCTTTGTCATGGGTACACCTCCTTTAGAGCAAAAGAAATCGCGGTTGGTGCTCCACGTGGTGATACTCATACGAGTGGGTATTATGAAAATATAAGTGATGACGATAGTGTATTTGATCTAATTGATGAACTAGACCAGATGAGGAGAAATAATGAGCAGATCGTTGACTTCGAATTTGAAATGAGCTATCTCGATAACGTACGAGTTGGACCTGTGGATGGCGTCACTGAACGTAACGATAATACGGTGATTGGTGGTAATGCGGTGCTTGGCGGTGATACGTTGTTGGGCGGTAATACGGTGATTGGTGGTAATGCGGTGCTTGGCGGTGATACGTTGATGGTCGATAATACGGTGATTGGTGGTAATGCGGTGTATGGCGATGATACGTTGATAGGTGATAATTCGGGGATTGGTGGTAATGCGGTGCTTGGCGGTGATACGTTGATGGTCGATAATACGGTGATTGGTGGTAATGCGGTGCATGGCGATGATACGTTGATAGGCGATAATTCGGGGATTGGTGGTAATGCGGTGCTTGGCGGTGATACGTTGTTGGGCGATAATACGGTGATTGGTGGTAATGCGGTGCTTGGCGGTGATACGTTGATGGTCGATAATACGGTGATTGGTGGTAATGCGGTGTATGGCGACGATACGTTGATAGGCGATAATTCGGGGATTGGTGGTAATGCGGTGCTTGGCGATGATAAGTTAATTGGCGATAATTCGGTGATTGGTGATAATGCGGCGCTTGGCAATGATAAGTTGATTGGCGATGATTTTGTGTTGGGCGATGATGCGGCGATGTATGGTGATACGGTGAGTGGCAATGTTTCGAGATATAGCGCGATGAGTTCTGATGGTTCAGGGACTAGTTCAGTGGTGGACGATTTTGAACATGCTTATGAAAAATATGACAGTGATGAATACGTTTCAGATGAGGGCGGTGAAAGCAATGCACAGTGAAAAATGAACAAAATAAGGACAAATACGCAATGCGAATTTACACCAATACATACTGATACACTGGCAATACAGTGCGTATTTACGTCCGTCTTGTGCGCAAATACGGAAATAATAAGCAACTGGTGTGACAAAGTTTACGCAACAAAACGTGTGCGTATTGGAGGACGTATTTTTGAAAAATACAGAAGAAATAAGCAGCGGGTGCAACAAATGTTACGCAACAAAATGTGTATGTATTGAAGGACGTATTTTTTAAAATTACAGAAAAAATACGCAGCTTGTGCGGCAAACCTTGCGCAAAAAACGCATGCATATTGATTTATATACATTTGAAAAATACGGAAAAATACGCTGGTGGTTTGACAAAGAATTCGGTTCGTGTTGACATGTGTATTCATGACAGAATAGAAAAGAAAAACAAGCCTGTCAATTTCACGTTGTGCAGCTATTCGCATACGTATTGTTTATATGGATCACAGAAAGTAACTAAACATGCATATTGTCCTAGCCTAGGCTGGGAATTTTGTGCTTTTAGGCCAAGATTTTGCAGAATTGTACATATTTTGTATATTATTTTGAATACGAAATGCGATGCATGTCCGACAAGAATTTCACAGCAATATGATAATAGTCTACATGTAGACATTACGAAAAACTGCCTGTACAAATGCATTGTAAATATTTTGCCGAAAAAGGAAACATTTTTAGATGAAAAATTGTGATAGTTTTCTTATCTCTTCTAAAAATATAGATTGTGGGTACTCGTTAGAACCGCCTCATTGAAGCGGATCTAACGAGTTCCCACAATCTATTTTTAGTAGAAATAAGAAAAATAAGGTTTACCCCTGTTAACCTCAGTTTTACTATATAAAAGTAGGGTTCAATGGGGTCACAATTATATAGGTGTGTTTTCGTGATGCAAAGAACACCAAAAGATTCTTGGTTCATTCTGATTCAACATTACATCACAAAAACACGCCTATATGATTCTGACCCACATGAACCCCACTTTTATAAAGAAAAACTGTGGTTTACAGGGGGTAAACCTTATTTTTCTTATTTCTGCTCTGAATTATAGATTGTCGGTAATCGTTAGAAACGCCTCATTGCGGTGGTTCTAACGTGTAGAACCGCCTCATTGCAGCGGTTCTAACGTGTACTCACAATCTATATTTTGAGCAGAAATAAGGAAAATAATCACAATTTTTCATTTAAAATTTTCGTTTTTAGATGGTAAAATTCACAATGTATTTGTACAGGCATGTTTCCGTAATGAATTCCAGAGTCAGCTAGGCTACAGTGTAGGCCTACTAATGAAGCTGAAGCTATTAAACAGCAGGAAGCAACCTCTAGCCCTTTCTTTGTATGCGCAGCTTAGTCACGCCCCGTCAAGGAAGTTAACTATGTTGTTGTCGACATTCTATGGTTAGGTTAGCTTGTCTAAGTATAGGTTAGAAGTCATGAAGAGATTTCTTCACAAGTAAGAATCTGCGAAGCGAAGCGTAGCAGATTCTTACTGTGAAGAAATCTCTTTATGACTTCTAACTGGCTTAGACTGCTGTCAATTTTCTTGAATTATGTCCACTGATGGTCTCTTGAGATTACATTAATTATGCTCAAAACTTTATTTTACTCTCATCCATTCACTTAGTTGCTCTTCACTGAGAAGCTACCATAAGAAGGTGTCTTTTTATTTCCATTTTTTTATTAATTTGAACTTGAAGAAAAAATGTCAGATGGGAGACACGGTCTGGATTTCAAGAGTTTGAAATAGGCCTATCATCAGCAACATTTTTTCTGATCCTGCGAAGAATAGTAAAACAGGAGTTTATATATGTTGTTCATCAATCGGATGGTTGTTGTCGGGTATGAAATTTGTTTTATTTTGAATTTTTGACTTAGTTTCACTCACAAGCCCTGGTCTGGAATATTTGTTTTGTATGATAAGAGTTTTGATAAAACAAGAAAAAAAGTGTTGCTGTTCTGACAAACTCATTTTGTACCGGAAACACCTGAACGGCTAATTGGCAAACAGTGCAGGCCCAGACTAGACGCCACAGAACACGGCCTCTGATCAGGGCCTACACTTCACGGCCAATTTGCAAACTTTGAAGAAAACAGAACCTGACAACCCTAATTTTAAAATGAACCTGTGCTATATATAAGGTGGATGATTCCATTTGGTACAAAAGGGTTAAAGAAGTAACCTGTTTTTTTTTTTTTGTTTGTTTTTTTGTTCATTTATTGTGAGACTTTGGCTATGCATGCTTTGTATTGACTCTCCTACTTCTTTTGAACTGTCAGTTTGTCAATTTCTGCTAATTTCGTTTTGATATTCCAGAAATAGCTAGACCATAGATAATTCACTGGACATTAAAATCATCTTGCTTGATTTCTCTGTCAGGTACAGGGTAAAGTTGTATTGCTTTTCAGTCAATCAGAAGCATCTGGGCTGATTTATGTGTTAAGAATTCTTCTTAATGGTTAAGAACCTTCCTTAATCATTAAGAAGGTCTCTTCACAATATAGTCAGCAGCAGAAACGACTTCTGATTGGCTGAAAGAGAAGAAACGTCACAAACTGCAGTCTAAGGTTACGGTGGTTAGCAATCGCCAAACAACGATCGAACTATTGGCTTGAAGACCTGTCAATCAATTCTGGCATGGGGTTGCATCGAGGTTAACTGCATTTATTACATATTAAAATCCATTCCTGAAGTGACAATGAAATTGTGCAGATTTGGTGTGTAAAATGCTTTAACAATGGTTTCAAAAGATAGGTCTGGAGAAAATGTTGAAGTGACAATGGAGTCTGGAGACACATATGCAGGGTGTGACCTTCATTCTTTTCCCAAAACCAAGTGTAGACTATGAAAATTGTAGGTTTTAAAGATTAAATAATGGAATAGTCTGTACTGTTTCGACTGATAGATTAAAATGACAATTTGATATAGTATCCACATTTTTCATCACTTTACAACCAATCTTTGATCAACGTCGAACTAACATCGATTCGATGTTTAGTTTGTTTGTTTGATATGAAGTCGTCCCTGTCAACACTGTAAAGGTCATTTTGGAGACGTTGCTTCCAATTTTGTGGGACTTTTATTCGACATTAAGATGAAATGGCATCTCAAGCCCTGCCACCCAATAAAAACAAAAGGGTTTATAAGCATGGGCGGGCTGACTCTCACCGCGTTGCCAAGGCAGGCTTAGATCCTCTAAGCGGTTTACCAGTACTCGTGTGCGGGCTGGTTTCAGGTCTGCGTGGAAGCATCACATCACGTGAATAAGTCCGTGAAATGAACATCCACCTAATCCCCACTATATATAGAGAAAACTGGGGTTTACGGGGTATAAATAATTTTTCTTATTTCTGCTCCAAGACATAGGTTGTGGGTACTCGTTAGAACAACCTCATTGACCGCCTCAACGAAGCTGTTCTAACGAGCACCCACAACCTATGTTTGCAGCATAACTACCATGATACGCGCCGGAATTCGGAAGAAACGCCTGTAAAATGACCTAAATAATGTTTGCAGGGGTGTTTAATCTCAAACCAAACAGCCGAAATAAGAAATATAGGACCCCATTCTTCCAGGGTGAATATCAGACAGACACATAAATTACTCTCTGAACTGTCTGCACACCTCCCATGAGACTCATTGCTGGCCATAATTTACCTGCCGATGCCTGAGTTGTAAAATTAAAACCAGCACTGGTGTTATCTTCTAGGTTTTCAGAAAGTCAAAGGGGAACTTGAATACAATTTGCCCACTCTGTATAGCTACCGTTTTCTTATTGATAACTTGAAGTGCAATATCATTCCATGATAATCATATGACTATGTGTTACACACACACACGCACGCACGCACATGCACGCAGATGGTGTGAGAGAGTCTTGAAGTTAAAAAAAAATAAAAACAAGAGGCAATATACAATCTAATCAGCAAAAAAACAAGGGTGCTGATCAGACTGCAGTGATGCTCAGGTTGATCTTCAACTTTTTTGGTGTTGAAACCACAAAAGCCTTTTTATATTTATGTTATTATTCTATCACCTGTGTAACATAATGCATTCTAGTACTGTTGAAAATCTCTCTCTCTCTCTCTCTCTCTCTCTCTCTCTCTCTCTCTCTCTCTCTCTCTCTGATTATGTCCCTTTCATGATAAATGTCCCTTGTGAAATTTTTTGATGAAATCTCGTCGGCAATATAACTCAAAAAGTATCAAAGCTAAGCCTTGAAAGTTTATGAATGGATCTCACTTTAGCCATGTGAAGTTATTACCTTTTCAACTCGGAGCAAGCAGTGTTGGGGGCATAGTGTTTCTTCACGTGATGTTGACATTGTAGGTACCGATCAGAGTCTTGCAACACATCGTCTCATGATAGTTAACATTTCTGCCAAGTAATTTCAAAATTCATTCGGGAATAACAAAGTTGTTAACTACCCCTTTTTAACCTTTGACCTCTACGTATGACCTTGATCCTCGAGGTACTGACTGAGTCTTGTGCGCGAAACATCGTCTCATGATGGGTGACATTTCTGCCAAGTGATCTGGGAATAAATCAAAGCACTGAGAGTACTGGTGGGTCGATCGTCTCTGAGTGTAGGTTGGGAAACTAGTCCTGAGCTGAGAATCGAACTGTTCGTTTAACTTAAGCTAGCACAGTAGATCTGATCAGACATCGCGTTATGTGGCGTCTGATTATGTAGGCTCTGTTTGCCAATGCCCAAGTGCACGAGCACAGTCCACCCGCTCCCGCCTATCGGGGCTTGAATAAATAGATGGGCTGCATGATGCTTCCACGCAGAGCTGACAGTCCCGTAACATTGGAAGTAACGTCTCCAAATGACCTATATACAGTGTTGACGGGGACTTTAAACCTTAAATCAAACAAACGAGCTCAGTCCAGAATTTTCTTCTTACGATGCGCTCTGACGTCTTAAGGTAGTGCTTGGGTTTTGTTCAACAGAGCGGGGAGGGTGCAAACGCAGCCCCACCCATCTTTTGGAAATTATCTCAGATTCATGCAGTTTTTTACCCTCTGCAAAATACCTGAAAATCGCATCCTCAACCTGCCCCTTTTCAGGGTCTGCGTACGGCCCTGAATCATGTTCAAAACTGTTGTTGCATACATACAAGGCGAACAGTGCCGACCCTGATCAGAAGCAATGTACTTTATAGCCGACCTTGGTCTACGCTGTATGTCTAAAAACGGCACCACCTATAAAAAGTCTGCGCTACTCATTTTTGCTCTTAAACATTTCCGTGGCCTAGTGGTTAAGAGGGCTGACTCTTGATCATTAGGTCTCTCACCGCTTTGGTTCGAGCCTCGCTCGTGCCATATGTGAGACGCCAAGGTCTGCAAGGCCAGGTGGTTTTCTCCGGGTACTCCGGTTTTCGCCCGCCTCTGATTAACGATTGGCTCGATATGAGTGAAATAATATTGAAAGGGCCGTAAACCCCCACAAAAAAAAAAAAAAAAAAAAAACATTTCAGGGCTCTGAAATTAAGTTCTTTTTACTCGACTTGGCATGCATTTATGTAACAGTTTTATAAAAGGAAATTTCCGAAAGACGTCACGTGACAGTAGGGCCTGGATTAAGTTATTGTTTTTCTTTCATTACGAGAGCAACCTGGCAATTTATACTATTTCGTTTAACCCTCAAATTATAAAATGCCACTGTTTAAGCAAACAGGGTGCAACCGGCTGAGCAGACGCCACATTCCGCGGCGTCTGATCTGGGTATTATCCAGCACACGAATTCTGTCAAGACTATAGATAGCTCTTGTTATAGCCTAGCCACTAGGCGTTAAAATGATACTATTGAATTAAAATCATCTTTTGCATTAAAATGAACAGTGTATAAAAGTTTAGCTAGTCTAGTCTCTCTGGCTCAATTTTAACCTAAGATTTGAGGCTCTACCAAATAGACTTGCCATTACTAAGAAGGTGATAAATTTTTAAACGAATACCCCCAAAAATGATCAGACTTTTATTATCAGACTAGTAGCTAGTCTACTCTTGTTACATCAATAAAAAAGTAGCGTAACGTTTAAAGTTTTATTTATAAACAATAATATTGGTTTTCCAAAATCAGTGATGGTCACGTGGACAACTGCATGAATACCGTTTGCCATTTAGTAAATTTGGGTCGATCGTAAACCGATCGATCCAAAAAGCTATTGACTGAACACGAAAAATGACCCTTTTTGACATTTGACCACTGTGACCTTGACCATGGAGGTACCGACCTGGGTCTTGCTTGTGACAAATTGTCTCATGATGGCAATATTGCTGCCAAGTTATTTCCAAATCCATCCAGGAATAACAAAGGTATTGACAGGACACAAAAAAATACACTTTTCTTTACCTTTCACCTCCATGACCTTGACCTCGGGGGTACCGACCTGGGTCTTGCATATGACACATTGTCTCATGATGGTTAACATTTCAGCCAAGGAATTTCCGCCTCACACCGCGGTTCCTGGACAGGCTTAGATCCTCTAAGCGGTTTACCAGTACTAGTGTGTGGACGGTTTCAGCTCTGCGTGGAAGCATCATGCAGCCCATCTATTTTCTCAAGCCCCGATGGGCGGGGCGGATCGTTAAGCAATTAGTCTCGATCTTGATCAGATGCCGCTTTCTGTTGCGTCTGTTCTGGGTATACACTGTACGCCAAGTAAAACCTATGATTCTTAGATAACCCTCTTACGCAACACTCTGACCTCAAGGCGGCTACTGTAAAACCCGGTATAGTGACCACCTCTATTTAACAAGCAAACCTGTCTTAAGCAAGCATACCATCGGTTCCCAAAATAGTAAAATGCATTAAAATTCACCTGTTAGCACCTGTCCTAAGCAAGCACAGAATACATTCTGATCATCCCTTTGGTGATCTCTCTCTCTCTCTCTCTCTCTCTCGTCTCTCTCTCTCTCTCTCTGTCTCTGTCTCTCTCTCTCTCTCTCTCTCTCTCTCTCTCTGTCTCGTGACAATAGGATGACAAATCCAGGCGACAATATACATTCTTTCTTATTTCCAAAACGGTTACTTTACCGATTAAATATTGAGGCACTTTCCTTTACTCGTACAAATGTTTTGGGTTCTCGTACGATTCGCCTCATTGAGTGCTCACCATTGTAATACGGTTGATAGAAATAGAAAATAGAAAATGGCACCACTTTTCACTCAGTACAATGTAATGTATACGAAACTGTTAACGTTCTCTCTCTCTCTCTCTCTCCTCTCTCTCTCCTCCCTCTCTCTCTCTCTCTCTCTCTCTCTCTCTCTCTCTCTCTCTGTCTCTCTCTCTAACGTTCTCTCTCTCTCTCTCTCTCTCTCTCTCTCCTCTCTCTCTCTCTCTCTCTCCCTCTCTAACGTTCTCTCTCTCTCTCTCCTCCCCCCCTCTCTCTCTCTCTCTCTCTCTCTCTCTCTCTCTCTCTCTCTCTCTTCGAGAAATACTGTAAGACCAGGGAGGAAACCATTCACACTAAAGCTGGGATCAGTCTGGATGATCATAATCTACTCCTTTCGCATAAAGTATAGCTGTTTAAGGGTTGGACGAAAGGCGTTCAATCTTAGGATCCCCTTTCGAGCCTAAACGCAGAGACAGTGGGCAATCTAGACTGGAATCAGTCCAAAAGTTTAACCAATATCTTCTCATTTGTATTAGCATTGATTTATATTATTCTCCTCTGTAATACTTTCTGATCTCCAAAACATTCATTTGGTGCTATGGGATGGAAGTCATTGCTTTTGAGCTGGGTTAAAATGAATAAGCATATTCTTATAAGTGAAATGATTAAATGAATGGACTGTTTCCAGTCTATGGGCAATCCAATGCGTTTAGTAATTTGACTTCAAAAGCTGGTTAAAAGAAGAAGAAGAAGAAGAAGAAGAAGAAGAAGAAGAAAACCCAACGCTTTATACTCAATGCTTATTAGCATGGTGAATATTGACTGAACAAAAATGACTACAATATAGGGAACAGCCGAAGAGCATTTCTAGCAGTAATTTTATAATGATTATTTAATTCAGTGATTAGAGCCATTCAGAAGCAATAAAATCTGAAGCTGACCAAAAGGGCACCTGTTGGAGAGAATGGAATATTTTATCAACATTGTGTTGAACAGCGGATGCATAATATATTCTGCCTATAAAGCCGTTTGATACTTTTATTTACTCTCCTTACAAAGCAGGCATGTCCATGAATGTATTAATTTTTTTCATAAACGAAGTTTGGGGGGGGTATTCTGGATTCAGCTTGTGTGTGTGTGTGTGTACGTGCATGCATCCATCCGTGCATCCGTCTGCATACTTTCCGGACTCCCGCAAACAAAGTTTAGTGGGGAAGTGGGGGGGGGGGGTATACTGGATAAAGCTTGTATGTGCGTGAGTACATCCGGCCGTCCATCCGCATACTTTCTGGACTCTACAGTCAGTCCTTACCTACCCGTTTCCACCTAACTTCATACATGGCTTTGCATACGAGTTCGATCATCGTCAAAACTGACGCGTATCATGAGAGTTAAAGCCCTTTTTTTCTTCAAATAATGCTGAAATTAGCCGTTCCCGGAATATAAGTCTATGTTTCCCAACTAATTGCAACCAAACTTAATACATGGCTTTGCATCCGTGAGACCTCGGAGGACTTCGATCACCGTCAAAATCGGAGTTATGGCCCTTTGTTCTTCAAATACATGCAATGCGGAAATTAGCCATTTCCGGACTCTAAAGTATGTTTCCCAATCGATTTCACCAACCTTCGTACATGGCTTTGCATCCATGAGACCTCGGAGTAGTCCGATCATCTTCAAAATCAGACGCGTATCAAGGGAGTTACGGCCCTTTGTTCTTTAAATGATGCTGAAATTTGCCGTTTCCGGACTCTACAGTCTGTGTTTCCCAACCGACTTCAACCAAGCTTCAAACATGGCTTTATAATCACGAGACCCTATACGAGTTCGATCATTGTCAAATTCCGGCACGTTTCATGGTAGTTACAGCCCTTTATTCTTACTTGTGGTTCGAAAATGACTGATATTGTACCTTTTACATGACAGTTATGGCCCTTTGTTGCTCTTCTATTTAAACAAAATGCTCAAAGTCGCAATGTCTAAGCTTGCTTACTTTCCTACGCACTTTATGAAAAAAATGCTTGACCGACATTCAATTTATTCTCACTTGCTTATGGCGCGGGGGGGGTGGGGGGGGGGGGGGGGAGGGAATATAGTAAGTAGGAGTGGAGGGTTTGAGCAAATTTGATTGACAGTGACCCAAGGAACATTTCTGGGAAAATCTATCAAAATCAGCCTAGGTCATTGGAGGGTTTTGGCTATCATGTTCGTTTGAGCAAAATCGACCCATAAGCCTAACTACAGTGACCTGACCTTCAGCCTAGACCCCTGAATGTTGATCTTGCTTGAGAATATTATTATACCTAACATTTGTGTAAAGTTACATAAAATCCATTGATAAATCTAGGTGCTAGCTAGAGCCATGAAAAAGTTTTCCCTATATAAGTCTATGTAAAAGTCAAAGGCCTCAGCGCAGAGGCAGCTTTTGCCCAGGGCCATTATTGAACAATCTTGGTAAACCATTAGGTCTAAGTCTGCCGAGGCAAAGTGGAGCGAACCATGTACAGTTGAACTTCGATGGCTCGAACACCGATGGCTCGCTTACCATGGCTGGGTCGAACTCATACTTGAGCCCCTAGGGAAATCTTCAAGATAAGAAATGGTGGGGGATGATTAAGGAGATTTTAGTCTTTTATCTTGCAAACGTATGCTGTGTGTACTCATTAGAATCGCCTCGGTGAGGCGATTCTAATGAGTACACACAGCAAACATTTTCATTATATAACATCGAAAGATGTTCAAAAGTATCTCGTTATGCCTTTTGGCAGTAACCTTCAGTGGCGAGAACTACCGCTGTCTCGAATAAATTTTCATGGTCCCAAAGGGGTTCGAGCCATGGAAGTTCGACTGTATATACATTTTTTCGGTTTGACTGGACTGCAGGAATTGAGATATCATTTCATCACAAAAATGGTAAAAGTCCAACAAAATTGGGAGCAACGTCTCCCAAATGACATAAATAGTGTGCACGGGAACGTTAAACATCAAATAATAATAATAATAATAATAAAAACACAACAAAACGAACAAGGACAGAAGGCCTGCCAGATGGACGCCCCAGTGGCAAAAGATACACCTTCACCTAGCCCAACCAGCCCCCAGAGCAGAAATTAGTAAACTGTAAACCCCAGTTTCCTCAAAATAAAGTGAGGTTTAGAGGAATGTTCATTACAGTCTCTCTCTCTCTCTCTCTCTCTCTCTCTCTCTCTCTCTCTCTCTCTCTCTCTCTCTCTCTCTCTCTTCGAGAAATACTGTAAGACCAGCGAGGAAACCATTCACACTAAAGCTGGGATCAGTCTGGATGATCATAATCTACTCCTTTCGCATAAAGTATAGCTATTTAAGGGTTCGACGAAAGGCGTTCAAGCTTAGGATCCCTTTACAGCACAGAGGCTTCCGAGTCCAGGAGAACTACAAATGATTGACAGAATCTCATAGTTTAATGAGCTATAAAGACATTAACATGTTAACATTAACATGTTTATCTTTGATTTTGGCAGAGCTGCAAATGTGATATTGCGAGAAATCAGTTGTGTGTTACTCTATCTGCCATAGAGGGTTTAATAATTGAGAGCCCCCGCCCATCGGAGCTTGAAGAAATAGATTTGGCTGTATGATGCTTCCACACAGAGCTGAAACTAAAAGCACATACTGGTAAACCATTAAGGTCTAAGCCTGCCGAGGCAAAGTGGTGCGAGCACATATAATTTATTGCACATATAATTTATTGGTGTGATTGGACGGCAAGGATTGAGATGTCATTTCATCTCAATATCGGGTAAAAGTCCCCCCAAAAATGGAAGCAACGTCTCCGAAATGACCTAAATAATGTTGACTGGGACGCTAAACCTCAAATCAAATAAAAAAAAGCAAACAAAGACTGAACGTTTGTTAGATTAATTTTCATAATTGCACATTGAACTGATCATTACGGTAACACATCTGCGCGGCATTTTCCACATTTCCAAAATGGCCACTTTTGATGAAAACCCATGGTATTTTTCTTCAAATAGATAATAACGAGTACCCACACCCAATTACAGAAATACGAGAAAATAATAATGTTTCTCCTCGCAAACCCCAGCAAGTGCCGGCCCCGGTAGCTCAGTCGGATGCGCGTCGGCAGCATTCTTTCATGGAGATTGATCATGAAATCTTTACTACGGTCATTCTCTCCCTTCCGCTGATTCAAGAAGGGCAGTTGTCAGCTTCTGGTGAAAGAATGTGCAGAGTAATGTGTAACTTAAAATCTGGACTGGACTTGTGTCCTGAGACATTGTTCAAGCCTAGGAAACTGATTAGAGGTTCTAAGCCTGCCCAGGAAAAGTGGCGCGAGTTGGCTTGTCCATGCATATAAACCCTTTTGGTTTCAATTTGGGCTTGAGATGATGTCATTTCATCTCAATGTCGGGCAAAACCCATACAAAATTGGAAGCAACGTCTCTAAAATGGCCTATGAAGGGTTAACAGAGAATTTAAATCTCAATTCAAACGAACAAATTGTTCAAGCCTATCTCAGAATCAATTGCAGTTATACATCATCGTTTTGTTTAGAAGCCTTCGTGATGTAGTGGTTACGCTACTCGCCTTGTAAACCAGGGGTCGCAGGATCGATCCCGGGCTTCTCCAGACTTTCGAATGAGTCTTTAAACCGTGAGGTCCCGTCTCCTATGACCTTAGCTGTTGGTGGGACGTAAAACTCAAACACTCACTGATTTGAGGTTTAACATTCCCGTCAACACTGTATAGGTCATTTTGGAGACGTTGCTTCTAATTTTGTCGGACATTTACCAGACACTGAAATAAAATGACATCTCAAGCCCTGTCGCCCAAAGAAACCAATACACTATATAATTTTACTCCACTTTGGTTGCTCACCTATGAGTCGAGCTGTCTAGGCAGTGGACCGTTAGCTAAATATTTTGGATAAACACTGAACTCCAGGGAACTTGTAAAGCTGATTCTTATCAGCAATTTTATTGGGATATTTTCCTGGACCTTTTAACATCTGGTTTCGTTAAATTGAAAATTAGAAGGAGAAAAATCAAAGGTCTGAAAGCCCTCCGAGTCGGTGAAATTTACAGAGTTCTCTTTTTTGAAACAGGGTCTAAACTGTATCCAACTAATTCTAAAATCAAACAAGTTCATAGTTCATAATTTCTGGTTGGAGAAACAACTTTTAGGAGATCATGATTTTTAAAATGCTGTTATACAAGGACATGCATATGAACAACTAACAGAGTACTGATTTAGGGACAGCACTTATTCTTTTCAAATACAACACTTAATTGTGCTACAAGTGACTATTAAGTACCCGGTAATTGGTTTTGTTTGAATTAAGGTTTAGTCCCTGACAACACTTCTTAGATCACTGGGACTTGAAATGAAAACACACACAGATTGCGGGTGCTCCTTAGAATCGTCTAATTGAGGCGGTCTTAAACAGTTCCAACAGTCTGTTTAATGCAGGAATAAGAAAAATTGGGTTCCACCCTGTATATCCCCTTATTTCAAGTATACACAGGTTGCGAGTGCTCCTTAAAAATCGTCTAACTGGGGCGGTCTTAAAGTACCCGCAGTCTATGTATTTAAGCAGGAATAAGAAAAAATAAAGAATACCCCTGTAAACCCTCTCTTTTCAAGCACACACAGGTTGCAGGTATTCTTTAGAATTGTTTAATTTTAGCAGTCTTAAAGAGTACCCACAGATTATGAATTTAAGCAGGAATAAGAAAAATAAAGTATTCCCCTGTATACCCCCTCTTTTCAAGAAAACACAGATTGCTGGTGCTCCTTAGTATCGTCAAATTGGGGCGGTCTTAAAGAGTACCCAGGGTCTATGTATATAACTAGGGATAAGAATATAAGAATCGTATATGGGTGTGAGGGGTGGATTGAAACATCCGTCCCGAGGGTCACTGTCCGGCATCACGAAGCTTGTCGAGTGATGCCAGATAGTGATCCCGAGGGACGGATTTTTCTATCCATCCCTCCCATCCATATAGGATTCTTTTTCTTGCATAACTTCCATTTTTAGCGCGGAGTTTTAATGCTGCAGTCACTTCGGTTACCAACGTCCGCCATATTGTGATAACACTACAGGAATGTTTAGTGATGTCACGTAACGTGTATGACGTCAACCTTAACAATGGCGCATACGAGGTCGTATTCAACCAGTACATTTATCAAACACGCGGGTATATTCGATATTGGGTCGGGACACCAGGGTCAGAACATAAATAATTATCCCAGGGTAAAATCATGGATTTCCTTGTCTGGTGTGCAAGAAATATAAAGTATACCCCTGTAAACCCCCTCTTTTCTAGCACACACATATTGTGAGTGCTTCTTGGAATTGTTTAATTGCGACGGGCAGTCGTAAAAAGTAACTACAGTCTATGTATTTAAGCAGGAATAAGAAAAATTGAGTATGTGCCTGTAAACCTCCTCTTTTCCAGCACGTACACAGGTTGCAGTTGCTCCTAAGAATCGTCTAATTGAGCCGATCTGAAAGAGTATCCAGAGTCTATGTATTTTAGCAGGAATAAGAAAAATAAAGTATACCACTCAGTGGCACTGTAAACCCCCAATTTTCAAGCATACACAGATTGCAGTTGCTCCCTAGAAGCGTCTTATTGAGGCGGTTTTAATGAGTACCCATAGAGTATGTATTTTATGCAGGAATAAGAAAAATAAAGTGTACCCCTATAAACCCCCTCTTTTTATGGATACACAGATTGTGGCTGCTCCTTAAAATCGATTTATTGGGGCGGTCTCAAAGAGTACCCACAGTCTATATGTTTAAGCAAGAATAAGAAAATTAAAGTATACCCCCTGTAAACCCCCACTTTTCAACAGGTAATTATTGAACTTGTCAAATGCCAGATTTCTAAATAAATAGCCTGGTTGAGTGAGACCAGTACGTCCGTTATGAAATTTAAATAGTTTGAAATACATGTATAATATGTATTTTGGTCTTGCAAATATATATTTAGGCAAGACCAAACAAGTGAAAAATTTCATAGGCAGTGGCAGCCTCAATGAGGCTTAAAATTACGATTATCTGCTTACTGATCAAACAGTTGGGAATTTGTACTGAAAAGACCTAACCAATGTGTTAAATAGTCAAATGTAGGATTTCTTCATTATAGCCTCGCCAAGACAAAAATGTATTGATATGTAACTGCCTTGAATATTTTCATTTTAAATTTCAGCTTATTGATGCATATCAGTTAAATCAAATCAATGATCTTGCTATGTTCTTGGTATATGGAGGGACGTGATGCCATAAAGACTCTAAAACAAATTTTTGTCAGCTATGAAAAAGTGAAAAAAGTGATCCATATAAACTGAGCTAGAGTAAGATTCTGGGAGAAATCATACACTAAAATCAAGTAGCCTCTTTACTTGTAAATGTATTATCAGAGATTTCCATCACAAACAAAAACAAATCACCACACTCCAGTTACAGATTAAATGGCCTCACAAATTATCTCCAGCTGTGCTGAGAAACAGGCTAAAATTCGTTGAAAGTGGAGTAAAATTATACAGTGCAATAGGGTTTATAAGCATGGACAGTCAGACCCGCACCGCTTTGCCTGGGCAGGCTTAGATCTTCTACGTAGTTTACCAGTACTCGTGTGCGGTCGGTTTCAGCACAGCATGGAAGCATTAAGCAGCCCATCCTTTTTCCTCAAGCCCAGATGGGCCAGGGCCGGTTACATCATACAACCGCAAAAAGTGTAAACAAGCCGAAAATAATGTCAGCGAGCCGATGGGTGAGTGGGTGGGTGGGTAGGTAGGTTCCACTCGGAACAATATTGAAATAAAGAATTTATGAGCATTAAAACACAAAATAGGAACCCGGAAGTAATTTTTATTGTTGCATTCCTCATGTTAGTTTTACGTCCACCAACAGCTAAGTCATACGGCGACGGGACCTCGGTTTAAAGACTCATCCGTATTACGAAAACACGCCTATACACATACATTGTAAACTTTACCGACGAAAAAAAAAGAAGATCTTAAGAAGAACAAGATGTGTTTGTGAAACACGAATATGTCCCGGGGCATGGTCATTTTTCCTTCGAAGTTGATCACAGGTCAAGATCAAGGTCACAGGTCAAGATCAAGGTCACAGGTCAAGATATTTTGTTTGAGTAGGAAGACATTGTCACAAGGAGCCTACATGCTCAATATAAAGTTTCGAACTCAACAGGGTGAAAAGATATGACCAATAATACTTTCATCTTTTGGTTGGATGTTGTCGGTCGTCGTCGTCGTCTGACGTCATAGTCTTCTGACGTCAACACTTTCAAACGACATCTTCAAAAGAAAACTCCTCCTGTACCCTTTGCCCAATTCCATTCAAACTTCACAGGAATGTGGGCTAGGTGACTCCCTACCAAAATAGCTAAAATTGTTCAGATGGTCACCAGAGCTAAAAATAGAAAAAAAATCAAACGACAACTCCTCCTGTACCCTTTGCCCAATTTCATTCTAACTTCATAGGAATGTTGCTTAAGTAAACGACTACCAAAACAGCTTAAACGATCCCGCTCCAAAAGCTAAAAAGTGGAGGAACTATCACTAAAGGTGATGATAAATACCCCCGCCTCAATACTTGACACAGACAGCAAACATAAACAGTGTCCACTGAGTACATTCAGGGGCAATAACTCCATAATTGTTGGACAGATTCTCCTGAAATTTGCGTCTTGCACATCTACTTATCCTAGTGAATAAGTATGGCAAGTATCCATTGAATCCGACTGATAGTGAAGGAGGAGTTCAGCAGACAAAATTTTGCAGCAACCACTTTTCAGTGATTCAGGGGCAATAACTCCATAATTGATGGACAGATTCTCCTGAAATTTGCGTCTTGCACATCTAATTATCCTAGTGAAAAAGTATGCCAAGTATCCATTGAATCCGACTGATAGTGAAGGAGTTCAGTGGACAAGATGTTTGCAAGCAAATCAGGGTAAATAAAGTATGTTTCCACTTGATTTAGGGTCCATAACTCCGTAAATATGGGACAAACGTTAGTGAAATTTGCGTCTTACACATATATCCCTCCTGGTGAACAATTATGGCAAGTATCAATTGAATCCGACTAATAGTGAAGGAGGAGTGAGCGGACAATGTTTTTTAGCACATTTTTGCAAATCAAGGGCCATAACTCCGTAATTATGGGACAAACTTTAGTGAAATTTGCGTCTTGCACATCTACCCCTCCTGGTGAACAATTATGGCAAGTATCAATTGAATCCGACTGATAGTGAAGGAGTTGAGCCAACAATGTTTTTAGCACATTTTTTGGCAAATCAAGGGCCATAACTCCGTAATTATGAGACAAACTGTATTGAAATTTGCGTCTTACACATCTACCCCTCCTGGTGAACAATTATGGCAAGTATCAATTGAATCCGACTGATAGTGAAGGAGGAGTTGAGCGGACAATGTTTTTAGCACATTTTTTTTAGCAAATCAAGGGCCATAACTCCGTAATTATGGGACAAACTTTAGTGAAATTTGTGTCTTGCACATCAACCCCTCCTGGTGAACAATTATGGCAAGTATCAATTGAATCCGACTGATAGTGAAGGAGGAGTTGAGCGGACAAAATTTTGCAGACAGACCACCCGACCGCCCGACAAACCAACCGACAGGCTGATTCCAGGATTCCCCCTTCAAACTCATATTGCGGGGGTATAAAAAGAAAATCATCTAAATTTGCTTCAAACGCGAACTCCTCCTAAAGCCTGAGGCCAATGTGATTCAAACTTCACATGAACGTTGCCTATGTGACTCTCTATCAAAATAGCTAAACTCGTTCTGCTCTGACAAACAAGATGGCCACCAGAACAAAAAATAGAAAAATCTTGAAACGATAACTCTTCCTTTACCCTTGGACCGATTTCATTCGAACTAATGCTTAGATGACCATCTACCGAAATAGCTAAAACGATTTTGCTCGGATGAACAAAATGACTGCCAGAGCTAAAAATAGAAAAACATCGTAAATTTGCTTCAAACGCGAACTCCTCCTAATCCCTTGGGCTAATTGGATTCAAACTTCCAAGGAATGCTGCCTTGTTGACTCACAACCAAAATAGCTAAAATCGTTATGCTATGACAAACAAGATGGCCGCTAGAGCTAAAAATAGAAAATATATCTTCAAACGACAACTCCTCCTCTACCCTTGGGTCAATTTCAAACAAACTTCGTAGGAATATAGATGACCTTCTACCAAAATAGCTTAAATGATCCCGCTCCGGTGAACAAAATGGCCAGCAAAGCTAAAAATAGAAAACATTGTAAATTTGATTCAAACCAGAACTCCTCCTAAACCCTTGGGCCAATTTGATTCAAACTTTGCAGGAATGTTACCCAGGTGACTCCCTTTCAAAATTGCTAAAATCATTCCATTCCACAAGAGCCAAAAATAGAATGTACTAGAGACAGTGATACTCAGGTGAGCGAATCACTGCCCTCTGGGCTCTCTTGTTCGCTAGACCTACAGCTGTTGACTGGGTGGTAAAACCACAACACACATATTGAGGCGGTTATAAAAAGTACCAACAATCAATTTTTAGCAGAAAGTTTCATAATTACACCAACACTTAAGAGCCTTACCTGAGCAGTTTCGGGATATTTTGCTCACACGCTTTCCCTGTGCTAAAATGCCAAAGTCCAATGACGGAGGCTGCCATACTATCCCCCCCCCGCCCCCCCACCCAGAGCCGTCGACTCAGGTGAGCTATAAAAGCTTCATGCGGATGCAGATGACAGATGCCGTCAAGGCCAGAAATTACCCCACCCCACCACCACGGCAGCTCCTGCAGGGAACACAATGAGCCAAGGCAGCCAACTCTACATGACTGTGTGCACAGTGAATATTGAAAATAGCCTGCACACGTTCACGTTTTGATCAAAGGCTTCACTTGACTTCTTAATGCTGACAATGAATACCCTGACCGGACTGTGCCAATGTGCAAGCTGATGTGTGTATAAAGAAAAAAACTTCAATATTGTATATATAAATTTTGCTGCACCCCCGCCCATCGAGGCTTGGAGAAATAGATGCGGCTGCATGGTGCGCCCAGGCAGAGCTGATACCAACCGCACCTGAGTACTGGTAAACCGCGTAGAAGATGGAAGCCTGCCCAGACAAAGCGGTGCAATTCTGACCGCCAATGTATATAAACCCTATTGGTTTCATTGGGCCTGGGATGTCAATTCAAATTCCCAAGAAAGGGACATTGATGGCCCTGGGTCGCTCACCTGATTCATAGTGTAGTAAGAGGACCCCCGGGGACAGGCCCCAGGGCTATAATTTGCATAATCTTGGTAGAGGTCTAAAAGGGGATGCTTTCATACCAAATACCGAAGACCGGAGCCTTCTGGTTTGAGACATACAGATTTTTAAAGGCTTTCCATATATGAATCTATATAAAACCTGTGGTCCCCGGGACTGCGCCATTTTTGCCCAAGGGCTATAATTTGAACAATCGTGGTAGAATTACACAAGACGAAGCTTCATACCAAATATCAAAGACCTTTGCCTTCTGGTTTCAGACAAGATTTTCAAAAGTTTTCCCAATATAAGTCTATGTAATCAAGTGGGCCGTGGGATGGGCCCATTTTTAGCCCCAGGGCTATAATCTGAACAAGGTTGGTTGAGGTCCACTAGATGAACCTTCATACCAAATATCAAAGACCTTGGCCTTCTGGTTTCAAACAAGAACATTTTCAAAGGTTTTCCCTGTATAAGTCTATGTAAAACAAGTGTGCACCGGCATGGACCCATCTTTGGCCCCGGGGCTATAATTTGAACAATTTGACCTAGGCTTTGTGATTTCATTCAAGAGATTTTTAAAGGTTTTCTCTATATAAGCCTATGTGAAACCAGTGGGCCCGGGAAGGGGCCTTTTTTGGCAACATGGCTATAATATATCCTATTGTTTTAGAGGTCCACAAAATGAAGCCTCATTCCAAATAACAAAGATTTGAGCCTTCTGGTTTCAGGCAAGAAGATTTTAACGGTTTTCCCTATATAAGTCTGTAAAACGAGTGGGCCCGGGGCCGAGCCATTTTTGGCCCCATGGCTATAATTTGAACGATCATGGTTGAAGTCCACTAACAAAGCTTCATACTAAATATCAAAGAACTGAGCCTTCTGGTTTCAGACAAGAAAATTTATTAAGATTTTCCCAATATAAGTATACCAGCGGGTCCAGGGGATTGGGCATTTTTGGCCCCAGGTCTATAATTTGACAATCTTGATAGAGGTCCACTAGACGAAGCTTCAAATCAAATATCAAAGACCTGATACTGCTGTTTTAGAGAAGAAGGCTTTTAAAGATTTTTCCTATCTAAGTCTATGTTAAACCAAAGGGCCCCGGGGCGGGGGCTTTTTTTTTACCTCAGGCCTATAATTTTCAACAATCTTGATAGAGGTCAACTACATGTAAATGAAGCTTCATACCAAATATCAAACACCTAGTCATTCTGTTTTCAGACCAGAAGTGTTTTTAAAAAGGTTTCCCTATATAAGTCTATGTAAAACCGGTGTACCCCGGGACGGTGGCAGTTCTGGCCCTAGGGCCATAATTTGAAAATCTTGGTACAGGTCCATTAGACACAACTTCATACCAAATATCAAACACCTGGGCCTTCTGGTTTCAGACAAGAAGACCTTTAAAGATTTTCCCCCATTTAAGTCTATGTAAAACCGGTGGGCCCTGACGCCGGGGCATTTTTTTGCCCTAGGGCTATAAAGTGAACAATCTTGGCAGAGGACAACTAGATACAACTTTATACCAAATATCAAACACCTGGGCCTTCTGGTTTCAGACAAGAAGATTTTTAAAGTTTTTTCCCTATATAAGTCTATGTGGGTGGGTCTATTGGTGGGCCCCAATGCGGGGGCATTTTTGGCCCCAGTGATATCATTTGAACAATCTCAGCAGAGGTCCACCAGATACAACTTCATACCAAATATCAAACACCTAGGCCCTCTGGTTCCAAAGAAGATTTTTAAAGATTTTTTCCCTATATAAGCCTATGTAAAATCGATGAGACCCGGACCGGGGGCATTTTTGGCCCAAGGGCTATAAGTTGAACATACTTGGTAGAGGTCCCATAGATGAAGCTTTATACCAAATATCAAAGACCTGGGCCGTACAGTTTCAGAAAAGAAGATTTTTTTTTAAGTTTTCAGTAAAAAAAAAAATCAATTTTTTGCTCCTGTTACCTAGATGTCAAACGGACCAGAACCGTTTGAACAACTTTGAAAGGAGACCACCTTAGGATAATTCCTGTGAAGTTTGGTCAAAATCCAATCAGTGGTTTAAAGAAATTGTTTACGCACGCACGGACGCACGACTGACGACGGACAAAAAGTGATCCCAAAAGCTCACGTCGTCACTACGTGACAGGTAGCTATTTACGAAGAGGGTTTAGAGATGAACCCCTAAGATGCCATGAAAAAATCTATCGGAAAATGTTCTCTGTTGCAACTTCTTGCAGGTTTTGCATCCTGGCAAACTGTATGGACCCTGGTCAGACTGTACCTCTAACAGCGTGGACATTGATTAGACTTCTAGCATATTTTGCTTCTCATTTTTTACGTTTCCTAAACCAGGTCGATAGTTGCTAAATTCAGTATTTGAGAGAGTCTACAATGTAAGAATACAAAAGATTGAAATTATTATTACTGTCAGATTCTCCTTAAACTGGAAATGGCTCTGCCCACTCAGGAAGAATTCATTTGGCAGAAGTGTGTGAATATATAGCAAAATAATGCAATAACAGTTGAAAAAATCAGCTTGTTCTTCTGCTCCGAATCATGTTTTTTTTATTATTATTTTGGTTTTAAGGCCCTTTCAAGATTGTTTCACTCATATCGAGCCGATCGTTAATCAGAGGTGGACGAAAACCGGAGTACCCGGAGAAAAACCACCTGACCTTCCGTTGCAGAACTTGGCGTCTCACATGATCAAGAGTCAGCGCTCTTAACCACTAGGCCACGGAAGCCCGTTTCTGAATCATGTACATGTACTTTCATTTCATGACTATTATATCTAAAGCATGATCTCACAATGTGCTAGTAACTTATCCTGTCCAGGAACAGTGAAGGGAACGGACTGGCCCAACATGACCTTAGCTGTTGACTGGGTATTGAAACAAAAACTGTATCAGAGAACCCTTTTATTCTGTTTTAGACTGCAGTTTGTGACGTTTCTTCTCTTTCAGCCAATCAGAAGTCGTTTCTGCTGCTGACTATATTGTGAAGAGACCTTCTTAATGATTAAGGAAGGTTCTTAACCATTAAGAAGAATTCTTAACACATAAATCAGCCCAGATGCTTCTGATTGACTGAAAAGCAATACAACTTTACCCTGTAACTGACAGAGAAATCAAGCAAGATGATTTTAATGTCCAGTGAATTATCTATGGTCTAGCTATTTCTGGAATATCAAAACGAAATTAGCAGAAATTGACAAACTGACAGTTCAAAAGAAGTAGGAGAGTCAATACAAAGCATGCATAGCCAAAGTCTCACAATAAATGAACAAAAAAACAAACAAAAAAAAAAAAACAGGTTACTTCTTTAACCCTTTTGTACCAAATGGAATCATCCACCTTATATATAGCACAGGTTCATTTTAAAATTAGGGTTGTCAGGTTCTGTTTTCTTCAAAGTTTGCAAATTGGCCGTGAAGTGTAGGCCCTGATCAGAGGCCGTGTTCTGTGGCGTCTAGTCTGGGCCTGCACTGTTTGCCAATTAGCCGTTCAGGTGTTTCCGGTACAAAATGAGTTTGTCAGAACAGCAACACTTTTTTTCTTGTTTTATCAAAACTCTTATCATACAAAACAAATATTCCAGACCAGGGCTTGTGAGTGAAACTAAGTCAAAAATTCAAAATAAAACAAATTTCATACCCGACAACAACCATCCGATTGATGAACAACATATATAAACTCCTGTTTTACTATTCTTCGCAGGATCAGAAAAAATGTTGCTGATGATAGGCCTATTTCAAACTCTTGAAATCCAGACCGTGTCTCCCATCTGACATTTTTTCTTCAAGTTCAAATTAATAAAAAAATGGAAATAAAAAGACACCTTCTTATGGTAGCTTCTCAGTGAAGAGCAACTAAGTGAATGGATGAGAGTAAAATAAAGTTTTGAGCATAATTAATGTAATCTCAAGAGACCATCAGTGGACATAATTCAAGAAAATTGACAGCAGTCTAAGCCAGTTAGAAGTCATAAAGAGATTTCTTCACAGTAAGAATCTGCTACGCTTCGCTTCGCAGATTCTTACTTGTGAAGAAATCTCTTCATGACTTCTAACCTATACTATTCTGTTGTAGTGTGTTGGAGTTTATCTGACTGAATATCAGGGAACTTTAATTAAGAAGGGCAAGAGGTTGCTCCCTACTGTTTAATTGCTTCAGCCCTCGCTGACACTAGAATTTACTAGAATTTAATGATGCATCAAAATGAGCTAAGAATCTGCCTACGTGTATAGCGCATCTTGCTTGGTTGAAGAAGAAGAAGAAGAAGAAGAAGAAGAAGAAGAAGAAGAAGAAGAAGAAGAAGAAGAAGAAAGGAAGAAGAAGAAGAAGAGAGAGAGAGAGAGAGAGAGAGAGAGAGAGAGAGAGAGAGAGAGAGAGAGAGAGAGAGAATCCAGATAAAAATAGGGGCTAAATTGCCCTTTAGGAGACATTATCACTGTACTGGCTAAGAATGAAGTAAACTTTATTTGTCTGTTTATTGATTTTGAGTTTGTTCGTTTCATTTGAGGTTTAACGTCCCCGTCAACACTGTAAATGTCATTTTGGAGACGTTGCTTCCAATTTTGTGGGACTTTTTTTTTTTTTTTTTTTGGTTTTGGTTTTACGGCCCTTTCAAGATTATTTCACTCATATCGAGCCGATCGTTAATAAGAGGTAGGCGAAAACCGGAGTACCCGGAGAAAAACCACCTGACCTTCCGTTGCAGAACTTGGCGTCTCACATGTGACCCGAGCGAGGCTCGAACCACAGCGGTGAGAGACCTAATGATCAAGAGTCAGCGCTCTTAACCACTAGGCAACGGAGGCCCGTTTTGTGGAACTTTTACCAGACGTTGAGATGAGCTGACATCTCAAGCCCTGTCGCCGAATGAAACCAATAAGGTTTATAAGCATGGACGCTCCGACTCGCACCGCTTTGCCTGGGCAGGCTTAGATCCTCTAAGCGGTTTTCCAGTATTCGTGTGCGGGTCGGATTTAGCTCTGCGTGTGAGCACCGTGCAGTCCACCTTTTTCTTCAAGCCCCGATGGGCGGGGGCCTTATCTATTTTAAGTATAATGGCCCATGGCGAGGCGGTTGAGACCAGTACCCACAATCTATCTTTTTTGCTGAAATAAGAAAAATAATGTATACCCCTGTAAACCCCAGTTTTACTGTATACAAGAAAAACGCCAAATGGCATTATGGACGGGTTTTTGGAAAAAGGTCAACCAAAAGGTAAAACGTAAAAAGGTAAACCGGGACGCGGACGCCCGGCCGCCCGCCCGCCCGCACGGACATCGCTGTCCTAAAGGACGGAATTTTTCCTTGAAAAAAAAAAAAAAAACGTCCAAAACGTGGGGTCAAAATTATATAGGCGTGCTTGCCTGATGATAAATGTATTCGCTAGATGGCAAACTGTGTAGAAGCCATCTGATCTGGACCTACATTGTTTGCAAAGGTCGACATTGCCGTGTTCAACGGGATAAGGACTAACAAAGGACCGACTAGACTGTTTACAAGTTTACAAGTTTATTTAATACTCAGGTTATACATCAATATAACAACATGAGGGTTAATATTATAACATGGTATACATATAGGTGACTCGATGACAATCGAGATTTGGACACAAGAGTCTCCGCATATACGTACAGTGAAAATTCAATGGCTCTAAACCGATGGTCCGCTTACCATAGCTGGTTCTAACCCGCCCTTGAGCCCCTGTGGAATTCTTTCCGTAGGACCTGATAAGATATTGTTAAGATATTTAATTATGAAAGGTTTGTTGGGTATACCCATTAAATTCTTCTCGATGAGGCGATTCTAATGAGTACACACAACATGCCTTTATTTTATATAACCCCTATGCCACTACGAATAACCCTCAGGGGCTCTAACTGTCCCTGTTTCGGACAAATTTGTATGGTCCCAAAGATGTTCGAAACTTCGAAACACCATTGTACGCATTAAAATCTTTTGGCCATATCTAATACCACTATATCACCGCTACGCCTTCCTTCACAGGTTCGTTATAGTCTAGGCGGATATATGGCATCATAAATTATAACAGTACAACCTGTGAGGTAGACTAAACCTCGACGTGTAACGTGGAATTAACGTCGAGGGCAAAATATAAAGTTTCATGAAGCGGTTTAGATGCTAATGCTAGCACAGCCAGATTCTTGTTCTCATAATGCACACTGCAAATATTTCAAAAATTATTAATAGCGTTTACTGGTGCGTTTCTTTTTTTATGATATCAATAAATTTGCATAATTTTCTTAATTCCATCACATTTGTTTCGTTCATTAAAGTGCTGAATTTCAGTATATTTGGATTTCTTATGTAATAAGGCTTAATGTATTTATATCGCTGATCTTCAAAAAATTTACACTTCAAAATATAATGGTACTCGTCGCCAACGTCGTCGGTACAAAGCCTGCAGATTCTCTCATTTAACGGTGTGCTATTCCATCGCCCAGTCTCAATAGGAAGGCGGTGGTTTCTTGTCCGATAAGAAGTCAAAATGCGACATTGCCTGTTCGACAGAACAGAGAAATATGTATTCATTTCGAATTTATCTTTAAAAATTCGATAATTTATACTACTTGAAGACTTGTCTACCAATGAATTCCAGTTTTGGAGGTATTGGTCTTTGAGCTTTTGATTAAACGCTTTTATAAACCATTTGGAATTTATCTGGGTGGGAGAATCCCAAACGTTTTTAAATCCGTTTGAACATACTATTTGATTTATGTGACTTAGCCATTTCGACTTGCATGTTCCGTTTTTATTTAAACAATAGACAATATTATATATTGATGCTGCTATATCATTTTTGGCATTCACATCACTTACTTTAGTCCAGAAGGACACAATTCTGCTTTGTATGTCGATAGAAAGTGGAAATGTACCTAATTCTCCATACACCATAAAAGAAGGAGTTGACTTTTTCAAATTTAGAATTTGTTTAAAAAACTTGAGCTGCACTCTTTCGATTACATCTAAATTCCCAAAGCCCCAGATCTCGCATCCGTATAGCAGTATTGGTTTTATGACTTTATTAAAGAGAAATATTTGCATGTCTAATGGGAGGTCAAGAGTTCGAATCTTACGTTGCAACGAAAAAAGGGCAACGTTAGCTTGTTCGGCGATATACTTTTTAGCCTTTGCAAAAGAGCCATTATGGGATAACAGGATCCCTAAATATTTATAGTCGTTTACTATTTCTAGTTCCTGACCTTTGAAATAAAAGTTGAGACTAGAACATCTGCTTCTTGAAAAGACCAACACCTTTGTTTTGGACGTGTTAACTGTAAGTTTCCAGTCGTCACAGTAATTTCCAAAGATGTCTAGTGTATGTTGGAGGTCCTCTTTGGATTTACCAAAGAGTACCGTGTCGTCAGCGAAAAGCAAAATGAATAGTTTAAGCCAGATTGAACTATTTTCATTTTGTGGGGTTTCACAGAGTATTCCCGCTGCACCGTGCGTGCGCAAATAAAGTTCCAAATCATTTAAATAGATTGAGAACATCAATGGTGAAAGGTTCTCCCCTTGTCTAACGCCCGACAGGCATGGGAAAAAAGCCGAGCTCCCTTCAGACGTACTAATTCTTGATTTTATATTATTGTACATATTTTTAATAAAGGAGAGACATTTGCCATCAATATTTGTTTTCAAAAGTTTTCTCCATAAACCACCTCTCCAGACTTTGTCAAAGGCTTGTTGAAAATCAATAAACGCACAAAATAATTTATTTTTGTTGGCTTTTGAGATATCAATCAAACTTTGTATTAAAAATAAATTATCAGCTGTCGAAAACCCCCTACGGAACCCCGCTTGGCAAGTATTTATGATATCATTATCCTCAAGATAATGGTTTAGCCTGTTATTCAGAATAGAGGTAAACAGTTTACCGAAACAGCTCAGCAATGTAATAGGTCTGTAATTTTCCGGCAGCTTTGAATTTCCCTTATTTTTATAGACTGGTAGGATGTTTCCAACTGTCCAGCTTTCTGGAACTAGTCCTAAATCAAAAATAATGTTGAAGAGTTTCGTGTATACAGGCAGCATGACATGAATTGAAGCCTTTAAGTGTTCATTTAAAACACAGTCGAGACCATGACTTTTATTATTTTTCAAAGTTTTGACAGCCGATATGATTTCATCGTCTGAGACTGGCTTGTTTAATACCTCATTTTCATTTGTATTTCGCGACCCGAGTTCATTCAATTCAAGCTCGTTATCAGCATTTTCGAAGCAATCGTCCTCGTTTAAAGATTTGAAATATGTATACAGGTCCTCAAGCGGTGCTATTGTGTTGTCTTTTTTGTTTTGTGTATTTATTAATTTCCAGAAATCTTTTGGCTTTGTTGACTTTAAATTTCTAAGTTGGTCTATTCTTTGATTTTTAAATCTTCGGACATTCTTAGAAATTATGTTTTTATACTCTTTACTGACCATTTTAAGGCGATTTTTAAAGTGTGCTGTTTTACACTTATTGTATTGTTTTCTTACATTATGATATTTGTTACGCGCTTGTCGGCATTCCTGGTTGAACCACTTTTTATAAGAATATTTTTGTGACCTCTTCGGACTCTTTTTTACTTTCTTAAAGCCAAATGAGGACTTTGCTGTATTAACAAATAAGTTCTCTATCATATTTACGGCAGAATTTATGTCTTTGGTTCCAACCTCGGCTTTGGTAAGAATTTCATCTAAAAAATAATTAATTTTCTGTATTTCATCAGAGGCCAGGTTTTCACTGAACAAAATACTTTTGCTGTCATCCCACAGTTTCACATCTGGTGGGTGTTTATCGCGCATATTAGGTTCATCAATTTTTACAGGCTTGATATCTTTAATTTTAATTTCAACTGACAATGGGCAATGTGCATCGGAGAACAAATGATCAAAGGCTGAAATGCTAAACGATGTTAGAAATTCAAAATTAAAAGCCGACGACAGAATATAATCAACGGTGCTACTATTTTTGCATGTCAATCTGGGTGCAATAGCATCTATACCAAGCCTTCCATTTAATATAAACATGTTGTTATTTTTACAAAATTCCAGCATCTGATAGCCGTACGCATTTAAATTTTTGTCCGAACTTTTTCTTTTTAATGGAATATTTGATGTGTCAAAACAGCGAATAATATTTATATTTTCTCTGTTTAGATCATCATTTCCAAACGCATCGCATATAAATTCGTCAGTTCGCACAAAATCATCATAATCGGAAGTTCTGGAGTTAAAGTCTCCAAGAAGTAAAACATGATTGCCACCAGATGCGAGTTTATTGAATTCGTTCTGCAGTTCGAGGTATGGATCAGGGTTTGCATATCTTGATCCGTGGGGTGGTATATAGACCACACCACAAAGCAAGTCTTCTTCTGATACCAGCAAGGATTTCGACATTGAAAACCAAAAAATCAATTTACTTTCACTTTCTAATATTTGTATATATTGGATTATATCTTCTTTTACTAAGATGGTTATTCCCCCTGATTTATGCCTCGAAACTGCCGTACGATTTTTATTAAAAACACGGTATCCGTTCACAACGACCGAGTCCAAATCGTCCAGTTTACTTTCTTGTAAACAAATAATATCATACTTTTCGATAAAAGATCGAAGTCCAAAAGTTTAACCAATATCTTCTCCTTTGTATTAGCAATGACTTTATATTTTTCTCCTCTCTAATACTTTCTGATCTCCAAAACTTTTGGTGCTATGGGATGGAAGTCATTGCTTTTGAGCTGGGTTAAAATTAATAAGCATATTCTTATAAGTGAAATGATTAAATGAATGGACTGTTTCCAGTCTAAGGACCGACAGACGCACAGAACCGTAGCAAAACAATGTGTCTCCTCCCCTTTCAGGGGAAGGGGGCATAATAAATAAAATAAATAAATAACTTAATAAATAATTAAAATAAATAAATAAATAAAAATAAACTGTTAATGAATAAAAAATGAACCTATGAATTCCGTCGTTGAGACTGATCTTGAAATCTTTTCCTAGTCACTCTTTCCCTTCCTCTTATTCAAGAAGCGCTTCTGGTGAAAAGGATGTGTGCACTTATACTCAAAATAAATAAATAGATAAATAAACTTTTCTTCTGTTATCGGCCCCCGCCCATCGGGGCTTGCTGCTTGATGCTTCCATGCAGAGCTGAAACCGACCCGCACACGAGTACTGGTAAACTGCTTATAGGATCTAAGCCTGCCCAGGCAAAGCGTTCCGAGTCGGCCCGTCCATGCTTATAAACCCTATTTGTTTCATAATTGGGCGGCAGGGCTTGAGATGTCATTTCATCTCAATGTCGGGTAAAAGTCCCACAAAATTGGAAGCAACGTCTCCAAAATTACCTTTACAGTGTTGACGGGGACGTTAGACCTCAAATCAAACAAAATTACTTCTGTTACTCAGAGATATTCTAAGCCAATGGCTCAATGCAGTGATAATGTCTCCCAAAGGGCAATTAAGCCCCTATTTTCTTAAAGACCGGCCCTAGCTATCAGTGGCATTCCAGTGAAATGGCCATTAATCTGACTTTAATATAATTTATGTTGTTGTACTGGTCAGCTGTAAGGTCTGGCGATTTGTTGATTTCTTACACAATGTTGCAATATGTAATTGATGTCAATGGCATGTACATGTACTTTGGTTTGGGTTTTACGGCCCTTTCACCATTGTATCACTCATATTGAGCCGATCGTTAAACAGAGGTAGGCGAAAACCGGAATGCCCGGAGAAATACCACCTTACCTTCCGTTGCAGAACTTGGCGTCTTATATGTGGCCCCAGCGAGGCTCGAACCCACGGCGGTGAAAGACCTAATGACTATGAGTCAGCGAGGTATGCACAAGATAGCCTGCTCCAAACAAAACGAATAATACTTTTTTATACGTACATGTCTTGGCAAACAATGCAGAGGACATTTGACGCCTATTCAAATATATATTGGTAAAATTTTAGCACCAAAATAAATAAATAAATAAATAAATAAATAAATAAATAAAAATAGAGCTAAACTTTTCAGGTAACAATCCTAATATGTTTCATGTTTCTGCTCGAAACACAGACCGTGGGCAATCGATAGAATCGCCTCGGCGAGGCTGTTTTTATGACTACCCATAATCTATGTTTTTCAGATAAAAATCCTGATATTTTTTCATGTTTCCGCTCAAACCACAGACTGTGGATACTCGAAAGAATCGCCTCGGTGAGGCTGTTTTTACGATTATCCACAATCTATGTTTCTGAGCAGAAAAAGAAAAATAATGCTTATCCCAGTCAACTCCAGTTTTACTATTTCAAAATGGGGTTTAAGGGGTCAGAATTATATAGATACTCGTAATTTGTGACAATATACAGATCGCGAAGGTAAAGAAAAATAAAAGCCAAAAGTGAACTAAGGCCCCCCAAAATAGCCGTGTTTTCGCTAACCCAACGACCTTGCTTCAGACACTGACTCTACTAGTTTTATCAATAAAGAACAAAATAAAAATTTAAACACCAACCCTATCATTTTCAATATCCGACCCTACCCGGTGTCGTCTTTGCATTTTCCCATAGTATTACAATTTTGTAGTTTTGGTCATTTAATACCTTCAAAAATACAGAGCTTAATTTTTTGAGCATTTAAAATGAATTATGATATACAATCCAAGTATCAACATGACAACTTTATTAACAAAAAACATGTACACGCCAAAAACAAAAAATACAGGCCCGACCCTGTATTTTTCGAGGGAAAAAAATAAAATAATAAAAAAAAGTTTCTCCCACCTACTGACCAAAATTTTTTTCAGCATGCATTACGCAAACACGCCTATACAATTGCATTGCCACCTTTATCGCCGACAAAATGAAAAATTTAAGATGAAAAATTGTGATATTTTTCTTAATTCTGCTCAAAATATAGTTTGTCGGCACTCGTTAGAACCTCCTCATCGAGGCGGTTCTAACGAGTACCCACAATTTATATTTTAGAGCAGAAATAAGATAAATAAGGTATACCCCGAAAACCCCAGTTTTACTATATAAAAGTGGGGTTCAAGGGGGTCAAAATTATATAGGCGTGTTTTCGTGATGGATAGTAGAATTTACGCCTAGGTAAAGGTATCAAACACTTGTTCTTAAATATCGAGGCGACTGCGTATTTGTGATTGTCGTATTTCAAATCCGCAAAACGCGTTTTGTCACACACTCAATGCGTATTGTTTTTGAATATGTGCATCTGCGTCAGCATGCATACGCAATGCGTATTGTTTACCGATACGCTCAATGCGTCTGCATGATTAAAACTACTCAATACGCGCAATGCGTATTCGTGTCATATATGCTGGATGCTTTTGCACACGTAAACTTTGTCACACACGTATTTGCGTATTTCTGTTTATTTTGGCGACTTTTTGCTGTGAATGGCAACTGGAGTGCTGACTTTAGTGAAGAATATGACGTCAATTCTAATGACAGTGATCATGACATTATCATTATTAGCAGTGGGGATGAAAATGAGTATGCTGTTGAGCGATCAGAATTAAAAACAATGACACAAACATTTATGTTCACGGTCACCAGACATTTAGATATTCTAAGGGGACAGGTTGTCCGTACTACAACAAGCATGGAAAGAGATTACTTTGAGCATTTTAATTAACCGCTATTCATATTCTTTTTGAGGGGCAGTGTCGCGAAGCTCGCGATAATTTATTTATTTTTTTTTATTATTCTAAATATCGAAGGCCAGCTGGTCAATAAACACGTTTCAAATGTTGTTTTTCAGATCAACTCGTGTTTTTGTATGTTGTCCGTGTTCACGGCGGAGTTAGCATACCCGTGGGTATTCCATGCAGGCCGTGCTAACGGCGGAGCATGTAGTACTCACGGATGTGTTGTGCAACCCGTGAACACAGCGGAGCCTGTCAAAATCTCAGGTTTGTCAGGATTCCCGTGCTAATGGCGGAGCTTCACGGCACTATATAAAGCCCCAGTAATTTTAATGGGATAGTATGGAAAAAATACAAAGAAAAGCAGGAAATTAATTTTGATGCAAATAAAAATAAAAAATCGAAAATCTTGTGTTTTTTTGGATCGGCTACAGTTTACGTGTGTTGTGGCAGTTTGGAAGAAACTCTGCCACAACACTCAGTGGTAGTGAGCTTTGTTAATTTGTACCCGTCAACAGGTCAGTTGTCTAATTTTACGGGACATCTCAAGCCCTGCCGCCCAAAGAAATCAATAGGGTTTATATGCATGGACATACTCCTGGGGACAGGCACCACTTTGCCTGGGTAGGCTTATACCTCCTAAGCGGTCTACGAGTGCTCGTGTCTGGTCGGTTTCGTCTCTGTGTGGGATCATCAGGCAACTAAATCTATCTCAAATCCGAGGGGGGGGGGGGGGCGCCATCGAAGTATCGAACGACAAATTTCTTTGTATCTTTTAGTCCCGGTAGTGAATATCATGTTGCCCAATGCTTAGTCATTATGTTTGTCGT
Source organism: Lucinisca nassula (assembly GCA_963580285.1). Taxonomy (NCBI): domain Eukaryota; kingdom Metazoa; phylum Mollusca; class Bivalvia; order Lucinida; family Lucinidae; genus Lucinisca; species Lucinisca nassula. The sequence goes on from OY757011.1 coordinate 104,317,576, forward strand.
CGTCGTTGCATTTGAAAAATAGAAAAAATCTTGTATTTACATTTTCACCAGGTTTTGCGTGCGCATTGAGAAGAAACAACATGTATTACGATAACACAGTAAAACAGATTGTGGGTATTCGTAAGACCCGCCTCGGCGAGGCGGTTCTTACGAATACCCACAATCTATGCAGGTGGTATAGATAGGCATGCTTTCGTAATGGGACATTTAGATAGGCATGTTTTCGTATTAGAACATTTTCTTTTGTCACAAATAATAATAAAAATGTATGAGCCAAAATCATGTTGAAATTTCAATACTCATTCATCGCGGTCAATGAAGTCGACTTCGTTTTGAACATATGTCTCAAGTTAGTGGTACATTGCGTTGCCGAGTCATTGGTCATAATGTTTGTCGACTTTGTTACAGACTGGTCGAAAGCATAAAATTGTATTGTTAGTCTATGTCTATCATACACACCGTTATATCGCCAGAATAATGATAAACAAGATCACTGGATTATTCCTTGCTAATAAACTCGACTTCATTTGAATATATGGTTCAAGTTTGTGGCACATCGCGTTGCCGACCCATATGTTCGTAATGTTTGTCGTTTTTGTTGGGACGGACGAAATCCTAAAATCATAATTATGCTGTCATTTCGAAAACACGCCTATTAAAATATACTGAAAAGAATTAGCAGTAAAAAATCAGATAAGAAATATGAATTTTCATTTTTACGGCGTAGCCGTTATATTTTTGCTTTTGTCCTATATTTTTCGTTATTCCATTGGTCAATAAAACCACATGTCCAAGGAGATGACCATTTCATTGGTCAATGATTTGCATAAATAAATCTACTAAAAACACGACAGTTTACCGAAGTTTTAAACTAGGAAATGTTTCATATTTTTTATGTGAGACATGAATGAAAAATATATACAGTTTCGGCTTGCTCACCGTCTTGTCCTTTGATGACCATACGTCATATGTATACTTGTGTTTCTTGTGAATTCTGAAACTGCTGCGGTGAATAGCTATTTTGACCTAATTTCACGTGGTTGGTCTATATAGCGAAAGGAACCATTTCGCGAAAGGAAGGTTCCTTTCGCGAAAGGAAGAATTTTCCGTTCGCATCAACACTGTGTAGGTAATTTTGGAGACGTTGCTTCCAAGTTTGTGGAACTTTTACCCGACATTGAGATAAAATGACATCTCAAGCCCTGTTGCCCAATGAAACCAATAAAGAGATATAGCATGACAAAAAATGTAATAATCGCATTACAAATTGACAGATGTTTAATTTACAATATATGCCCAATAAAAGTTGCAGTGTATCATTTGTCTTCAGCATACTTTATGTCCTCCATTTTAACACAAAATGGACATTTTCGAATATCATTAATGTTATATCAATTCTGAAAAGGAATAAGTGTAATTTGAGTTTTAGTTAGGTGCACATAAGATCAAGTTTCCGTCCGTTTGTCTGCTCGTCCGTTTGTTCGTCCGTCTATGCGTTTACGTTCACCATGGCGACAACCCTAAATGTTAACCCTAGAATTTGTGTTCAAAAACAGTAAATGATAATTTTTCTTATATGTTGTGCATATACTTGAGATCATAAATGAAATGAGGTCATGTTTTTAACCTTGACCTTTTACATTGGCCTTAGCTCAAACAGGCGGGACACCGCCCTCTGCAAAGCTATTTTACCTATTTTAACATCTCAATTGTTTGAATACAGTAAACCAGTTCATAGCTAGACAACTGTTGCTGTCACTATTGTAGCTCATATTTCTAAACAACCTTCCAATTAAATCTAAGCCGCATATCTTTTTTAAAGATATTTCTTGTTATAGATCTTTTTCATATTTCTTCTCAAAATATAGATTTTGGGTACGCCCAGCACAAGCTATGTGTTTAAGCAGAAATAAGAAAAATAGTTAATATCCCTGTAAACCCCAGTTTTACTTTATGAAAGTGGTGTTTAAGGGGGTCAATATTATATCGGCGTTTTCGTGATGTAAAAGCACTTGGCTGTACGTCTTTTTTCATATATCAGAGGATGAGTTTAGGGCACTGTGTATACTCACTTCAGCCCATGGAACATGTATTACGTATAACGCATCCGTGCGATATATTTATTTTTCAAAATGGTGAGAATTAGCAATAGTTTTCTTATTTGTACATATGTTGTGGGTTCTTGTTTATTTGGGTTTTAACGTCCCCGTCAACAAAATTTAGGCAGTTTCGGAAATGTTGCTTCCAATTGTGTGGGACTTTTACCCGACATTGAGATGAAATGACTTTTCAATCCCTGCCACCCAATGACACTACACATGCACACTACACATGCACTGGACGGCCTGGCGCGCACCATTTACCTTAGTCCTTGAACGTGGTTTACCAGTACGCATGCGCGGTTGGTTTCTGCTCTGCGCGGAGGCATCATGCAGCTCCGTCTATTACTTCAAGCCCCGATGGGCGGGGGTGGATCTTGATTGGAAGTGTTGGGTAATTAATTTTTCAAAACGGTAAGAATTAGCAATAGTTTTCTTATTTGTACATATGTTGTGGGTTCTTGTTTGTTTGAGGTTTAACGTTCCCATCGAAACAATTTAAGCAATTTCGGAGACGTTGCTTCCAATTTTGTGGGACTTTTACCCGACATGGAGATAAAATGACGGTTCAATCCCTGCCACCCAATGAAACCATATATACACTGGATGGCCTGGCGCGCACCACTGTGCCTTAGTCCATGTAAGTGGGTTAACAATGCGCATGTGCGGTTGGTTTCTGCTCTGCGTGGAGGCATCATGCAGCTCAATCATTTCTTCAAGCCTCGATGGGCGGGGGCGGATCTTGATGGGAAATTTTGGGTAATTGTATCGATTCCTGGTCATTGTCTTTATTTTAGTTTTGTATCCCATATTTTACATCATCATTGCCCTGTGTTTATAATTATTATTAATATTAAATGGATTTTATTTTTCTGCTGTTCGTTAAAATAAGAACTTAGTGGGTCACCTTCGGGGTTCGTGTAAACTTTGCTAGCTACCTGCTGTCGTTCATACTTTCATGAACGGCAGAAAAGTTTATTTCTTATATTTACATTCTGTTCTCATCACTGGGAAAAATGCTTATAGGGCAAACTTGAAAAATATTTACCCGCTGTTTTTCTAAAAGGGCGGAACACTTATTTTATTTTTCTAATGGGAAAATCTCCATATCTCCATATCTGAACGAGTGGGTAAATTGCACGAGCTATATTTTTGAAATTTTTGCATGTAACAAATCAACAAAAAGAGTAGAACAGTACTACGCAGAGGACAAAGCCACGTGCTTAATGAAGAAACAAAATTCACGAATTTATTGATTTCCCCATCACGAAAACACGTCTATATGGGTACTCGCTGGAACCGCCACCTAACGAGTACCCACAATCTATCTTTACAGCAGAAATAGCCGCCCCGCCCATCGGGGCTTGAAGAAATAGATGCTTGATGCTTCCACGCAGAGCTGAAACCGACCCGCACACTAGTACTAGTAAACCGCTTAGAGGTTCTAAGCCTGTCCAGGAACTGCGGTGCGAGGCGGACCGTCCATGCTTATAAACCCTTTTGGTTTCATTGGGCGCCAGGGCTTGAGATGTCATTTCATCTCAGTGTCGGGTAAAAGTCCCACAAAATTGGAAGCAACGACTCCAAAATGACCTATACTGTGTTGACGGGGACGTTGAACCTCAAATCAAACAAACAATACAGCAGAAATATAAACATATTCGAGGTCACTTTTTTCGTGCAGAATTCTGAATGGGCGTGTTTTTGTAAAGCTCTGCAGTGTAAACCACTAGCCGGTTAGCCAGCAACAAAAGCTAAGCATCACTTATCAGGCCATGCAATCGCTCACTTATCGCTGGAAATGAACACAAATGAATCGTGGTCCCTTACTCGATCAACTTTCACGATGACAAAATAATGCTGTAAACACCACTTAACACCACTAAAATATAGTTCGGCATGGTAGTTCTAACGAGAACCAAAAATCTACTGTTTGACTGATCTGATTGTTTGACGCTTGACGTCAACACTACTCGTATTTAGGTTACTTTGGAGACGTAAATTCCAATTTTATGGGGTCTATACCCGATTAAATCACATCTCAAGCCATGTCAAGAGAGAGAGAGAGAGAGAGAGAGAGAGAGAGAGAGAGAGAGAGAGAGAGAGAGAGAGAGAGAGAGAGAGACAGAATATGTTCAAAACAGAACAAACTTCAAACGATAAGTTTTCGACTGATTTCTGCGCAAAGAACACACAAAAAGAAGACAGTGCACTATTACGCCTTACGAAAACTCCACTATTCAAATAACTTTGAAAATTTTACCACCAAATGTTGTAAGAATTCTGATAATTTTCATATATCTGATGTGAACATAGATTGTGGAAACTCGTTAGAAGCACCCCAGCGAGGCGCGTCTAATGAGCATCCACAATCCATATTTTGTGAAGAGAGAAGAAATAAGAACAAGAGGCCCATGGGCCACAATGCTCACACGAGTTCAGGCCGCTAGTATCCTACTGGTGCAGCACGGTCTCCCAGGACTATCCCTGGTATCCTACTGGTGCCGCACGGTCTCACAGGCCTATCACTGGTATCCTACTGGTGCAGCGCGGTCTCCCAGGCATATCCCTGGTATCCTACTGGTGCAGCACGGTCCCCAGGCCTACCCCTTGTATACTACTGGTGCAGCACGGTCTCCCAGGCCTATCCCCGCTATCCTACTGGTGCAGCACGGTCTCCCAGGCCTGATCCTGGTGTCCTACTGGTGCACCACGGTCTCCCAGGCCTTTACCTGGTATCCTACTGGTGCAGAACGGTCTCTCAGGCCTTATCCTGGTATCCTACTGGTGCAGCACGATCTCCCGGGCCTGATCCAGGTATCCTACTGGTGCAGCACTGTCTCCCAGGCCTACCCCTGGTATCATACTGGTGCCGCATGGTCTCACAGACATATCCCTAGTATCCTACTGGTGCAGCACGGTCTCCCAGGCCTACCCCTTGTATACTACTGGTGCAGCACGATCTCCCAGGCCTATCCCTGCTATCCTACTGGTGCAGCACGGTCTCCCAGGGCTGATCCTGGTGTCCTGCTGGTGCACCACGGTCTCCCAGGCCTATACCTGGTATCCTACTGGAGCAGCACGGTCTCCCAGGCCGTATCCTGGTATCCTACTGGTGCCGCACGGTCTCCCAGGCCTACCCCTGGTATCATACTGGTGCCGCACGGTCTCACAGACATATCCCTAGTATCCTTCTGGTGCAGCACGGTCTCCCAGGCCTACCCCTTGTATACTACTGGTGCAGCACGATCTCCCAGGCCTATCCCTGCTATCCTATTGGTGCAGCACGGTCTCCCAGGGCTGATCCTGGTGTCCTGCTGGTGCACCACGGTCTCCCAGGCCTATACCTGTTATCCTACTGGTGCAGCACGGTCTCCCAGGCCTTATCCTGGTATCCTACTGGTGCAGCACGGTCTCCCGGGCCTGATCCAGGTATCCTACTGGTGCAGCACGGTCTCCTAGGCCTGATCCTGGTATCCTACTGGTGCAGCACGCTCTCCCAGGCCTGATCTTGGTATCCTACTGGTGCAGCACGGTCTCCTAGACCTATACCTGGTATCCTACTTGTGCAGCAGGGTCTCCCAGGCCTGACCCTGGTATCCTACTGATGCATACGGTCTCCCAGGCCCATTCCTTGTATCCTACTGGTACAGCACGGTCTCCCAGGCCTATCCCTGGTATCCTACTGGTACAGCACGGTCTCCCAGGCCTATCCCTGGTATCCTACTGGTGCAGCACGGTCTCCCAGGTCCATCCCTTGTATCCTAATGGTGCAGCACGGTCTCCCAGGCCTATTCCTAGTATCCTACTGGTGCAGCACGGTCTCCGAGGCCTACCCCTTGTATCCTACTGATGCAGCACGGTCTCCCAGGCCTATCCCTGGTATCCTTCTGGTGCAGCACGGTCTCCCAGGCCTATCCCGGGTATCCTACTGGTGCAGCATGGTCTCCCAGCTATTCCCTGGTATCCTACTGATGCAGCACGGTCTCCCAGGCCTATCCCTTGTATCCTACTTGTGCAGCACGGTCTCCCAGGCCTATCCCTGGTATCCTACCGGTGTAGCACGGTCTCCCAGGCCTGATCCTTGAATCCTACTGGTGCAGGACGGTCTCCAAGGCTTATCCCTGGTATCCTACCGGTGAAGCGCGGTCTCCCAGGCCTGATCCTGGTATCCTACTGGTGCAGGACGGTCTCAAAGGCCTATTCCGGGTACCCTACTTGTGCCGCAGGGTCTCCCAGGCCTGATCCTGGTATCTTGCTGGTGCACCATGGTCTCCCAGGCCTATACCTGGTATCGTACTGGTGCAGCACGGTCTACCAGGCCTGGTCCTGGTATCCTACTGGTGCAGCACGGTCTCCAAGGCCTATCCCTGACATCCTACTGGTGCAGCACGGTCTCCCAGGTCTGATCCTGGTATCCTACTGGTGCAGCACGGTCTCCCAGGCCTGATCCTGGTATCCAACTGGTGCAGCACGGTCTCCCAGGCCTGATCCTGTATCCTATGGGTGCAGCACGGTCTCCCAGGCCTATCCCTGGTGTCCTACTGGAACAGCAGGTCTCCCAGTCCTATCACTGGCATCTTACCGGTGCAGCACGGTCTCCCAGGCCTGATCCTGGTATCCTACTGGTGCAGCACGGTCTCCCAGGCCTGTTCCTGGTATCCTACTGGTGCAGCACGGTCTCCCAGGCCTGATCCTGGTATCCTACTGGTGCAGCACGGTTTCCCAGGCCTGCTCCTCGAATCCAACTGGTGCAGCAAGGTCTCCCAGGCCTATCCCTGGGATCCTACCGGTGCAGCACGGTCTCCCGGGCCTGATCCTGGTATCCTACTGGTACAGGACGTTCTCCTAGACCTATCTCCGGTATCCTACTGGTGCAGCACGGTCTCCCAGGCCTATCCCTGCTATCCTACTGGTGCAGCACGGTCTCCCAGGGCTGATCCTGGTGTCCTGCTGGTGCACCACGGTCTCCCAGGCCTATACCTGGTATCCTACTGGAGCAGCACGGTCTCCCAGGCCTTATCCTGGTATCCTACTGGTGCCGCACGGTCTCCCAGGCCTACCCCTGGTATCATACTGGTGCCGCACGGTCTCACAGACATATCCCTAGTATCCTTCTGGTGCAGCAAGGTCTCCCAGGCCTACCCCTTGTATACTACTGGTGCAGCACGATCTCCCAGGCCTATCCCTGCTATCCTATTGGTGCAGCACGGTCTCCCAGGGCTGATCCTGGTGTCCTGCTGGTGCACCACGGTCTCCCAGGCCTATACCTGGTATCCTACTGGTGCAGCACGGTCTCCCAGGCCTTATCCTGGTATCCTACTGGTGCAGCACGGTCTCCCGGGCCTGATCCAGGTATCCTACTGGTGCAGCACGGTCTCCTAGGCCTGATCCTGGTATCCTACTGGTGCAGCACGCTCTCCCAGGCCTGATCTTGGTATCCTACTGGTGCAGCACGGTCTCCTAGACTTATACCTGGTATCCTACTTGTGCAGCAGGGTCTCCCAGGCCTGACCCTGGTATCCTACTGGAGCATACGGTCTCCCAGGCCCATTCCTGGTATCCTACTGGTACAGCACGGTCTCCCAGGCCTATCCCTGGTATCCTACTGGTACAGCACGGTCTCCCAGGCCTATCCCTGGTATCCTACTGGTGCAGCACGGTCTCCCAGGTCCATCCCTTGTATCCTAATGGTGCAGCACGGTCTCCCAGGCCTATTCCTAGTATCCTACTGGTGCAGCACGGTCTCCGAGGCCTACCCCTTGTATCCTATTGATGCAGCACGGTCTCCCAGGCCTATCCCTGGTATCCTTCTGGTGCAGCACGGTCTCCCAGGCCTATCCCGGGTATCCTACTGGTGCAGCATGGTCTCCCAGGCCTGATCCTTGAATCCTACTGGTGCAGGACGGTCTCCAAGGCTTATCCCTGGTATCCTACCGGTGAAGCGCGGTCTCCAACAAGGCCTGATACTGGTATCCTACTGGTGCAGGACGGTCTCAAAGGCCTATTCCGGGTACCCTACTTGTGCCGCAGGGTCTCCCAGGCCTGATCCTGGTATCTTGCTGGTGCACCACGGTCTCCCAGGCCTATACCTGGTATCGTACTGGTGCAGCACGGTCTACCAGGCCTGGTCCTGGTATCCTACTGGTGCAGCACGGTCTCCAAGGCCTATCCCTGACATCCTACTGGTGCAGCACGGTCTCCCAGGGATGATCCTGGTATCCTACTGGTGCAGCACGGTCTCCCAGGCCTGATCCTGGTATACAACTGGTGCAGCACGGTCTCCCAGGCCTGATCCTGTATCCTATGGGTGCAGCACGGTCTCCCAGGCCTATCCCTGGTGTCCTACTGCAACAGCAGGTCTCCCAGTCCTATCACTGGCATCTTACCGGTGCAGCACGGTCTCCCAGGCCTGATCCTGGTATCCTACTGGGGCAGCACGGTCTCCCAGGCCTGTTCCTGGTATCCTACTGGTGCAGCACGGTCTCCCAGGCCTGATCCTGGTATCTTACTGATGCAACAAGGTTTCCCAGGCCTGCTCCTCGAATCCAACTGGTGCAGCAAGGTCTCCCAGGCCTATCCCTGGGATCCTACCGGTGCAGCACGGTCTCCCGGGCCTGATCCTGGTATCCTACTGGTACAGGACGTTCTCCTAGACCTATCCCCGGTATCCTACTGGTGCAGCACGGTCTCCCAGGCCTGATCCTGGTATCCTACTGGTGCAGCACGTCTCCCAGGCCTATCCCTGGTATACTACTTGTGCAGCACGGTCTCCCAGGTCAGATCCTTGTATCCTACTGGTGCAGCATGGTCTACCTGGCCTATCCCTGGTATCCTACTGGTGCAGCACGGTCTCCAAGGCCTGACCTGGGTATCCTACTGGTGCAGCACGGTCTCCCGGGCCTATCCCTGGTATCCTACTGGTGCAGCACGGTCTCCCAGGCCTATCCCTGGTATCCTACTGGTGCCGCACGGTCTCACAGGCCTATCACTAGTATCCTACTGGTGCAGCGCGGTCTCCCAGGCATATCCCTGGTATCCTACTGGTGCAGCACGGTCCCCCAGGCCTACCCCTTGTATACTACTGGTGCAACACGGTCTCCCAGGCCTATCCCCGCTATCCTACTGGTGCAGCACGGTCTCCCAGGCCTGATCCTGGTGTCCTACTGGTGCACCACGGTCTCCCAGGCCTTTACCTGGTATCGTACTGGTGCAGCACGGTCTCCCAGGCCTTATCCTGGTATCCTACTGGTGCAGCACGATCTCCCGGGCCTGATCCAGGTATCCTACTGGTGCAGCACTGTCGCCCAGGCCTACCCCCGCTATCCTACTGGTGCAGCACGGTCTCCCAGGGCTGATCCTGGTGTCCTGCTGGTGCACCACGGTCTCCCAGGCCTATACCTGGTATCCTACTGGAGCAGCACGGTCTCCCAGGCCTTATCCTGGTATCCTACTGGTGCCGCACGGTCTTCCAGGCCTACCCCCGCTATCCTACTGGTGCAGCACGGTCTCCCAGGGCTGATCCTGGTGTCCTACTGGTGCACCACGGTCTCCCAGGCCTTTACCTGGTATCCTACTGGTGCAGCACGGTCTCTCAGGCCTTATCCTGGTATCCTACTGGTGCAGCACGATCTCCCGGGCCTGATCCAGGTAACCTACTGGTGCAACACGGTCTCCCAGGCCTATCCCCGCTATCCTGCTGGTGCAGCACGGTCTCCCAGGGCTGATCCTGGTGTCCTGCTGGTGCACCACGGTCTCCCAGGCCTATACCTGGTATCCTACTGGAGCAGCACGGTCTCCCAGGCCTTATCCTGGTATCCTACTGGTGCCGCACGGTCTCCCAGGCCTACCCCTGGTATCATACTGGTGCCGCACGGTCTCACAGACATATCCCAAGTATCCTTCTGGTGCAGCACGGTCTCCCAGGCATACCCCATGTATACTTCTGGTGCAGCACGATCTCCCAGGCCTATCCCTGCTATCCTATTGGTGCAGCACGGTCTCCCAGGGCTGATCCTGGTGTCCTGCTGGTGCACCACGGTCTCCTAGGCCTATACCTGGTATCCTACTGGTGCAGCACGGTCTCCCAGGCCTTATCCTGGTATCCTACTGGTGCAGCACGGTCCCCCGGGCCTGATCCAGGTATCCTACTGGTGCAGCACGGTCTCCCAGGCCTGATCCTGGTATCCTACTGGTGCAGCACGGTCTCCCAGGCCTGATCCTGGTATCCTACTGGTGCAGCACGGTCTCCCAGACCTATCCCTGGTATCCTACTGGTGCAGCACGGTCTCCCAGGCCTGACCCTGGTATCCTACTGGTGCACACGGTCTCTCAGGCCCATTCCTGGTATCCTACTGGTACAGCACGGTGTCCCAGGCCTATCCCTGGTATCCTACTGGTACAGCACGGTCTCCCAGGCCTATCCCTGGTATCCTACTGGTGCAGCACGGTCTCCCAGGTCCATCCATTGTATCCTAATGGTGCAGCACGGTCTCCAAGGCCTATTCCTAGTATCCTACTGGTGCAGCACGGTCTCCCTAGCCTATCCCTGGTATCCTACTGGTGCCGCACGGTCTCCCATGCCTATCACTGGTATCCTAGTGGTTCAGCACGGTCTCCGAGGCCTACCCCTTGTATTCTCCTGATGCAGCACGGTCTCCCAGGCCTATCCCTGGTATCCTTCTGGTGCAGCACGGTCTCCCAGGCCTATCCCGGGTATCCTACTGGTGCAGCATGGTCTCCCAGGCTATTCCCTGGTATCCTACTGATGCAGCACGGTCTCCCAGGCCTATCCCTTGTATCCTACTTGTGCAGCACGGTCTCCCAGGCCTATCCCTGGTATCCTACCGGTGTAGCACGGTCTCCCAGGCCTGATCCTTGAATCTACTGGTGCAGGACGGTCTCCAAGGCCTATCCCTGGTATCCTACCGGTGAAGCGCGGTCTCCCAGGCCTGATCCTGGTATCCTTCTGGTGCAGGACGGTCTCAAATGCCTATTCCGGGTACCCTTCTGGTGCCGCACGGTCTCCCAGGCCTGATCCTGGTATCCTGCTGGTGCACCACGGTCTCCCAGGCCTATACCTGGTATCGTACTGGTGCAGCACGGTCTCCCAGGCCTGGGCCTGGTATCCTACTGGTGCAGCACGGTCCACAAGGCCTATCCCTGACATCCTACTGGTGTAGCACGGTCTCCCAGGTCTGATCCTGGTATCCTACTGGTGCAGCACGGTCTCCCAGGCCTGATCCTGGTATCCAACTGGTGCAGCTCGGTCTCCCAGGCCTAATCCTGTATCCTATGGGTGCAGCACGGTCTCCCAGGCATATCACTGGTATCTTACCGGTGCAGCACGGTCTCCCAGGCCTGATCCTGGTATCCTACTGGTGCAGCACGGTCTCCCAGGCCTGATCCTGGTATCCTACTGGTGCAGCACGGTCTCCCAGGCCTGATCCTGGTATCCTACTGGTGCAGCACGGTTTCCCAGGCCTGCTCCTCGAATCCAACTGGTGCAGCAAGGTCTCCCAGGCCTATCCCTGGTATCCTACTGGTGCAGCACGGTTTCCCAGGCCTATCCCTGGTATCCTACCGGTGCAGCACGGTCTCCCAGGCCTGATCCTGGTATCCTACTGGTACAGGACGTTCTCCTAGACCTATCCCCGGTATCCTACTGGTGCAGCACGGTCTCCCAGGCCTGATCCTGGTATCCTACTGGTGCAGCACGTCTCCCAGGCCTATCCCTGGTATACTACTTGTGCAGCACGGTCTCCCAGGTCAGATCCTTTTATCCTACTGGTGCAGCATGGTCTACCTGGCCTATCCCTGGTATCCTACTGGTGCAGCACGGTCTCCAAAGCCTGATCTGGGTTTCCTACTGGTGCAGCACGGTCTCCCGGGCCTATCCCTGGTATTCTACTGGTGCAGCACGGTATCCCAGGCCTGATCCTGGTATCCTACCAGTGCATCACGGTCGCGCAGGCCTATCCCTGGTATCCTACTGGTGCAGCACGGTTTCCCAGGCATAATCCTGGTATCCTACTGGTGCAGCACGGTCTATCATGCATATACCTGGTATCCTACTTGTGCAGCACGGTCTCCCAGGCCCGATCCTGGTATCCTACTTGTGCAGCACGGTTACCCAGGCCTATCATACTGGTGCAGCATGGCCTAGGCCTGATCCTGGTATCCTACTGGTGCAACACTGTCTACCAGGCCAATACCTGGTATCTTACTGGTGCAGCACGGTGTCCCAGGCCTGCTCCTAGAATCCTACTGGTGCAGCACGGTCTCCCAGGCCTATCCCTGGTATACTACCGGTGCAACACCGTCTCCCAGACCTGATCCTGGTATCCTACTTGTGCAGGACGGTCTCCCAGTTCTATCCCCGATATACTAGTAGTGCAGCACGGTCTCCAAGGTCTATCTCTGGTATCCTACTGGTGCCGCACGGTCTCCCAGGCATATCCCTGGAATCATACTGGTGCAGCACGGTCTCCCAGGGTTACCCCTTATATATTACTGGTGCAGCACGGTCTCCAAGGCCTGATCCTGGTATCCAGGCCTGACCCTGGTATCCAGGCCTGACCCTGGTATCCTACTGGTGCAGCACGGTCTCCCAGGCCCATCCCTGGTATCCTACTGGTACAGCACGGTCGGCCAGGCCTATCCCTGGTATCCTACTGGTACAGCACGGTCTCCCAGGCCTATCCCTGGTATCTTACTGGTGTAGCACGGTCTCCCAGGTCCATCCCTTGTATCCTAATATTGCAGCACGGTCTCCCAGGCCTATCCCTAGTATCCTACTGGTGCAGCACAGTCTCCCAGACCTATCCCTGGTATCCTACTGGTGCCGCACGGTCTTCCAGGCCTATCACTGGTATCCTACTGGTTCAGCACAGTCCTCGAGGCCTACCCCTGGTATCCTACTGATGCAGCACGGTCTCCCAGGCCTACCCCTGGTATCCTTCTGGTGCAGCACGGTCTCCCAGGCCTATCCCGGGTATCCTACTGGCGCAGCATGGTCTCCCAGGCCTCTTCATGGTATCCTACTGATGCAGCATGGTCTCCCAGGCCTATCCCTTGTATCCTTCTGGTGCAGCACGGTCTCCCAGGCCTATCCCTGGTATCCTACCGGTGTAGCACGGTCTCCCAGGCCTGCTCCTTGTATTGTACTGGTGCAGGACGGTCTCCCAGGCCTATCCCTGATATCCTACCGGTGTAACACGGTCTCCCAGGCCTGATCCTGGTATCCTACTGGTGCAGGACGGTCTCCAAGGCCTATCCCGGGTATCCTACTGGTGCCGCAAGGTCTCCCAGGCCTGATCCTGGTATCCTGCTGGTGCACCACGGTCTCCCAGGCCTATACCTGGTATCCTACTGGTGCATCACGGTCTACTAGGCCTGATCCTGGTGTCCTGCTGGTGCACCACGGTCTCCCAGGCTTATACCTATTATCCTACTGGTGCACCACGGTCTCCCAGGCCTTATCCTGGTATCCTACTGGTGCAGCACGGTCTCCCAGGCCTTATCCTGGTATCCTACTGGTGCAGCACGGTCTCCAAGGCCTGATTTTGGTATCCTACTGGTAGTGTAAACTTTCAAAGCTAAAAAGCATTTACACACTGTTTTTTTTTTTTTTTTTTTTACAAAGAGCGGAACAGCGTTGACGTCATCAAAGAGAACCATGGTTCAGACTGACGTCACTTGACGTTACTGAAAATTATGTTCATGGAAGTATGAACTACATAGAGGATATTTGATTTTTTTTCCATTTTATTTCACCGAATGAACACCAAAACCAGTATTTTCACGAGGAGCGCAGCCACGAGTGAAAATACCAGTTTTGGTGTTCATGAGTGAAATAAAATTTGATCTTACACTAAAAAAGCCAAATTTTCTGTTTCTTACATGCTTCAAAACGGCAATATTTAGCCTCACTAATCGCGTCACTCACCCTCAGAGAAAACTAACTTTGTTCCTGGTCGTTTCGCGTCAATTTTGAGGTGTCCAACGTATTAACTGTGTATAAAATTGGGTGTAAACTTGAGAAATGGCCTGGGATGGCATTTCTATGAATGGTTACTGAAATAATTGGGAGATTAGTTTTCCAAGGAAGGTGCGGACAGATCTAACGTTGCGCGACGTCAGCGTCGAAAATGACGTCATTAACGTCCTCGTGACTTGTGAACGAGCTTAGCGTCAATTCTAATACAGTTCATTAATTTTCAAACAACTGACAATGGAAAAACTGACAAAGAATTAGATTTCGAGAAAACAGTAGTCCTAAACAGTAAAAAAAATAAAATTGATATCAGTCACTGTTTGAAACAGTGACAATATCGTTTTCGATTTCACTGAGAAATACCCGTATATTTCATTAAAAAGCATGTAAGAAATAGAGGATATTTGATTTTTTTCAGTGTAAGATCGAATTTTATTTCACCGAATGAACACCAAAACTAGTATTTTTACGAGTGGTGTTGCCACGAGTGAATACCAGTTTTGGTGTTCATGAGTGAATTAAAATTTGACAATAAGAAAAATCAGTTTTTTTTTTTCTGTTTCTTACATTCTTCAAACGTCAATATTTAGCCTCACTAATCGCGTCACTCACGCTCAGAGAAAACTAACTTTGTTCCTGGTCGTTTCGCGCCACGATTTATGGCCCCATCCAGATTGCTGATTGGGTTTCGCAGGACCTTTGACTTCGAAAGCCATGTTGACAGTCAGCAAGAATACTTTCAAAATTTGGGTGATTATGCAGTCGTCCACTACGGTCCCTCTTGAGTTGAAGCAATGAAGTCGAAGGTCAGGTCTTGAGATACGCAGGAATAATTTTCGGATAAGATTTTGTGAGATTTGCTCATATTTTTGACCTAAAATCTCATTGAAATGGGCAAAACGGTAGTAAATCTCCTAGCGAAATGTAATTTAGGTGAATTTTTTGCTAAAGTTTCTCACTAAAAAATCATGATTGTGCACCTGTTTGGGCTGAACGATATTTCCTACTATGTTATTCTGAGAAAAAAAATGCCACTGGACGCTTAGTGTATTCTTTCATATTTCTCTTTTTTATACTACAAACATAGGTTGCAAGTGCTCGTTAGAACCTCATTGAGGCGGTTTTAACGAGTACCAACAACCTGTCTTTGAGCACAAATGAGAAAAAATAATGTTTACCTCTGTAAACCCCAGTTTTCTCTGTATAAAGTGGGGTTTAGGGGGTATTGGTTTCACGGACTTGTTAACAAGATTATACGTCTTCTGCACACTTGAGTTCGGTCTTGACTGGGCTGCTCCAGTGTCCCATTGCTGTATATGGACGTCATCTTCGGGAAAGGGCTGGTAGGCAACATAACCCTAACACAACCGTTTGCTATAATGGCGCCCCCCCCCCCACCACCACCACCATCGGGGCTTGGAGAAATACATTGGGCTGCCATTCTCCCATGTACATGTTTAAAGTGTGGTTTTGATTGATTTTGGGTTTAACGTGCCCTTCCACACTATATAGGCCATTTTTGAGATGTTGCTTCCAATTTTGTGGCACTTTTACCCGATCTTTAGATGAAATGACATCTCAATACCTGCCGCCAAATGAAACCAAAAGGGTTTATATGCATGGCGGTCCGACTCGCACCATCGCACCACTTTGCGTATTGACGGTGTCAGCTCTGCGCGGAAGACCCGTACAGCCCGATCTATTTCTCCAAGCCCTGCTGGACGGGGGTGGATAAAGTGTGGTTTACAATGTTTACAAGGCTATTCATTATATGGATTTGTTAACGCGTCTTGTTTTAAAAGAAAATAATCCGCCTTTAGGAAAGTTAACATTTATGTTAGAGTTACCCCCTGTTGTGTGTGTATCCATTAGAGCTTAAATGGCAGTGAGAGAAGTTCACCACTAGGCGACTGAACTGTTGATTGATCTTTTTATCCCATTGGTCGTTGGTTGCATGATTTTTTGTGAAACATGCTACATGTATCTTGTTCATGTATTTTTTCAGTGGTCAGACAAGATTCAGTCTTTGTGCGCAGTATAGAAAGAAAGAAATGCAGAAAGTGTAATTATCGTCTATGTAGAAGACAGAAGATATTTTGCTAGATGGGGGAGGATATGTGTGTTTGTAAGTTGACTAAATTGTTTTTTATCATGCGTGTCTGGCAGTTATTCGTGAACTTGCCTCTGATGCTAGAGGCACCGGTTCGATCCTCGGAAAGAAGCCTTCGTGGTGCAGTGGTTACGCTACTCGCTTTGTAAACCAGGGGTCGCAGGATCGATCCCGGGCTTCTCCAGACTTTCGGATGGGTCTTTAAACCGAGGTCCCGTCTCCATATGACTTTAGCTGTTGGTGGGACGAAAAACTCAAACACTCACTCAATCGATCCCCGGAAGTTGTGATAAACTTTTGGTGTCCACACATGGGCTATATGGTCGTTCTTCCCCGCACGGGGTTTTTGTTTGATTTGAGGCTAAACGTCCCCGTCAACACTGTAAAGGTCATTTTGGAGACGTTGTTCCCAATTTTGTGGGACTTTTACCCGACATAGGGATGAAATGACATCTCAAGCCCTGTCGCCAAATGAAACCAATAGGGTTTATAAGCATGGGCGGTCCCACTCGTGTGCACCGCTTTGCTGGGCAGGCTTAGATCTTCTAAGCAGTTTAACAGTACTCGTGTGCGGGTCGGATTCAGCTCTGCGTGGAATCATCATGCATGCCATATATTTGGTCGGGGGGGGGGGGGGGGGGGGTTATAAAAGTAAACAAAACCTTAGGTCAAATATTAGGTATCTCATGTCTTGACATCTGATTTGTGTCACTCAGACGCTTGACGAGGGAAAGTTTTAAAATAACAATAGCCGGGCAACAGTGTTAAAATGTTTTGTTCCGGACATTATAATTCTTTTTTTGGTATTTCAAACAAATGTATCGCATTTTTAATTCATTTTAATGATGTTTACAGACACGGGGAAACATGACGATCAGTTTATACAAGGACGATCCAAAAACATTTTTTTGTATATTCCATGCGGCTGGGTATTACCTGGAAGCGTCTGAATGGGGTTTCTTTGGGACAGAAAAAGAGAAAGGGGCTTGGTTTTTCATTTGGGGTAATTCAAAGATACAAATGCTGAATGTATCATCATTTTGACCAAGCTTTCCAAGACGGGGAAACATGACGATTAGTATACCAACGATGGCCCCCGCCAATCGGGGCTTGAAGAAATATATGGGCTGCATGATGCTTCCACGCCGAGCTGAAACCGTCTTGTACACGATTACTGGTAAACCGCTTAGAGGATCTAAACCTGCCCAGGCAAAGGACTAGGGGTGCGAGTCGGCGCGTCCCTGCTTATAAACCCTATTGGTTTCATTGGGCGGCAGGGCTTGAGAAGTCATTTCATCTCAATGTCTGGTAAAAGTCCCACAAAATTGGAAGGAACGTCTCCAAAATGACCTTTACAATGTTGAAGGGGACATAAACCTCAAATCAAACAACAAAGTATACCGACGGGCGGGAAGACATAACGATCCGTATGTACAAGGACGATCCGAGAAAAGGTTTGTAAATTACATTGGGGGAGGGATATCCCCATGGAAGTGTCTGAAAGGGTATTCTTTGGCAACTATAAAAAGAAAAAGGGGTTTGATATTTCTTTTGATTTGTTTGTGTGATTTGAGGTTTAACGTCCCCGTCAACAATGTAAAGGTCATTTTGGAGACGTTACTTCCAATTTTGTGGGACTTTTACCCGACAATGAGATAAAATGGCATCTCAATCCCTGTCGCCCAATGAAACCAATGGGGTTTATTAGCATGGCCTCGCACCGCGGTTCCTGGACATGCTTAGATCCACTAAGCGGTTTACCAGTACTAGTGTGCGGGCCGGATTCAGCTCTGCGTGGAAGCATCATGCAGCCCATATATTTCTTCAAGCCCCTATGGGCGGGGGCCTAATATTTCTTTTGAAGTATTTCAAATATAGATCTACATATGCAAAATTTATCGTCATTCTCAACAAGATTTCAAACAAGCGGAAAATATAGCGACGGATGGGGAAACATAACGATCAGTATACACAAGGACACGGCCCCCGCCCATCGGGGCTTGAAGAAATAGATAGACTGCATGATGCTTCCATGCAGAGTTGAAACCGACCGCACATGGGTACTGTAAACCGCTTAGAAGATCTAAGCCTGCCCAGGCAAAGCATTTCTAGTCGGACCGTCCAAGCTTATAAACCCTATCGGTTTCATTGGGCGACAGTGCTTGATGTGTTATTTCATCTCATTGTCGGGTAAAAGTCCCATAAAATTGGAAGCAACGTCTCCAAAATGACCTTTATAGTGTTGATGGGGACGTTAAACCAAAAACACTCATATACAGTAAAATTCCTATATTAAGACCACTTTTGGGACTGTTCAAAAGTGGTCTTAAAGACCACTTTTGAACAGTCCCAAAGGTGGTCTCTGACCAGAGGACATTGCAGGCAGAAATCACGAAGAAAAAATAAGTGTACCCTTCAAAATAAGCTTTTTATAGCAGAATTAGCCCTAATTTTAGGTGGTCTTAATAGCAGAATTTCACTATACAAGGACAATCCAAGAAACTTTTTTGCAAATTTCATGGGAGAGAGTATCCCCTGGTTATATCTGAAAGGGTTTTCTTTGGAGACTATAAAAAGGGAAAAGGGGCTTGGGTTTTCCTTTGGGCTATTTCAAGATACAGAAAGACTATGTATGCGTTTATCAAGATTTCACATACGGGGAAGGGCACCCGCCCATTGGGGCTTGAAGAAATAAATTGGCTGCATGCTGCTTCCACGCAGAGCTGAAACCGACCGCACACGAGTACTCGTAAACCGCTTAGAGGATCTAAGTTTGCCAAGGTTAAGCAGCGCGAGTCGGCCCGCCCACTTTTAAAAACCCTATTGGTTTCATTGGGCGACAGGGCTTGAGATATTTCATCTCATTTTCGGGTAAAAGTGCCACAAAATTGGAAGCAGCGTCTCCCAAATGACCTTTACAGTGTTGACGGGGACGTTAAACCTCAAATCAAAACAAGAGGGCCCAATGGCCCTATATCGCTCACCTGTGTACCAGAAAATCATAAGTGTAGGAGACCACTTGACATTGCTTCATACTAAATATCTGAGCTCTGGGCCTTATGGCTTTGGAGGAAATTTTTGATTTTTTTTTCCAGTATAAGGCCATAGGTCAATTTTGACCCAAAGGGCATGGTTGGTAGGATTTATGTAGGCCACCATTTTATGTTGCTATATACTTAATATCTAAGGTCCGTACTTCATGGTTTCAGAGAAGAAGATTTTTAAAGCTTTTTTTTCCATTATAAGTTTATTGGAGTTAAGAAGCCACAGGATTTGGCCAATTTGAACCCCAGGGGCAAGACTCGGGCAGGATTCATGTAGGCAACAACTCCATGTTGCTACATGCTAAATAACTAAGCTCTGGGCTTTATGGTTTCACAGAAGAATATTTTTCAAGTTTTTTTTTCCATTTTAAGTTTTTTTTTCCATTTTAAGTCCATCCATGGTAGCTAATGGGCCATGGGTGTGGTCAATTCTGGCCCAAGGGGCATGATTGGCAGGATTTATGTAGGTGACTGGGCCCTGTGGTTTCAGAGAAGAAGATTTTTGAAGCTTTTTTCCATTTAATAGGAGTCTATGGGAGCTAAGGGGCCTCAGGGCATGGCCCATTTGGACCCCAGGGGCATGATTGGCAGGATTTATGTAGGTGACCCCTTGCCGTTGCTACCTGCTAACTATCTAAGCTCTGGGCCCTGTGGTTTCAGGGGAGAAGCATTTAGAAGCTTTTTTCCATTAGGAGTCTATGGGAGCTAAGGGGCCCCGGGGCATGGCCCATTTGGACCCCAGGGGCATGATTGACAGGAATTATGTTGGTGACCACTTGCCGTTGCTACATGCTAAATATCTAAGCTCTGGGCCCTGTGGTTTCAGAGAAGATTTTTTAAGCTTTTTTTCCATTAAGAGTAAATGGGAGATAAGGGGCCCCGGGGCGTGACCCATTTGGACCCCAGGGGCATGATTGGCAGGATTTATGTAGGTGACCACTTGCCGTTGCTATATGCTAAATATCTAAGCTCTGGGCCCTGTGGTTTCAGGGGAGAAGATTTTTTAAGGTTTTTTTTCCATTAGGATTCTATGGGAGCTAAGGGGCCCTGGGGCGTGGCCTATTTGGACCCCAGGGGCATGATTGGCAGGATTTATGTAAATGACTACTTGCCGTTGCTACATGCTAAATATCGGAGCTCTGGGCCCTGTGGTTTCAGAGAAGAAGATTTTTGAAGCTTTTCTCCATCAGGAGTCTATGGGAGCTAAGGGGCCCCGGGGCGTGGCCAATTTGGACCCCAGGGGCATGATTATTAGGAAATATGTAGGTGACCACTTGCCTTTGCTACATGCTAAATATCTAAGCTCTGGGCCCTGTGGTTTCAGAGGAGAAGATTTCTGAAGCTTTTTTTCCATTAGGAGTCTATGGGAGCTAAGGGCCCCGGAGCGTGGCCCATTTGGACCCCAGGGGCATGATTGGCAGGATTTATGTAGGTGACCACTTGCCGTTGCTACCCGCTAAATATCCAAGCTCTGGGCCCTGTGGTTTCAAAGGAGAAGATTTCTGAAGCTTTTTTCCATTAGGAGTCTATGGGAGCTAAGGGGCCCCGGGGCGTGGCCCATTTGGACCCCAGGAGCATGATTGGCAGGAATTATGTAGGTGACCACTTGCCGTTGCTACATGCTAAATATCTAAGCTCTGGGCCCTGTGGTTTCAGAGAAGAAGATTTTTGAAGCTTTTTTTTTCCATTATGAGTCTATAGGAGCTAAGGGGCCCTAGGGTGTGGCAAATTTGGACCCCAGGGGCATGATTGGCAGGATTTACATAGGTGATCACTTAACATTGTTACAAGCTAAATATCTAAGCTCTGGGCCTTGTGGTGTCAGAGAAGATGATTTTTTAATTTTTTCCCATTATAAGTCTATGGGAGCTATATGTTGCCATGGCAACCAGAATTCCAATCGGATCAGCCCAAAAACCTTATGCAGCCTTTCCCCCTACCTGATGATGCTTCACATGAAATTTGATCAAGATTGGCCATGTGGTATTAGAGATATACTTATTTGAAATTGTTTACGGACGCACGCACGGACACACGCACGACGGACAAAAAGTATCACAAAAGCTCAGCTTGTCACTACGTGACAGGTGAGCTAAAAACTAAATGAACAGTGTTATAAAGAGGGTTACTGATTGATTTTTGGTAAAATCATGTTAATAAGTTAAAGTGAAGAACACCCCTGTAAAAGCCAGTTTATATATAGAAAACTGGGGTTTTCTGGGACATGTCTGATCCAAGATCCAGGTTGTAGATTCTTGTTAGATCTGCCACAATGAGGTGCTTCTAATGTACACCAACAACCTATGCCAGGAAAATATTAAATAAATATTAAATCACACAGAAGTTTTCATAAGGCCCACGTTCTTGGAAAACTAGGAAAATTACCGGTCTTTTTGTCCAATTGGTCTGCAGATTATACCCTTTGGTCCACTGCAGACCAGTCCACGGTTTAAAGGTCTGCACGGTTTGGTCTGCAGAATATACCCAACCCGAATAAAAGACCCAAAAAATTCGCCTCAGTGTGTTCATTTCTGCCAAACTCGAAAGTTGCATTTAGATCCTGTTCTAATTATATACGGCAGTCCAATTCCAGTCGTCACTGAGTTTTTGTTATTGAAAATTTAAAACCATTTTCTGTTGCCCAAGTTTCTATATTATTTAAACACCTTTGGAGTTTAAATTCAATGGTTTCCATATTTTTGGAGCGATAAAAAATTCCAAAATCGTCAACAAAATGCGAACAATCTGGGTTCCTTACACATTTAACTATATTATTAATTTTAATACTGAACAGGGTCGGTGATAAAATGATACCTTGTGGTACACCTTGTTCTTGATCAAATATGTCTGATAATATATTTCCTATGCGAACACTAAATGTGCTATCTGACAGGAAATTTTGAATAAAAAAGTGGTAATCGGCATTTAAGGCCCAAGGATTGTAAATCTTTCATGATGCCATATTTCCAAGTCGTATCGTAGGCTTTTTCGAGGTAAAAAAAATACAGCTACGTGTTCTTATTTAATAAAGGCATCACGTATAAAAGATTCTAAACGAATCAAATGATTGTTAGTAGAGTTGTTTTTTCTAAATCCGGCTTGGAATTTAGTGATAAGCTGGTTTGATTCTAAGAACCAAACCAACCTATCATTAATCATTCTCTCTATTGTTTTACATAAACAACTTGTCGAGGCAATACGTCTGTAATTAGTGGCTTCAGTATGATCTTTATTAGGTTTCGGAATAGGAATAATAGTAGCTTTTTGCCAGTTCTCAGGGAACTTTCCAGTGATCCAAATATCATTCAACGTATTTAATAAAGTTTCCAATGCCTTTTTGGGTAAATGTTTTAAAATTTGATAGTGTGTGTCATCGGGACCAACAGCAGTATCATGAGATTTATGGAGAGCATCTAATAATTCTTTAGTACTGAAAGGTAAATTATATTTTTCGTGATTTAATGAAGAAAAATTTAAATTCTTTTTCTCTTGTTCTCGTTTAATAGTTTTAAAGGTTTCCGAATAATATGAGCTAGAGGAGTTTTTCTGAAAATTTTCCCCCCCAAGGCATTGGAAATGTCTTTAGCCTTTGAACATATCTATACAAGAGGGCCCAGAATCGCTCACCTGAGAATCAGTGTCTCCAGTACATTCTTGGCCCAAGGGCTATACTAGGTGAAGCTTCATACCAAATATCAAAGACCTGAGCCTTTTGGTTTCAGAGAAGTGGAATTAAATATTTTCCCTATATAAGCCTATGAAAAACCAAAGAGCCCCAGGGAATGGGGCATTTTTGGCCCCAGGGCTGTAATTTGAACAATCTTGGAAGAGGTCCACTACATGAAGCTTCACACCAAATATCAAAGATCTGAGCCTTGCGGTTTCAGAGAAGATTTTTAAAGATTTTCCCTGTATAAGCCTATGTAAAACCAAAGGCCCCCCGGGGCGGGGACATTTTTGCCCCCAGGGCTATAATTTGAATAATCTTGGTAGAGGCCCACTAGGTGAAGCTTCACACCAAATATCAAAGACTTGGGCCTTGCGGTTTCAGAGAAGAAGATTTTAAAGATTTTCCCTATGTAAACCCAAAGGTCCCCGGGGCGGGGCATTTTTAGCCCCAGGGCTATAATTTGAACAATGTTGGTAGAGGTTCACTATATGAAGCTTCACACCAAACATCAAAGATCTGAGCTTTGCGGTTTCAGAGAAGAAAATTTTTAAAGATTTTCCCTGTATAAGCCTATGTAAAACCAAAGGCCCCCGGGGCGGGGGCATTTTTAGCCCCAGAGCTATAATTTGAACAATGTTGGTAGAGGTTCACTATATGAAGCTTCACACCAAACATCAAAGATCTGAGCTTTGCAGTATCAGAGAAGAAAATTTTTAAAGATTTTCCCTGTATAAGCCTATGTAAAACCAAGACCCCCGGGGCGGGGGCATTTTTGGCCCTAGGGCTAGAATTTGAACAATCTTGGTAGAGGTCCACTAGATGAAGCTTCATACCAAATATGGAAGACCTGGGCTTTTCGGTTTCAGAAGAAGATTTTTAAAGTTTTCATTTTAAAAATCTATTTTTAGCTCCTGTGACCTAGATGTACAATGGACCAGAACCATTTGAACAACTTTGAAAGGGGACCACCTAAGGATCATTCCTGTGAAGTTTGGTTAAAATCCGATCAGTGGTTTAGGATGAGATGTCATTTGAAGAAAAAGTTTACTCACGCGCGCGCGCACACACACACACACACCCCCACACGCACGACGGACAAAAAGTGATCCCAAAAGCTCAACTCGTCACTACGTGACAGGTGAGCTAAAAAGGGTTCAACCCCAGTTTTCTGCGTATGAAGTGGGGTTTACAGCGGTTTCATTACATGGACTTGTAAATATGACATTTGAGACGCACGTGTACAAGCAGTGATTTCTCCAGTCACCTTCCTTTATTCGGTGTATTGGCATCAAAGAAAATGAAACCAACGAAAATCTATTATTGCATTTTAATGTCAGTTACCAACCAAAACATGTTAATATACAGAGTAGCTGGCATTTACAAACAAAACTTAATAATCTGCTATCATATGGTATGTAAACTATACAGAGTAGCTGGCATTTACAAAAAAACTTAATAATCTGCTATCATATGGTATGTAAACTGCAGACTTTGATGATGTTTAAACCAATGCCTGCTGTTTGTCATGCACAGTAAAATTCCTATATTAAGACCACCTTTGGGACTGTTCAAAAGTGGTCTTAAGACCACTTTTGAACAATTCCAAAGGTGGTCCCTGACCAGATGTCATTCTAGGCAGAAAACACAAAGAAAAATTAAGTGTACCCTTCAAAGTAAGCTTTTTATAGCAGAACTAGTCCTAATTTGAGATGGTGTTGATAGCGGAATTTCACTGTACTGCCACACAGGCTTAAACCAATGCCTGCTGTTTGTCATGTACTGCCACACAGGCTTAAACCAATGCCTGCTGTTTGTCATGTACTGCCACACAGGCTTAAACCAATGCCTGCTGTTTGTCATGTACTTCCACACAGGCTAAAACCTATGCCTGTTGTTTGTCATGTACTGCCACACAGGCTAAAACCAATGCCTGCTGTTTGCCATGTACTTCTGCACAGACTTAAACCAATGCCTGCTGTTTGCCATGTACTTCCACACAGGCTAAAACCAATGCCAGCTGTTTGTCATGTACTTCCACACAGGCTTAAACCAATGCCTGCTGTTTGCCATGTACTTCCGCACAGGCTTAAACCAATGCCTGCTGTTTGCCATGTACTTCCACACAGGCTTAAACCAATGCCTGCTGTTTGCCATGTACTTCCGCACAGGCTTAAACCAATGCCTGCTGTTTGCCATGTACTGCCACACAGGCTTAAACCAATCATAACGAAAACACGCCTATACAAATACATTGAAAACTTAAAAGCCGAAAAAACTAAAATTTTAAGATGAAAAATTGTGATATTTTTCTTATTTCTGCTCAAAATATAGATTGTGGGTACACGTTAGAACCGCCTCATCGAGGAGGTTCTAACGAGTGCCCACAATCTGTATTTTAGAGCAGAAATAAGAAAATAAGGTTTACCCCTGTAAACCCCAGTTTTATTATATAAAAGTGGGATTCGAGGGGGTCAAAATTATATAGGCGTGTTTTCGTGATGGCCTGCTGTTTGTCATGTACTTCCACACAGACAAACTTACAAGTAAGAATATGTCAATCAGGTCTAAAACAACATCTCACACTGACAATAACTAAGCACAATACGTTCATCAACTATTATAACTTAGAACAAATAGCCAGAATAAAAACTTTAACCCTTTTTGTACCAACTTATATATAGCAGGAGTCCATTTCACAATTTAGGGGTGTCAGGTTGTGTTTTCTTCAAAATCTATTTGGAAAATGGCTTGACTTTTTGCAAACAGTGTAGGACCTGATCAGATGCTGCATTCTGCGGCGTATGATCTGGGGCTGCACTGTTTGCCAACTACCCGTTTAGGGGTTTCTGGTACTAAATGGGTTAAAATGCATACTTGCTTGATTTCTAGAATTGGCAAATGTGAATATTTATATCATTATACCTGAAAGGCTAAGAAAAGAAGCTGCTCCGGTTTTACTCGATATGTCTGCTGAGAGTTTAAAACATTCTCATAATTTTGCAACATTATGGACTGGGCTAAAACCAAAGATAATCAAAGCACAGAGTCCTGGTGGGTCGATTGGCTTTGCGTGTAAGTTGGGAAAATAGTCCTGGACTGAGAATTGATCTGTTTGGTTATTCCTTGAATTCCAGTATTTTTAAGCAAGCAGGGTAAACCAGATCAGACACCGTGTTAGGTTTAGTCTGATTAGGTGGACACTGTTTGTCAATGCCCCAGTGCACTAGCTCAATCCAGATTTTTACACTGCATTCTGACGTAAGAGGTAGACAACTATCGATGCTTTAAACAACCGGTACCTGCATTTTGTACATGGTCAGCAACTGTCAAGGGTATTAAGGGTCTCTATGGTCACCAATATTGTTTTCATTGCTCTTGTTTCTTCTTATCATTTTCAATTTGAAATTTTTTTATATTCCTCTATCTTTTCTTGGAAGCATTTCAGCCTGAATAAAGTTGTTAATGGTATAATATCTTTATGCTTACAAGAATAAATATATCATGAAAACCTAACGGTTAGTATCTGTTATAAAAGGTTTCTATTCAAAAGTAGCATCAAACAAACAACGTATCAATAAAATGGTTGACATTTAATTTTCGGTTTCCTATCCCGGCTTAGAACACCTACAAAGAATAATAATGGGATGGGAACAATTGCGACCATGGACGAATCGTCCCAGTTTTTGTGATGATCTGCAGGATACTGTGGTAGAGGTTTTACCTGGCTCACCCGCAATGTGAACGATATGTTTTTATTGGTCTCCCCTAGTTTATTTGTAACTCTGAACGCCTGCTATCAAGCCTTGAACTTTTAACCCATTTTGTACTGAAGGGAATCTTCCACTTTATATACAGTACAAGTCAATTTCAAAATTTAGTGATGTCCGGTTGTTTTATTCAAAACTTATTTGGAAAATGGCTGAACGTTTTTTTTTTTTTGCAAACTGTAGGACCTGATCAGTCGCCGCATTCTACGGCGACTGATCTTGGCCTGCACTGTTTGCCAGTTACCCGGTTTGGAATTCCTCATACATGCACAAAATTGGTTGATCTGTACTGAGCTATAAAAAGACGCAAGGCGAATTTATCTACTATACTTTCATTCATTAGTTGTACACGGAGAATCTATGTGTAAAATTTATTATTATTGAAAAGTAAACTGGAAGACAGGTGGGTTCATGAAATAAATTGACAGAAAATGCAAATTATTCTCTTCAGCTCCATCAGTAGTTTCATTTTAGATATGAAGAACTTTTGAAACTGTTTTGAATATGGAGCAATATTTTCTAAAGGATGTCTCGGTGATTAGGTCATCTGCACTAGCTAGCCGTTTTAGTCTAATGTTTAATCTGGGTTGACTGTCGATTACAATCAACTCAAAAACCTTTTTGAGGAAAAAACTCTGGAAACCGTGTCCAAATGGCTGGTAACCAACAAGAACCAATTTAATTTGCTATGTGAAAAAAACAAATGAAAACTATTTTGTAAAAGAATACAGATGCAGAAATCACTGATAAATCACTAATTGATCAAACAATAAGTATATAGATTATATAAATCAACATTATAAAGCTACCGTACAAGAGCTAAACCTTGGCTACTTTGTCAACATATATTCCTGCTTCCAACTGTGGCATATTTGTTCAATAAGATGTCAACTCTTATATTGGTGTTCACAACAACCCTATCTTTGCAAACAGTGTAGATCCAGATCAGGCTTCTGAAGAAGCCATCTGATCAGGATCTGCACTGTTTGACATTCAGTTTATGAATTTGTAGGAATAAATTACATCAAGTAATCTGATTGGTTCAAAGTCAGAGATGGGTGTGGCTAAACTGAATATTCAGCAGGATAAGGGTTAATAGCACACAATAGAAGTTATTACATGGTGCATCAACACTATGAACAAGTAATCCCTAATCAATCACAGTCCCTTGAAAAGAACTAACAAATATATACGTAGAAACAGTAGGGACCTAGTTAAAGCAGGATGTAGGTTCCTTACTCATTATTCCTGTCAGCAAATTTTAGTGATCCTTTTTTTCTCCTGGTCAGTGGGGTTCCTCCAAAAATTCAGGCCACCATACATCATCTTGCTTACAGAAGTTGATATACCGTATTCGCCCTAATTACCGCACCGTGCGCTTAGTTTTTTCAAAATCGTGTCAAAAAATCGTGGTGAAAAATCAACCTATTAAGCGCACACAAATTAAAGTGTGTATTAGAGCTGTCAAATGAATTTGACAGAAATGCAGTTGCTTTGCCTTCACTGTTGAAGAAATAACGGTAAATTTTTGTAGATTTCCTGTGAAAGCTTCAATGGGAGGTTACTGTAAGGTGTGCGTTTATGCATATTTTTTTCAAAAATAGCTTTGGTGTGCGCTTATAGGAGCATGTGCGGTAATTAAGTCAAATACGGTAAGATGTGAAACTAAAAACAGAACTAGCAGTTGGAACAGTAACTTTGAGACTGACCAGGCATATGGTTTTATGGACAGAGCAACAAGGTTTAAACCAACAGCTCTTACTTCCACAAGGATTGGAGCAGACTGGTTCAAAGATTCCCTAGTTGCAGTCATAGGTGATTTTTAAAGGTGAAGATCCTGAATGACATTGATCAAAAGCAGGTTACTCTGGTATCTACAATTTCAAAATGCTACAGAAATTATATCTGGTGCAATTAGACCAGAGACTGACCTCATGCAAAGAATAAATTTATTAATGCGATCACTAACAGGTCGGCTTAAACTTCCCTTGAATTTGCGGCATCACGTGAATGGCCCCACCCCATGATAAAGAAGCTTTATTTAATGTCGCGTATAAGAAACAAATAACATAAGCTCTATAGAGCTTTTATTGCGACAAAGTATCCTTTAACAAATACTGGCACATCTCAGGGGACCCCCAGGTTGTTGTCACTGAATGCATCTTATCAATAGAAAAAGGAATATATATGGTTTAGGGGTGGGGCTCTGAATGGTTTCCGAGATATATGGCCTTTTATGCACTGGAGGGGGTGGGGCATGGCCCCGGCACACCCTAGGGACCCCAAGGTTGGCATAAAAGCATGTGGCTAAAAGAAGTTCAATATAGGAATACTTTTATAAACGTTTTGTCACAATATCTGCAAAGGTTTGGCAGTAGCTAACATTTTTCTACTTTCCCCCATTATAATTATAAAAATCAACAAGAGCACCGCAAGCGGGTGCCAACGCTCGTCTGCAGTTTCTTTTAGAAAACAAAAGTTCTAAGTCAAATCAAATTGCAAGATGGAGTTATAAAACTTGTAGGGAATGTAGCTCTTGTGATGGTGAGTATGTGTATGAAGTTTCATGAAGGTAGGCCAAATACTTTTGGAAATATGGTTAAGGTTAAGTTTTTTGGTTAATTTTTCGAAAAATAGGTCAAAGTTCAAAGGTCAAGGTCACAGGTCAAAAAGCGTGGTATGACTGAAAAGGTCTTGTCCCAAGGAACATTCATGTGAAGTTGGAAGGCTCTGTTGTGAATAGTATTGAAATAAGAGACAAAAACAATTTAAAAAAAATGGAGAGAAAAGGGGAGATAATTCAATCAAATTGCAAGATGGAGTTATAAAACTTGTAGGGAATGTAGCTCTTGTGATGGTGAGTATGTGTATGAAGTTTCATGAAGGTAGGCCAAATACTTTTGGAAATATGGTCAAAGTTAAGTTTTTTGGTTAATTTTTCGAAAAATAGGTCAAAGTTCAAAGGTCAAGGTCACAGGTCAAAAAGCGTGGTATGACTGAAAAGGTCTTGTCCCAAGGAACATTCATGTGAAGTTGGAAGGCTCTGTTGTGAATAGTATTGAAATAAGAGACAAAAACAATTTAAAAACAAGTGGGCCCCAGAGAGGGCCATTATTGGCCCCAGGGCTTTAATGTACATAATGTTGAGGGAGGTCTTAAAGGTGAAGCTTCATACCAAACATCAACAAAGGCTAAAATTTGAACAATCTTGTCAAAGGTCCACTAGATGAAGCTACACATCAAATATCAAAGACCTGGGCCTAGCGGTTTCAGAGAAGAAGATTTTTAAAGATTTTGCCTATATAAGCCTATGTAAAATCAAAGGGCCCCGGGACAGGGGCATTTTTTGCCCCAGCACTATAGTTTGAACAATCTTGGTAGGGGTCCACTAGATGAAGCTTCATACCAAATATCAAAGTTCTGGGCCTTGTGGTTTCAGAGAAGAAGATTTTTAAAGATTTTCCCTATATAAGCCTATGTAAAACCAAAGGGCCCCGTGGCAGGGGGGGGATTTTTTGTCCCAGCACTATAATTTGAACAATCTTGGTAGGGGTCCACTAGACGAAGCTTCATACCAAATATCAAAGTCCTGGGCCTTGTGGTTTCAGAGAAGAAGATTTTTAAAGATTTTCCCTATATAAGCCTATGTAAAACCAAAGGGCCCCGGGGCAGGGGCATTTTTGGCCCCAGCACTAAAATTGGAACAATCTTGGTAGGGGTCCACTAGATGAAGCTTCATACCAAATATCAAAGTCCTGGGCCTTGTGGTTTTAGAGAAGAAAATTTTTAAAGATTTTCCCTATATAAGCCTATGTAAAACCAAAGGGCCCCGTGGCGGGGGCATTTTTGGCCCCAGCACTATAATTTGAACAATCTTGGTAGGGGTCCACTAGATGAAGCTTCATACCAAATATATAAGACCTGGGCCTTGTGGTTTCAGAGAAGAAGATTTTTAAAAATTTTCCCTATATAAGCCAATGTAAAAGCAAAGGGCCCCGTGGCGGGGGCATTTTTGTCCCAGCACTAAAATTTGAACAATCTTGGTAGGGGTCCACTAGATGAAGCTTCATACCAAATATCAAAGTCCTGGGCCTTGTGGTTTCAGAAAAGAAAATTTTTAAAGATTTTCCCTATATAAGCCCATGTAAAACCAAAGGGCCCCGTGGCGGGGGCATTTTTTGTCCCAGCACTAAAATTTGAACAATCTTGGTAGGGGTCCACTAGATGAAGCTTCATACCAAATATCAAAGACCTGGGCCTTGTGGTTTCAGAGAAGAAGATTTTTTAAGATTTTCCCTATATAAGCCTATGTAAAACCAAAGGGCCCCGGGGCGGGGGCATTTTTGGCCCCAGCACTGTAATTTGAACAATCTTGGTAGGGGTCAACTAGATGAAGCTTCATACCAAATATCAAAGACCTGGGCCTTGTGGTTTCAGAGAAGAAGATTTTTAAAGATTTTCCCTATATAAGCCAATGTAAAACCAAAGGGCCCCGTGGCGGGGGCATTTTTTGTCCCAGCACTATAATTTGAACAATCTTGGTAGGGGTCCACTAGATGAAGCTTCATACCAAATATCAAAGTCCTGGGCCTTGTGGTTTCAGAGTAGAAGATTTTTGAAGATTTTCCCTATATAAGCCTATGTAAAACCAAAGGGCCCTGGGGCGGGGGCATTTTTGGCCCCAGCACTATAATTTGAACAATCTTGGTAGGGGTCCACTAGATGAAGCTTCATACCAAATATCAAAGACCTGGGCCTTGTGGTTTCAGAGAAGAAGATTTTTAAAGATTTTCCCTATATAAGCCAATGTAAAACCAAAGGGCCCCGTGGCGGGGGCATTTTTCGTCCCAGCACTCAAATTTGAACAATCTTGGTAGGGGTCCACTAGATGAAGCTTCATACCAAATATCAAAGTCCTGGGCCTTGTGGTTTCAGAGAAGAAGATTTTTAAAGATTTTCCCTATATAAGCCTATGTAAAACCAAAGGGCCCCCGTGCGGGGGCATTTTTGGCCCCAGCACTATAATTTGAACAATCTTGGTAGGGTCCACTAGATGAAGCTTCATACCAAATAACAAAGACCTGGGCCTTGTGGTTTCAGAGAAGAAGATTTTTTAAGTTTTTGGTGAAAAAAATCTGTTTTTGGCTCCTGTGACCTAGATGTGCAACGGACCGGAACCATTTGACCCATATTCAAACTTGACCGAGATATTGTCATGATGATCATTCTGAGCAAGTTTGATTAAGATTGGACCAAAATTGTGGCCCCTAGGGTGTTCACAAGGTTTTTATATGATTTGACCCGCTGACCTACTTTTTAACCCGATATGACCCATATTCGAACTGGACTGAAATATTGTCACAATGGTCATTCTGAGCAAGTTTCATGATAATTGGACCAAAACAGTGGCCTTCAGAGTGTTCACAAGGTTTTTCTATGATTTGACCTACTGACCTACTTTTTGACCGGACATGACCCATATTCGAACTTGACCAAGATATTGTCATGATGATCATTCTGAGCAAGTTTGATTATGATTGGACCAAAATTGTGGCCTCTAGGGTGTTCACAAGGTTTTTCTATGATTTGACCCGCTGACCTACTTTTTAAGCCGACATGATCCATATTCAAACTTCACTAAAATATTGTCACAATGATCATTCTGAGCAAGTTTGATGATGATTGGACCAAAATTGTGGCCTCTCGAGTGTTCACAAGGTTTTTCTATGATTTGACCTACTGACCTACTTTTTTACCCGACATGACCCAAATTCGAACTTGACCGAGATATTGTCATGATTATCATTCTGAGCAAGTTTGATGATAATTGGACCAAAACTGTGGCCTCTAGTGTGTTCACAAGAAAAAGTTTACGCACGACGGACGACGGACGACGGACGACGCACGACGACGCCGGACATCTTACTGTCACAAAAGCTCACCATGACCTTCGGTCAGGTGAGCTAAAAACAAACAATTAACATACGGGGAAACCTGACGATCAGTATATATGATCTTTGGAAATATCTATTAAATGCAGAAAATGACCTTCAGTATAGCGACATTGGGTGAAACATGACGACCAGTATGCTACTGACAGGATAACACTTGAAAAACTAGCAGGAAGTGATCATCTAGGCTCAGCAAAAACATTGCCCAAAGCATATCACACGGAGAATGGGTCATAAAGCGGATTCTGTCACTTCGTTATCCTGGATGCGAAATCATACATCATTTTTACGTATGTACCATTCTCCGTGAAAATTACGAGAAAAAAAAAACATCTAGGATTACGTAGTGACAGAATATAAGGGTCACTGTCCGGCATCACGAGGCTTGCCGAGTGATGCCGGACAGTGATCCCGAGGGACGGATGTTTCTATCCACCCCTCACACCCATATTGGATTCTTTTTCTCGCATACCTTCCATTTCTCAGCGCGGAATTTTAATGCTGCAGTCACTTCGGTTTCCAACGTCCGCCATATTGTGTTGACACTGCAGGAATGTAAAGTGACGTCACTGATCGTGCATGACGTCAACCTTAACGACGGCGCATACAAGGTCGTAATCAACCAGTGCATTTATCAAACACGCGATTATACGATTTTGGGTCGGAACACCAGGGTCAGAACATAAATTTCTATCCAGGGTAAAATCACGGATTTACTTGTCTAGTGTGCAAGAATCATTTATCAGAGGGAACAAACTACATCAGAGCAGTGACGTCATAACCATTCGTAGGTTTGCCGGCGTTTTCTACACAAAAGGCATTTGTCACAACAAGTAGGCGCAATCGGTGCATTAGGTCATAAAAGAATCAAGCATACTGAAATCTGTCCCAGAAATGTGGCATTTTCTTTAAATAATTCGACACAAGCTGATTTGGCAAGGATGTCGGAACTATCATTGTTTACAGCGCCGAATCAAATCTTGTGGCGAAGCTATCAAAGCCTTTTCAATGTTTCAAGGTGGGATTAGCTCTATCTATCTATCTATCTATCTATCTATCTATCTATCTATCTATCTATCTATCTATATCTATCTATCTATCTATCTATCTATCTTATCTTATCTTATCTTATCTTATCTTATCTTATCTTATCTTATCTTATCTTATCTATCTTATCTATCTTATCTTATCTATCTTATCTTATCTATCTTATCTTATCTATCTTATCTTATCTTATCTTATCTTATCTTATCTTATCTTATCTTATCTTATCTTATCTTATCTTATCTTATCTTATCTTATCTTATCTTATCTTATCTTATCTATCTTATCTTATCTATTTTATCTTATCTATCTTATCTTATCTATCTTATCTTATCTATCTTATCTTATCTTATCTTATCTTATCTTATCTTATCTTATCTTATCTTATCTTATCTTATCTTATCTTATCTTATCTTATCTTATCTTATCTTATCTTATCTTATCTTATCTTATCTTATCTTATCTTATCTTATCTTATCTTATCTTATCTTATCTTATCTTATCTTATCTTATCTTATCTTATCTTATCTTATCTTATCTATCTTATCTTATCTATCTTATCTTATCTTATCTTATCTTATCTATCTTATCTTATCTTATCTATCTTATCTTATCTTATCTATCTTATCTTATCTTATCTATCTTATCTTATCTTATCTATCTTATCTTATCTTATCTATCTTATCTATCTTATCTTATCTTATCTATCTTATCTTATCTTATCTATCTTATCTTATCTTATCTTATCTTATCTTATCTTATCTTATCTTATCTTATCTTATCTTATCTTATCTTATCTTATCTTATCTTATCTTATCTTATCTTATCTTATCTTATCTTATCTTATCTTATCTTATCTTATCTTATCTATCTTATCTTATCTTATCTATCTTATCTTATCTTATCTATCTTATCTTATCTTATCTATCTTATCTTATCTTATCTATCTTATCTTATCTTATCTATCTTATCTTATCTTATCTATCTTATCTTATCTTATCTATCTTATCTTATCTTATCTATCTTATCTTATCTTATCTATCTTATCTTATCTTATCTATCTTATCTTATCTTATCTATCTTATCTTATCTTATCTATCTTATCTTATCTTATCTATCTTATCTTATCTTATCTATCTTATCTTATCTTATCTTATCTATCTTATCTTATCTTATCTATCTTATCTTATCTTATCTTATCTATCTTATCTTATCTTATCTTATCTATCTTATCTTATCTTATCTTATCTATCTTATCTTATCTTATCTTATCTATCTTATCTTATCTTATCTTATCTATCTTATCTTATCTTATCTTATCTATCTTATCTTATCTTATCTTATCTATCTTATCTTATCTTATCTTATCTATCTTATCTTATCTTATCTTATCTATCTTATCTTATCTTATCTTATCTAATCTATCTTATCTTATCTTATCTAATCTATCTTATCTTATCTATCTATCTTATCTTATCTATCTATCTTATCTTATCTATCTATCTTATCTTATCTATCTATCTTATCTTATCTATCTATCTTATCTTATCTATCTATCTTATCTTATCTATCTATCTTATCTTATCTATCTATCTTATCTTATCTATCTATCTTATCTTATCTATCTATCTTATCTTATCTATCTATCTTATCTTATCTATCTATCTTATCTATCTATCTTATCTATCTATCTTATCTATCTATCTTATCTATCTATCTTATCTATCTATCTTATCTATCTATCTTATCTATCTATCTTATCTATCTATCTTATCTATCTATCTTATCTATCTATCTTATCTATCTATCTTATCTATCTATCTTATCTATCTATCTTATCTATCTATCTTATCTATCTATCTTATCTATCTATCTTATCTATCTATCTTATCTATCTATCTTATCTATCTATCTTATCTATCTATCTTATCTATCTATCTTATCTATCTATCTTATCTATCTATATCTCACTGCGTCGGTCACATTTGACCATTACCGCAGGTGTATATTACATACACTCCAGGTTTTGCAGGATGATAGCCTACACAGTAATCATGTAATTACGGTAGGGATCTTTAACCTGCACAGGGGATGGTTCTCCCTGCACAGGGGGCCTCCAGTTAACGTCCCGATCCGAAGGACGGTGCACTTTATGACATTCATCCCTGCAAATGATGCCAATGGAGCGTGTTCGGACACCGAAATTTTATCTCCGCTGCCGGGGATCGAACCCGGGACCTCTAGCATCAGAGGCAAGTGCACTAACCACTGAGCTATCACGCTCCTTCGAGCTATCACGCTCCTTAAGCTATCACGCTCCTTGAGCTATCACGCTCCTTAAGCTATCACGCTCACTGATGGGATACAAATATTGTTCGTTACCAGCTGAAGTATGTTTTCTGAAGACTCGTAATGTACATATCTAGTTTGAAGCATTTTATTTACCTAATTTACACCAATATGGTCGCTTCTGAAATGGGTACGACATCTCTGCTATGACTTAGGTTGTCACTCCTGTTTATATGAATATTATAGCAAGGAAATATGCTTTGGGTTAATGTTTTCGCTGTTAACCGCCGGCTTTTTACGCGTTATCCGCCCCATTTTTAAATGTTGATCTGTTTCACTTAGATGCTTGAACGAATTTATGGAAAACGCGATTTTCTGCATCGAAAGTTTATTAGGCTTAGTGTTTCCCCTGGGGAAGAACTTCTTTGGCATCATTTGTATAGACGAATGCCAGAAATGCAGCAAATGGTTCGTCCCCTGCGTTGGTTTAACCCTTATCTTGCTGTTCACGACAACCCCTATCTTTGGAAACAGTGTAGATCCAGATCAGATGGCTTCTGAAGAAGCCATCTGATCAGGACCTACACTGTTTGGCATTCAGTTTATGAATTTGTAGCAATAAATTACATCACGTAATTTGATTGGTTGATAGACAGAAATGGGTGTGGCTTAAATGAATATTCAGCAAGATAAGGGTTAAGATCCCTATTGTTTGTTTGTTTGATTGATTTGAGATTTAACGTCCCCATCAAGACTGTGAAGGTCATTTTGGAGACGTTGCTTCCAATGTTTTTACCATGCATTGGGATGGAATGACATGTCAAGCCGTGTCGCCCAATGAAACTAATAGGGTTTATAAGCATGGGCGGTCCGACACGCACCGCTTTGCCTGGGCAGGCTTAGATTCTCTACGTGGTTTACCAGTACTCATGTACTGTCGGCTTAAGCTCTGCGTGGAAGCATCATGCAGCCCATCTATTTCTTCAAGCTCCGATGGGCGGGGGGGGGGGGGGGCAAAAAGATCCCTATCGTAATAACATGATTGCTGCCTGATTTGAGATTTACCATCTCCGTCAACACTTTAGACGTTGATTCCAATTATGTGGGACTTTTAACCGACGTTGAGATAGAATGACATCCCAAGCCCAAAGAAACGAATAGGATTTATAAGCATGGACGATTGTGTCTGGGCCGAAACTGGGGTGAATGTGATGTACACCTGCGAGTATTAAATGGTCAAAATGTGGCCGATCGCAGTTTTGTTTGTTTGATTTTTGGTTTAACAGTTTAATGTCCCCATCAACACTATTTAGGTCATTTTGGAGGCATTGCTTCCGATTTTGCGGGACTTTTACCCGACAATGAGATGAAATGAGATTTCACACACTATCACGCAATGAACAGATGGAACCTATAGTGTTTATATGCAACGGCGGTCCGAATCGCACCACTTCGTCTGGGCAGGCTGAACCTTCTAGGCGTTTATCAGTGCACATGTAGACCTATCGCAGTAACAGAAGAAGATAGTTGGTAAGAAATTTGAGCCGGGGCACAGCTTTTCCTTCAATTTAGATGTGCGCCCTGGGAAGAATCAAATCAGCCTGTGCATCCATATAGTCTGACCAGAGACTTCCATTGCTGCATAAAGGATCACTTGGCCCTCAGCTATCCTTAGAGCGCACAACGAAGACATTGATTAGACTGCACGGATACGCAGGCTGATCAGAGTCTTCGCTGGGTGCACATGCAAATTGTAGGAAATGCTGTGCCCCGGCTAATTAACAATATTTCCCCTTGTAATCACCATTCTTAGTTTTAACTGCAAATGAAGACATTTATATTCGAAGAAGTTGTGGGGGCCATATTGCTTTTGCCATGTTCGTCCGTCAGTCCGTCAGTCCATATCTTCCGTCCGTCCCGTTTGTTATACCCTACAGCATGACTTTTGAATCGTGCATGCTAGATTTTTAGCTCACATTGGCCGAAGGCTCCAGGGGTGCTTATAGTATAGTGGGTCCTCCGTTGTCCGTTCATCCGTCGTCCGTTCACACATTTGAGCAGCTATATTTCGGTATCCTGCAGGCTGATCTCAACCATTTCTCATCTGTAGCATGCCTCTGGTGGTGCATTGTTGACATTAACTTTTTTTTTAGAAATTGCTCTAAAACTTTGGTTCCTATGGCAACCACAAGGTCCTTACTATGGGAAAATGCTTGTCATCACTGTAGCGCCTTCAGTTTTGATCGGATCTTTCTGAAACTTACATGTAAGGTGGCTGGGGATAAAAACTCTTGAGTTCGAAAACCGGGCAAGTCAGCCCATTTATCATAGAGTTACGTCCCTTTGTTTGCTAAAAATGCCGATTTTGACCTTGTCATCACGGTAGCCCCTTCAGTTTGATCGGATCTTTCTGAAACTTATATGTAAGGTGACTGGGGTTAAAACCTCGGATGAGTTCGAAAACCGGCCAAGTCGGTCCATTCATCATAGAGTTGCGTCCCTTTGATTGCTGAAAATGCCGATTTTTAGCTCACCTGGGCCGAAGGCTCCAGGGGAGCTTATAGTATAGTGCGTCCTCCGTGGTCCGTCCGTGGTCCGTCCGTCGTCCTTCCGTCAACACTTTTGAGCAGCTATATCCCTGCAGCCTGCAGGCTGATCTCAATCATTTTTCATCTGTAGCATGCCGCTGGTGGGGCATTGATAACTTAAGCTTTTTTTTCGAAATCGCACGAAAACTTTGGTTGCTATGGAAATCACAAGGTCCCATAGACTTTACAATGGGAAAATGCTTGTCATCACCGTAGCCCCTTCAGTTTGATCGGAGCTTTCTGAAACTTATAATATGTATGGTGGCTGGGAATACAATCTCGGATGAGTTCGAAAACTGGCCAAGTCGGCCCATTAAACAGAGTAACGTCCCTTTGATCGCTGAAAATGCCTATTTTTGACCTTGTCATCTCTGTAGCCCCTTCAGTTTTGATCGGATCTTTCTAAAACTTATATGTATGGTGGCTGGGAATAAAATCTCGGATGAGTTCGAAAACTGGCCAAGTCGGCCCATTTAACAAAGAGTAACGTCCCTTTGATCGCTGAAAATGCCGATTATTGACCTTGTCATCACCGTAGCCCTTTCAGTTTTGATAGGTTTTTCTGAAACTTATACATGTATGTAAGGTGGCTGGGGATAAAATCTCGGATGAGTTCGAAAACCAGCCAAGCCGGCCCATTTATCATAGAGTAACGTCCCTTTGATTGCTGAAAATCCCGATTTTTGACCTTGTCATCACCGTAGCCGTTTCAGATTTGATCGGATATTTCTGAAACTTATATGTGAGGTGGCTTTGGATAAAACCTCGGATGAGATTGAATACCGGCCATGGTGGCCCATTCATCATAGAGTTACGTCCTTTTGATTGCTGAAAATGCCGATTTTTTTTACATTGTCATCACCGTAGCACCTTCAGTTTTGATCGGATCTATCTGAAACTTATATGTAAGGTGGCTGGTGATAAAACCTCGGATGAGTTCGAAAATCGGCCATGTCGGCCCATTTGTCATAGAGTAACATCCCTTTGATTGCTGAAAATGCCAAGTTTTGACCTTGTCATCACCGTAGCCCCTTCAGTTTTGATCGAATCTTTCTGAAACGTATATGTAAGGTGGCTGGGAATAAAACCTCGGATGAGTTCGAATACCGGCTAAGTCGGCACATTTATCATAACGTTACATGCCTTAAATATGATTGCTGAAAATGCCTATTTTCGACCTTGTCATCACTGCTGCCCCTTCAGTTTTGATTGGAGCTTCATGAACTATCAAACAAGTCAGACAGAAAAGCTCGGAGTAGTTTGAAAAGTTGTGAGGTTTGCTTATTTATCACAGAGTAACATCCCTTTGATTGCAGCAGTTAATTGCTTAATTTTGAACTTGTCATCACCATAGCCCCTTCAGTTTATATCGGATCTTCTTAGGAAGTCAGGAATAAAAGCTTGAATGAGTTTGAAAACCGGTGAGGTCCGCCTATTTATCATAGAGTTACATTCTACTTGATTTGCAGAAAATGCTTACCCTGTCACCAGTAAAGGTTGACACTTCCTGAAACTTTGAATCTATTAGCTCAGGTGCGCGATACAGGACCATCTTGGTCCTCTCGTTTACATTTCATATATGGATTCATTATGAAAAATAATTGACCCGTGTGTTTTACTCATTAGGATTATGCCCCTTTTTGGAGTTATGCTCCTTTGCAAAAATGGTATGAAATCTTGTTAGCAAGACATCTCAAAAACCATTAGAGTTATTGGGTTGAAGCTTTACAAACTGATTGAGGAAATGATTAATTTTTAAATAAAATCTGAATAGGTTTACTTAGTTACGGCCCTTTGAAACTTTGGGCGTTTTACGCTTGTTAGCAAGATATCTCACACACGTTTTAAGCTATTGCCCAGAAACTTTACAGACTGATTGGGGATGATGAGAAAATGAACTGATCAACTTTTGAAAAAAAAAATCAGATTTTTTTTCTTGACTTATGGACCCGTTGGAAATTTTGGACATTTTAAGCTTGTAAGCAAGATATCTTAAATGACTTGAGCTATTGCCCTGAATCTTTATAGCACTTTTGAACCGTGCATGCTAGGTTTTTGAAATTTCATATATGGATTCCAATAATCATTACGAAAAAACACGCCTATATAATTTTTACCCCCTTGAACCCCACGTTTATATAGTAAAACTGGGGTTTAGGGGGTATACCATATTTTTCTTATTTCTGCTCTTAAATATAGATTGTGGGTACTCGTTAGAACCACCTCACCGAGGCGGTTCTAACGAGTACCCACAATCTATATTTTGAGCAGAAATAAGAAATACAGTAAAATTCCTATATTAAGACCACCTTTGGGACTATTCAAAAGTGGTCTTTAAGACCACTTTTGAACAGTCCAAAAGGTTGTCTCATATTAGGAGACACTATGTGCAGAAAACACAAGGTAAGAATCACTGAAACCTTCTAAATATGCTTTTAAAACCAGATTTAGTCTAAATTATAGGTGGTCTTAATAGCGGAATTTTACTGTATATCAAAATTTTTCATCTTATTTTTTTTTTTTCGGCGATAAAGGTTACAAAGTATTTGTATAGGCGTGTTTTCATAATGTGACCCGTGTTTTTGCATCAAGATTATGCCCCTTTCTGGAGTTATGCCCCCCCCCCCTTTATTTCCTTTTTTTTTTCTTTTTTGATTTTGGTTTTACGGCCATTTCAAGATTATTACACTCATATCGAGCCGATCGTAAATCAGAGGTGTGCGAAAACCTGATTACCCGGAGAAAAACAACCTGACCTTCCGTTGCAGTACTTGGCGTCTCATATGTGACCCGAGCGAGGCTCGAACCCACAGCTGTGAGAGACCTGATGATTAAGAGTCAGTGCTCTTATTTCCTAGGCCACGGATGCCCGTGTTATGCCCCTTTGCAAAACAGAAATGCTACTCGTATTAAGTCTTGTAAGCAAGATACCTAAAAAAACATTAGCTATTGCGCTGAAACTTTACATACTGATTAGGGGTGATGAGAAGATGAACTGATTAACTTTCAAAAAAAAACATCTTATTTTTTTTTCTTGAGTTATTGTCCTTTGAAACTTTGGGCGTTTTAAACTTGTAAGCAAACTATCTCAAAAACGATTTGAATTATTGCTCTAAAACGGTACAGATTATACAGTGTTGACGGGCATTGCGAAAACATGCCTTTACAAATATATTGCTAATTTTTTGGCAAAAAGTTAGAAATTTAAGAAAAAAAATTGTGATATTTTTCTTATTTCTGCTGAAAACATAGATTGCGGGGACTCGATAGAACCGCTTCGACGAGGCGGTTCTATCGATTACCCACAATCTATGTTTTTGAGCAGAAATAAGAAAAATAATGTATACCCCCTTAAACCCCAGTTTTACTATATAAAAGTGGGGTATGAGGAGGTCAAAATTATATAGGTGTGTTCTCGTAAAGGGGACGTTAAACCCAAAATCCAACAAAAATCTATTACTTCCAGATATCTTTACACGAAATATGATCTCAAAATACATGAATTTATTCTGTTTTCAAATTATATGATTATTTTCTGAACTTCTTAAGAATTTATAATGAATAATTTAATAATATGATTCGTAATAGCAATAAATTACAAATTAAAAACATAAAAAATAAATTATTCGAACTTTGTTCCGATTCTCAGTTTTGCGCATGGGCAATTCCGGTGTAACAGTTTATCTTTAACCCCTGGGTAGCTTTACCCCCGAGGGTAAATATATCCCGGGATATCTTTACCCCCACCCTGGATATCTTGACCCCCGGGGGTAAAGATATCCCGGCTGGGATATCTTTAATATCCCGGCTGGGATATCTTTACCCCCGGGGGTAAAGCTAAACTGGCCAGGATATCTTTACCCCCACCCCAACTTTTGGGTATAAACTATTTTCTCAATGCCCAATTTCTTCTTTTATGTAACTGAAGTAAGATAGTAGACTCATAATCTTGCATTATCCCTGTCATTTTTGAGTGGCTGGGATATCTTGCCCCCCCCCCCCCCGGGGGGTAAAGCTAAAGTGGCCAGTATATCTTTACCCCCATCCCCACCTTTGGGTGTAAACTATTTTGTTAATGCCCAATTTCTTTTTTCTATATATGAAACTGAAGCAACATAGTGGACTCGATGTTTCACTTAAACATTTTTGTTATTTTTATGCGCTGTTAACCCTTGTCCTGGTGATCCCGGATATGCCTTTTCTTTGAAACAATGTAGATCCAGATCAGATGGCTTCTGACGAAGCCATCTGATCAGGATCTACATTGTTTGCCATTCAGATTGTGAATTTGTTGCAATAATTTGCATCAAGTAATCTGATTGGCTGATAATCGGTAGTGGGTATGGCATATATGAATATTCAGCAGGACAAGGGTTAAACAACGACTCAAAGATACATTCATCCAGAACTGTCAGAAACACCAGGCCAACTGGCCCATCTGTTCTACAGCATATAAATAATACATACAATAGATGTGACATCAGCGGACTGATGTAAGCTACAAATACAAAATACATAATTATTTGTTATTACACATAACACAGTACAATAATTATTGTAACTGAATAATGGATATGTAAATCATAAAAATGACCTTGGAGAAGGTACATATTGAAGAATGAAGGAACATGTAAAGACATACTGTTCCCTAGATTTAAAGGCCTTAAAGACATAAAGTGATAATTTTCTTATTAGATGTTTAGAATCCGAAGCAAACAATTCAATTAATTTATACATATTGGGTCTTGACTGAAAATATCTAGGTATGAGCGAGTTTCTTAAGTCAATATATCTTGTACATTCGAGTATAAAAATCAAATTCATCTTCTAATTTTCCACAAGTTGAACAAAGTCTATTTTCAAAAGGAATAGCGTTTGGTTTGGCCCACATCCCAACTTCAACCTCTAACCTATGTGACGAAAGCCTTAATCTCGTAAGGGCAAATCGAAATTTTTCTGTGGTAATATTGTCTAAGTAATTTTTATAACCAAAAATATTAAAGTTTCTATAAAATAAAGCACGGGAAGATTCCTTGTTTCAGTCATGACACTAATAGAACTACCCTTAGTAAGAAAAATGACGATATTATAGAGGCATATGACTGTTTAATATCTTCATTTTGTTTATTTTCTCAGTCAACACCTTTGTTACGAGCCAGGCGTAGCAGAAAGAAAAAGCAAAGAAGCCTTTTGGAAAAATTTAACAAAATTTATTTACAAGTTACCTTTAACCTGTAGAAGTAAGAAAATTAAATGTACTTAGCTCTGAATTAAATATCCTGAATGAATCTATTTTCCTTGATCCCACAGAATTCACAGTCCAAAATGAAAAACAATATCCTTTAACAATCCAACACAGAATTTAGAAATAACTTTTCTTTTAAGCCCAAACTTCAAACTCCAAAGTCTGACTCAATGAGAAAAAATCAAGCTCTTTTATAGACCCTAAGATTTCTCTAGAATGTTCCACAGGGCCGTGGAATAAGATGATGTAATTTTCTAAAAATAATGCAAACCTGAACTTTCTGGAAGGTTCTGAAGTACTTTTCCTTGTAAACATGTTTACAAAAATGAAATTAATCTGTGACTCAGTTTTCTAAAATCTTCTATAAGAAGATTAACAAGATATTTATAGTACTATTAGGTCAACAGTGGGGTGAAAGTGGGAAT
Organism: Lucinisca nassula; assembly: GCA_963580285.1. Lineage (NCBI taxonomy): Eukaryota > Metazoa > Mollusca > Bivalvia > Lucinida > Lucinidae > Lucinisca > Lucinisca nassula. The sequence continues at coordinate 104,361,803 of OY757011.1, forward strand.
CAGAAAAATTAATTCTTATGCATAACACCTTGCTTATGACAATCTTTCATAATCTTGCGTTATCCCTGTCAGTTGTGAGTGGTGGTGGTATTGTTGGCGGGTGGCAATGCGGGGGTGAAGATATCCCGGCTGGGATATCTTGCCCCCCCCCCCCGGGGGTAAAGCTAAACTGGCCAGGATATCTTTACCCCCATCCAAACTTTTGGTATTAACTATTTTCTCAATGCCAAATTTGTTCTTATAATTATGTAACTGAAGTAAGATAGAGACGCAATGTTTCACTTTAACATTTTTTGTTTCAAGCATGACTCTGACTAGCAGCAAAACCCTTAGTAAGAAATATGACCATATTATAGAGGCAAATGACTATTTAACCCAGACATGCACATTTCTCAATAATGGAAGGTACATCTGATGTCCAATGGTTTATGGTTGACATTACGTTACCACAAGCGAGCCTGCATGAATCAGGATTTCACACCTCTACCATTGCTCATGGGTAGGGGTAAAGATATCCCGGCTGGGATACCTTCACCCCCGGGGGGCGCAAAATATCCCGACTGGGATACCTTCGACCCCACACTCCCAGTATTTCGAAAAACCCAAAACAAGCACACTTATACCATATAAATTGCATGAATCAGTTTTTCACAACTTCTACCATTGCTCATCTGTGGGCTGCAGATATTCCGGCTGGGATAGCGTGACCCCTCCCCCAAAATCCAAGCACACTTCTCACAAATGGAAGGTACTACTGATGTCCAATGGTCTATGGTTGACATAACACTACCACAAGCTAGCTTGCATGAATCAGGATTTCACATCTCTACCATTGCTCATGGGTGGGGGTAAAGACATCCCGGCCGGGATTCCTTCACCCCCGGGGGGGGGGGGGGGGGAGGCGGGTATAAACTATCCTGGCTGGGGTAGGGTTGGGGGGCAAAATATCCTGGCTGGGATACCTTCACCCCCATCCTTCCAGCATTTCAAAAAAACATAACAAGCATAATTAAACCATACAGCTTGCAAGAATAATTTTTTCACATCTTATACCATTGCTCATGGCTGGGGGTGAAGATTTCCTGGCTGGGATAGGGTGACCCCCCTACACGCCCCCAACAAATCAAGACTTTGGAAAACCCAGACAAGCACACTTCTCAACAATGGAAGGTACTACTGATGTCCAATGGTCTATTGTTGAATTAACATTACCACAAGCTAGCTTACATGAATCAGGATTTCACACCTCTACCACTGCTCATGGGTGGGGGTAAAGATATCCCGGCCGGGATACCTTCACCCCCGGGGGGTATAAAATATCCTGGCTGGGGTAGCTTGACCCCCACCCTTCCAGCAATTCGAAAAACACAAACAAGCACACTTATACTATATAGCGTGCATGAATCAGTTTTAACAACTTCTACCATTGTGCATAGGTGGGGGTGAAGATAGTGTGACCCCGCCCCAAATCCAGACTTTGGAAAACTCAAACAAGCACACTTCTCAACAATGAAGGTCCAATGGTCTATGATTGACATAACATCACCACAAGCTAGCTTGCATGAATCAAGATTTCACATCTCTACCATTGCTCATGAGTGGGGATAAAGATATCCCAGCCGGAATACCTTCATCCCCGGGGGCAAAATATCCCAGCTGGGATAGCTTGACCCCCACCCTTCCTGCATATCGAAAAACCCAAACAAGCACACTTATACCATATAGCTTGCATGAATCAGTTTTTCACAACTTCTACCATTGCTCATAGGTGGGGGTGAAGATATCCCGGCTGGGATAGTGTGACCCCACCCCACCCCACAACCAGACTTTGGAAAACCCAGACAAGCACACTTTTCAACAATGGAAAGTACTACTGATGTCTAATGGTCTATGGTTGACATGACACTACCACAAGCTAGCTTGCACGAATCAGGATTTCACATCCCTACCATTTGCTCATGGGTGGGGGTAAAGATATCCCGGCCTGGGGTAGCTTGACCCCCACCCTTCCAGCATTTCGAAAAACCAAAACAAGCCCACTTATACCATATAGCCTGCATGAATCAGTTTTTCACAAATTCTACCTTTGCTTATGGGTGGGGTTTTGTTCAAACATCGCTTTTTGAAGCATCTGATCTGACCCCACACTGTTTGCAATTTTTGGTTTCTCATCGGAAATGGGATGAATGTATGGTTCAGCATGAACTTAGGATAATGAAAGAGCAGACAAAAGAACTGTATCTGGAGTTATATTCAACAACGATATAGAGACGGCCCCTGCCCATTGGCGCTTGAAGAAATTGATGGGCTGCATGATGCTTTCACACCGAGCTGAAACCAACAGCACACAAGTACTGGTAAACCGCTGAAAGATTGTCATAAGCAACATTTTGGATAAGAAAATATACAAAAAGAAGTTATTAAATAATCATTTGCCTCTATAATATGGTCATATTTCTTACTAAGGGTAGTTCTATTAGTCCGAGTCATGATTGAAACGAAAAAAGTTAAAGTGAAACATCAAGTCCACTATCTTTCTTCAGTTACATACAAGAAGAAATTGGGCATTAAGAAATAGTTTACACCCAAAAGTTGGGGTAGGGGTAAAGATATCCTGCACAGTTTAGCTTTACCCCCGGGGGTAAAGATATCCCAGCCAGGATATCTTTACCCCCGCCTTTCCACTCACCACCACCACCCATTTCACAGGGATAATGCAAGATTATGAAAGATTGTCATAAGCATCATTTTGAATAAGAAAATATACAAAAAGAAGTTATTAATAATCATTTGCTTCTATAGTATGGTCATATCTCTTACTAAGGGTAGTTCTATAAGTCCGAGTCATGATTGAAACAAAAAATGTTAAAGTGAAACATCAAGTGCACTATCTTGCTTCTCTTACATATAAGAAGAAATTGCGCATTAAGAAACTAGTTTATACCCAAAAGTTGGGATGGGGGTAAAGATATCCTGGCCAGTTTAGCTTTACCCCCGGGGGTAAAGATATCCCAGCCGGGATATCTTTACCCCCGCCTTTCCACTCACCACCACCACCCATTTCACAGCTGACAGGGATAATGCAAGATTATGAAAGATTGTCATAAGCAACATTTTGATAAAGAAAATATACAAAAAGAAGTTATTAAATAATCATATTTCTTACCAAGGGTAAGAAATTTTTGTCCGAGTCATGATTGAAACGAAAAATGTTAAAGTGAAACATTGAGTCCACTATCTTGCTTCAGTTACATATAAGAAGAAATTGGGTATTAAGAAAATATTTTATACCCAAAAGTTGGGGTGGGGGTAAAGATATCCTGGCCAGTTTAGCTTTACCCCCGGGGGTAAAGATATCCGAGCCAGGATATCTTTACCCCCGGGGGTCAAGATATCCAGGGTGGGGGTAAAGATATCCCGGGATATCCTTACCCCCGGGGATAAAGCTACCCCTGAGTAGCTTTACCCCCGGGGGTTAAGCTACCCAGGGGTCAAGATAAACTTGGACACCGGAATTGTCATGCGCAATGTAGTAATTCTAATTTTGCGCAACAAAGTGGGAATTCCTGCTTTGCGCAGGACAAAATTTTGGAATTGTTCCATAAATCCTACTTTTCACAGATATAGTGGGGTTTAGATGATATAAATCGCCTAGACAATTCGCCTGACATATCAAGCAAATTGTCTTGTATATGAATATATCTGTTTGTTTTTATATTTTAAGTGATTACTTTCAATTTCAGGGTAAGTGCTCGCTGATTGAATGCAAACCTATAAAGACTACATAAAATGTTTGACCAGAACTATGGAATGGTGTTTGTGCTGGCTGACTTATTTTCAAGGTAGGATTTGTTTTTGTAGACTTGTTGCATGTTGGCTCAGAAATATGTGATTAAGGTAAACTGTCCCTACCGCCGTTTGACCATATTTATGTTGGATGAACCGTTCTACTCCATTGTTTGTGGGTCCATTTACAACATTCTTAAGATTTATTTGTTTGATTTGAGGTTTAAAGTACCCGTCAACACTATTTAGGTCATTTGAAGACGTTGAATCCAAGTTTGTGGGATGAAATGACATCCCCATCGCAGAACTCAGTGAAACCAAGTGTTATTTGCATGGACCGTCCGACTCGCACCACTTTGCCTGGGCAGACTTAAACCATCTAAGCGGTTTACCAGTATTTATGTGCTGTCGGTTTCATCACGCAGCCAAGTCTATTAATTCAAGCACCGATGGCTTTCTTATAGCTCAGTGGTTAGCGTCTTCGACCTATGATCCAGAGGTTGTGGGTTCGAATCCGGCCACCGAAGCGATTTATGTCTATGGGGAAGACATGCAATGCCACTGCCCCACTCCACCTAGGTGTAAATGGGTAGCAGTGGTAAAAATAAAAGATATGGAAAAAGAAGCTTGCAATGCCACTGCCCCACTCCACCCAGGTGTAAATGGGTAGCAGTGGTAAAAATAAAAGATATAGAAAAAGAAGCTTTATTTAACATCACATATATAATCTCTATAGGACTTTCATTACGATAACACACCCGTGCGGCATAGTGCAATTTTTCACATCTCCAAAATGGCCATTTTTCTGATGAAAATCCGTGATATTTTTCTTATAAATACTGCGAACATAGGATGTGGGTGCTCGTTAGAACCGCCCCATTGGGGCGGTTCAAACGAGTACCCACAACCTATGTTTTGGAGCAGAAATAAGAAAAATAATGAATACCCCCGGAAACCCCAGTTTTCTCCATGTAAAGTGGGGTTTAGTGGGGTCTTCATTTCACGGACTTGTTCACGTGATGTTTTGCGACAAACAAAGTATCCTTTAACGAATGCTTACTTGCCTTCTTTCATTACGATAACACACCCGTGTGACACAGTGCATTTTTTCACATCTCTATAATGGCTACTTTTCTGATGAAAATCGGTGATATTTTTCTTATTTTTACTGCAAACATAGGTTCTGGGTGCTCGTTAGAACCGCCTCGATGAGGCGGTTCTAACGAGTACCCACAACCTATGTCTTAGAGCAGAAATATAAAAATTAATGTATACCCCCATAAACCCCAGTTTTCTCTATATAAAGTGGGGTTTAAGGGGGTCTTTATTTCACGGACTTGTTCACGTGATGTATCTTCCTAGGTCTACCCCTGATAATGAGAGTTTCTGCAAAGGCAGCGCCTAGTACCATTTTCACGCATTTGGTATGGCGCGGCCAGGGATCGAATCCATGACCTCCCATTCAAGAAGCGGAAGCTCTACCACTTAGCTATCGGGGCCGGTACTGAGCTAACGGAGCCGGTATAAAAGTCACTGCCTCCCTTTCGCGCGCGTGATAACATCGTGAATGAGTGTTCGCGAGCGATTCAAATACTCTTGAAGCTTTCATCGCAATCGATCAAAAACTAAGATGTGCCTAGATATTTTTGATTTAATATAACGGGGATTCTCAGGATTTCTTGTCGTTCTAATCTGATGCTTTGTTCCACAACTCTTTACCTGTGTCTTCACTATTTCTAAACGTTATTTAGAAGCCTCTGTGGCGTAGTGGTTACGGTACTCGCCTTGTAAACAAGGGGTCGCAGCTCGATCCCGGATTTCTCCAGACTTTCGGATGAGTCTTTAAACCGAGGTCCCGTCTCCGTATAACCTTTGCTGTTGGGGGGACGTAAAACTCTAACACTCACTCACTTGACGTTATATATAACAGGAATGACTTTCATTATTGTGAATTTTTGTCGATCTGTAAACTCAGGCGAATCACTCACAAACTGCAGTAAGCCCGAAGGGAAGGGCTTTATGCCAAAATGCCACGGCGGAATGATGATTATTATTCCATAAGAAGCTACCATCATTGAAAGAAACCCAAGCGAAAAAAAAAAAAAAAAAAAAAAAAAATCGTAAAGTCTTTAACTAGGGCTAGGGGTTAGAATTTAGGACACAGGACACCATTGCAATACTACGGAACCCGGGAAGGGACATGATTTTTTATTTTTATTATGTTGTGCGAACAAGATAATATCTTGAGCGGACAAGATATTATCTTGTGCGGACAACATAATATCTTGTTCGCACAACATATTATCTTGTGTGCACAAGATATTAAGTTGTGCGAACAAGATATTATCTTGTCCGCACAAGATAATATCTTGTCTGCACAACAAAGATCTTGTGCGGACAAAATATTTTGTGCGCACAAGCTATCTTGTCAAGATATTATCTTGTTCGCACAATTTAATATCTTGTCCGCACAAGATATGTTGTGCAAACAAGATAATATCTTGTCCGCACAAGATAATATCTTGTTCGCACAACTTCCCAAGCTCTATGTTGTGCAAACAAGATTATATGTTGTGCGAACAAGATAATATCTTGTCCGCACAAGATATTAAGTTGTGCAAACAAGATATTATCTTGTCCGCACAAGATAATATGTTGTCCGCACAACATAAATTATGTTGTTCGCACAAGATAATATCTTGTCTGGACAATATATTATCTTGTTCGCACACGTTTATATCTTGTTCGCACAACATATTAAAAAAAAATTATGTCCCTTCCCGGGTTCCGTACAATACTGGGTTAAGATTTTTCAAATGCTTATGTTTGATTGTTTGTTTTGTTTGATTCGAGGTTAAACATCCACTGACTGTATATGGTATTTTTGAAGACTTTGCTTCCGATTTTGTAGGACTTTTACCCGACATTGAGATGAAATGACATCTCAAACCCTGCCGCCCAATGTAACCAATAGGGTTTGTAAGCATGGACGTTCCGACTCGCACCGCTTTGCCTGGGCAGGCTTATATTCTCAAAGCGGTTTACCAGTACTCGTTTGCGGTCGGTTTCAGCTCTGCGTGGAGATATCATGCAGCCCATCTATTTCTTCAAGCCCGGATGTGGTGATGGTGTGTGCGTGTGTGTGTGTTGGGGGGGGGGGGGGGGCTATTTAAATTTTTATAAATTGACATTCACCCATCACAAAGTATTCATATATAGAACTTGAGTACCTTTGTGGGTCTTCTTAGATTTCAACGGTTTTCTTAGACTTCAAAAGAACACATCATGACTTCATGCCTGAGGGTGGGACTTGTGTCAAAATCTAGGACATATAAATCTGACCGCACACGAGTACTGGTAAACCGTTTGGAGGATCTAAGCCTGCCCAGGCAAAGCGATGCGAGTCGGACCGTCCATGCTTAAAAACCCTATTGGTTACATTGGGTGACAGGGCTTGAGATGTAATTTCATCTCGATGTCGGGTAAAAGCCCAACAAAATCGGAAGCAACGTCCCCAAAATGACCCATACAGTGTTGACGGAGACGTTAAACTTCGACGCTGTTGACGTAAGTTCGTAAACAATGGCATAATTCGCGGGTCCTTAACGCTGTCTTTGACGTCGCGTTTTATGACTACCTGTCGCTGTGTGCAATAGATCTGAGATTGGTCAACTGACTACCACTGGCCATTAAGTTTAAACGCGCAAACTCTATTGATATTGGTCACAGGATAATGGATATTCATAAAAAAACTGCATTGCGGTTGGTCACTTGACTGTCACAAACCAAAAAAGTCAAAACGCTTAAACTGTATTGCTATTTGTCGCTTGACTGTCCCAAACCAATAAAGTTCTTCTAAACCACTGATCGGATTTTGACCAAACTTCACAGGAATGATACTTTGGTGGTTCCCTTTCAACGTTGTTCAAATGGTTCCGGTTCGTTGCACATCCAGGTCATAGGAGCTAAAATAGATTATCTTTACTGAAAACTTAAAAAAAAAATTCTTTTAATCTGTAACCGCATGGCTTGGTCGAGGTCTTTGATATTTGTTATGAAGCTTCATCTAGTTGACCTCTTATCAAGATTGTTCAAATTATAGCTCTGGGGTCAAAAATACCCCCGCCCCGGGTCCCTTTGATTTTCATAGGCTTATATAGGGAAAATCGTTAGAAAATCTTCCCTGAAACCGCAAGGACCAGGCCTTTGGTATTAGGTATGAAGCTTCATCTAGTGGACTTCTACCAAGATTGGTGAAAATTATAGCCCTGGGGCCAAAATGCCCCCACGCCGGGCCCCTTTGGTTTTACATAGACTTACATATGGAAAATCTTTAAAAATATTCTTCCCTGAAACTAAAAGGCCCAGGTCTTTGATATTTGGTGTGAAGCTTCATCTAGTGAGCCTCTATCAAGATTGTTCAAATTATAGCCCTAGGGCCAACAATCTCCTACCCCGGGACCCTTCGGTTTTACATAGACTTATAAAGGAGAATTCTTTTAAAATCTTCTTCTCTGAAACTGCAAGGCCCAGGCCTTTGATATTTGGTATGAAGCTTCATCTAGTGGACCACTGCCAAGATTGTTCAAATTATAGCCATGGGCCAAAAGTCCCCCCTTGCCGGGGCCCTTTGGTTTTACATAGACTTAAGTTTGTCTTGGAGTTTTTGTGTCGCTTGTGTTATTTTATTATGGATAGCCTCCATTTTGTGGGAAAGTGACTGTCCTTTTGGCTTTTCGCTGTTGATGTTTCCATTAGGGTCTGATATTTCATGTTTGTGTTTGTTTCCATTTGGTGTATTTGATGGGAGCTGTGGGTTAATTGTATCGATTCCTGATCAGTGCCTCTACTGCTACTTCTTATATAGCGAAAATATTTGAAAATCTTCTCTTAAACCGCAAGGCCCAGGTCTTTGATATTTGGTGTGAAGCTTCATCTAGTGGACCTCTATCAAGATTGTTTAATTTATAGCCCTAGGGTCAAAAATGCCCCTGCTCTGGGGCCCTCTGGTTTTTTCATAGGCTTATGTAGGGAAAATTTTCTTCTCTGAAACCGCAAGGCACAGGTTTTTGATATGTGGTGTGTGGCTTTATCTGGTGCACCTCTATCAAGATTGTTTGTTATATCCCTTGGACCAAAAATGCCCCCCGCCCCGGGGCCCTTTGGTTTTACATTGACTTATATTAGGAAAATGAAAAAAAATCTTGTTCTCTGAAATCGCAAGTCCCAGGTCTTTGATATTTGGTGTGAAGCTTCATCTAGTGGAACTCTGACAAGATTGTACAAATTATAGCCATAGGGCCAAAAATGCCCTCCGCCCGGGGCCCTTTGGTTTTACATAGACTTATATTAGAAAAATCTTTTAAAATCTTATTCTCTGAAACCGCAAGGCCCAAGTCTTGGATATTTGGTGTAAAGCTTCATCTAAAGGACCTCTATCAAGATTGTTAAATTTATAGCCATAGGGTCAAAATGCCCCTGACAGCGGGTCCTTTGGTTTTACGTAGTCTTATATAGGGAAAATATATAAAAATCTTCTTTTCTGAAACGAAAAGGCTCAGGTCTTTGATATGTGGTATGAAGCTCTGTCTAGTGGATCTCTATCAAGATGGTTCAAATTATAGCCCTGGGTCCAAAAATGGGCCCACCCTGTTTCCCACTGGTTTTACATAGACTTATATTCGGAAAACCTTTGAAAATCTTCTTGTCTGAAACCAGAAGGCCTAGGTCTTTGAAATTTGGTATGAAGCTTGTCTTGTGGATTTCTACCAAGATTATTCAAATTATAGCCCTGGGGCCAACATGGACCTGCTCCGGGGCCCGCAGGTTTTATATAGACTTATTTTAGGAAAAATGTTCTTGTCCGAAACCAGAAGGCTCCGGTCTTTGATATTTGGTTTGAAGCTTCATCTTTTAGACCACTAGCAAGATTATTCAAATAATAGCCCTGGGATCAATAACGGCTCTCCTCGGTGGCCCAATTGTTACCCTATGGATCAGGTGAGCGATCCAGGGGCATCATGGCCCTCTTGTTGATAATAAAATTGCCATGTTGTGATTTGTACTGTATATCATAATTCATTTTTTATGCTAAAAAAGTTATGTATTTAAGAAGGTACTACAAAAATATACTTAAAACGCGAAATTACTATGGGAAAATGCAAAGACGACACTGTGTCGGGCCGGAAATTGAAAATGGTAGGGTCAGTGTTTCAATTTCTGTTTTGTTCTTTAAATAATGGTAGAGTCTGAGTGTGTGTATGTGTGTGTGTGTGGGGGAGGGGGGGGGGGGCTGAAGCAGGGTCGGTCGGGTTAGTGGAACACGGCTGTTTTCATGCCACCAGAATCAAAGATTCGGGGGTATATAGATTTTGATCTGTCTGTCTGTCTGTTTCTGTTTCTCTGTCTGTTTGTTTGTCCGCATAAACCTTGACATTAGGCATACTTTAAAGTGGTAAAAGATTGGGCTTTCAAATTTCACATGTGCATTCCTTATCACAAGACATTTCAAATGATACCATAAACTTTGACCTCGTGACATTGACATTTGACCTTTTGACCTCCTTTTTAAAACATTAACATTGGCCATAACTTTCGATTGGTAAGTGGTAGTGCTTTCGTATTTCACATATGCATTTCTTTTTTATTTACAAGCCCTTTCTAGTGGTACCATAATGTTTGACCTCATGACTTAGACTTTGCCGTTTTACCTACTTTCTAAAAACTTTAACATTGGCCATAACTTTCGATTGGTAAGTGGTAGAGCTTTTATATTTCACATGTGCATTCCTTGTCACAATCCCTTTCTAGTGGTTTAATAATGTTTGACCTCGCGACCTTGACCTTTATGTGTGACCTACTTTTATAAAACCTTTAACATTTGCCATAATTTTCGATTGGTATGCGGTAGGGCTTTTATATTTCACATGTGCATTTCTTATCACAAGACCTTTCTAGTTGTACCATAACTTTTGACCTCGAGACCTTAGCCTTGATGTTTGACTTACTTTATAATAAAAACTTTAACATTGGCCATAACTTTCAATTGGCACCGGCCCCGATAGCTCAGTTGGTAGAGTGTCCGCTCCGGGGAACGGGAGGTCACGGGTTCGATCCCGGGCCGCGGCGTACCAAAGTCGTTAACAATGGTACTAGCTGCTTCTCGCTTGGCACTCAGATTTACGGGGTAGAGCTAGGACTGGTCGACCCAGTGTCAGGATAATGTGACTGGGTGTGGTATCATGTAATGTGTCTGGGACATGATACTTCAGTGAGGCAGCACTATAAAAGTGAGCATTGAGCTCCCTGTCGCAACCAGACACCGTCGTGATATGACTGAAAAATTGTTGAAAGCGACGTTAAACCCGAATTCACACACACACACACATACACACACACACACACACACACACACACACACACACACACACACGCACGCACGCACGCACGCACGCACGCACGCAACTTTCGATTGGTAAGGGGTAGGTCTTTCATATACCACATGTGCATTCCTTCACACAAGCCCTTTCTAGTGGTAACATAATTTTTGACCTCGTGACCTTGACCTTGATGTTTGACCTAATTTTAACAAAATTTGGCCATACCTTTCGATTGCTTGCTGATACTGCTTTCATATTTAACATGCGCTGCCGGAGGCATTATTGTTTCACAAACACATATTGTTTGAGGCCTCTATTTCGCAGTCAGAACAATGAAAAACCCCTAGACTCAATAGAAATTACTGAGGTAAAAGTTTTGAAAAGTATAAAAGAACTAACAAAAAGGCAGACCCCAGGGCCCTGACCAAATTTACCACATCCTTCTAAAGGAAACCAGTTCAGCACAAGCCTCACTTCTACCATCCATTTTCAAAAAAACAAAGTCTCTTGAAAAATCATTCTTACCAAGCAGCAGGAAATAAGCCAACGTTAGTGCTTTTTTAAAAGTGGTGACAGGAAGTTTGCTAAAAATTACAGGCCAATTAGTTTGATATCTGTTCCATGTTAGAAATGCACTTGTAGACCATGTGGCAAAGAATAAGCTTCAGCATGTGTCATTACTAGCAGATCGTGCATTACTCAGTTGCCATAGACAACGGTGAAGATGTCGGCGTCATTTTCCTGGATTTTAAGAAAGCGTTTGACAAGGTATCGCACGAACGCATTCTTAAAAAGCCTATGCTTGGATAAAAGAATTTCTAGCAAATCGAAGGCAAAGGGTAGTAGTGAACGGTCGATGCTCTGAATGGTCAAATGTAACCTCCGGTATACCCCCAGGGCTCTGTTTTAGGGCCAATATTATTTGTGATTTTCATAAATGACATGCCGGATGCTATCGCATGTTGTATAAAGCTATATGCTGACGATGCAAATATATGTAATAGTGTCAAATACATAGCCACTATGTTAGAAAAACCTGTTATCAACTCCGAAGAGTGGGCCCTTGACTGGGAAATGTTTTTAACTTTGGTAAATGTAACCATGTCCATATTGGATCACACGGCCAAAGTTTTAGATACTAGGACTGTTCAAATATGAATGCAAGTAGAACGTTTTCTCATGCACTAATGCGAAAATCACCTGGAAATAAATGTCACAGCGTAGAAAAACATTTTATCTATACATTGATACCAAACCTGTTAAAATCCGTGCACTTTAGCCATGTATATCGTTCGATAAACACTGTCTACTCTTGTATACTAATACAAAACATGGTTGGAAGAAGGTCAGAGTATGCCGTTGAAATACGGTCCTATATTAAGAATCGTTGTATTCTTGGTATACGGTGCAAAGCCATTTTTGTTGAAATATGTTCGGTTTATGGGCATAATAAAATGTCTTTTCCGACAGTTTTTCGTTGGTGTAAGAAATTCAGCTGTGGACTAGGCTCAACAGAAGATGCACCACATGATCGTCGGCCGAAAAGAGCAACATCTGCCAAGATGGTTGCTAGAGTGAAAGAAATAGGTGATACCGATGCACGATACACCACTAGGCAAGTGGCTAGTATGGTTGGCATCTCATTAGGAGCAGCTCATACAATTCTGAAACGGGATTCGAAAATGAGAAAGATCTGTGCTAGATGGATTCCCCATCTGTTGACAGATGAGCAGAAAAAGATACGCGTTCAGTGCGCTAAAAAATTGCTTGAAAAGTTTCCAAATTACAATGCACGGTCTTTCGCTAATGTCGTCACAGGTGACGAGACATGGGTTCACGTTTTTTTGAGCCAAAACGAAAGATTCAGAACACAATATGGGCAACAAAGTTTTTCAAAAGACCATGGATTGCAAAGCGGACCATGAGCGTTAAGAAGGTAATGTATGCCATATTCTTTTCAAATCAGGGCCCTGCTATTCAGGTTGCTGTGCGTTCAGGCAAATCTGTAAATGCGAAGTTTAACAAGAATAAAGTTCTTCGAAAATTGAAGAAATATTTCAAAGAACGAAGACCCGCAACTGGTTTGGCCAATGTCAGATTGCTACATGACAATGCGTCATCGCACAATGCGTTCATTGTGCAAGACTATCTGAAGCAGGAAAAGGTTGTTGAACTCCCTCACCCCCGTATTCCCCTGACCTTTCCCCGTGTGACTTTTTTTTGTTCTCGCGGCTGAAAAAAATCCTTCCTGGTCGAAAATTTGTACAGCGCAAACACCTCGGTTCTGCAATATTCCAGTGCCTTCATAGTATACCTCGAAAAGACTACCAAAATGCATTCAATGATTGGATCAGAAGACTGAAAGTTTGTATATCTGTTAAAGGGGAATACTTTGAAGGGACAAAATAATTTTTCATTGAAATCTATCACGAAATCATTTTTATGTGCTTAATTGCATTCATATTTGAACAGTCCTCGTTTCTGATGAATACTAGTGGTGAATTAAGTAAAATACAAAAGGTGTCATCTTAGAAAGATTTTGGCGTCATTATGGCTAATATGCTTCTATTCAGAGAACACATTGCCAAACAAAGTAGGAATAGTTAAAAGAAATCTTGGCCTTAAATCCAAAACATTTGAATTCATGGACATGTAAATGTTTTTTGAATCTGTACAAATCCATTGTTAGACCCCATTTGGAGTATGCAACGGTGGTTTCGTCCCCCATTTAAAAACGGGCATTATATCATTTGAAAACGTTCAACGCCGCACGACCCGCCTAGTTAAGTCAATAAGGCATCTCAGTTATCCAGAGAGGCTTAGTCAGGCCTCAGATTCTATGACGGTTCCAGCGTCAAGGCTTACGGGGAATTATAGAGAATTTAACTTTATGTAATGTTGGTTGACGGCTGATGCTCTATCTCCAGTTCGGCCCTTCGATGTCTAACTGTTGGTTTTCTTTCGCTCCAGCATTTCAGTGAGTCCTCATCGTTGTTTCATCTCTGTGGTTGATTGATTTTTGTGTTCACGAAGATATTGCACTGATGAGTTAGGAGGCATTCATGCAGACCCAACAAATTATTTGTCAAAATCGTGACGGAAGTAAGGGTGAGGATTGTGGCCACGTAAAATCGATTTAAGCCCCCAGTGGAATTTGTTTCACTGACCGTTCCAAGGCGGTTCTTCTTTCGCGGTTTATTTTTGTTATGGCTTATCTTTGAGGGTGTGCATATAGCTTTTATTATTTTGCTTTGGGGGTTTCCATTAAGGTCTAGTTGTTTCATGTTTGTGTTTCTCGAGATGGGAGCTGTGGGTTATGGTCATTGCCTTTACTTCTATTTAGAAATCTTGGTCTTCCAACACTCGAGTATTGAAGAGATCGTGCGGATATGATACAAGTTAATATAATTTTCAATGTCATTGACAATTTGGATACAGATATATTCTTTGCTATGGCTACAGCAAGATCAACATCTTTACTATGGCTACAGCAAGATCAACATTCTTTACTATGACTACAGCAATATCAACATCTTTACTATGGCTACAGCAAGATCAACATCTTTACTATGGCTACAGCAAGATCAACATCTTTACTATGGCTACAGCAAGATCAACATCTTTACTATGGCTACAGCAAGATCAACATCTTTACTATGGCTACAGCAAGATCAACATCTTTACTATGGCTACATCAAGATCAACATTCTTTACTATGGCTACATCAAGATCAACATTCTTTACTATGGCTACAGCAAGATCAACATTCTTTACTATGGCTACAGCAATCAACAAGAGGCCACTCAAAGAAAGTGTTCAAAAACACTACAGATTAAAGATTAGAGCAAAGGTATTAAGCAATAGGGTAGTAAATGCATGGCATATTCTCAGTGAAAACATAAATGCATGGCATATGCTCAGTGAAAACATAATTTCACCCTCACTCAATACGTTCATGTGCTGGAAAGGTCACCCGCATAAGTTTGAGACCGCATGTTATTCTGTAATTCCCCCATCTACCAGCCATAACCAGTGTTGAGAAGCGTCAGAAGAAGCCGAAGGCTTATCTATTGACGCCTTATTAATAGGGTTTACAGGTATTACTGCTGTGAACCAATTCTAGCTCTGGACTGTCTGTTGCAGATAGAGTAACAGAGGCTGGAGGAAGACTGCTCTGTTGGCGATGCCTAAGCTCCGGTGTTGAGCTGTTCGCGTTTCTGTTCAAATTCACTGATTCTATTACATTTATACATCTTACCAATAAATCCGTTGCGAATCAGACAAATAATGTGTTCAGACCGCATGAAGGACTCCAAAGTCATCAGTCCAACATCTCCGACAACAAAACCCTCTTCCTAAATGGGGAACAAGCTATTCAGATTATTATTATTATTATTGTCATTGACCAATAAGGATAACACACCCTTAGTGTATTGATATTGTTCTCATTAGTGTCAGTGAGCAATACCGATGACATACTCTTACTGTATTGATATTGGTCTCAGTATTGTCACTGACCAATAAAGATAACACACCCTTACTGTTTTGATATTGATCTTCTAACTGTCAATAACCAATAAAGAAAACACACCCTTACCGTATTTATATTGGTCTCAAAATTCCCACTGACGTATAAGAATAGCACACTCTTATTGTATTGATATTGGTCGCATTATTGTTAATGACCAATAAAGATAACACACCCTCACTGTATTGATATTGGTCACATGACTGTCACTGCTCGATAAAGATAACACATCCTTATTGTATTGATATTGGTCTCATGATTGTCAGCGACCAATAAAGATAGCACATGACTGTCACTGACAAATAACGACAACACATGCTTTCTGTATTGATATTGGTCCCATTATTGTCACTGACCAATAATGATAACACATCTTTATTGTATTTGATTTTGGTCTCATTATTGTCACTGGCCAATAGCGGTAACACACCCTTACTGTATTGATATTGGCTTCACTATTGGCACTGGTCAATAAAGATAGCACACCCTTACTGTATTGATATAGGTCTCGTTATTGTCACTGACCAATAAAAATAACACACCCTTATTGTATCTATATTGGTCTCATGATTGTCACTGACCAATAAAGATAAAACACTCTTACTGTATATATATAAAAATAGAAGTGAAGGTAATATTGATATTGGTCCCATGATTGTCTCTGACCAATAAAGATCACACACAGTTACAATATTGATAGTGGTCTCAAAACACACACTTCTGTATTCATAATGGTCTCATGTCGATCAATTAACAATTACGATAACATACCCTTACTGTATTGATATTGGATCATTTGTGTCACACACCAATTAAGATAACGCACTCTTAATGTATTGATATTGGTCACATGACTGTCGCTGACCAATGACGATAACACAAATTTATTGTATTGGTATTGGTCTCATGTTCGTCACTGACCAATAAAGATAACACACGCTTTCTTTGTTGATATTGGTCACGTGTTAGTCACTGACCAATAAAGATAACACACCCTTGCTGTACAGATATTGATGTTATGTATTTCACTTAAAAATAACGATAGCACACTCTTACTGCATTGATAAAGGTCTCATTATTGTTATTAACAACAAAGATAACAACACTATTTTTGTATTGATATCAGTTTCTCTGACCAATGAAGACAGAATCGATGTTGGTCTCATTATTGTCACTGACCAATAAAGATAATCTCGTATTATTGCTAACTAATCAAGGTAGCACACCTTACTTTGTTGATAGTGTTCTCATTATTGACCCGGAGCAATAAAGCTTAAATACGTTAACTGTATTGATATTGGTCTCATTTTGTCACTGACTAATAAAGATACCACATTGTTACTGTATTGACATAGGTCACATTATTATAGTTACTGACTAATATAGATAACACACTCTTACTACATTGATATAGGTAAAGACCAGTAAAGATAACAAATTTCTTACTGTATTGATATTGGTCTTATTATTGGCACTGACCAATAAAGATAACACAGCCTTAGGATTTGTTTCGTGCAAAATTTATGATAAACGCGATGACTTTGATTTTGAGATTGTAAATTTTCCTTTTTTGGATGGTGATGTTCCTCGTGCGCCATCCTATGGCGTTTATATTTCGCAATTAATTCGATTTGCTAGAGTGTGTAGTCATGTAACTGACTTCAACACTCGTAATAAATTATTAACGGCTAAACTCCTTAATCAGGGTTATCGGTACCATAAACTACGCAAAGCCTTTTCAAAATTTTATAGACGCCATTCTGATTTAATTTCAAAATTCAATATTGGACTTAAATCTCTTCTGCAACAAGGTCTATCGGAACCCGAATTTTATGGTGACTTAGTATATAAATTCAGAAAAATATATAACCGCAATGACTTCAGCACCCAATTTCGTAAAATCATTCTTCGATATAAAAAGATGGGGTACAACATGGATATTATACGACAGACTGCATGCATGGTAGTTAACCCAATCACGGTTGGCAACTTTGCTTCCCTCTTTAATTGCACGCCGGTGGGTCAGGCCTCAGATTCTATGACGGCTCCAACGTAAAGGCTTATTGAAAATTAAAGAGATAATGTTGGTTGGTGCCTGATGCTCTGTCTCTGGTCGGGCTCATCGGAGTCTAACTGTTGGTTTTCTTTTGCTCCAGCATTTCAGTGGTTTCTTGCTGTCGAGTCCTCACCGTTGTCTCACCTCTGTGGTCTTTGATTTCTGTGTTCACGGAGATGTTGCACTGATGAGTTAGGAGGCCTTCATGCGGACTGAACAAATTATTTGTCTTAATCGCGACGGAAGTAAGGGCGAGGATTGTGGCCACGTAAAATCGATTTAAGCCCCCCAGTGGAAATCTTCCACTGACCGGTCCAAGGCGGCTCTTCCGTGGCGACTTATTTATGTTGTTGTTTGTAACTTACTGTGTATATCACTTGTGTCTTTTAATTTTGGATGGCCATATGGCCATTTTGTGGGAAAGTAACTGTCCATATGGCCTTCCTTTGTTTAGGTTTCCATTATGGTCTGGTCGCTTAATGTTTGTATTTCTTTCCCTTTGGTGTCTTTTATGGATGGAGTAAGTTAATTGTATCAATTCCTGATCTTTGTTTTACTTTGTTTTACTTCTACTTTACTAAAAAATCCTACTGTATTGATATTGGTCTCATTATTGTCACTGACCAATAATGACAATACACTTTTGCTGTTTTGATATTGGTCTCAATATCGTCACTGACCAATAAATTTTAATAACACTTAAAATATTGTGAGAGGTCTCATTATTGTCACTGACCAATAAAGATAATACACACTTGGAGAAAAAATAAGAAAATGAATGTACAAGTTTTCTCTATATACAAGTTATCTCTATAATTTCCAGTTCTGTGGTGTATTCCTTGCTTCCAAAGGATAACCCTTTTATAGAACATAGTTGACGTCACAACAGCTGGTGTCTGGGAATATGTGGCGGCCGTCGTAAGTTTCCTTGCCCTACATCATAGGGTAGTTTATATTTTCTTGTCCTCTGGAATCATTGATTGAAAATTGGCCGAAACTAGCTAGAAAACATGTATTTGATATTTTCCAGTTCTGTGGTGCATTCCTTGCTTTCAAAGAATCACACTTTTATAGAACATATTTGACCTCACTACAGCAAGTCTGGCCCAGAAAACATGTGCACTTCATAATTGCCAGTTCTGTCATGTGTTCCTTGCTTCCAAAGGATAACCCTGTTATAGAACATATTAAAAAGGGGGCGTTCATCTCACAGACTTGTTCACGTGATGACAACCTTACTATATTGATATTACTCTTATTATTGTGACTGACAAATAAATGATAATAATGATTACCACTCTTAAAATATTGATAGATGTCTCATTATTGTCACTGAGCAATAAAGATAATACACACTTAACTGTAATGATATTGGTCTCATTTTGTCACTGACCAATAAATATATCAAAATCTTACTGGATTGATATTGGTCTCATTATTGTCACTGACCAATAAGATAACACATTGTTACTATATTGACATAGATTGCATTATAGTCACTGACCAATAAAGATATCACACTCTTATTGTATTGGTATGGGTCTCATTATTGTCACTGACCAATAAAGATAAAATCTTATTGTGTTAATATTGGTGTCATTATTTTCACTGACCAACAAAGATAAAACAACCTTCCTGTACATTTATTGGTCTCATTATTGTCACTGAACAATAAAGATAACACACTCTTTCTGTATTGATATAGATATCATATTTGTCACTGACTATCACTAACTACAAAAGCTAACACACCCATACTGTATTGATATTGGTCTCATCATTGTCACTGATCAATAAAGATAATACACTCATTCTGGTATGATATTGGTCTCATTATTGTCACTGATCAATAAAGGTAAAGCACTAATACTGTAATGATATTGGTCGTATTATTATCCCTGACCAACAAAGATAACGCACTCTTACTGTATTGATATAGGTCGCATTATTGTCACGGAATAAAACTAAACCTTACTGCATTGATGTTGGTCTCATAAATGTCACTGAACAATAAAGATAACCAATACGATAACACAACCGTGCGACTTAGTGCCTTTTCACGTCTCCAAAATGGCGACTTATGTAAGGAATATGATTTTTTCTCACATAGGTTGTAGGTGGTCCATAGAACCACTTCATTGAGGTGGTTCTAACGAGTACCCGAAGCCTTTGTCTTGGAGAAAAAATAAGAAAATCAGCGTACAAGTTTTCTCTATATTTCCAGTTCTGTGGTGTATTCCTTTCTTCCAAAGAATAACACTTACAGAACATATTTGACGTCACTACAGCTGATGTCGGGGAATGTGTGGCGGCCGTAAAAAGTCTGCCTGTCCTACATCATAGTGTAGTTTATATTTTCTTGTCCTTTTGGATCATTGATTCCATTATGGGATTTTGAAAATATTTGAGGGCACTGATGAGGCCTAATTGGCCGAAACTAGCAAGTGAGGCCCAGAAATCATGTACACTCCATATTTTCCAGTTCTTTGGTGTATTCCTTGCTTCCAAAGAATAACACTTTTATAGAACATATTTGACGTCACTACAGCTGATGTCTGGGAATGTGTGGCGGCCGTAAAAAGTCTGCCTGTCCTACATCATAGTGTAGTTTACATTTTCTTGTCCTTTAGGATCATTGATTCCATTGTGGAATTTTGATAATATTTGAGGTCACCGAATAGGCCTAATTGGCCGAAACTAGCAAGTGAGATCCAGAAAACATGTACACTTAATATTTTAGTTCTGTGGCGTATTCCTTGCTTCCAAAGTCATGGACTTGTTCACGTGATGACAACCTTAGTGTATTGATATTGGTCTCATTATATTCACTGACCAATAATGATAGTACACTTTTATTGTTTTGATATTGGTCTAATTATTGTCACTGACCAATAAAGATTAACACTCTTAAAATATTGAGAAGTCTCCGTGGTGCAGTGGTTATGCTACTCGCCTTATGTAGTATGTCTTGTACACCCTTGTAAACCAGGGGTCGCAGGATCGATCCCGGGCTTCTCCAGACTTTCGGATGAGTCTTTAAACCGAGGTACTGTCTCCGTATAACCTTAGATGTTGGTGAGACGTAAAACTCAAACACTCGCTCACTCACTCACTCTTAAAATATTGATGGTCTCATTATTGTCACTGAACAATGAAGGTAATACACACTTAGCTGTATTAATATTGGTCTCATTTTTTCACTGACCAATAAAGATAACAAAATCTTACTGGATTGATATTGGTCTCATTATTGTCACTGACCAATAAGATAACAAATTGTTACTATATTGACATAGATTGCATTATAGTCACTGACGAATAAAGATATCACATTCTTAATATACTGTATTGTATGGGTCTCATTATTGTCACTGGCCAATAAAGATAACAAAATCTTACTGTATGAATATTGGTGTCATTATTTTCACTGACCAAAAAAGATAAAACAACCATCCTGTACAGATATTGGTCTCATTATTGTCAATGAACAATAAGGATAACACACTCTTTCTGTATTGATATAGGTCTCATTATTGTCACTGACCAATAATGATAACACACTTAACTATTGATATTGATATCATATTTGTCACTGACTATCACTACCCACAAAAGCTAACACACCCTTACTGTATTGATATTGGTCTCATCATTGTCACTGATCAATAAAGATAATACACTCATTCTGGTATGATATTGGTCTCATTATTGTCACTGATCAATAAAGGTAAAGCACTAATACTGTAATGATATTGGTCGTATTATTATCCCTGACCAACAAAGATAACGCACTCTTACTGTATTGATATAGGTCGCATTATTGTCACGGACCAATAAGATAACTAAACCTTACTGCATTGATGTTGGTCTCATAAATGTCACTGAACAATAAAGATAACCAATACGATAACACAACCGTGCGACTTAGTGCCTTTTCACATCTCCAAAATGGCGACTTATGCAAGGAATATGATTTTTTCTCACATAGGTTGTAGGTGGTCCATAGAACCACTTCATTGAGGTGGTTCTAACGAGTACCCGAAGCCTTTGTCTTGGAGAAAAAATAAGAAAATTAACGTACAAGTTTTCTCTATATCCACGTTTTCTCTATATTTCCAGTTCTGTGGTGTATTCCTTGCTTCCAAAGAATAACACTTATAGAACATATTTGACGTCACTACAGCTGATGTCGGGGAATGTGTGGCGGCCGTAAAAAGTCTGCCTGTCCTACATCATAGTGTAGTTTATATTTTCTTGTCCTTTTGGATCATTGATTCCATTATGGGATTTTGAAAATATTTGAGGGCACTGATGAGGCCTAATTGGCCGAAACTAGCAAGTGAGGCCCAGAAATCATGTACACTCCATATTTTCCAGTTCTTTGGTGTATTCCTTGCTTCCAAAGAATAACACTTTTATAGAACATATTTGACGTCACTACAGCTGATGTCTGGGAATGTGTGGCGGCCGTAAAAAGTCTGCCTGTCCTACATCATAGTGTAGTTTACATTTTCTTGTCCTTTAGGATCATTGATTCCATTGTGGAATTTTGAAAATATTTGAGGTCACGTAATAGGCCTAATTGGCCGAAACTAGCAAGTGAGATCCAGAAAACATGTACACTTAATATTTTAGTTCTGTGGCGTATTCCTTGCTTCCAAAGTCATGGACTTGTTCACGTGATGACAACCTTAGTGTATTGATATTGGTCTCATTATATTCACTGACCAATAATGATAGTACACTTTTATTGTTTTGATATTGGTCTAATTATTGTCACTGACCAATAAAGATTAACACTCTTAAAATATTGAGAAGTCTCCGTGGTGCAGTGGTTATGCTACTCGCCTTATGTAGTATGTCTTGTACACCCTTGTAAACCAGGGGTCGCAGGATCGATCCCGGGCTTCTCCAGACTTTCGGATGAGTCTTTAAACCGAGGTCCCGTCTCCGTATAACCTTAGATGTTGGTGAGACGTGAAACTCAAACACTTTCTCACTCACTCACTCTTAAAATATTGATGGTCTCATTATTGTCACTGAACAATGATGGTAATACACACTTAGTTGTATTAATATTGGTCTCATTTTTTCACTGACCAATAAAGATAACAAAATCTTACTGGATTGATATTGGTCTCATTATTGTCACTGACCAATAAGATAACACATTGTTACTATATTGACATAGATTGCATTATAGTCACTGACGAATAAAGATATCACACTCTTACTATACTGTATTGGTATGGGTCTCATTATTGTCACTGGCCAATAAAGATAACAAAATCTTACTGTATTAATATTGGTGTCATTATTTTCACTGACCAACAAAGATAAAACAACCTTCCTTTACACATATTGGTCTCATTATTGTCACTGAACAATAAAGATAACACACTCTTTCTGTATTGATATAGGTCTCATTATTGTCACTGGCCAATAAAGATAACAAAATCTTACTGTATTAATATTGGTGTCATTATTTTCACTGACCAACAAAGATAAAACAACCTTCCTGTACACATATTGGTCTCATTATTATCACTGAACAATAAAGATAACACACTCTTTCTGTATTGATATAGGTCTCATTATTGTCACTGACCAATAAAGATAACACACCCTTAATCTATTGATATTGATATCATATTTGTCACATACAATCACTGACCACAAAAGCTAACACACCCTTACTGTATTGATATTGGTCTCATCATTGTCACTGATCAATAAACTCATTCTGAAATGATATTTGTCTCATTATTGTCACTGATCAATAAAGGTAACACACTAATACTGTAATGATATTGGTCGTATTATTATCCCTGACCAACAAAGATAACGCACTCTAACTGTATTGATATAGGTCGCATTATTGTCACGGAACAAAACTAAACCTTACTGCATTGATGTTGGTCTCATAAATGTCACTGAACAATAAAGATAACCAATACGATAACACAACCGTGCGACTTAGTGCCTTTTCACATCTCCAAAATGGCGACTTATGCAAGGAATATGATTTTTTCTCACATAGGTTGTAGGTGGTCCATAGAACCACTTCATTGAGGTGGTTCTAACGAGTACCCGAAGCCTTTGTCTTGGAGAAAAAATAAGAAAATTAACGTACAAGTTTTCTCTATATCCACGTTTTCTCTATATTTCCAGTTCTGTGGTGTATTCCTTGCTTCCAAAGAATAACACTTATAGAACATATTTGACGTCACTACAGCTGATGTCGGGGAATGTGTGGCGGCCGTAAAAAGTCTGCCTGTCCTACATCATAGTGTAGTTTATATTTTCTTGTCCTTTTGGATCATTGATTCCATTATGGGATTTTGAAAATATTTGAGGGCACTGATGAGGCCTAATTGGCCGAAACTAGCAAGTGAGGCCCAGAAATCATGTACACTCCATATTTTCCAGTTCTTTGGTGTATTCCTTGCTTCCAAAGAATAACACTTTTATAGAACATATTTGACGTCACTACAGCTGATGTCTGGGAATGTGTGGCGGCCGTAAAAAGTCTGCCTGTCCTACATCATAGTGTAGTTTACATTTTCTTGTCCTTTAGGATCATTGATTCCATTGTGGAATTTTGAAAATATTTGAGGTCACGTAATAGGCCTAATTGGCCGAAACTAGCAAGTGAGATCCAGAAAACATGTACACTTAATATTTTAGTTCTGTGGCGTATTCCTTGCTTCCAAAGTCATGGACTTGTTCACGTGATGACAACCTTAGTGTATTGATATTGGTCTCGTTATATTCACTGACCAATAATGATAGTACACTTTTATTGTTTTGATATTGGTCTAATTATTGTCACTGACCAATAAAGATTAACACTCTTAAAATATTGAGAAGTCTCCGTGGTGCAGTGGTTATGCTACTCGCCTTATGTAGTATGTCTTGTACACCCTTGTAAACCAGGGGTCGCAGGATCGATCCCGGGCTTCTCCAGACTTTCGGATGAGTCTTTAAACCGAGGTCCCGTCTCCGTATAACCTTAGATGTTGGTGAGACGTAAAACTCAAACACTTTCTCACTCACTCACTCTTAAAATATTGATGGTCTCATTATTGTCACTGAACAATGATGGTAATACACACTTAGTTGTATTAATATTGGTCTCATTTTTTCACTGACCAATAAAGATAACAAAATCTTACTGGATTGATATTGGTATCATTATTGTCACTTACCAATAAGATAACACATTGTTACTATATTGACATAGATTGCATTATAGTCACTGACGAATAAAGATATCACACTCTTACTATACTGTATTGGTATGGGTCTCATTATTGTCACTGGCCAATAAAGATAACAAAATCTTACTGTATTAATATTGGTGTCATTATTTTCACTGACCAACAAAGATAAAACAACCTTCCTTTACACATATTGGTCTCATTATTGTCACTGAACAATAAAGATAACACACTCTTTCTGTATTGATATAGGTCTCATTATTGTCACTGGCCAATAAAGATAACAAAATCTTACTGTATTAATATTGGTGTCATTATTTTCACTGACCAACAAAGATAAAACAACCTTCCTGTACACATATTGGTCTCATTATTATCACTGAACAATAAAGATAACACACTCTTTCTGTATTGATATAGGTCTCATTATTGTCACTGACCAATAAAGATAACACACCCTTAATCTATTGATATTGATATCATATTTGTCACATACTATCACTAACCACAAAAGCTAACACACCCTTACTGTATTGATATTGGTCTCATCATTGTCACTGATCAATAAACTCATTCTGAAATGATATTTGTCTCATTATTGTCACTGATCAATAAAGGTAATACACTAATACTGTAATGATATTGGTCGTATTATTATCCCTGACCAACAAAGATAACGCACTCTAACTATTTTGATATAGGT
This sequence comes from Lucinisca nassula, assembly GCA_963580285.1. NCBI lineage: Eukaryota > Metazoa > Mollusca > Bivalvia > Lucinida > Lucinidae > Lucinisca > Lucinisca nassula. The sequence continues at coordinate 104,387,475 of OY757011.1, forward strand.
CGCATTATTGTCACGGAACAAAACTAAACCTTACTGCATTGATGTTGGTCTCATAAATGTCACTGAACAATAAAGATAACCAATACGATAACACAACCGTGCGACTTAGTGCCTTTTCACATCTCCAAAATGGCGACTTATGCAAGGAATATGATTTTTTCTCACATAGGTTGTAGGTGGTCCATAGAACCACTTCATTGAGGTGGTTCTAACGAGTACCCGAAGCCTTTGTCTTGGAGAAAAAATAAGAAAATTAACGTACAAGTTTTCTCTATATCCACGTTTTCTCTATATTTCCAGTTCTGTGGTGTATTCCTTGCTTCCAAAGAATAACACTTATAGAACATATTTGACGTCACTACAGCTGATGTCGGGGAATGTGTGGCGGCCGTAAAAAGTCTGCCTGTCCTACATCATAGTGTAGTTTATATTTTCTTGTCCTTTTGGATCATTGATTCCATTATGGGATTTTGAAAATATTTGAGGGCACTGATGAGGCCTAATTGGCCGAAACTAGCAAGTGAGGCCCAGAAATCATGTACACTCCATATTTTCCAGTTCTTTGGTGTATTCCTTGCTTCCAAAGAATAACACTTTTATAGAACATATTTGACGTCACTACAGCTGATGTCTGGGAATGTGTGGCGGCCGTAAAAAGTCTGCCTGTCCTACATCATAGTGTAGTTTACATTTTCTTGTCCTTTAGGATCATTGATTCCATTGTGGAATTTTGAAAATATTTGAGGTCACGTAATAGGCCTAATTGGCCGAAACTAGCAAGTGAGATCCAGAAAACATGTACACTTAATATTTTAGTTCTGTGGCGTATTCCTTGCTTCCAAAGTCATGGACTTGTTCACGTGATGACAACCTTAGTGTATTGATATTGGTCTCGTTATATTCACTGACCAATAATGATAGTACACTTTTATTGTTTTGATATTGGTCTAATTATTGTCACTGACCAATAAAGATTAACACTCTTAAAATATTGAGAAGTCTCCGTGGTGCAGTGGTTATGCTACTCGCCTTATGTAGTATGTCTTGTACACCCTTGTAAACCAGGGGTCGCAGGATCGATCCCGGGCTTCTCCAGACTTTCGGATGAGTCTTTAAACCGAGGTCCCGTCTCCGTATAACCTTAGATGTTGGTGAGACGTAAAACTCAAACACTTTCTCACTCACTCACTCTTAAAATATTGATGGTCTCATTATTGTCACTGAACAATGATGGTAATACACACTTAGTTGTATTAATATTGGTCTCATTTTTTCACTGACCAATAAAGATAACAAAATCTTACTGGATTGATATTGGTATCATTATTGTCACTTACCAATAAGATAACACATTGTTACTATATTGACATAGATTGCATTATAGTCACTGACGAATAAAGATATCACACTCTTACTATACTGTATTGGTATGGGTCTCATTATTGTCACTGGCCAATAAAGATAACAAAATCTTACTGTATTAATATTGGTGTCATTATTTTCACTGACCAACAAAGATAAAACAACCTTCCTTTACACATATTGGTCTCATTATTGTCACTGAACAATAAAGATAACACACTCTTTCTGTATTGATATAGGTCTCATTATTGTCACTGGCCAATAAAGATAACAAAATCTTACTGTATTAATATTGGTGTCATTATTTTCACTGACCAACAAAGATAAAACAACCTTCCTGTACACATATTGGTCTCATTATTATCACTGAACAATAAAGATAACACACTCTTTCTGTATTGATATAGGTCTCATTATTGTCACTGACCAATAAAGATAACACACCCTTAATCTATTGATATTGATATCATATTTGTCACATACTATCACTAACCACAAAAGCTAACACACCCTTACTGTATTGATATTGGTCTCATCATTGTCACTGATCAATAAACTCATTCTGAAATGATATTTGTCTCATTATTGTCACTGATCAATAAAGGTAATACACTAATACTGTAATGATATTGGTCGTATTATTATCCCTGACCAACAAAGATAACGCACTCTAACTATTTTGATATAGGTCGCATTATTGTCACGGAACAAAACTAAACCTTACTGCATTGATGTTGGTCTCATAAATGTCACTGAACAATAAAGATAACCAATACGATAACACAACCGTGCGACTTAGTGCCTTTTCACATCTCCAAAATGGCGACTTATGCAAGGAATATGATTTTTTCTCACATAGGTTGTAGGTGGTCCATAGAACCACTTCATTGAGGTGGTTCTAACGAGTACCCGAAGCCTTTGTCTTGGAGAAAAAATAAGAAAATTAACGTACAAGTGTTCTCTATATCCACGTTTTCTAAAAAATTTCCAGTTCTGTGGTGTATTCCTTGCTTCCAAAGAATAACACTTATAGAACATATTTGACGTCACTACAGCTGATGTCGGGGAATGTGTGGCGGCCGTAAAAAGTCTGCCTGTCCTACATTATAGTGTAGTTTATATTTTCTTGTCCTTTTGGATCATTGATTCCATTATGGGATTTTGAAAATATTTGAGGGCACTGATGAGGCCTAATTGGCCGAAACTAGCAAGTGAGGCCCATAAATCATGTACACTCCATATTTTCCAGTTCTTTGGTGTATTCCTTGCTTCCAAAGAATAACACTTTTATAGAACATATTTGACGTCACTACAGCTGATGTCTGGGAATGTGTGGCGGCCGTAAAAAGTCTGCCTGTCCTACATCATAGTGTAGTTTACATTTTCTTGTCCTTTAGGATCATTGATTCCATTGTGGAATTTTGAAAATATTTGAGGTCCCGTAATAGGCCTAATTGGCCGAAACTAGCAAGTGAGATCCAGAAAACATGTACACTTAATATTTTAGTTCTGTGGCGTATTCCTTGCTTCCAAAGTCATGGACTTGTTCACGTGATGACAACCTTGGTGTATTGATATTGGTCTCATTATATTCACTGACCAATAATGATAATACACTTTTACTGTTTTCATATTGGTCTCATTATTGTCACTGACCAATAAAGTTTAAAACTCCCAAAATATTGAGAAGCCTCCGTGGTGCAGTGGTTATGCTACTAGGCATATGTAGTATGACATGTACACCCCTTGTAAACCAGGGGTCGCAGCACGATCCCGTGCTTCTCCAGACTATCGGATGAGTCTTTAAACCGAGGTCCCGTCTCCGTATGACCTTAGCTGTTGGTGAGACGTAAAACTCATACACTCACTCACTCACTCTTAAAATATTGATAGTCTCATTATTGTCACTGAACAATTATTGTAATTCACACTTTAGTGTATTAATATTGGTCTCATTTTTTTCACTGAACAATAAAGATAACAAAATCTTTCTGGATTGATATTGGTCTCTATATTGTCACTGACCAATAAGATAACACATTGTTACTATATTGACATAGATTGCATTATAGTCACTGATCAATAAAGATAAAACAACCTTGCTGTACAGATATTGGTCTCATTATTGTCACTGACCAATAAAGATGACACACCCTTAATCTATTGATATTGATCTCATATTTGTCACTGACTGTTACTAACCACAAAAGCTAACACACCCTTACTCTTTTGATATTGGTCTCATCATTGTCACTGATCAATAAAGACAATACAGACATACTGTAAGGATATTGGTCTCATTGTTGTCACTGACCAATAAAGGTAATACACTCATACTGATATGATACTGGTCTCATTATTGTCCCTGAACAATAAAGATAACACACCCTGAATCTATTGATATTTATTACATATTTGTCACTGATCAATAAAGGTAATACACTCATACTGTAATGATATTGGTCTCATTATTGTCACGGACCAATAAGATAACTAAACATTACTGTATTGATGTTGGTCACTTTAATGTCACTGAACAATAAAGATAACTAATACGATAACACATCCGTGCGACAAAGTGCCTTTTCCCATCTCCATAACCGGTCCCGATAGCTCAGTTGATAGTGTCCGCCTCGGGGAACGAGAGGTCACTGGTTCGATCTCGGGCCGCGACATTCCAAAGTCGTTAAGAATGATACTAGCTGCTCCTCGCTTGGCACTCAGATTTACGGGGTAGAGCTAGGACTGGTCGACCCAGTGTCAGGATATTGTGACTGGGTGTGGTATCATGTAATGTGTCTGGGACGTGATACTTCAGTGAGGCAGCACTATAAAAGTGAGCATTGAGCTCCCTGTCGCAACCAGACACCGTCGTGATATGACTAAAATTTGTTCAAAGCAACGTTAAACCCGAATTCATACACACACACACACGCACGCACACACACACATCTCCAAAATGTCTATTTTTCTGATGAAAATAAATGTTTCTCACAAATGTTGTGGGTGCTCCTTAGAACTGCTTCTTTGAGGTGGCACTAACGAGTACCCAAAGTCTTTGTCTAGGAGAAGAAATACGAAAATTAACGTACAAGTTTTCTCTTTATACAAGTATTCTCTATATTTTCCAGCTATGTGGTGTATTCCTTGCTTCCAAAGGATAACCCGTTTTTAGAACATACTTAACGTTACTACAGCTGATGTCTGGGAATGCGTGGCGGCCGTTTAAAGTCTCCCTGCCCTACATCATAGTATAGTTTATATTTTCTTGTCCTTTGGGATCATTGATTCCATTGCGGAATTTTAAAAATACTTGAGGGTCACTGATGCGACCTAATTGGCCGAAACTATCTATTTTGTCCCAGAAAACATGTACACTTCATATTTTCCAGTTCTGCGGTGTATTCCTTGCTTCTAAAGGATAACCCTTTTATGGAACATATTAAATAGGCTGTTCATCTAACGGACTTGGTCACGTTATGACATCCTCACTGTATTGATATTGGTCTCATAATTGTCACTGACCAATAATGATAATACACTTTTACTGTTTTGGTATTGGTCCCATTAATGCCACTGACCAATAAAGATTAACACTCTTAAAATATTGTAAGAGGTCTCATTATTGTCACTGACCAATAAAGATCCATGCAGAGCTGCGACCAAATGAAAACGAGTACTGATAAACCGCACAGAGACTCTAAGCCTGCCCAGGCAAAGCGGTGCAAGTCAGACCGTCCTTGCTTATAAACCCTTTTGGTTTCATTGGGCGACAGGGCTTGAGATGTCGTTTCATCTCATTGTCGGGTAAAATTCTCACAAAATTGGAAGCAACGTTTCCAAAATGACATCACAGTGTTAACGGGGACGTTAAACATCGAATCAAACAAACTACCATACTGTATTGCAATTGGTCTCATTCTCACCGACCAATAAAGAAACCCCACTCTTGCTGTATGGATATTGGTCTCATGATAGTCTAGTTCCAATAATGATAACACACTCTTACTCTTTTGATATTGGTCTCATTATTGCCAGTGCCCAATAAAGATTACTGTATTGATACAGGTCGTATTATTCCCACTGAACAATAAAGATAACACACCCTTACTGAATTGGTCTCAATATTGTCATTTTTCAATTAAGACACCACTTAATTATTGTATTGAAATTGGTGGCAATGACTGTCAATAGGACTCATTATTGTCACTGACCACTAAATATTACACTCCATTACTGTATTGATATTGGTCACATTCTTGTCACTGACCAATGAAGATAACATACCATTACTGTATTGATATTGGTCAGTCTTGTCACTGACTAATGGAGATAACACGCCATTACTGTATTGTTATTGGTCTCATAATTGTTACTGACCAATAAGGCTTAAATGATTACACAGACTGTATTGATATTGGTCTTATCATTGTCACTGATCCGTGAAGATAACACAACCTCACTTTATTGATATTGGTCTCATTATTGTCTCTGACCAATAAAGATAATAATAGAACCTTACTGTATTGATATTGGTCTCATTATTGTCACTGGCCAACAGTGATAGCACACACATACTGTATTGATATTGCTTACATTATGGCCATTGATCAGACAAAAAAGTTTCCACACTCTCAATGTAATGATAAAGGTCTAATTATTGCCACTGCCAATAAAGATAGCACACGTATTGTATTGATACTTGTGTCATTTTGTCACTGACCAATAATGATAACACCATTTACCGGATTGTCACAGGCCAATACTGATAGCATTCTCTTACTGTATTGCTATTTGTCTCAGTATTGTCACTGATCAATAAAGATGGGCATTCGTTCTGTGTTTATATAGATCTCTTTTTATTGTCAATGATCAATAAAGATAACACACACTTACTGTATTGATATTGGTCGCATTATTGTCACCGACCAATAAAGGCAACAGGCCCTTACTGCAGTGATATTTGTCTCATTATTTTCACTGACCAATAAAGAAAACACTCTTACTTTACTGATATTTGTCCCATTGTCACTAACCAATAAAGATAAAATATCCTTACTGTATTGATATTGGTCTTTATTATTGTCACCAAGAGTAAAGTTAACATACGCTTGTATTGAAATTTGTCTCAATATTGTCACTGGCCAATAAAAGTAACGCATCCTTACCGTATTAATATTGGTATAATGACCGTCACTGATCAATAACGATTACACACCCTTACTGTATTGATATTGGTCTCAAGGATGTCACTGACATATAAAGTAAATACACTGTTTCTGTCTTGGTATTGAACTCATTATTGTCTCTTACTAATAAAGATAAAACCCCCTTACTGTATTGATATTTGTACAATTATTGCCATTGGCCAAAAAGCCAACACACTCTTACTCTCTTGATATCGGTCTCATGATTGTCACCCTTACTGTGTTAATATTGGTCTCATGGATGTCACTGACCAATAAAGATCACACACTGTTTCTGTCTTGGTACTGAACTCATTATTGTCTCTGACCAATAAAGATAAGACCCCCTTACTGTATTGATATTGGTCTCATTATTGCCATTGACCAAAAAGCCAACACACTCTTACTCTCTTGATATCGGTCTCATGATTGTCTCCTTAACTGTATTGATATTGGTCTCATTATTGTCACTGACCAATAAAGATAATAGAACCTTACTGCATTGATATTGGTCTTACGATTGCCACCAAAAATAAAGTTAACACACACTTTTACTAATATTGGCCTCACGACTGTCACTGATCAATAACGATAACACACCCTTACTGTATTGATATTGGTCTCATGGATGTCACCGACCAATAAAGTTAAAACACTGTATTGGTATAGAATTCATTGTTGTCTCCGACCAATATATAAGACACCCTGACTGTATTGATATTGGTCTCATTATTGCCATTGACCAAAACAGCCAACACACTCTTAGTCTCTTGATATCGGTCTCATAATTAATCATGTCACCCTTACTGTATTGATATTGGTCTCATGAATGTCATTGTCCAATAAAGATAACACACCGTTTCTGTATTGGTATAAAACTCATTATTGTCACTGACCAATCACGTCAGTCTGGTTTTTATAATTCATATTTCCGAGCCGATGGGTCAGGCCTCAGATTCTATGACGATTCCAGCGTAAAGGCTTATTGGGAATTAGAGATCTAATTCCAGGTAATGTTGGATGGTGCCTGATGCTCTTTCTCTGGTCGGGCCCATCGGAGTCAAATTGTTGGTTTAATTTTGCTCCAGCATTTCATAGGTTTCTTGCTGTCTAGTCCTCACCGTTGTTTCATCCCTATGGTTGTTTGTTTATTTGTGTTCCCGGAGATGTTGCACTGATGAGTTAGGAGGCCCTATGCGGACTGAACCAGTTATTTGTCTAAATTGCGACGGAAGTAAGGGCGAGGATTGTGGCAACGTAAAATCGATCCCCCCACGTAGAATTCGTTTCCGCTAACCGTTCCAGGGCGGTTCTCCTGCCGCGGTTTATTTTATTTATTTTTTTTTTGGATGTTGTTGTTTTGGTTTGTCTTTGGGTGTTTGTGTTGGTTGTATTGTTTTATTTTGGATAGCCTTTTGGTCATTTTGTGGGAAAGTAACTGTCCTTTTGGCTTTCCGATACTGATGTTTCCATAAGGTCTGTTGTTTCATGTTTGTGTTTCTTTCCCTTTGGTGTCTCTGATGGGAGCTGTTTGTTGATTGTATCGATTCCTGATCATTTCCTCCATTTCTATTTGGTCGTTAGGGCAATGACTTGTTTATAAAATCTTCCATTTATCTTACGGGAATCCCAGTAGTGATTCCTTCGTCAGACTTCCAATTTTTCTTTCAGACCCTATTCGGGCTATAGGCTCATTTTATTTTAAAAACTTTTAGCCTCATTGTTCAGGGCTTACGGGGCTCTGCCTCCCAAGCTTTTCATACCTTAAAATTTGGAATAACTAACCGTAACCAGTTTTGTATAGTAAATCAACACCATCACGAATAATCTTCATCATGTGTTAACATCAACGTTCGTCGTCATAAATGGCCAAAACTGGCTAGTCTGGCCCGGAAAACATGTACACTCCATATTTCCAGTTCTGCAGTGTATTCCTTGTTTCCAATGAATAACCCTTTCTAGAACATATTCTTCATGATGTTATAAACAACAGACATTGATGGCGTCGCACACGAAAACGTAACGTGATGCGATGGGCCACGCTAGCTACGTTACTCAAAATTTAGCGGCAGTGTTTAATAAGTAATTCGGAGCACAGCAATACATGCGGCATGCGAAGACCAAGATGAGTATCCGTGGTAACACCACACACTCATACATGTTAAACCCATATGAGCACGAAACTGGAGCCGCTCATGAACTTCAAAATTGTTGGCATTTTTTAAATTTATTAGCAGGACAAATAACAGTCTGTGCTGGTCTGAGCAGGAAACCCGCCTCTTTCATATGTATTTCAATATTTATGAGCATAATAAATTCCATGCTTAGCGGACGCGGGCATAAAAAAGTACTAAAACCCCGGGGTCAGGCCGTGCAGCCTGATAAACCCCGATCGGCCGCATAAACGATATCTAGGTTCCAGCCATCCGAAACACGTACAGTGAAGACCCAGATCAGATTGCACAAACGCGCAGGCTGATCCAGGACATAGCCGGGCGCATAAAATCTAATGGATCGCTGCATCCCGGAAAACTGTCACCAGCCCTGGCACCTAAACCCTCGTAGAGGCAATAACAACGGCCCGCAAAACGAAAATATTGATACATTATCAGGCCGCGCCAAAACGCAAGCTGGCCAAATTATAAGCGGACCGTAAAAATACTTAAGATACATATTGGTCGCAAAGTCAAGACCCAACCAGGTTGCACGTGCAACCTGAAAAGGCACAGACACGGAACAGCGTCCACGGGGTCCATTAGTGTCCAGACACAAAAGCAGACTAGCAAGACATAATTATGGATCAATGATCATGCAATTAATTCCAATAATGCATATACAAAAGTTATAGTAGGAACAATTGAAATGTATGCTAGTCTACTTAATAGTATACAGTTGAATCCATGCCTTTTGGTGTAAAGTTTCAAGTTTATGAATCCAGTAAGACTATCCATCCCATTATTGACAACATCGATAGGAACAAATATAAAATTGGTTGAACTATGACGCGACATTGGTAGCGTAGCTTTGATTGTTCATACGTTTGGAAACGCGTTGATTTGTTTGATCAATGTATTGCATGTTGCAGCAGTTAAATGGCATTCTGAGAAGTGCGGCTTGTCGAATACCACAATCTGAGAGACTCTTCAGTGCTGCTACTGGTAAAAAGCATCAGTTTTAATGATAGACGTAGATGCTAACATTGTAAAAACTGTCTGATGTTTGAGAACAATGATGGGTCCTATCAACGAATGACGAGCGTACAAGGTAATCCCGAAAATTCTTAGACCGTCGAAACGCCAAAATATGTTTATATGCCTGTACAGTATTAACGCTAGCTCTTTGCGATAGCTGTAAAGAATCCCAGTATTTGTTTATAACCAGACCTATGTTAGGCAATGACGGGTGGTATTCAATAACAAGGGGGATAACATTTCTATCTCAAGTTTTGACTGATGTTTGCAATGCCTCTCCCTGCGTCAGTGAAGAAACCTTACCCAGAGCCTCATCGACAACAGATGCAGGATAATTTCTCTCTATGAAAAAATAGCGCAGTTGAAGAATACTTTCTTTGAATTTTGTGTCACCAGAAATAATTCTTCCAAATCTTTTACCATAACTGAAAGGAATGTTGTTATATTGTACGATTTGGGATGACAAGATGAATATTCAATATACTGGTGAACATTAGTGGACTTACATATACGTCAGTAGCAAATTCCAGGATTTCAGATTTGGAATTAGTAACATCAAGAAAGTTTATTTTCTTTGTGGAAATGTTATATGTGAATTTAATTGATGGATGAAAAGAATTTAGAGCATCGATGAAACTATGTAAGTATTCTATGGAATGATCCCATACCATGAAGATGTCACCCAAACATCTCAACCACATACTGGGCGCAAGAGAGCCACTTTTAGGCAAGTCCTGTTCAAGTTTACCCTTAAATAGCGACGCATATGAGGGAGTCATAGGAATACCCATCTTCGTACCCGTTTTCTGGAGGTAATTGTCCTTCTGGAACTGAAAATGATTATATTCCAGAACGAGACGGATTAAGCTAAGAATGTTGTCAACAAACAAACAGTTTAAACCATATTTGATACGTTCACTCTACAAACTAACATTTGACAACAATTACAACAGTATACTACAGGATTTGAGAGCAAGCTAGCAGCTTTTATTTATCATCTCCTGTAAACTCAATATGTGCAATATCTACATTACGTGAGTGTATGTGGTTGAAAGTAATATAGAAAAAAGTACAAGAGAGAGAGAGAAAGTTACGTCCTTCCCAGTGAATGATATGTAATTTTTCAACAGTTGAGACTCCTGTTTTGACAGTCGTTAGATCGGTTACTGCTGCTGACAACATGTGTCATGTACATTGGGAAGGGTAAGACAGAGAGAAATATATACTGACCGATTTCGCCACCGTTAACTAACTGCTGAAATGATGCATAGTGTCGACAACTATGCTCGAAGCGGAAATGATTAGGCATGTAGAAGTGTTCCTATGCAAATCTGTGTGAATTTAGAATAAAATCTGGGACTTGTGTGGAAAGGTGATGATTTTCGACTGTGTTAGTGTTTTTTTCCAAAGAGAAAGTCGCTCGTGTTATAGTTCTGTAGATCTTGCGGTAAGTATCTGTTTCTACTATTCATAAACATGGGTCACACAAAGAAGAAACTACACGGGCTTTCAAACCCTCCATAAGTACACGAATGGCTTGGACCCTTATTCTTGCGATATATGTGCTAATTTAAGGAGCTGCATTCCATTCTTATTCGTGTCTGAAGTATTTGTCCGAGTCGAGACCCAGCGTTGTCATATGCTGGTGGTTTTTGGATATCCATATGGAGTCGATCGAAACGTAAAAGATGCTAGAGAAGGTGCCTGATTTACTTCTTCTGGTAAACTGTTCCAGTAATGGATGGTAGATGGAAAGAAAGAATTGTAGAAAAGGTTAGTTTTTGCGTGAAAATTCTGGATGTGATTCTCATTTCTCAACCCTTTGATAGATTTAGTTGATACTTACACTGAAGTTACATACTGGTCCAAAAATTTCACTGATGCATGTCCCACCCCCAAAAGTGACCTTGAGTCTCAAGGTCACAGATTTAGAAATTTCACATTTCACATTTGGTTAAAGTTTTATGACAAAGTTTATAGATGCCTGTATGCACAAAGTTGATACTGTACTTGCATCAATGTTGCATACCAGCCCAAACATTTCATGTATGTCCCTTCCCCTACCTGCGGTGACCTTGACCTCAAGGTCACGGACTTAGAAATTTTACGTTTGGTTAAAGTTTTTTGACAAAGTTTATAGATGGCAGTGTGTTTTAAACTCTACTACAAATTTAATTGATATTTGCATCGATGTCCGCCCCCGCCCATAGGGGCTTGAAGAAATATATGGGCTGCATGATGCTTCCACGCAGAGCTGAATCTGGCCCGCACACTAGTACTGGTAAACCGCTTAGAGGATCTAAGCCTGTCCAGGAACCGCGGTGCGAGGCGGACCGTCCAAGCTAATAAACCCTATTGGTTTCATTGGGCGACAGGGCTTGAGATGTCATTTCATCTCAATGTCGGGTAAAAGACCCACAAAATTGGAAGCAACGTCTCCAAAATGACCTTTACAGTGTTGACGGGGACGTTAAACCTCAAATCAAACAAACAAACAATTTGCATCGATGTTTCATACCAGTCCAAAGATTTCGTTGATGCAAACCACTACCTGCTGCCTCAGTTTCATTGATGCCCCCAACCCTTCAGTAACTTTGATGGCCTCACTCCCTTGGTCCATTTAGAAATTTTATGCTTGGTTTAGCTTTTACAAGCACTATAGATGCTTATAGCTTCTTAACTTCTTCATTTATACTATATACAAACTCCAAAGATATATCAGAGGGTGGCGCTGGCCGGGGGTATACTTGCCCACTGGTCACTTTCTGTAGTTTTATAGTGTTGCAAGTTTGTGTTTGCAGCGTCTAGTTTGGAGAGATTCCCATCCTAAGTCGGCTAAAAACAATTCGGTGCTACATAATTTCGTTGCGCCGGTTATAATTATTGATGCTTCATTATTCACGTGAATAGATTCATGTGCCTTTTTTGACTTGCTGGACGCATTGTCCCAAATTGAGTCGCTATATTCGATCAGAGGGCGAATGAAGCTCTTATAAACTTTTTCGAGTAACTTCCTGTTATTTCTAAATTTGAGTGCTCTTAAAAGATTTAATCTAGTCCATGCTTTATCTGTTATTATCTTGATATGTTCGTTCCCGGTCCCCGTTTGTGAAAATGTAAGTCCTAAATGAGTATGGGAAGACGATTCAGTGATTACGGTATTATTCATAATGAGATCTCGGTGGTCTACTCGTACTAATTTTCGTGCAACTGTCATGGATATTGTTTTAGCAGGATTAAAATCAACCACACCTTAACCAGGATCACTGTTTAATCTTTTCAAGATCATTATTTAAGGTGTATGCTGCAGATTGGGGATTATCAACTATAGCATAGAGACTGTTGTCGTCGGCAAATAACCGGATGGGTGAGTTAATTTCCTTGACTGTCATTAATGTAAATGAGAAAGAGCACTGGGCCAAGGGTAGAGCCTTGAGGAACAGCTGCAGATATAGAGGCCCAGTCGGATGATTGGCCATTTAATACGACCGTTTGCCTTTTATCAGAGAAATAACTATAAACCAGTTAAGCAGGTGTTCCGAACAGCCTATTTCTTTTAGTTTATGTAAAAGTCCCCTCTGATAGATTCTGTCAAGGCCTTGTTGATACAACAAAACACAACTCTTACCTCTTTGCCTCGATCTACGACTTCTCATACAGTATGGTATGTGTACAAAAGTTGGTATGTGGCAGTCATATTACCTCTGATGAAACCTGACTGTAAAGGACTTAACTTTTGCTACTGTGCTAAATAGTTATAGATGTGTTTATGTACGCATCGTTCCATGCTTTTCCCTATTTGGCTGAGTAATGAGACGGGTCGAAAGCTAGAAGGTACAGCTTATCATTCTTCTTATGGATCGGTGTAACGTTTGAGTCTTTCCAGGCAGAGGGAACCCGCTCTTGAAGTAGTGATCGATTGAATAATATCGATAACGGTCTTGCCAAGACCGGAGATCCCTCCTTGAGGAGACGTGGACTTATCATATCTTGACCGGATGCTTTGGAAGGATCGAGATGAACTAGCACGTCTCTAACATTCTGGACTGATATATGAATATTGTCTAACTCCAGATGTTGGACAGGTATACTTTTGCGGTAGTAGACTGTTATTATCTTTGACTGACGACTGCAATGCGAAGTAATTGTTCAACATATTGGCTTTATGTAAGTCGTCCTCAGCGTATTCATTATTTTAAACAAAAGTTGGTATGCTCTGTGACTTTTAATCGAGATTTAAAAGCTATTGGGAGGTTTTCCAAAACATTTTTGAATTCACATTCTCTTCCGTTAATTGAGCCTCAAGTTTATCAAAGCATGCCTTATTTTATTTTCTAATTTCATGCACCAACTTGTTTCTTTTGTCTTTGTTATGTTGCCAAAAGAATAAATTTGAAGTTTGCTTAATTTTTTGTAGTAACGTTTCCTCTTCCTTATCAGTCTTAAAGGAACTCATTTTTGATTTTTATTCTAATATAACTATTTATCCATGGACTTTCCGACGGCCTTTTGCAAACTATCTTGTTAGGTATTGAGTTGTTAGCAGCATCCAGTATTGTCGTGGTTATTAGTTGAGCATTTAAATCAGTGTCGTTTTCGGTGTGCAGTGTACGTTCTAATTCACTTTCAACTAAGCAGTTTCGAAATTTTCCATAATCGGCCATGTCGTATTTCAAGATACGTCTTTTGAATGTTTTAGTTGACGGTTTTAAGATATTAAGTAGGACTGACGGGACAGTGATATCTTATCTGATCTGGAATAAATTGGTCAATAACAGCGCTCATTATTATATTATTATGTCGCCCCCGAATTGTTTTTTTTCGGAGAGACATATTGTTTTTCCCTCAGGCGTCTGTCTGTCTGTCCGCCTGTCTGTCCGTCTGTCACAAAATCGTGTCCGCTCTAAAATTGAAAACCGTTAAAGCTATCTTCACGAAAATTCATATAAATATTAATATTAGACGACGTGCAGTGTGCAAGAACTATAACTCTCGCATTTATACTTTTTGAGTTATCTCCCTTGGAAGTTTGTCGGTAATATGTATGGGCAAATTGTGTCCGGTCAATAACTTTCTTATTTTCAAATGGATTTTGGAATTACTTGGCAGAAATATTAACAACTATGAGAAGATGTGTTGCGCGCATGAGGCAGGTCGGTACCTCAAATGTCAAGGTCATACTTAGAGGTCAAAATTAAAAAAATGGGCCTTTTCCGTGTTTGGTCAATAACTTTCTTATTTTTAGATGGATTTTGGAATTACTTGGCAGAAATGTAAACAGTCATAAAACAATGTGTTGCGTGCATGACCCAGTTTGGTACCTTAAAGGTCAATGTCATACTTAGAGGTCAAAGAAAAAGAGGGGCCTTTTTTCGTGTTTTGTCAATAACTTTCTCATTTCTAGAAAAAATTTGAAATTACTAGGCAGAAATGTGAACTGTCATGAGACAATGTGTTTCACGCATGATTAAGGTTGGTACCTCAAAGGTCAAGGTCAAACATAGAGGTCAAAGGTAAAAAAGGGGCCTTTTGTTCTGTGTTTGGTCAATAACTTTCTTATTTTTAGATTGATTTTGAAATTGTTTGGCAGAAATGTTGACCACCAGAAGACTGTGTGTTGTGCGCATGACCCAGTTTGGTAACTCAGGGTCAAGGTCATACATAGAGGTTAAAGATGATGTTCGGTGAATAACTTTCTTATTTTTGGATGGATTTTGTAATTACTTGGCAGGAATGTTAACCGCCATGAGACGATGTGTAGCGTGCATGACACAGGTTAGTACCTCAAAGGTCAAGGTCATACTTAGAGGTCAAAGTAAAATCTGTTTTGCCCTTTTTCTAGTCTTTTTCCACGCATTTCGGTTTCTGCATCTGATGAACCTCCGCGTTGATCTTTTCTTTGTATATTCTTTATTAGTTCTTGCTGTATTAGAACCATCGTCAGTAGAGTTTCCTAGAGAGACTTTTCGGTCGTCGCCGGTACTGTTGTCTTTGTCCTGCTTTTTATGGCCTCCGAATATGTTATTCCCGTGCCCAGGGCGATAGCGTTTTTTGCTGTTTTTGCTTCTTGTTTATCAGTTCTTAGCATTCATACGTGACGTTAACCCCAGACGTGTCAGTTGGCTAACCTTTTAAACAAGGATGGGACACACACACTAGGACGCACGCGCACGCACGCTTGTTTGGTATCTTTATCAGTATATTGTCCTCAGTCATATTCCGGAGTATGTAAATTTATGCGTAACTATACCAAATGTAGTGGCACAGAGACCTTTCTGATATTTAATCTTCATGAGTGTCCCTAAACCCCGAAGTTTTGAAACCTATACGGATGAGTGACAAGGCCTGGCAAGCACAGCACATCCCCCTCCGAGCACACACTAACCGACGTAGCTCACGAGACAGGTCAACTGGAGGCATCAGGCAAGAGACGCCTACAAGGGAACTTATAGGCATCCCCCACCGAGCCAACATCAGCAAACATTGCCCACACTCCACGGAAGTCCCGGCATCAGGAAGGAATGCTCTGATATATATGCCGTTTATTATCTCATCCAGACCGAATTGTATCTAATGGTCTTGCAGTCGAGATATTGTTTTAGCTTTTTATTAAACGGTTCTTCAATCTTTGCGGCTTCCCTCCACTGGATCTTGTTTGCCACCAGATTGAATCACATCCTTCCCCTGTTGGTTTTTTATTCGATTGGGTTTAGATTTACGTACCTGCGAACACTAAAGGTCATTTTGGAGACGTTGCTTCCGATTTTGTAGGACCTTTACCTGACATTGAAATGAAATGACCGCTAGGGTTTAAGGAGCGGTCCGACTGGCATCACTTTTAACTGGGCAAGCTTAGACCTAGTACTTTGACCTAGTACCTGTTTACCAGTACAACAGTTCGGTCGGTTTCAGCTCTGCGTGGAAGCGACGTGCAGCCCAATTTTTTCTACAGGCCCAGATGGGTGGGGGCAATCTCCATTTCCGGACCACAGGGCTTGTACTTTTGTACTTTGGATGCTACATGTATGTCTCTTGAATGAAGGAGCCTATGATCATATGTCTTCTCTCCATTTAAACTGGTTTTGCTGATTCTGGTCAGGATCCAACAATTCAACAACCGGTTTCTTTTATCATAGGTACTTTTTGGCCTCAGATGCCTTAAGTTTCAGTTATTCTGACTTCATGTCGTTCTTTTTTTTTGTCGTTGTTTTTTTTTGTTTGTTTCAACCCATAACATGCAATCATTCCAGGTTAGTCTCAGTCTTGTGGTTCTAATTCAGGTGAGTCACTTCTATGCCTTGTAAAAGTTATATTTATTTGTCAATTACGGTCATGTGACCAAAAGCCATAAAGTTTGGATTTTTAACTTTATTTGCCAGTGACAGTCAAGTGACAATTAGCAATACAATTTTGATGGTTTAGATGTTTTACTGGTCAATGACAGTCATATGACCACTTGCAATACAGCAATGGTGTTTTAACTTCATTTGTCAGTGACAGTCATGTGACCAATAGCAATATAGGTTTGACGTTTTACTTTATTGGTCAGTGACAGTCATTTGACCAATAGCAATAACGTTAAGATGATTTAATTTACGTGGTCAGTAACAGTAATGTGACCAATAGCAATACAGTTTGGATATATTACTTTATTGGTCAGTTACAGCCAAGTGACCATTAGCAATACAGTTAAGATGTTTTACATTTACCGGTCAATGATGGTCATGTGACCAATAGCAATACAGTAAGGGTGTTTTAACTTTATTTGTCAGTGACAGTAATGTGACCAATAGCAATATAATTTTAACGTTTTACTTCATTGGTCAGTGACAGTAACTTGACCAAAAACAATAAATTTTGATGTTTAAATTTTTTTGGTTGGAGAGTCATGTGACCATTAGTAATACAGTAGGGATGTTTTATCTTCATTGGTCAGAGGCAGTCATTTGACCAATAGCAATAAAGACTGGATGTTTAATTTATTGGCCAGTGCCTGTTATGTGACCAATAGTAAAACAGTTTAGACGATATAACGTTATTGGTCAGTGACAGTCATGTGACCAAACCAAAACAGTTCAGACGTTTTGCCTTATTTGGCAATGTCAGTCATGTGACCATTATCAATACAAATTAAACGATTTATATTTATTTATATTTATATGCGATCAATAGCAATAAAGTTTTGATGTTTTTCTTTATTGGTCAGTGACTGTCAAGTGACCATATGCAATACAGTTTAGATGGTTTAGATGCTTTACTGGTCAATGGCAGTCATGTGGCCAATAGCAATACAGTAATGGTGTGTTAAATTTATTTTTCAGTGACAGCCAGGTGACCAATAGCAATGCAGGTTGGACGTTTTACTTATTTGGTCTGTGACATTCATTTGACCAATGGCAACAAAGTTTGGACGTATTACTTTATTGGTCAGTGACAGTCAGTTGACCAATAGCAATACAGTCTGGATGTTTGACTTGGTCAGTGACAGTTAAGTGACCAATAGTTATACAGTTTAGATAATTTACTTTATTGGTCAGTGACAGTCAACTTACCATTAGCAATACAGTTTAGATGTTTTACATTTCCTGGCCAAAGACAGTCATGTGACCAATAGCAATACAGTATTTTCTTTAACTTTATTTGTCACTGACAGTCATGTGACCAATATCAATATAGTTCGGACGTTTTACTTAATTAGTCAGTGACAGTCATTTGATCGATAGCAATAAACTTTGGACGAATTAGTTTTAGTGGTCAGTGACAGTCATGTAGCCAATAGCAATAGAATTTGGACTTTCTTTTCGTATTTTTTGTGCTGCATACTGCACAGTTGTCGGCAGGTTATACCATAATTTGAGTGATATGGCCCTTTAAGAATAGAAATTTACTCTTCACAAAGGCTAGACTTCCCATAATATGTTGTAGAAGGCTCCCATGGCACGGGTCGCTGCAAACAGATGGGTGTTTGCTGCTGACCTATGCATATGCTGGCAGGTCATGCCTGATTTGAGTTTCATGGCCATTAAGAAAATAAGTTTTCCGGGTAGTAAGGCTTGCCTTTGTAGGTTATGTTGAAGAATTGTCCATGGCGCGGGGCGCTGCGCACGGATGGATAGGTATTGTTTTTCTAATTTGTGTGCTGTAGTACTGTACATATACTTTAAGGATATGTCTGATTTCAGTACTATGGCCCTTCAAAAATATAAAGTTCCCCATTACAGAGGCAATGCTTACTATGTCATGTTGAAGGTGACACGCCAGATGGGGCCTTTGTTGCTACTGGGCAAGCGTCATACAGAATAAGTACAACCTGTATCATGATGGGTGTTGTCTCGTTGTAAAGTTGTTTAGGTTGTAGTACCAAAGCGTTAATCCAAAATAGTTAATCCTTAGACAAAATGGCAAATATCAATGTAAAGGTATGCCAAGACGCGTTGTGGGGTGCTGCGCATGGTTGGATTTCTTCTTTTTTTTCCTTTCTTTAATTTTTTAATGTTGCAGTACAAGCTGGAAGGTTACACCTTATTTGAGAGCTATAACCTTCGTGAGACTTCCCCTGCTATGTTGAAGAAGGCTACAATGGCACATGGCGCTGCGCACAGATGATTGTTATTGTTTGTGTGTGTGCTGCAGCCCTGTATTTATGTTAGACGGTGGTGGCATTTGAGTGTAATGACCCTTCAATAATATACATTATCCCTACACAAAGGTTAACCTTCCTTTGTTAGATTGCAGAATTCTCCCATGGCGCGGCATGCTGTGCACGGTGCGGGTTGTTTTTGTTTTGTTTTGTTTTGTTTTTGTGATGCAGTGCTGCAAATTTGGTGGTAGATTACATCTGATTTGAGTACTATGGTCCTTCAAGAATATAAATATCCCCTGCACAAATGCTAGACTTTCCATGGCATGTTGAAGAAGACTACCATGGCACGGATCGCTGCGCAAGGATGTTTTTTTTTGTGCTGCAGCCCTGCACACATATATATGCTGGTAGGTTTTGTCTGATTTGTGTTTTATGGCCCTTCAAGAATATGTCTTCAATACAATGGCTAGCCTTCCCATGTTATGCTGAAGAATTCTCCAATGGCACGGGACGCTCTGCACAGATGGATGAATTTTGTTTTTCTTATTTGTGACCTATAGTACTTACATAAAACAGGTGTGATATGTCTGTTTGGAGTACTGCGGCACTTTAAAACTATACATTTGCCAGATACAAAGGCTGGCCTTGTTATGTAATGTTGAAAGTTTCCAGCTTATCACACCAAGTAAGATGGGGTCTGGTTTGTTTTGTTCGCTTTATTTAATTGTGCTGCAGGTAGGGCTACATGATTTCAGACCTGTGCCCTTCAAGAATATAAATTTCCTTGCACAAAGTCTCGACTTCCTATGGTATTTCGAAGAATCTTCCATAGCACGTGGCGCTGCGCACAGACATGAATCATGCAGCCTTGTACATCTGTTTTAAAGGCCGATCTTGGTGACACTCAAGCCCTCTCTGATACTCGGGGCAATTGGCTATTAACATGACAGATTTATTAGTCTCTGGAAACCCAGCCTGAAGCTGATATTTCCTGCAGTTTTACATGCATATCAGCCAGTCAAGCAATATATTATAAACGTGATCCCTCAGATCAAATGAGCTATTTCATGTGTAATTATAGACCTTTCCATGAAGGCCATGTGTCCTAAACATAGGGAAAACTTGTCGTTGCTTTCTTGTTTTGCTATACTTACACAGTAACACTAAATATTCCAAACATGGGTGGAGACATGGTTCTTTTCCGGCTCAAGATACATGTCTATAAAAGGAAATGCGTTGGTGAGTCTGTCCATATGCGCAGTTTCGCCCGAGGGTCTGCGGTTCACCTACATGTATATCATAAGTACCTTTTTCACAAAGGTGGGCTCAAATTAATCTGTAGTAAAATAAAAAAGCAAAAATGCTGAAATGGCTCAACCTTGGGCATGTGTAAAAGACTTTGTATAGCTTCTTTGCGCTTTTTAGCTTTGTCAATATCGCATTACAGATTCACTTTGTCAACCAACTGAAGCACAATATTTTGATATGCCTTTTACACATTAACTCGGGTTGAACACATGTCGTTTACACATAGGTAGCACCCAATTTCTTCACTGAACGTCCCTTTGAATTTTAGGCCTTTCATGTGTGGAAACTACCATCCTAATTTCAGAAATGAAAGAAAAATCAGAGATATAAAACCCAATTATATTTCAAAAGTAACAAAAATATACAAAACTGTCACAAACATTCTGCATGCAATAGAATTTATACAAAATATGTCTCGGCGAAAATGCAGGTTATGCAAAAGTTCTATTTTCAGATTTCGAATCGAAAACGCGCATATTCAAATATATTTGCACCCTCCCCCCCCCCCACCAAAAAGGAAATTTCAGACAAAAAAATTTGATATGATCCAAACATAGACTGTGGGAACTCATTAGAACCATATCGTTCCAACTAGTACCCTCATTCTATGCTTTTAGCAGAAATAAGAAAAATAAGGTTTATCCCTGTAAACCCCAGTTTTAAAAGTGGGGTTTAAGGGGGTCTAAGTTATATAGGTGTGCTAACGTGATGATTTATATGGTCACAGTATGTTAACAAGTCCATGAAAATGTATACTCCGCTGTGTACAATGAAACCAAGTAGTTGACAAGGGCAATATATTTTTATCATTTTTGTTCCAAGAGCTGCCTCATTACCACCTCAATGTTATAGTATTCCTGTATATATTCTAAACATTGTTTGTTGGTGCTCGTTAGAACCACCTAAATGAGGCTGTGCTAACGAGTACCAATAACCTTTGCCTTGGAGTAATATAAAACGAAATAATGTACACCCCTATAAACTCCAGTTTTCCATATAAAGTGAGGTTTAGATATGAGGTCATTACATGGACTTATACTGGTCTTTGTCTACACTGTTTGCCATTAAGTACATTTTGTTAATCGAACCGGAAATATGCATTACATTTTACTACTGGCATTTTCCAGCACAGGCATAGTTCAGTAATCTATACATGCACTTGACCTGATAACCAGCAGTTATTTCAGACCACTGGCATGGTGAGAGTTCAATGGCATATAGCTGATTAAAATAAGAGATTATGCCAAGTTTCAGTTCTACAGTGCTACCGAGATTGGCCTTTAAGTGCTATTGCCCTTCACGAATGTAAATTTTCCCTGCACAAACGCTAGACTTAACATTGGTATGTTGAAGACTCACATGGCACAGGTCGCAGCGCACGGGGGTTGCTATTTTTGTTTGTGCTGCAGCGTTGTACATATACTGGTAGGTTATCTCATTTGTGTGTCATTGACCTCCAAGAATATAAATGTCCCCTATTTCAGACACAGCCTTCCTATGTTATGTTGAAGAGTCCTCCCAATGACGCTGGATGCTACAAACGGATGGATGTTTTTTTTTCTTGCATAGTAGATCAGGAAATCAATTGTTTTAGCTTGGGATAGAAATTGTGTTGTAACCCTGATGTTCTTACCAAAAATAGAATATTCTGGCGTGTTTGATAAATACACTGGTTGTATACGACTTCGTATGCACCGTCGTTAAGGTTGTAGTCACAGCACGTTATGTGACGTCACTAAACATTCCTGCAGTGGCATCACATTATGGAGGACGTCGGTAACCGAAGTGACTGCAGCATAAAAAATCGCGCTAAGGAATGGAAGGTATGCAAAAAAAACGTAAATGGGTGTGAGAGGTGGATAAATAAATCTGTCCCTCGGGATCACTGTCCGGCATCACTCGACAAACCTCGTGATGCCAGACAGTGATCCTCGGGACGGATTTGTCCATCCACCCCTCACACCCATATAAGAGTTGTATACTCTTTTTTGTGCAATAGTACTGTACATATGCTAGTAGGATATGTATAATTTGAGTACTAAGGTTCTTCAAGAATATAAGAATCTTAAGTATGAGGGGTGGATGGAAAAATCCGTCCCAAGGGTCACTGTCCAGGCATCACAAGGCTTGCCGAGTGATGCCGAACAGTGATCCCGAGGGACGGATTTTTCTATCCACCCCTCACAACCATATAGGTTGGTTGGTTGGTTGGTTGATTTGAGGTTTAACGTCCCCGTCAACACTGTAAAGATCATTTTGGATACGTTGCTTCCAATTTTGTGGGACTTTTACCCGACATTGACATGAAATGACATCTCAAGCCCTGTCGCCCAATGAAACCGATAGGGTTTATTAGCATGGACGGTCCGCCTCGCACCGCGGTTCCTGGACAGGCTTACCTCTGAGCGGTTTACCAGTACTAGTGTGCGGGCCGGATTCAGTTCTGCGTGGAAGCATTATGCGGCCCATATAACACAACCATATAGGAGTCTTTTTCTTGCATACCGTCCAATTCTTAGCGCTGAATTTAATGCTGCTGTCACTTCGGTTACCAACGTCCGCCATATTGTGTTGACACTGCAGGCATGCTTAGTGACGTCACGTAACTTGTTGTGACGTCAACCTTAACGGCGGCACATACGAGGTCGCAATCAACCAGTGCATTTATCAAAGACGCGATTATATTCGATTTTGGGTCGGAACACCAGGGTCAGAACATAAATTTCTATCCCAGGGTCGAACACGGATTTCTTTGCAAAGGGTGGCCTTGCTAAGTTATGTTGAAGAAGGGTTCCAGCTTGTACGGTTTGTTTAGATTTGACTTGTCTTGCTACTGGGCAAGAGCCATGCAGAATCAGTCCAACCTATATCATGTTGGGTGGTGTCACGTTGTACAAGGAGCGCCATGGCGCACTGCGGAGAACTGTGCACGGAGGGTGTGTTTTTGTTTTATTTTTGTGTTGCAGTACTGTACTTTAGCTGATAGTTGATTTATGAGTGCTATCGCCATTGAAGAATTTGACTCAATGGTACGGGTCACTGCGCAAGGATGAGTTCTTTTCTTGTGCTGCAGCCCTGTACACATGCGGGTATAACATGTCTGATTTGAGCGTCACGGCCCTCAAAATATATTTCATCTAAAAAAACGGCTAGCCTTCTTCTGTTGAAGAATCGTCCAATGACGTGGGGCGCTGCGCAAGGAGATTGTGTTATGTATGCTGCAGTACTATGCACTTGCTGGTAGGTTAAGAATATAGATTTCTCCTGTACAAAGGACACTGTTGCTTTGTACTGTTTCAAGCTTTTCAAACCATTGTCTCTACTTCTATTTCAGGTCAGGCTAGACCATGAGGAACTAATACAACCTGTATCATGGTGGGTGGTGTCACGTTGAGCAACGTGTGCCATGGCCAGGTGCGCGGCGCTGCACACGGAAGGTGGATTTTCTTTTTGTTTTTTTTGTGCTTAAGTTCTGAACAGAATATGGTTTAAACATATTTTATTGCATCCTCCAAACAAGCAATAAGGTCGGGCCACAAGTTCTACCAACATTAGTTACGGTCATTCCCAATTGAACTCCATTACAGCAATATACACCCACACGATTTTACTGCTGTTTTTTACCAGCACAAGCATAGTTCAGTTATCTATACCTGATAGCCAGTTACTCCATACCACTGACATGCTGAGAGTTTAATGGCAATAAGAGATTATGTCAATCGAGTTTCAGTTCTATAGTGCTACCAAGATCGGCCTTTAAGTGCTATTGCCCTTCACGAATGTAAATTTTCTTGCCCAAACGCTAGACTTCCATTGGTATGTTGATGACTCTCATGGCACGGGTCGCAGAGCACGGATTGTTGCTATTTTTGTGCTGCAGCGTTGTACATATGCTGGTGGGTTATGTCTGATTTGAGTGTCATTGACCTTCAAGAATATAATTTCCCCCTATTTCAGACACAGCCTTCCTATGTTATGTTGAAGAATGCTCCCAATGGCGCGGGATGCTTCAAACTGATGGATCTTTTTTTTCTTGATCAGGAAATCAATTGTTTTAGCTTGGGATAGAAATTGTTTTAATCCTGATGTTCTTACTCAAAATCGAATATTCTGGCGTGTTTGATAAATGCGCTGGTTGAATACGACCTCATATGCACCGTCGTTAAGTTTGTAGTCACAGCACGTTATGGCTTATGACCCACAAAGAGGGTTGACGTGTCGTTAAACACGAAATCATCATCACCATCACAGCACGTTATGTGAAATCACTAAACATTCCTGCAATGTCATCACAATACGGCGGACGTCGGTAACCGAAGTGACTGCAGCATTAAAAAATCGCACAAAGAAATGGAAGGTATGCAAGAAAAAAATCCTATATGGGTGTGAGAGGTGGATAAATAAATCTGTCCCTCGGGATCAGTGTCCGGCATCACTCGGCAAGTCTCGTGATGCCAGACAGTGACCCTCGGGACGGATTTGTCCATCCGCCCCTCACTCCCATATACGAGTTGTATACTCTTTTTTGTGCAATAGTACTGTATATATGTTAGTAGGGTATGTATGGTTTGAGTACAAAGGTTCTTCAAGAATATAAGAATCTCATATAAGTATGATGGGGTGGATGGAAAAATCCGCCCCAAGGGTCACTGTCCGGCATCACAAGGCTTGCCGAGTGATGCCGAACAGTGATCCCGAGGGACGGATTTTTTCTATCCACTCCTCACACCAATATAGGAGTCTTTTCTTGCATACCGTCCAATTCTTAGCCCTGATTTTGATGCTGCTGTCACTTCGGTTACCAACGTCCGCCATATTGCTACTGTGCTGGGCACTGCGGAGTACTGTACACGGAGGGTGTGTTTTTGTTTTATTTTTATGCTGCAGTACTGTACTTTAGCTGATAGATAATATTTGAGTGCTATCGCCATTGAAGAATATAACTCAGTGGCACCGGTAACTGCCCATGGATGGGTGTATTTCTTGTGCTGCAGCCCTGTACACATGCGGGTATAACATGCCTGATTCGAGCGTCATGGCCCTCAATATATATATTTCCCCTAAAAACAGGCTAGCCTCCTTATGTTGAAGAATCGTCCAAAGACGCGGGGCTCTGCGCAAGGAGGGTGGGTTATGTATGTTGCAGTACTATGCACTTGCTAGTAAGTGAAGAATATAGATTTCTCCTGTACAAAGGACACCGTTGCTTTGTGCTGTTTCCAGCTTTTCAAATCATTGCCTCTTCTTCTATTTCAGGTCAGGCTAGACCATGAGGAACTAATACAACCTGTATCATGGTGGGTGGTGTCACGTTGAGCAACGTGTGCCATGGCCAGGTGCGCGGCGCTGCACGCGGAAGGTGGATTTTTTTTCTTTTTTGTGCTTAAGTACTGAACATAATCTGGTTTAAACATATTTTATTGCAGCCTCCAAACAAGCAATGAGGTCGGGCCACAAGTTCTACCAACATTAGTTACGGTCATCCCCAATTGAACTCTATTACAGCAATATACAGACACATGATTTTACTGCTGGCTTTTTCCAGCACAAGCATAGTTCAGTTATCTATACATGTACTTGACCTGATAGCCAGCTGTAATTCCTTACCACTGACATGCTGAGAGTTCAATGGCAATAAGAGATTATGTCAATCAAGTTTCAGTTCTACAGTGCTACCAAGATCGGCCTTTAAATGCTATTGCCCTTCAAGAATGTAAATTTTCCTTGCCCAAACGCTAGACTTCCACTGGTATGTTGAAGACTCTCATGGCACGGGTCGCAGAGCACGGATTGTTGCTATTTTTGTGCTGCAGCGCTGTACATATGCTGGTGGGTTATGTCTGATTTGAGTGTAATTGACCTTCTAGAATATAAATGTCCCCTATTTCAGACACAGCCTTCCTATGTTATGTTGAAGAATGCTCCCAATGACGCCGGATGCTACAAACTGATGAATCTTTTTTTTTCTTGCATAGCAGATCAGGAAAAAAATTTTTTAGCTTGGGATAGAAATTCTGTTTTAATCCTGATGTTCTTACTCAAAATCGAATATTCTGGCGTGTTGGATAAATGCACTGGTTGAATACGACCTAATATGCACCTTGGTTAAGTATGTAGTCACAGCACGTTATGTGACGTCACTAAATATTCCTGCAATGTCATCACAATACGGCGGACGTCGGTAATCAAAGTGACTGCAGCATTAAAAAATCGCGCAAAGAAATGGAAGGTATGCAAGAAAAAGGATCGTATTTGGGTGTGAGAGGTGGATAAATAAATCTGTTTCTCGGGATCAGTGTCCGGCATCACTCGGCAAGTCTCGTGATGCCAGACAGTGACCCTCGGGACGGTTTGTCCATCCGCCCCTAACTCCCATATACGAGCTGTATACTCTTTTTTTGTGCAATAGTACTGTATATATGTTAGTAGGATATGTATGACTGGAGTACTGAGGTTCTTCAAGAATATAAGAATCTCATATAAGTATGAGGGGTGGATTGAAAAATCCGTCCCAAGGGTCACTGTCCGGCATCACAAGGCTTGCCGAGTGATGCCGAACAGTGATCCCGAGGGACGGATTTTTTCTATCCACCCCTCAAACCAATTGAGTCTTTTCTTGCATACCGTCCAATTCTGAGCCCTGATTTTGATGCTGCTGTCACTTCGGTTACCAACGTCCGCCATATTGCTACTGGGCACTGCGGAGTACTGTGCACGGAGGGTGTGTTTTTGGTTGATTTTTATGTTGCAGTACTGTACTTTAGCTGATAGTTAATATATGAGTGATATCGCCATTGAAGAATATAACTCAATGGCACTGGTCACTGCCCATGGATGGGTGTATTTCTTTTGCTGCAGCCCTGTACACATGCTGGTAAAACATGCCTGATTCGAGCGTCATGGCCCTCAAAATATATATTTCCCCTAAAAACAGGCTAGCCTTCTTATGTTGAAGAATCGTCCAAAGACGCGGGGCTCTGCGCAAGGAGGGTAGGTAATGTATGATGCAGTACTATGCACTTGTTTGTAGTTAAGAATATAGATTTCTCCTGTACAAAGGACACCGTTGCTTTGTGCTGTTTCCAGCTTTTCAAATCATTGCCCCCACTTCTACTTCAGGTCAGGCTAGACCATGAGGAACTAATACAACCTGTATCATGGGGGGTGGTGTCACGTTGAGCAACGTGTGCTATGGCCAGATGCGCGGCGCTGCACACGGAATGTGGATTTTCTTTTTCTTTTTTTGTGCTTAAGTACTGAACATAATCTGGTTTAAACATATTTTATTGCAGCCTCCAAACAAGCAATAAGGTCGGGCCACAAGTTCTACCAACATTAGTTACGGTCATCCCCAATAGAACTTCATTACAGCGATATACAGACACATGGTTTTACCACTGGCTTTTACCAGCACAGGCATAGTTCAGTAATCTATACATGCACTTGACCTGATAGCCAGCGGTTATTCCAGACTACTGACATGATGAGAGTTCGATGGCATATAGTTGATTAAAATAAGAGATTATGTCAGGCAAGTTTCAGTTCTACAGAGCTACCAAGATCGGCCTTATGGTGCTATTGCCCTTCACGATTGTAAAGTTTCCCTGCACAAACGCTAGATTTCCATTTGTATGTTGAAGACTCTCATGGCACGGGTCGCAGCGCACGGATGGTTGCTATTTTTGTTCTGCAGCGTTGTATATATGCGGGTGGGTTGTCTGATTTGAGTGTAATTGACCTTCTAGAATATACATTTCCCCTATTTCAGACACAGCCTTCCTATGTTATGTTGAAGAATCCTCCCAATGACGCGGGATGTTACAAACGGATGGATGAATTTTTTTTCTTGCATAGCAGATCAGGAAACCAATAGTTTTAGCTTGGGTTAGAAATTCTGTTCTAACCCCGATGTTCTTACTCAAAATCGAATATTCTGGCGTGTTTGATAAATGCACTGGTTGAATACGACCTCTTATGCACCGTCGTTGTAGTCTCATCACGTTATGTGACGTCACTAAATATTCCTGCAGTGTCATCACAATATGGCGGACGTCGGTAACCGATGTGACTGCAGCATTAAAAATCGCGCAAAGAAATGGAAGGTATGCAAGAAAAAGAATCGTATATGGGTGTGAGAGTTGGATAAATAAATCTGTCCCTCGGGATTACTTTCCGGCATTACTCGGCAAGCCTCGGGATGCCAGGCAGTGACCCTCGGGACGGTTTTGTCCATCCCCCCTCACATCCTTATAAGCGTCGTATACTCTTTTTTGTGCAATAGTACTGTACATATGCAAGTAGGATATGTATGATTTGAGTACAAAGGTTCATCAAGAATATAAGAATGTTATAAAAGTATGAGGGGTTGATGGAAAATTCCGTCCAAAGGGTCACTGTCCAGGCATCAGAAGGCTTGCCGAGTGATGCCGAACAGTGATCCCGAGGAACGGATTTTTCTATCCACCCCTCACACCCATATAGGAGTCTTTTTCTAGCATACCGTCCAATTCTTAGCGCTGATTTTAATGCTGCTGTCACTTCGGTTGCCAACGTCCGCCATATTGTGTTGACACTGCAGGAATTTTGAGTGACGTCACGTAACGTGCTGTGAAGTCAACCTTAACGACGGCGTATTCGAAAATCCGTTCCTCGGGATCACTGTTCGGCATCACTCGGCAAGCCTTGTGATGCCTGGACAGTGACCCTTTGGACGGAATTTTCCATCCACCCCTCATACTTATATAACATTCTTATATTCTTGATGAACCTTTGTCGCAATCAACCAGTGCATTTATCAAAGACGCCATTATATTCGATTTTGGGTCGGAAAACCAGGGTCAGAACATAAATTTCTATCCAAGGGTCAAACACGGATTTCCTTGTCTGGCTTGCAAGAATATGAATTTCTCCTATGCAAAGGGTGGCCTTGCTAAGTTATGTTGAAGAAGGGTTCCATCTTGTCGGGATTTATTTAGATTTGATTTGTCTTGCTACTGGGCAATAGCCATGCAGAATCAGTCCAACCTATATCATGTTGGGTGGTGCCACTGTACAAGGAGCGCCATGGCACACTGCGGAGTACTGCGCACGGAGGGTATGTTTTTGTTTTATTTTTGTTTTGCAGTACTGTACTTTAGCTGATAGTTGGTATATGATTGTTATCGTCATTGAAGAATATAACTCAATGGCACGGGTCACTGCGCAAGGATGGGTGTTTTTCTTGTGTTGCAGCCCTGTACATATGCGGGTATAACATGTCTGATTTGAGCGTCACGGCCCTCAAAACATATATTTCCCCTTAAAAAAGGCTAGCCTTCTTGTATTGAAGAATCGTCCAATGACGCGGGGCGCTGCGCAGGGAGGGTGGTGTTATGTATGCTGCAGTACTATGCACTTGCTGGTAGGTTAAGAATATAGATTTCCCCTGTACAAAGGACACCGTCGCTTTGTACTGTTTCCAGCTTTTCAGATCATTGCATCCACTTCTATTCAGGTCAGGTTAGACCATGAGGAACTAATACAACCTGTATCACGGTGGGTGGTGTCACGTTGTGCAGCGTGTGCCATGGCCAGTTCACGGCACTGCAAACGGAAGATGGATTTTCTTTTTTCTTTTTTTGTGCTTAAGTATAATCTAGTTTAAACATATTTTATTGCATCCTCCAAACAAGCAATAGGATCGGGCCACAGAATCTACCAAGATTAGTTACGGCCCTCCCCTAATAGAACTTCATTACAGCAATAAACAGACATGATAAAGGCAAAGTAAACAAGTAAGCACTACAAAAATACGAAAAGGTGATGTGGTGAAGTGTATAATAAGGTAAATTACATACTAATCAAGAAAATGATAAGATAACGGAATGGAATGTCATAAGATGAATTGTCATACTGGCCTAAGTGAACATAACATGGTTGGTTACGTCTGATTTGAGTACTTTTGCCTCCAAAGAATATAAATTCACTTTGAACAAAGTCTCGACATTCCATGGTATGTTGAAAAAGGCCCCGATTGCCTAGGACCCCGCGTACGGATATTGTTTTTCATGCAGCCCTGTGCATTTGCCGATATGTCTGATATGGGTGTCATAGACTTTCAAGAATATAAAATGTCTCCCATACACATGCTAGGCCTCCTAGGAGGATATGTTGAAGAAGTCTCCCATGACACGGGGTACTGCGTACGGTCGTGTGGATTTTGAACTGCAGTACTTTACACGTGCTGGTAGGTCGTGTCTAATATGAGTACTTTGTCCCTACAAGAAAATAAATGTCCCTTGTCAAAGGCTAGTCTTCCTATGGTATAAAAGAGGAGGGTTGATTTTTTTTTTGTTTTGTGCTGTACTCTAGACTGTTAGCTGGAAAGTTACATATGATTTAAGTGCTATGACCTTTCAAGAATACAAAGTTCCCTTGAACAGTGGCTAGACTTCCAATTGTATGTTAAAGAAGGCTCCTTTGGCATGGTACCCTTCGCACAGTTGCGTTTACTTTACATTTGCTGGTAGATAACATCTGACTTGCGCGCGCCCTCCAAGGATATTGATTACTCCTATTCAAGGGCTAGACTTCAGGTTGTATGATGAATGAACCTGTGGCATGGGGGTGCTGTGCATGAATGGGTTTATTTGGTAATTTTCTCGTAGGTTATGTCAAATTGAAAGTCATGGCTCTTCAAGAATATAAATCCCCCAACCCGCTACAAAGGCTAGCCTTCCTATGTTACCTTGAAAATGGCTCCAATGGAGCGAGGCGCTGCACACGGTGTACATTTGCTGCTAGGTTACCCCTGATCTGAGTGCTAAGGCCCTCCAATCATGTAATTTTCTCCTGAACAAAGGCTATACTTTCAATGGTATCTTGAATGTTTCTTTGGCACAAGGCGCTGCGTACGGATATATGTTTTAGGCGTTGCAACCCTGTACACACACGCTGGTAGGTCACAAATGATTTCAGGGCTAAAGCCCTTCAAGAATATAAATTTCCCGTGTACAAAGGCTAGACTGTTGAAGAAGGCTCCCAAGGCATGGCGCTCTGTCCACATGTTATTTTAGGTGCTACAGTCTGTACATATGTGGTAGGTTATAATTGCCACGGCCCTTCAGGAATATAAATTTCACATATACAAAAGCTAGCCTTCCTCTTTTATGTTGAAGAAGGCGCCAAAGGTGCGGGGCGCTGCACATGGCTTGCTACTTGGGAACAGCCATGCAGAACCAGTACAACTTGTATCCTGGTGGATGGTTTCGCATTGTACAACGTGCGCCTTGGCGTGGTGCGGAACACTGCGCACGAAGGGTAGACTTTTTCTTTTGCTGTGGTATTGTATATAAGGCAGGTGACTTCTGCTTGAGTGCTATGGCATTTTATGGATGTAAATTTCACCTCTACACAGCCTAGAATTTTCATGGTATGTTGAAGAAGGTTCCAATGTCATGGGGCATTGCGCATGGGTGCGTGTTTTTGTGTTGCTGCCCTGCCAATTTGCTGATTGATTGTTAAGGCCCTTCAAGAATATAAATTTCTCTGTAAAAAGACTAGGTTTCCAATGGTATGTTGAAGAGGGTTCCTATGACATGGGGCGCTATGAATGAATGAGAGTTTTTTATACCTAAGCTCGTAGTTTATATCTGATTTGAGTGCAACGGCCAATCAAAACTATACATTTATCCAATACACGGCTGGCCTTCCTTTGTTTTTGAAGAAGGCTCCCGTGACATATGCGCTGCGAACGGAGGGTTTTGTTTTATTTTTGTGTAATGCAGTACTGTACAAATGCCAGTGGACTCTGTCTGATTTTTTTTATTTTAATCTTTCCGGAACAAGGAAATACCCTGTGCATAGGCTAGCCGTCTTTTGTTAGGCCATATGTCAGGTCCTGGCTTGCTGCTGGTAAGTTTCATGCAACCAGTACAACCTGTTTCATGGTGGGGGTACCGTGTTGTACGGCGTGCGCCATGGTTCGTTGCGGGGCCCTGCGTATGGAGGGTAGTGTTTTGTTTTTCATTTTTTTGTGCTGCAGTAGTGTTGAGTGCTCTGTCCTGCAAGAATATAAATTTCCCCTTTACAACTTCTTAACTTCCAATGATTTGTTGAAAAAGCCTCTAATGGCACGGAGCTCAGAGCACAGGTGGATGTACATATATTTGTTTTGTTTCAGTCTGTTCTTGCCAAAAGAGGTAATTATGTTCTATAACCGGGTTGAAGCAAGGACTACATCACGAAACTAAACTTCGGGTGTCGAAAGTTTTTATACGCCCGTAATATTGTTAATGCGGTCAGGATAGCGTTTCAGAATAAAAAAAAATGCTCATTTTGTTTTCTTAGTTTTGGACTTCATTCCCTCTGATTAGTTTTCTTTTGTTTTCAGACTACCCTAGTGTGCGCCATAGGTAGATAATCATATCTAAAAGACACTTCGTTGCAATATCTATGAGGTACAAGCTCGCAATCTAACTTATTCCCCGAATTGGCGAGCTGTTTTCTCCTGATTACTTTGGTTTAGTTGTGTTATTATTTGGTCATTTTTGGCTCTTTTTATATTTGTCGTTGTGTTCATTGTTGAATTGGTCTGTGTCTTTTTTTGTCATGTGTGTTATTATTTTGTCTTTTTATGGGTTCTTTTGGTGTTTGCCGTTGTGTTTATTGCTGAATTACTGAATCCTACTTTAGTCGTCTCTTCATCTGTTTTAGGGGCATTGTGTGCGGTGCTTACTTGAATAACAGAGTTTATGTGCGTTATGTGGTCATTTCTTCGGTTTGTGTTTCTTAACGTGATAATTTTGCTTCATTGGCTTTTTGAGTTTGTTTTTAGAGGTTACCGCTGTTGGACTTTTCCATTGGCTATTTGGTGTTTTGTTTGTTGGTTGGTTTACCAGGCATGTTTTAAGTGGTTTTGTTGCTTGCGTTGGTCTTTTAAAGGTCGGTTTTGCTTTAGTAGGTCTTAGATGTGTGTGTATTTTGATTGTCTTTCTTGTGTTGGTATTTCGGACGTTTGTTTGCGACGAGGTCTTCATTGTGCTGATTTGTCATGAATATGTTCTTTTCGTCAGTCGGTGTTAAATTGACCTTTTATTGTGTTTGCCTTGTTTTAGTTATATCCAAGGTTGCTTCGTTTTGAATGTTTCATCTTAATGTATATATGTGTTTATGCATGTTTGCCGGTAATTGGAATGTCATTTATATGTATTTATTGTATGTCATTTATATGTATTTGTTTTGTCATTTATATGTATTTGTTTTGACATTCATAAATATTTGTTACAAATGCTTTCCATCCTTTTGTTCATCCATATGTTTGTTCGCCAAGCCCTCACCTTTGTTATAACAAACAGCCACAAACAGACTGACTTGATCATCATGGACTTTGCTAAGGCCTTTGACAAGGTACCTCACAGAAGGCTATTACATAAACTGGAGTACTATGGGATAAGAGGATCCACGCATAGGTGGATTAGCTCATGGCTCTCTGGGCGCTCACAACAAGTTGTACTTGATGGCCAAGCGTCTGATCCAGTCCCTGTTTTATCTGGAGTCCCCCAAGGTTCGGTCCTTGGACCGGTCCTTTTCTTGGTTTTCATTAATGATCTCCCCGACAATATCAGGTCATCGGTCCGTTTGTTTGCTGATGATTGTGTCCTGTATAGGAACATATATTCTCCTTCTGACTGTCTTATTTTACAAGATGACCTGGATCAACTTGCACAGTGGGAGGCCGATTGGCAAATGAAGTTCAATGTGGCCAAATGTCACTCAATGAGAGTGTCACGACACCCTCCGGACAAGCAAATTAAGTTTGACTATACTCTTCACCAGCAAGTTTTGGAGCATGTTCAATCCGCCAAATATCTTGGTATCACCATCACTGACGATCTTGATTGGGGTCAACATATCTCAGAGATTACATCTAAAGCAACTAGGACTTTGGGATTCCTTAGACGGAACTTGGCTTTTGCACCTAGGCAGACAAAGGATGTTGCATATAAAACATTGGTTCGCCCTCAACTCGAATATGCATCACCCATTTGGCACCCCTATGTTAAAACTCAGACTCAGCAGGTGGAGAAGGTGCAGAGGACAGCTGCTCGATGGACCTGCAGGCGATGGCGAAATAGAAGTAGCGTCGGTGACATGCTTAATGAGCTAGAGTGGCCGTCCCTGGAGGCCCGTCGTGAGCAGTCCTCTTTAACCTTCTTCTACAAGATACACTCTGAT
Source organism: Lucinisca nassula (assembly GCA_963580285.1). Classification (NCBI taxonomy): domain Eukaryota; kingdom Metazoa; phylum Mollusca; class Bivalvia; order Lucinida; family Lucinidae; genus Lucinisca; species Lucinisca nassula. The sequence goes on from OY757011.1 coordinate 104,422,319, forward strand.
TCAGTGTCTATTGATAAAGATAGGTACTTGACCCCTGTAACACTGTCGACCCAAACAAGGGCATCAAAATTAAATGACTCACAATATCGCAGATACCAGTCCTATAGTGATGCCCTGAAGAACTCGTTTTTTCCTAGAACTATTCCCCAATGGAATAGTCTTCCCTCCTCTGCGGTGAATGCCAAGTCCGCAGAAGAGTTCAAAGCCCGCACAGTGTAAGATTGGGTCTCAGAGGTATGCGTTTTAGGATACCTCTGTTATGCAGATTGTAAATAGTTTTAAGGACGCATCCAGTGCCTCTCTTTTTTTTTTTTTTTTTTTTTTCAGCTAAATTCTAAATTTAGCCACCCAATCAACTGAGGTAATGGCCAGATATGACCGACTCAGTATAAGAAGATAGATAGATAGATGATTATAACCTTATTGTTCATCCTTAAACCTGAAGTGCATACAAGGGAGACACATTCTTCGCTGGAATTCTTGTTCTTAATTAATGCTTTGTTTTACGGGTTGTTACGTTCACTTAATTCAGCTTTGCCTTTCAGACTCTGTATTTTACTTTTGCTTAAAATTTCTGTTGATCCTGCTTTAATCTGTCACGAGAAACCCGCTTATATAATTTTGACCCATTAAAGCCCCAAATTTATATAATGGATAGATGGGTTTACAGGCCTAGGGGCATTCATTATTTCTCATTTCTGCTCAAAAGCATAGATTGTGAGGGCTCGTAAGAACCACATAAAAAGCATTGTTGTTACTAGTAAGAACCAGCTCGCCTCGGCGATTCTAACGAGTCCCCACTATCTGTTTTGTTTGTTTGTATTAGGATTTAACGGCCACAATCAACACTGTTTAGGCCGTTAAACTCCTAAACAAACAAACAAAAATTAAGCATTTGCGGCAACAGTCAAAGTCCATACAGACAGGACATAACCTTCGGTGGATTAGGGGAACAAGTCTTTTCAAACATAGTGAAACGCCTACCAACAAAAAGTGAAAATATTCAGATAAAGATTCTGAAAGTTTTCATATTTCTGCCCCCAAAAACACACAAAAAAACATATATTGTGGGTACTCTTTACGCCTCGACGAGATTTTTATACAAGTATCCACAATTTATATTTTAGCAGAAATAAGAGAAACATAAAAAATTGTTTACCCTTGTATACCCCAGTTTAACTATAAAAAAATGGGGATTCAAGGGGTCAAAATTATATGCCTGTTTTCGTGATTGGAATTCTTGTCCTAACTAATACATTACTTTATTACATGACGTCGTCGATAAGCAGTGGTTAACGTCCTATACTAAATATCGTATGACCACAAATTCAATAACACTTTGGCGGGATAAAGTAACGTCATGTCGACGTCCATGTCAACAATGCATTTTTTTGCGAAAACAAAATGTCAAATTCAAAGGGGATAAAATCCTTTTTTAAAGTGGTCATATGATAAACATAATCTTGCATTCGTGTTCATTTCATATGAAATTTATGAACTTTATCAAAGGCTTGTTTCATAAATACGAAATGGCCACTGGTGAAAGATCCTCTATTTACAAGCTGCTATTTTTGCTTACTTCAACTTTGCATTTCAGGTTCTGTGAATTTTGCTTCGCATTACGAAAACACGCCTATACAAATACATTGTTACCTTTATCGCCGAAAAAAAGCAAATTTTAACATGGACAATTGTGATATTTTTCTTATTTCTGATCAAAATATAGATTTTGGGTACTCGTTAGAACCGCCTCATCGAGGCGGTTCTAACGAGTACCTACAACCTATATTTTAGAGCAGGTTTAAGAAAAATAAGGTTTACCCCTACAAACCCCAGTTTAACTATGTAAAAGTGGATTCAAGGGGGGTCAAAAATATATAGGCGTGTTTTGGGGATGGCTAATTTTGTAGTATATATTTTAAGCATGGCAGTATATAGGCGTTCAGTTTCCCACCGTTCGTTTATCAAGCGGTCAACATCTGCGACAACACTCGCAATAACGTTCAAGTCCATAAGGCACAACATAGCCATCTGCCGATTTCTTGTTTAACAATACTTGTGTCCTTTGTAGCCATATATAAGTGGTGCCAGTGATGAGGAATGGAAAGCATCGCGGGAGCAAATCCTAAAAACGAACAACCCCTAAACCTAACTTTATGCAGATAAAACTTGGGTTTACGGGGGTAGACAATATTTTTCCTATTTCTGCCCCAAGACATAGGTTGTGGGTTCTCGTTGGAACCGCCTCAATGCTGCGGTTCTATCGAGCACCCACAACCTATGTTTGAAGTACAAATAACAAAAATAGCACATATTTTCCTCTGACAAGTAGCTATTTTGGAGATGTGAAAAAGCGTTATGTCGCACGGGTGTGTTAATGTAATGGAATTACCTCACACCACCCATCAAATGCACCAAAGGGAAAGAAATGCAAACTTAAAATAACTTCATCATAATGCAAAAGTCACAAGTGAAAAGTAAAAAGGACAGTTACTTTGCCGCAAAATGGCCGAAAGGCTATCCAAAATTCATATACAGTCGAACTTCAATGGCTCGAACACCTTTGGGACCTCGAAAATCTGTTCGAGACAGGGGTAGTTCGAGCCACTGAGGTTACTGTCAGGAGGCATAACGGGATACTTTCAGTCATCTTTTCGGTGTTCTATAATGAAAATGTATGCTTTGTGTACTCATTAGAATCGCCTCGATGAGGCGATTCTAATGAGTACACACAGCATACATTTGCAAGATAAAATACTAAAACCTTCTTAATTATCCTCCACTATTTCATAAGTAGAGGATTTCGCGAGGGACTCAAGAATGGGTTCGACACATCCATGGTAAACGAGCCATCGGTGTTCGAGCCATCGAAGTTCTACTGTATTTAACATTCCGATAGATCGGAATATTTGTCTTATCGTTAACAACGCCGTGCAGTATCGTCAAGTAGAGGTATGTCACGTGGTCAGTTACCGTGATGTGGTCAGTTTCTACAGTGTTCAGCTCACAAAATAATTTTGTATTGATCGGATCAGTTAGGTTACATTATCGGCAGTTTGATCCAATGGTGACGAATGATCGCGTGTTTCAACAAAAATCCACTCTGCTCGTTATGAATGTATCACATTTGAGAGAAACGTCGTGTTCTGCAAACGTCAACAATTGCATTTGTAATTCAGACATTCGTGTATAAATCTAATATGCTGTCACACACAGTCCTCAGGTAATGTCATAAAGTATCGAATTATTTCCACAACGCCATTTTTCAACTTTCACTACGTACTTTGTGTCCATTTGGCGCGTCAGTTGGTTATTTGTTTTAGTCAGAAGTTAAGACGAGTCATAAGCAATACAAATATACAAGTTTGCAAAAACGAACTATAACAAAAATAAACCACAAAACAATAACCGCCTTGCTAAGGTCAGTATTTTTTTTTTTTATTTCTTTATTTTACATGGCCACAATCCTCACCCTTGTTTCAGTCGTGGCTTAGACAATTTGTTCAGTCCGCATGAAGGATTTGTAACTCCCCAGTGCAACATTCCCGCGAACATTAAATTAAACGAGTAGAGATGAAACAACAATGAGGACTGGACAGCATTAAATAATAACTGCTGAACCAAAAGAAAACCAATTGTTGGACTCCGGTGTGGCCGACTATTTATGTCTCCTTACCAGCCAGAGGCATTCTGGCTTTCTGCAGATGTGCATGTCTGCAAAGAGGCTGGGCACTTCCTTGCATGCGACTTCCTAATTACCTTTTTCGCCGAAGCTCGCAGTGAAGTTCTACTTGAGGTAATGTAGTAATTCCTGTGTCATAGCTACAAATGGGTTCTCTTTACTGGTGACGGTCTTTCTTCACGTCAGGGGTCTGAGGTCAGAATTGGAAAACGGAACACCATCAAGGAATTTGTCTGTCACCAGTGGGCACACAACGTTAAAATGACGTATCAACGTCGGAGTGATGTCATCTCATCGCATCGATGTTGATAGCACGTCATTTTAACGCTGAGTGCCTGCTGAGTTTTATGGCTAATACCAGTCTGCTTAGCCATTGCAACAGCCCTCTGTTGCCAACAACTGCTCTCAGTTGCCAATGCACCATCATGTCTGTTTCCAGCCTGCATCCGGTCCGTGGGGACTACGAAAGCAGGGTCCTCGTCCCAGTCCCCGGGTACAATTGTTTACGATGCCGTCATAAAATTAATACGATGTTTAGAAGCAGTTGATCGTTAATAGGGCCCATCTGGAATTTCTTACTCTAAATATTTTTGTTGATATATATTTTAGAAAATGGGATATTTTAATAACAATTTAAGAGCATCGTAAAACAATTGTAGCGAATGCTTTCATATTTGATACCTTAAGACATGCTAGAGACAGAATATTTTGAAAAGCATAACTGTTTTTGTTTTACGGCACTTTCAAGATAAGTAGCCCCTGATTTCGAGGTGGGCGAAAACTGGAGTATCCGGAGAAAAACCACCTGACATTTCTTCCACATGTGACCCGAGCGGTCACCACTCTTAACCACTAATTATCTTACCCGTTTGGTCACTAGCATATAAATTGATATTGATGGATTGTGGTCACATCAAATCTATTTTAGCCCCCATCACGAACACACGCTTAAATAATTCTGACCGCCTTGAACCCTACTTTTATATTGTAAAACAGGTTTACATGGGTATTTTTCTTATTTCTGCTCTGAAATATAGATTATTCTTAACCGTTAGAACCGCCTCGATGAGATGGTTCTAACGTGTACCCCAATCTATGTTTTGAGAGGAATTTTGAAATAAATATCAGAATTTTTCTTCTGAAAATTGTTTTTTTTCTGCGGTGAATTTAGCAATGAATTTAAAAAGGCGTGTTTTCGTTAAGCAGAGCTTTTTTACCTACTTTCTGATGCGGTTTATTATTGTCATACCTCGTCTTCGCATGTACCATGTACTGCTGTCTCTTTATTTTTGAGTGAGACGCCAAGTTCTGCAACGACAGGTCAGGTGGTTTTTCTCCGGTACTACGGTTTTCGCCCACCTCTGATTAACGATCGGCCCGATGGGAGCAAAATTATCTTGAAAGGGCCGTAAAAGCAAAACAAAACAAAAAAAAAAAAAAAACATTTCTTTATTTTTGATAGTCATTTGGCAATTTGTGGGAAAGTAACTGCCTTTTTATCTTTGTGCTTATGACGTTTTAAGGATGATTAACTTAATTTAAATCATGTTGGACATTACGAACACACGCCTATACAAATAAATTGTAAATTTACTTACCAACGAAAAATCAAAAGGGAAAGTAATGTATGCCCCTGCAAACCCCAGTTTTTCTGTATGAAAGTGTGGTTTAAGGGGGTCACATTTTTATAGGCGTGTTTTCGTGATGGATTTCTTTCCCTTTGGTGTATTGGCTGGAAGGTGTGAGGTATTTGTTATTACGATAACATCCGTGCGTCATATGTAGGATCCTACTTCAGTTGGTTGGTTGGTTGATTTGAGGTTTAACGTCCCCGTCAACACTGTAAAGGTCATTTTGGAGACGTTGCTTCCAATTTTGTTGGACTTTTAACCGACATTGAGATGAAATGACATCTCAAGCCCTGTCGCCCAATGAAACCAATAGGGTTTATTAGCATGGACGGTCCGCCTCGCAACGCGGTTCCTGGACAGGCTTAGATCCTCTAAGCGGCTTACCACGACTAGTGTACGGGCCGGATTCAGCTCTGCGTGGAAGCATCATGCAGCCGATATATTTCTTCAAGCCCCTATGGGCTATGGGCGGGGGCCGCCTACTTGAGTTACATGAGTGTTCATGTATAATTGGATTTATTAAACGAGTTTAGGAAAAAGTGATAAAATGCGTGGCTTTGCCGAGCATTTTATCACATTTCTTCAAAGGGTTTAATTAATACAATTATAGATGAGCACGAATGCAAAATTCAATTTAAAACGGATCTTGTTCTCTATTGATCATGATCAACAAAAATGTCCATATTCGGCATTAGTAAACGCTACATCGTTAAGGACGCCGTACACGTAACGTTACGGGGCATATCTAACTAATTTGCGTATTTAATCCACTAGTGGTTTTTCGAATTTATTACACGACGTTATGAAATTCTCAGACGATAAAGTGTATTCTTTCATTTCTCCAAAACAGTGAAGTTTTTGAATGAAAATTTGTAGTATTCATTTTTTCCTCACTTATTCTTGAAAACATCAGATGTAGGTGCTCATTTGAGCCGCCGCATTTAGGCGATTCTAACGAGTACCCACAAGCTATGTATTTATCTTTGATCAGAAGTAAGAAACAAGAGGGAACACGAATTTGATGAGTATAATGCTCAGCTGTATTGAGCATTAATTGATTTCGGTAGTGCTCAGTAAGGAAGCATAAACATTGAATATTCTTGTTTCAAGCGCTGGATGCTGATATTTTGGCGAATAGTCAAGTTCTGCTGCGCGGTTATTTGTCGCATGTACTGATCGGCCAGTTTGTCTGGTCGGCGCATGCGCAATAACGGTATATGCATGAACATATTCAAACTTCTCCGAGGCAGAGATCATGATATAGCGTATACGTTTCGTGAACTGTATTTCAGTCGATTATCGTAATTTGCAGGCACAATGATGTGTGTAGACCTGCTGCACCCTGGTCGATAGCAGGTACTGTTACGACGTATCGGTCCAGATGCCCTGCAGTGGCGGGCAGCACCGTTACACAGAGCGTCGTGACCAAAAGATAACGACAAGTTGCTGGTGATTACCAAGTTGCTGGTGATAACCAAGTTGCAGTTGATAGCCAAGTTGTTGGTGATAGTCGAGGTGACAGCAATAGTCAACTTATAGTCAAGTCGACAGTGATAACCAAGTTGACAGTGATATCTTGATAACCCTTTGGTAGAACATATTTATATGTGGCCAGTCGCGGTTTTTTTATTATTATTATTGTTTTTTGTTGTTCGTTTATTTTGTCACTTGCTTCTATAATTTTCAAGTCGCCGTCTCGAGCACAAAACGTAGTTTTGCTTTCGGGGCGTACGCCGTGAAACGATTATAGAGGTGAATAAATGTAATGTTTAGTGTTCGTATTGTTGTAAATAGTTATGTTAATAATTTATGTCTTCCATATCAAATCTTTCTTGTGCCTTACCCCACAGCTGCCCGTTCACCGGTCAGAGATCACCCTCGGTCGTCTTGTCAGCATGGGATTTTCCAGACGCCGTAAACCCACATGTAAGAAACCGCATGACGATTTATATACCGTGAATGACGGCGTTTGTTCATCAGCACGCACGCAGAACATGCACACACGCATGCACGCATTGTTAGCAATGTAATTAATGTAGATGCTGATCAGACACAGTTTAAGGTCACACGCATCACTCGTTATTAAGCGTTTTATTGGCTTGAGGGACATGATCAGACGCAGCATTGGATAATGTAGTAATGATGGTATTGTACATTTTGCCCTTCATTGAAGTCTCTGATCAGATGCAACGACAGTTTATAAAGAAATATTAATGAAATTATTATTTATTGTCAAAGGCTCTGATCAGACGTCACGTGCGTCTTTATGCACTGTTTTTAACGAGCATGCTGTTCCAAGGGAAATTTGAGGGTGTACCTTGTGCTCGCCGCTCCAGTATGTAGGACTGGAGCGGTTACACTGTACTCGCCATTGGTAGTCAAAAGGTGTACCCTTTATGCGTCATCGATTGGCAAGGTGATTAGTACCCAGCATATGTTACGAGATGGAATAGAAAACTTCTATTGTGCTTATGCACATCTAAATTATTTTAGTAGGTATACGACAAGGCATTGCTGATAATTTGAGCCCCGCCAAGCGAATTTGTGTCTTCGAGCATTCCGTCATGACAAATTTTAACTGCGCATGCCCAGCCATTCAGAGGGGCCAGGGATATGGCTTTCTGTCTGAAGGTTCCTCTTGTTTCACTGCTTGTATGAGCGAGTAGCGAAGGTTCTGGCGAGACTGCGCGGATGCGCAGGCTCGCCTGAACCTTCGCTGCTCGCATAGGCTATAAGTACCAAAATCGCTTGACGGGGCCCATTTGATGCACAGTCAAGTTGAGTTCTGCTGTGCAGTTATTTGTCGCATGCACTGATCAGCCTGTGTGTCTGGTCGGCGCATGCGCAATAACGGTATATGCATGAACACATTCTTACTTCTCCGGGAGGGGAATCATGATATAGCATATACGTTTTGTGAACTGTATCTTAGTCGATTATCGTAATTTGCAGACACAACGATGTGTGGTGACCTGCTGCTCCCTGCAATATAGGAGCAGGTACTGGCGCGACGCTGTTGGTTCAGTGTCCAGCAAGGGCGGACAGACCCAATAACAGACCGTCGAGACCATATTAGACAGGTCGTGGAAAACAACCTAGAGTCGATTCAAACGAAGAAGTTATCGGGACTTCAAGTTCGTATACAATCGATAAATAATATAGATCAGTCGAGAAACTAGTTCACAGCAGTGCACGAGAGGGGGTTCACCCTAAGTGAACTTGTAATCTGGCCAGTCGCGTTTTTCTGTTGTTTCTTTTTCTTATTTTGTTGTTGTGTCACCCCGGGCCGAGCACAGGACATTGTTTTGCTTTCGGGACGGACGTCATGAGTGGGCTATAGAAGCAAATATGTTTTGTGTTAGTATTGTTGTATATAGATACTGTAAATAATTCGTCATTCATTTGATATCTTGCTTGTGCCTTACCCCACAGCTGCCCGTACACCTATCAGGGATCATGCTCGGTTGTCTTGTCAGCATGGGGGTTTGAGGGACGCCGTAAACCCACATGTAACAGCATATACTGCTGGTTTTTAGTACGACTGAGTACCCTTCACTCGTCGATTGAGGCGGTGTACTCGAATCAGAATACCCTCGAGCGACCCGTCGCTGTGATTATATGACGTTTATCCACTTATTTTTTTATTGTTTCTGTCTTGGAGTTTGCAGATTGTGGATACTCGGTCTCACTCAGTGACAGGGTTCTAATGTGAGGGCGCGGTCCGTGCCCTGGGCAGAAATAGGACACGATATCAAACTTTTCCACTGTCATTTATAGCCATGTGTTTCATTAGAAAACATTATAACTGTGATGGCGCGTTTTTAGTTTACGCACTTGCGTTTCAAAGAGATGATTTAAATATTTTAAAATTCAAAAGTTTCCGCATTTATTTGTGTCTGTAAAAGTTTATCTTAAATGTGGTAAGCTTATGTCTTAAATGTCATAAGATTTTGGTGCACTGACGAGGTTATATCCCCCCCCCCCCCCCCACCTGTATCCGACTGCAACGTCGTGACGTAAACTTAGCTGGCGTCGAATATCCGTTGATATAACGCTCGCTGCTACACTCCTAATAACGCATGTTGGCCGTGCGATGAGGGGTTGCTAATGGTTAGATGAATTCTACACAACCCTCAATTTGCGCGGGCATGGCATCACACATCAGGGGGAGAAGTTTAGGTGTGCACAGATTATTATAAAATGTTTATTTTTTTCAGACGGTTATATCGCCTATCGGCTTTATTGCCTACCCCTCATGGGCCAGCTTTAGACGGTTATGTGACCCCACACCCTAATGGGTAGAGGAAATAAATGCAAATTGAGATGACATTTTAACTCTGTTTACGCATGTTGCGTACGTCGACAACAGACTACATTATGTCCTTGAAGAAATCTACATGTAGAATGTCCATCTGAGAAGTACTTCTAAGCGATTACCGCGAACAATGGCCCCGTAAGAGCCAAAGAAATTAGATGACGTCATATTACTGAACTGTGACAGTGTGTGTGTGTTTTGTAATTTTTTGTAATAGTTGTTTGAATATCGTTTTGTTGTAAATACATGCATGTTTACTTATACTTGGACCTCATACTTTCTTGCTTAGACCACCACCCTCGTCTATCTTGACGTATATATGGTGTGCCCAGCGTGGAGCGAGCCCAACAATGGTCTCATAGCTGTTCTGTTATTGGCACAGAGCATGCGAGCGCTCTGGAAATATATATAGTGTGCCCAGCGTGGAGCGAGGCACACAATGGTCTTACAGTTGTTCTGTTCCCAGCACAGAGCAAGCGAGCGCTCTGGAAATATATATAGTGTGCCCAGCGTGGAGTGAGGCCAACAATACTATTATAGTTGTTCCGTCTCCAGCACAGAGCATGCGAGCAATCTAGAATTATATATAGTGTACCCAGCGTAGAACGAGACCGGCAATGGTCTTATAGTTGTTCTGTTCCCAGCACAGAGGACGTTGGCACTCTGGAAATATATAAAGTGTGCCCAGCTAGGAGCGAGACCGGCAATGATCTTTTAGTTGTTCTGTTCCCCGCACAGAGAATGCAAGCATTCTGGAAATATATATAGTGCCCAGCGTGGCGCGAGCCCGGCAATGGTTCTATAGTTGTTCTGTTTCCAGCACAGAGCATGCTAGCACTCTGGAAATATATATAGTGTGCCCAGCGTGGAGCCAACCGCCAATGGACTTATAGCTGTTCTTTTCCCAGCGAAGAGCATGCGAGCGCCCTGGAAATATATATAGTGTGCCCAGCGCGGAGCGAGGCCGGCCTGTTCCCAGCACACAGCATTCGAGCGCTCTGGAAATATATATAGTGTGCCCAACGTGGAACGAGACCAACATTGGTTTTATAGTTGTTATATGCCCAGCACAGAGCATGCGATATGCCCAGCACAGAGCATGCGATCAATCTGGAAATATATATAGTATGCCGCGCGTGGAGCGAGGCCGGAATGGTTTATAGTTGTTCTGTTCCCAGCACAGAGCATGCGAGCACTCTGGAAATATAAATCGTGTGCCCAGCGTGGAGCGAGGCCAACAATGGTCTTATAGTTGTTCTGTTCCCAGCACAGAGCATGCGAGCGCTCTGGAAATATATGTAGTGTGCCGAGCGTGGAGCGAGGCCAGCAATGATCTTATAGTTGTTATTTTCTAAGCACAGAGCATACGAGCACTCTATAAATATATTTATAGTGTGTCCAGCGTAGAGCTGGGTCAACAATGGTCTTATTGTTGTTCTGTTCCCAATACAGCGCATGCGATCCCTCCGAAAATATATATTGTGTGCCCAGCGTGGAGCGAGGCCAACGGTGGTCTTAAAGTTGTTCTGTTCCCAGCACAGAGCATGCGAGCGCTCTGGAAATATATATAGTGTGCTCAGCGTGGAGCGAGGCCAGCAATGGTCTTATAATTGTTCTGTTCCAAGCACAGAGCATACGAGCACTCATGAAATATATATATCGTGTGTCCAGCGTGGAGCGGGGCCAACAATGGTCTTATAGTTGTTCTGATCTCAGCACAGAGCATGCGAGCGCTCCGGAAATATGTAGTTTGCCCAGCACGGAGAGAGGCCAACAGTGGTCTTATAGTTGTTCTGTTCCCAGCAAAGAGCATGCGAGCACTCCGGAAATATATATACTGTGCCGTGCGTGGAGCGAGGCCGGCAATGGTTTATAGTTGTTCTGTTCCAAGCACGGATCATTCGTGCACTTTGGAAACATATATAGTGTGCCCAGCGAGGAGCGTGGCTGACAGTGGTCTTATAGTTGTTCTGTTCCAAGCAAGTAGCATTCGAGCACTTTGGAAATATATATAGTTTGCCCATTGTGGAGCGAGGCCGGCAATAGTCTTATAGTTGATCTGTTTCCCAGCACAGAGCATGTGAGCACTCTGGAAATATATATAGTGTGCCCGGCGTGGAGCGATGCCGGGAATGGTTTTATAGTTTTTCTGTTCCCAGCACAGAGTATGCAAACACTCTGGAAACGTATACAGTGTGCCCAGCGTGGAGCGGGGCCGGCAATGGTCTTATAGTTGTTCTGTTCCCAGCACAGACAATGCGAGCACTCTGGAAATATAGATAGTGTGCCCAGCGTGGAGAGAGGCCAACAATTGTCTAATAATGTTGTGTTCCCAGCAAAGAGTATGCGAGCACTCTGGAAATATATAGAGTGTGCCCAGCATGGAGGGAGGCCAACAATGGTCTTACAGTTGCTCTGTTTCCATCACAGAGCAAGCGAGCGCTCTGGAAATATATATATAGTGTGCCCAGAGTGGAGCGAGGCCAACAATGGTCTTTCAATTGTTCAGTTCCCATCACACAGCATGCGAGCGCTCTCGAAATATATATAGTGTGCCCAGCGTGGAGCGAGGCCAACAAAGATCTTATAGTTGTTTTGTTCCCAGCACAGAGCATGCGAGCACTCTAGAAATATATATAGTTTGTCCAGCGTGGAGCGAGGCCAACAAAGGACTTATAGATGTTCTGTTCCTAGCACAGAGCATGCGAGCGCTCCGGAAATATATAAAGCGTGCCCAGCGCGGAGCTAGGCCAATAATGGTCTTATATTCTCTTCCCAGCACAGAGCATGCGAGCACTCCGGAAATATATATACTGTGCCGTGCGTGGAGCGAGGCCGGCAATGGTTTATAGTTGTTCTGTTCCAAGCACGGATCATTCGTGCACTTTGGAAACATATATAGTGTGCCCAGCGTGGAGCGTGGCCGGCAATGGTCTTATAGTTGTTCTGTTCCCAGCACAGGGCATGCGAGCACACTGGATATATATATAGTGTGCCCGGCATGGAGTGAGGCCGGGAATGGTTTTATTGTCGTTCTATTCCCACCACAGAGCATGCCAGCACTCTGGAAATATATATAGTGTGCCCAGCGTGTAGCGGGGCCGGCAATGGTCTTATAGTTGTTCTGTTCCATGCACAGACAATGCGAGCACTCTGGGAATATAGATAGTTTGCTCAGCGTGGAGCGAGGCCAACAATTGTCTTATACTGTTGTGTTCTCAGCACAGAGCATACGAGCAGTCTGGAAATATATATGGTGTGCCCAGCATGGAGAGAGATCAACAATGGTCTTTGCTGTTCTGTTCCCAGTACAGAGCATGCGAACACTCTGGAAATATATATAGGGTGCCAAACGTGGAGCGAGGCCAACAATGGTCTTATAGTTTTTTCGTTCCCAGAACAGAGCATGCGAGCACTCTTGGAATATATATAGTGTGCCAAGCGTGAGGCGAGGTCGGCAATGGTCGTATATTTGTTCTATTCCCAGCACAGAGCTTGCGAGCACTCTAGAAATATATATAGTTTGTGCAGCGTGGAGCGAGGCCAACAATGGTGTTATAGTTGTTCTGTTCTCAGCACTGAGCATGCCAACACGCTGGAAATATATATGGTGTGCCCAGCGTGGAGCGGGCTCGGCAATGGTCGTATAAGTGTTCTGTTCCCAGCAAAGACAATGCGAGCACTCTGGAATTATAGATTGTGTGCCCAGCGTGGAGCGAGCCCAACAATAGTCTTATTGTGTTATGTTCCCAGCACAGAGCACGCGAGCACTCTGGACATATATATAGTGTGCCCAGCGTGGATCGAGGCCGACAATGGTCTTATAGTTGTTCTGTTTTTATAGCACAGAGCAAGCGGGCACTCTTGAAATATATATAGTGTGCCCAGCGTGGAGCGAGGCCGGCAATGGTCTTTAAGTTGTTCTGTTTCCCGCACAGAGCATGCAAGCACACTAGAAATATATATAGTGTGCCCAGCGTGGAGCGAGGCTGGCAATGGTTTTATAGTTGTTGTGTTCCCAGCACAGAGCACGTGAGCACTCTGGAATTATATATAGTGTGGCCATCGGGGAGCGAGGCCGGCAATGGTTTAATAGTTGTTCTATTTTTACCACAGAGCATGCGAGCTCTCTGGAAATATATATAGTGTGCCCAGCGTGGAGCGAGGCCGTCAATGGTCTTATAGTTGTTCTGTTCCCATCACAGAGCATGCGAACATTTTCGAAATATACATAGTGTGCCAGGCGAGGACCGAGGCCGGCAATGGTTTTATAGTTGCTCTGTTCCCAGTACAGAGCATGCCAACACAGAGCATGCGAGCACTCTGAAAATATATATAGTGTGCCCGGCTTGGAGCAAGTCCGGCAATGGTTTTATAGTTGCTCTGTTCCCAGCACAGAGCATGCCAGCACTCTGGAAATATATATAGTGTCCCCAGCGTGGAACGGGGCCGGTAATGGTCTTATTGTTTTTCTGTTCCCAGCACAGAGAATGCGAGCACTCTGGAAATATAGATATCGTGCCCAGCGTGGAGCGGGGCCGGCAATAGTCTTATAGTTGTTTTGTTCCCAGCACAGAGCATGCGAGCACTCTGAAAATATATACAGTGTGCCCGGCGATGGTTTTATACTTGTTCTGTTCCCAGAACAGTGTATGCCAGCACTCTGGTAGTATATATAGTGTGCCCTGCGTGTGGCGGGGCCGGTAATGGTCTTATAGTTGTTCTGTTCCAAGCATAGAGAATGCAAGCACTCTGGAAATATAGATAGTATACCCAGCGTGGAGCGAGGCCAGCAATGGTCTTATAGTCGATCTGTTCCCAGCACAGAGCATACGAGCACTATGGAAATATATATGGTGTGCCCAGCGTGGAGCGAGGCCAACAATGGTCTTACAGCTGTTCTGTTCCCAGCACAGAGCATGCAAGCACTCTGGAAATATATATAGTGTACCCAGCGTGTAGCGAGGTTGGCAATGGTCTTTTAGTTGTTCTGTTCCCAGCACAGACCAAGCGAGCGCTCTGAAAATTTATAAAGTGTGCCAAGCTTGGAGCGAGGCCAACAATGGTCTTATAGTTGTTCTGTTCCCAGCACAGACCAAGCGAGCGCTCTGGAAATATATATTGTGTGCCCAGCGTGGAGCGAGGACAACAATGGTCTTATAGTTGTTCTGTTTCCAGCACAGAGCATGCGAGCACTCACTCTGGTAATATATATAGTGTGCCCAGCGTGGAGCAAAGCCGCCAATGGTCTTATAGATGTTCTGTTCCCAGCACAGAGCAGACGAGCGCTCTGGAAATATATATAGTGTGCCCAGCGCGGAGCGAGGCCGGCCTGTTCCCAGCAGAGAGCATTCTAGCGCTCTGGAAATATATTTAGTGTGCCCAGCTCGGAGCGAGGCAATGGCAGGAATAGGTCCATTCCCGCTACATGTCCAGCATAGTTCAAGGAAACGTTCCAATACGACTTCTAACTTACACAGGGTTGAGCAGCTGCAGGAATAGGTCCATTGTCGCACCATGTTCAGCACAGATTAAGCAACCGTACCCCTACGACTGCCAACGTACCCAGCGTGGAGCAACGACAGGAATAGGTCCGTTGTCGATCCATCAGTCCAGCACAGAGTTCAAGCAAACGTACCAATACGACTGATATTGTGCCCAGGGTTGAGCACCAGCAAGAATAGGTCGAAAGTCACTACATGTCCAGCACGGTTCAAGGAAACGCTCCAATACGACGCTAACGTCCCCAGGGTGGAGCAACGGCATGAATAGGACCATTGTTGCTCCATGCCAAGCAGAGTTCAAGCAAATTTTCCAGTACAATAAAACCGGCTTGAAATAAATTTTACTTCACGTGATTTGAAAACGGTTGACCTTAATGCATGTAAGACTTAAATTTAGTGTTGAACTTTCCACAGTAACAAGAAAAAACAACAACAAAAAAACTTGCATATTGCGAAGGAAATAGATCAATATTTATATATACTACTCAAAGTTTGATAGGGATCACTTTATTAATGCAAAATAATTTTCTGATGAATTAATCACTTGAATCCAAATTCGATACATAATGATAGAAAACGTATCCTTCACAAAACCTAGTGATTAATTTTGTTAACTGGTACTGCATTCAAGCGTGACAACAGCAACCGTCTTGGCACCCCCAAAATTTGCCGTAACACGGAGGGATTTGGACAACTGATTTTTCACAAATTTCCAAATTTACTTTGACAAATGTGCCTAATAACGTGTATGGCGTCCACGGGCATCAATTACAGTACGACACCGCCTGCGCATGCTCGTAATCCGAGTCTCTATCCGGTTTTGTGGAATCAGCTTTCACTCAGCAGCCAATGCATCTTTGAGCTCCAGTAAAGTCCTCAGATGCACAGGTCGGGCTGAAACAGCACGCTGTAGCATGTCCCGCGCATGATCAATCAGATTTAAGTCCGGTGACCGAGCAGGACAGTCCATATGAACGATTGTCTCATGTTCCAGATAGGAATCAGTGACGTTGGCACGGTTGGGACGGGCATTATCGTCCATCAGAATAAAGTCCGGGCCGATAGCATCTGCATATGGTCTTACAAACTCATCAAGAATCTCATTACAGTACCTCACTGCCATTAACGATCCGTTTTCAACGACGTACAAGTCAGTTTTACCGTTCACGCTTATCCCAGCCCAAACCATGTCTGGCCCCTTTCCATAGCGATCATGCTCTGCCCATCCAAGTCATCGAATCGCTCTTTAGACATTTGCCGCACTAATTATGCCCCCGCCATTCGAAGAATGGTGGAAAGGGCATATAGCGTTGCCCCTGTCCGTCCGTTCGTCCGTCCGTCCGTCCGTCCGTGCGTCCGTCCGTGCGTCCGAAACCTAAACGCAGTCAATAACTTCCTTATTTCTTGATGGATTTTAAAATTACTCGGCAGAAATGTTAACCATCATGAGACGACGTGTCACGTGCAAAACCCAGGTCCGTACCACCAAGGTCAAGGTCATACTTAGAGGTCAAAGGTCAAAAAAAGGGTCCGAAACTTAAACGCAGTCAATAACTTTCTTATTTCTGGATGGATTTTGAAATTATTTTGGAGAAATGTTAACCATCATGAGTCGATGTGTCACCTGCAAAACCCAGGTCCGTACCTCCAAGCTCAAGGTCATACTTGGAGGTCAAAGGTCAAAAAAAGGGTCCGAAACTTAAACGCAGTCAATAACTTTCTTATTTCTGGATGGATTTCAAAATTACTTTGTAGAAATGTTAACCATCATCAGTCGATGTGTCACATGCAAAATCCAGGTCCGTACCTCCAAGGTCAAGGTCATACTTGGAGGTCAAAGGTCAAAAAATGGGTCCGAAACTTAAACGCAGCCAATAACTTACTTATTTTTGGATGGATTTTGAAATAATTTTGAAGAAATGTTAACCATCATGAGACAACGTGTCACGTGCAAACCCAGATCCGTACCTCCAAGGTCATACTTGGAGGTCAAATGGCATAAAAAGGGTCCAAAACTTAAACACTGTCAATAACTTTCTATGGATGAATACGAACATAGACATATTTTCAGGCGGGGGCATCCGTGTCCTATGGACGCATTTCTAGTTGACGTTTATAAGTGAAGCCTAGACAGAATCTGGACTCCTCAGTAAACAGTACTGGCGTCAAGTCACGAACCGTCCACCTGACGTGAGTTCTGGTAAAGTCCAACCGGTATAGCACGTGCTGTCTCGTCAACGGAACACGTACAGCAGGCCTCATGGCATTAAGTCCGAACTCGTGGAGCCCTTTTCTGACAGTTTGTGTAGAAATTCGTACTCCAGTTCCGTTCCTAAGCTCGTTATGCAAACGCGTAGCGTTCAGGAGCCGTTGACGTCGAGACTGAATCAACAAGAAACGGCCCTGACGTTGAGTTGTAGCCCTTTCTCGACCCCGCCATGTCTGTGTGAAGGATTTCCGTGGGTAAGATGCCGACTCCACATTCGGGAAACCACGCTCTGAGACACATTCAGAATGCCAGCAACACGACGTTGAGAGACGCCAGATGCCAACAATCCGACGTAACGATTAATTTCTTCGGGGCTCAGACGGTTTATTAATTGTCCCCTAGGCATTTCAGTGTTTCACAAATCAAATGAAGTCCTTTTTATGCTTGGTAAAGGAACACTGACAAGTTTGATTGGTCTGTTGGAAAGCAGTGCTACGCAAGATTTTGGGGGTGCATGAATTCATTTGCGAAGTGTGAGAAGTGTGCACTTTTATGAGTACTGAACTGCACATGAGTTTCTGCTTAAGATATTTATTAATATACCGAGTACAAATTCTGTCAAGAAATTTTAAATTTTCAGTGCAAAATTTTGTACATAAAAAGTGATCCCTATCAAACTTTGAGTAGTATATCAGTCGTTATGTTTGTTTAAGTAAAGGTGGTGTCTCAAATTGATAAGTATTTATAATAAAATACGAAAAATAAAGTACCTAAAACGTTTAAAACAACATTTTTTTGTGAAATAAATTTACATTATCCTATTTTATTTAGATATTACAGAAAATCAAACGCTGAATGCGGCTATTTAAAATTAAATAACATTTTCTTGTGGTTCCAATTCTATGGTAATCTCCCTTGCGAAGCTATAAATACACCTGGTACCGGCTTTAAAGTGCCAATCGCATTCCTATAAGTATAAAAGTCTACACCCACAACTTTAAGTTGTACGGTCATAATTTGACTTCTACACAACGGGAGCTAAGAAAATGGCAATGACAAATAATTAATGCTTCTATAGGTTTTCTTTGAATTCAAGGGACGAAAAGACCCTGTGAAAATTTGCTCCAATTTTAATGAACCGAGCAGCCAGTCTAAGTATAGCTGCAACTGTAGGAAAAGAGTGTGCCCACGGTGGAGCAAACGTTCCCAGCGTGGAGGTGCCCAGCATGGAGGTGCCCAGCATGGAGCGCCGTCATTACACCCTGCAGCGTAAAATCGATTTCAGCCCCCCAGTGGAAATCTTTCCACTGACCGTTCCAAGGCGGTTCTTCTGTGGCGATTTATTTATGTTGTTGTTTGTTACTTACTGTGTGTATCACTTGTGTCTTTTTATTTTGGATGGCCATATGGCCATTTTGTGGGAAAATAACTGTCCTTATGGCGTTCCTTTGTTTAGGTTTCCATTATGGTCTGGTCGCTTAATGTTTGTGTTTCTTTCCCTTTGGTGTCTTTGATGGGTGGAGTAAGTTAATTGTATCGATTCCTGATCTTTGTTTTACTTCTACTTTACACTGGAACCGTCATAGAATCTGAGGCCTGACCCACGGGTATGTAATTAAAGAGGGAAGCAAATTTGTCAACCGTAATTGGGTTAACTGCCATGCATGCAGTCTGTCGTATAACATTTATGTTGTACCCAATCTTTTTATATCGAAGAATGATTTTACAAAATTGGGTGCTGAAGTCATTGCGGTTATAATTTTTTTTCTAAATTTATATACTAAGTCACCATAAAATTCGGGTTCCGATAGACCTTGTTGCAGAAGAGATTTAAGTCCAATATTGAATTTTGAAATTAAATCAGAACCAGTGCTTCAGCTGAAGTGCACGACCCGCCGGATGCTTTTAGCTTTATCAGTGTTACCATATATGGGTATGGCGGCCATTTTGGCCATGTGACCTGGACCTAAAAACGGTTCCCCCAATAAATGCGCCTTATCGTAGGGAGCAAAAATATATCTTATACTTTAGTACTATATTCTGAATCGTTTGCAGGATAAAATGCATTCTCAATTTTCCAATACAAAAGCATATGTGTCAAAGTTTGACCTAGACACAAAGAAGGTCAAGGTCAACCCAGGGTCACCATTTTAGCAATTTATGATGGGCCTACGTCCCAGATGCTATTTATCAAGTTTCGTGGAAATCTGCCCAGGGCTTCTGGAGAAGACTATTTTTGAAGGGTTTTTACCATATATGGCTTGGCGGCCATTTTGGTCATGTGACCTGGACCCCATGAGCAAATTTTGGTTTCCCCCATCCCATAGAGGCTCCATATGAAATTTGACTTCAATCGGCCCAACGGTTTCCGAGGAGAAGCAGTTCGAAAATTTTCACATTTTTCGCCTCGGCGAGGCTAAACTAAATGGAATGTAATATTTCGCAAGTTCATTGGTTAGATCTCATTGATATCTATCAGTATGCCAAAAATTGTTTAAATTTAAATATTCCAAGCGGTCAAGTCACTATCACCAATTTTCACAAACGGGCTACGAACGGACATACAGACAGACCATATATGGCTTGGCGGCCATTTTGGTCATGTGACCTGGACCCCATGAGCAAATTTCGGTTTCCCCCATCCCATAGAGGCTTCATATGAAATGTGATTTCAATCGGCCCAACGGTTTCCGAGGAGAAGCAGTTCGAAAATTTTCACATTTTCGCCTTGGCGAGGCTAGACAAAACGGAATGTAATATTTCGCAAGTTCATTGGTTAGATCTCATTGATATCTATCAGTATGCCAAAAATTGTTAAAATATTCCTAGCGCTTAAGTCACTAACAACAATTTTCACAAACGGGTTACGGACGGACCCAAAGAAGGTCAAGGTCAACCCAGGGTCACCATTTTAGCAATTTATGATGGGCCTACGTCCCAGATGCTATTCATCAAGTTTCGTGGAAATCTGCCCAGTGGTTCTGGAGAAGACTATTTTTACCATATATGGCTTGGCGGCCATTTTGGTCATGTGACCTGGACCCAATGAGCAAATTTTGGTTTCCCTATCCCATAGAAGCTCCATATGTAATTTGACTTCAATCGGCCCAACGGTTTCCGAGGAGAAGCAGTTCGAAAATTTTCACATTTTTCGCCTCGGCGAGGCTAAACTAAATGGAATGTAATATTTCGCAAGTTCATTGGTTAGATCTCATTGATATCTATCAGTATGCCAAAAATTGTTTAAATATTCCAAGCGGTTAAGTCACTATTACTAATTTTCACAAACGGGTTACGGACGGACAGACTGACACACTGACAGAATGACAGACTGACCGAATGACAGAATGACACGGTGATTTTAGGGCACTCTTAGAAATCAACCGACTTCAGTCGGTTGCTTTTTCTGCGGGTCGTGCAATTACGTCTATAAAATTTTGAAAAGGCTTTGCGTAGTTTATGGTATCGATAAACCTGATTAACAAGTTTAGCCTTTAACAATTGAATTCGAGTATTGAAGTCAATGACTACTCACTCTGCCAAATCGAATTAATTGCAAAATATAAGCACCAAAGGATGGTGCACGAGGAACATCACATCCAAAAAAGGAAAATTTACAATCAAAAAATCAAAATTATCGCGTTTATCATAAATTTTGCACGAAACAAACCCATCTTCAATAGATAGCTGTAAATCCAAAAAATGGGGCCTCGGTATCAGAAGAATATGCTTTATTTAACTGAAGTTCTGGGGGGTAAATTTGACTGATCAAACCATCGAAATAGGTATTATCAATATTTAAAAATGCTGTGAAAAATCAAAGGCTTGAGAAGCCTCAAAGTCGGTAAATTACAGGGTATTTGATCCGGATCTTCACTATTTGCCAGTGTCCAACATTACTTTTTTGTATGTCTCTTTGACAAAACAGTTGAAGGAATGGTTCTGGACTGTTACATGCATTTCATGTACATAGTAGACGCATTCTTTTACAACTCATACACTGATGTTTTCCTGGTAATGCTTTTTTATAGCTGCTTCAAACATCAATTGTATGTGCCCATTAGAACTGCGTCAATGAATAGGTTCTAACGAGTACCCACAATCCTTGTTTTAGAAGAGAAATATGCCCTGTAGAGTGTAGACTTTGTTTTTCGCTAAAAAACTGGGCATATGCGGGTGTTAATTACATAGGCTTGTTGACCTTATGGGTCTTAAAATGTTTACTCTTTAAATTGGGATCTTGTAAACCACAAGAATGATGCTGGATTACAGGTTTATAAAGCAATTATGAGCTGCCACATTTAATCAGTTTATCGGGTCATTCATTCTGATAAAGGATCACAGCTGTGTTATGTCTGCTGAAAGAGAAAGTACAATCCTCTAGATCTTTAATTAGGCAGGAACTACATTTTGAGCGGAGGTTTACATATGAATCGGAAGGCATGTCCAAAAAGCGACAACTAATATACAACTTAAAACCCTCAATAGATGGTGGATGGGAAGGGTCATCG
The DNA here is from genome assembly GCA_963580285.1 of Lucinisca nassula. Lineage (NCBI taxonomy): Eukaryota > Metazoa > Mollusca > Bivalvia > Lucinida > Lucinidae > Lucinisca > Lucinisca nassula. The sequence goes on from OY757011.1 coordinate 104,444,171, forward strand.
AGCGACGACTAAAGTCTGGCGACTTCACTTCGTGAACTCACCGACTAAAAAAATAAAAATAAAACGCTTGGGATATGGCGAAATTTCAGTTCCGGCAGCTCATCAGTGTTTACCTATTATTACATATTTGAATTCAACCAAACTTTTAAAAGAATTTCGCTATTTAACGCTGCAATTAACACATTAACACTTTCTGCTGACTTGAAACAAAATGGTCGTTGACGGCCGAGGCTTTTCCAGTTCTATTTTTAGAACCGGTAGCACGTCACGAAAAAGCTGAAATATGCGACATGGTTGTATTTTTCAGTTTGAACTGCCCCCCCCCCCCCCCCCCATCCAATTGCCATCCAAATAAAGCGATAGTAAAATAGAAGTGAAGGAAATGATCGCCTTCTGTTGATTATGATTATCGCGTCTGTAGGCCATAATATTGCCCAGAAGTGTCATCCACATTGTCAGCATCATGAAACATGTTTTACAAGTGATATGCTTAACGATTTGGAATGCTTAATTTGAGTGCAATTATAGATATTTAGCCCTGTTCTGACATTGACACTGAGGCAAAGGTCACCAAATCATCCTATGATAAAAATATCTAGTCAAGATTATGAAATTCTGCATGATTTTGTTATTTGGAAAATCATGAGTGTAGAAACTTTTCAGTTTTGAAAATCTCACCAACTATGTGGCCTTGAAAATAAGGTCAAGGTCACCCTAACTTAGGCAACTATTAGCATTCTCCTAATGTTGTATTCAGATTACTTAAAAATCCTTATTTAATTCTAGAGAAACATTATGATTAATTGAATTCCAGGATGCAACATTATACATGTACATGTAAAACATTCTCAGAAATAGGTTGTGGTCGCGTAAAATCGATGTAAGCCCCCCACTCCCCCGACACACACCACAACCACCCACAACGCAGTGAAAAACCTTTAACTGACCGTTTCATGCGATTCTTCTGTTATAGTTTATTATTGTTATTGAATTATGACTAACACTGAGTCTCGAGAAAAGTTAAATACATAACAGCTACGTCAAATGATCAGTGGCTTTGTTAAGGGTACTCATATCCTTTAAAAATCGAATGCAGTAAAACACGAATACGTATATATAATATGGGGTGCCGTTTTACTATTTAATACGATTTCAAGATATCTATAAATAAAAATCATGATATCTATAATAAAAATATTGGATATCCATTAATATTATTAGATCTCTATAAATAATATTAGATATCTATTATTCATTTTATGAAATCAATTATATGTTTAATCATATTTATAATTCCAATTATAGATATCTATAATTCGATTTATAGATATCTTTTATTCGATTTATAGATATCAAATATTGGAGATGATTTTATGATATCAATTATTACATTTATTGATATCCATAATATATTTTTTGATATCCATTATTGAAATTGTGATATCTATAATTCAGACCTTTGAATGATATCTATAATTAGATTATAGATATCCATAAATCTAATTATTGATATAATTAAATAATTTTAGATATCCAAAAATCTCAGAATATTTGATATCTTTTAATACATTTTTTTATTCTTGCGTATATGGATCTTCTAGTCAATAACACTTTAACAATGTCAAATAAAATTTGTTGTCTTTCATCTGTGCCCAGTTTCGAAACTTCGGAACACTTGTGACTCCCAGGGGAGGGGCGAACTCTTGAGCAACAGCCTGACGTTTCCACTCAGGGCTGAAACCGACAGCACATTTATACCGGTATTAAACCACTAAGATGGTCTATAAGCCTGCGCAGAGTGGTGCGAGTCAGACCGTCCCTACATATAAATTTGGCAGGGGTTGAGACGTCATTCATCTCAATGCCGGATTGAAGTCCCACAAAACGAGAAGCAATGTCTAAAAAAAAAATAGTGTTAGAATCAGAATAATATTCAACATTAACCCTTATCCTGCCGTTCACGATAAAGAAGCAATCTTATCAGGATCTATAATGTTTGTGATGTAGTTTGCTGATGGCTGATAATGGGTGTGTCTTAATTAAACTATTCAGTAGGACAAGGAATAAATGACATATTTACAGAATTGCGCCCCGCCCTTAAAGCATTATGGATATCCATAAATCAGATAATTGATATTCATAATTCGAATTATAGATATCAATAATTCTAATTGATTTATTGATATCTTAAATTTCAATTATTGATATCAATTAATCTATTTATGGATATCATTTATTCAGATTATAGATATCATTTATTCAGCCAATTAATTGATATGAAAAATTCTGATTATTGATATCATTATATAGAATAAATGATATCAACAATTCAAAATAATGATATCCATAAATCCTTTGGATAAAAAGATATCTTTACTTTGAATAAATTATATCAATTATTCGAATAATAGATATCAATAATTCGGCCCATTTATTGATATCAATAAGTCTAATTATGAATATCTATAAATATTATGTGCATCAATACTTGAGTTTCCGTGGAGAAATTTGGATATCACTAATTCCAGTAATGGGTATCGATGAATAAGTCAGATTTATAGATATCATTTATCATATATATGGATATCAATAACTCGAATTGATGATATCAATAATCAAAATGATTTATGGATATCCATAATTTAATTTTTGATATCTATTATTCGACTTTATGATATCAATAATCGGAATTAATGATATCAATAAATAGGGCTGAATTATTGATATGTATTATTCGATTAAATGATATAAATAATTAGAATTATGGATATCTTTAATTTGAATTATAGATATCAATAATTGGGCTGAATTATTGATATCATTAAATCGAAATATGGATATCCATAATTCGAATTATATTTATAAATAGAAACTGTATCCCACAACTATACTATCCATAAAAAGATTTTAATTTATGGTCAGGCCAGATTTTAACAGAGTCCGTGAGGTGGGGAGTAAGGCAAAATATGGGGCGGGGCGTACTCTTAATTTTCCTTTTTACATGGGCTGGGAATATTTTTATTGTTTAGATTTTCATTTTTAGTGTTTCTTTGGGTTTTAGTTTATAAGATTTTTAGGTCAAGGCCATTTAGCCAGTTACATGGACTTGAAGTCTGGGGTAACATTGTCAGTCTTGGTATGTTTTGGTCGTCATTAGATGCCGGGGCAAAGCTTCTGTAGCAGGCAAAATTCAGAGTACCATCTCCCGACCCAACTATGCGATGTGTTTGTTTGATTGTGTTTGATTTGAGGTTTAACGTCCCCGTCAACACTGTATAGGTCATTTTGGATACGTTGCTTCCAATTCTGTGGGACTTTTACCCGACATTGAGATGAAGTGACTTCATAAGCCCTGCGCCCATCCATCTAGAAAAAGGAAGTTATTGACCGAACACAAAAAGGCCCCTTTTTTACCTTTGACCTCTATGTATGACCTTGACCTTTGAGGTACCAAACTGGGTCATGCGCGCAACTCATCGTCTCATGGTAGTTAACATTTCTGCCAAGCAATTTCAAAATCCATCTAAAAATAAGAAAGTTATTGACCAAACACGGAAAAGGCCCCTTTCTTGACCTTTGACCTCTATGTATGACCTTGACCTTTGAGGTACCAACCTGAATCAGGCGAGCGACACATCGTCTCATGGTAGTTAACATTTGTGCCAAGTAATGTCAAATTCTATCAAAAAATAAGAAAGTTATTTACAAAACACGAAAAAAGGCCCCTTTTTTACCTTTGACCTCTAAGTATGACCTTGACCTTTGAGGTACTAACCTGGGTCATGCACGCAACACATCTTCTCATGGTGGTTAACATTTCTGCCAAGCAATTTCAAAATCTATCTAAAATAAGAAAGTTATTGACCAAATACGAAAAAAGGCCCCTTTTTTACCTTTGACCTCTAAGTATGACCTTGACCTTTGAAGTACCGACCTGCGTCATGCGCGCCACACATCGTCTCATGGTGGTTAATATTTCTGTTAAGTAATTTCAAAATCCATCTAAAAATAAGAAAGTTATTGACCGGACACGATTTGCCCATACATACGCTTTTCCTGGGTAGGAACCAGTACTAAGCAATGTGGATAAAGTTTCTTGCTCAAGGAAACAACATGTGGCGCTTGTGAGGATCGAACCGGCTACCTTTCGATCTCAAATCCGATGCTTTACAGCTGCACCACAGCGCTCCACTTTTTCGTTGAGATAGCTTGGACGGTTTTCAAGTTCGTATAAAGCAGAGACGATTGTGTGACGGACCGACAGACGGACAGTCAGACACCCGGGGGAAAACAATTTGTCTCCCCGAAAAAAAAAATCGGGGAGAGACATAACTATTCAACAGGGATAAATGGCTTATTTTAAGAATTGCGCCCCGCCCTTGAAGAATTATAGATATCAATAAATCAAATAATTGATATCCATAATTCAAATTATAGATATCAATAATTCTAATTGATTTATTGATATCTTAAATCTTAATTATTGATATCAATTAATCTATTTATGGATATCATTTATTCAGATTGTAGATATCATTTATTCAGCCAATTAAATGATATAAAAAAAATTCTGATTATTGATATCATTATATAGAATTAATGATATCAACAATTCATAATAATGATATCTATAAATCCTTTAGCTATTAGATATCTTTAATTTAAATAAATTATATCAATTATTCGAATAATAGATATCAATAATTCGGTCCATTTATTGATATCAATAAGTCTAATTATGGATATCTATAAATAATATGTGCATCAATACTTGAGTCTTCTTGGAGAAATTTGGATATCACTAATTCCAATAATGGATATCAATAAAAAAGTCAGTTTTATAGATATCATGTATCCTATATATGGATATCAATAATTCGAATTTATGATATCACTAATTAAAATGATTTATGGATATCCATAATTAAATTTTTGATATCTATAATTTGACTTTATGATATCAATAATTGGAATTATTGATATCAATGAATAGGACTGAATTATTGATATCTATTATTCGATTAAATGATATCAATAATTAGAATTATGGATATCTTTAATTTGAATTATAGATATCAATAATTGGGCTGAATTATTGATATCATTAAATCGAAATATGGGTATCCATAATCCGAATTATATTTATAAACAAAATCTGTATCCCACAACTATACTATCCTAAAAAGTTTATAATTTATGGTCTGGCCAGATTTGAGTCCGTGAGGTGGGGAGTAAGGCAAAATATGGGGCGGGGCGTACTCTTAATTTTCCTTTTTACATGGGCTGGGAATATTTTTATGGTTTAGATTTTCAATTTTGAGTGTTGCTTTGGGTTTTAGAGAAAAAAGATTTTTAGGTCACGGCCATTTAGCCAGTTACATGGGATTTATCACGAAAACATGCCTATATATAATTTTGACCCCCTTGAACCCCACTTTTATATTGAAAAACTGCGGTTTTCAGGGGTTTACATTATTTTTCGTATTTCTGCTTGAAAACATAGATTGTGGGTACTCGTTAGAAGGCGAGGCGGTTCTAACGAGTACCCACAATCTATGTGTTTAAGCAGCCTCGGTTCTAACGAGTACCAACAATCTATGTTTTTGAGCAGAAATAAGAAAAATATCACATTTTTCATCTAAAAATTTTCATTCTTGTGTGGTAAAATTTACAATGTATTTGTATAGGCGTGTGTTCATAATGTTGAATTCTGGGGGTACATTGTCAGTCTTGGTATATTTTGGTCGCCATTTGATGCCGGGGCCCAGCTTGTGTAGCAGGCAGAATTCAGAGTGCCATCCCCCGACCCACTATGCGATGTGATCATAGTTATTGACTGTAAGATGCATACCTGAAGCCATAAGACCCAAAGGCTATATGAATGTTTGTTTGTTTGATTTGATGTTTAACGTCCCCGTCAACACTGTATTGTTCATTTTGGAGACGTTGCTTACAATTTTGTGGGATGTTTACCCGACATTGAGATGAAATGACATCTCAAGCCATGTCGCCCAATTAAACCAATAGGATTTATAAGCATGAACGGTCCGACTCAACCCGCTTTGCTTGGACAGGCTTAGATCCTCTAAGCGGTTTACCAGTACTCGTGTGTGGTAGTATTCAGCTCTGCGTGGAAGCATCATGCAGCCCATCTATTTCATCAAGCCCCGATGGGCGGGGGCAGCATATGAATGCTTCAGGTTTCAACATGACAAATGAAACAAACAGCAGAACTCATCAAGAACTCTACCGTGTGGCAAAAATGCCTATCATTTACAAAAATGTACCACAGTCTATTTTAGTTCTAATAATGTAGCGACCCCCGCCAAATGTGGCTTGGAGAAATAGATTGGGCTACCTTTAACGACTTTGGTATGTCGCGGCCCGGGATCGAACCCGTGACCTCCCGTTCCCCGGAGCGGACACTCTACCAACTGAACTATCTGGGCCGGAAAACTTATTTTAGATATCAATATTTTTTTAGATATCTATAAACTGAAATATAGATATCATTAATTATAATTATAGATATCTATAATTTGATTTTAGATATCTATATATGTAACGGAATAATGGACATCATAAAACAAATTTATAGATATCAAGAAATATATATTACATATCATTGATTACATTTTATGATATCAAAAATATTGATAATTGTAGATATCAATAATGTTATTTATAGATATCTATAATTTGATTTATAGATATCTATATTTTGAATATAGATATCTATATTTTGAATATAGATATCTATAATAAAATTTTAGATATCTCGAAATTGTATTAAATAGTAAAACGGCACCCCATATTATATAAACATGAATATCACTGGACCGAAAAACTGTTAACTTTCCCCTTTAAAATACATTATGAGCAAACAAAGATAAAATATCCGACTTTAAAATTTAATGTAATCAAAAAATGGTTCCGTACTAATGCAATCGGATTTCTCTGCAAAAACAAAACATGTGCTTCGTTAAGCGCAACGAATTCGAGACAATTTGAGACAGGTCGCGGCAAATCTACAGAATAACGTTCTCGCAGTCACATCATCGTCTTCGCTTGTTACATAACAAAAAGCCCATGCAGATATCGTAGACTCAGATCGGTCTGCGTATCCACGCTGGCTTGTTCAAATCTACACTTTTGGCGAGCGCCATATTGTGTTTTTTTTATTGTTTCTTTTTTTTTTTGTAGCAACCTTCACAATCTAAAACGCAAAGCTATTTTAGATTTTATGATTGAAAGTTGAGAGAAATAAAGTAGTATGGCAGGACGTGAACAATATGTATACTACGATTATCGTAAGTTGATTACCGTCATCATAATTACCACAGCCATCCGCAAACTCAATTTCATTATTAATTTTACTTTTATTTTATTTTTGAAAGTTGATTTATAAAATCAAGTTTCTATGTCATTACATTTCTACTTCCGGTACTGGACCGCGTTACTCCCCTTCCGCTGTTCGTTCGCTGCATGAACTCTTGAAAACTAATTTTGCAGGCATGGAACGTCTTTCGAAATATTTCATTTTCATGACTTTATACGGTTTGAATATAAATTGGCACAAAAACACATATTCTGAACAGAAAACAATACTCTAGGACATTTTCCTACGCGCTTTCCGATGATATTTATGTCAAGTTTACTCTTTCATCCCTGAGTTACTGAACAGGGCCCAGGATTACAATCGTTACTTAAGTTAAGGTCGACTCAACGATTTAAGGAGGAATTCTTATCTTAGTAAAGTATTTCCTTAAAAAGTGCATTCGAAAGCCACCTATTTCATTTCCTTAGCCAAGTATTTAACTTCGGATAAAGTCGTAATTTTGACGGAAATTTTCACGACGATTAGCACGTAAGTTTCAATTACACATTGATGTAGGCGGCCCACAATTTTCCCGCGATCTGTCAAAAATCACCTCTTCTGTTTGATTGAATGGAGACAATAGAAAATATGATGGTTTAGCTTCCATTTCACTACATAAACCATGAAAAATGTTTTATACACTATAAAACGTGTTTCATTGAAGGGACCCTGTAGAAACAGCGTTTTGAATATGTCGTGATGCTACATTGTGACCAATGTTTGTCCACACAAATCATTAACGACTAGATCAAACATCGTGCAGACAAACACGGAGAAAAACCGTAGCTCCAGTCGGAGTAAAACAAAGGAAAAACAATGGGATACAAGTAAAAAATTGCTCCATGTTGGAGCAAAGGAGGAAGCGCTGCGGAAAACAACTTTTTTTTGTACCCGCTTTTTCGAAGAAAAATCGGGTATATTGTTTTCGTGTCAGAGTCGAGTTTCTATCAGTCCGGGGGTCTGTATGTATGTATGTTTGTAAGTATGTGTGTGTGTGTACATACGTCCGTCGAGTTTCATTGGAATGGATCTCCTCTGAAACCGGTTAAGATACATTTTTCAAACTTTGCCTGTGGATAATAAATGGAAAGTAGATGGCACTGGGCTACTTTTGGCGTGACCTTGACCTCAACATGGCCCCAAGGTCAAAGGTCAAAAAGTATTATTTTGCCATATCTTCTAAACTATTGGAGTTACACTTCTGGAACTTTGGTTAGTGGATGACCCTTGGAATATAGAATACATTAGGCTCTTTTTGGTGTGACCTTGACCTCAACATGAGCCCAAGGTCAAAGGTAAAAAAGTATGACTTTGTCATATCTTCTAAACTATCGGAGTTACACTTCTGAAACTTTGGTTATTGGATGGCCCTTTGAATATAGAATAAATTGGGATACTTTTGGTGTGACCTCGACCTCAACATGACATCATGGTCAAAAGTTAAAAAGTATGACTTTGTCATATCTTCTAAACTATTGGTGTTACACTTCTGAAACTTGGATATTGGATGGCCGTTGGAATGTAGGATAAATTGGGATAATTTTGGTGGGCCTCAACATGATCCCAAGGTCAAAGGTAAAAAAGTATGACATTGCCATATCTTCTAAACTATAAGGGTTACACTCCTGAAACTTTGCTTATCAGTTAGAATGTTCTTTGCAACTTTTTTTAACTTATATGTAGTTTTGGCTAGCTAATACATAGTCATTAGTGTTATTCATAGAAAAAGCGGGTATTGCGATGGTATACCATCGACTGCGCGATCTAGTTTACCTTTAATTTCATTAAAAGATTTCATAATTGTGCATGTCTTTAAAGGGTTGGACCTAATACATGAGAATGAGCCTTTTCTTACCAATTCATTATAGGAAAGGTTTTCTAAGGCCATTCCCAATAGCGGGCAGTACAAATCACAAACAGAGAAGGTCGAAAAGAGTATGAAACATCGCGAGCAGGTCATAAAGAGCATTTCCCCGCAAATAAGCAACAGAATACTTTAGGAATTTTGAATGACTTCAGAATTATAGCTTTGAGATCTATCTGTCACCAGTCAATGATACATTACATGATTGTTTGTTATTATCCCCTGATCGATACCATACGTCCGTGTGTGGGTGTTTGTGTGGGTGTCCGTGTGTCCGGAAACTTGTGAACAGAATTAAAGACAATGCCATCATCGGAGAAGCATCATACCTTCCATAAATGTTCCTCATGGAGAGAGAATAAATCCTTTTGATTTTCAAGGTCAAGGGTCAAATGCCAAGTTAACAATGGACTTGACTTTGAAAACATTGTGAATAGGATAAAAGGCAAAGCTATCATCATTGAAGTATCAAACATTCCACAAATGTTTCCCGTGGAGCGATGATGAACACTATAGATTTTCGAGGTCAAGGATCAAATGTCAATGTCACGATGCACCGTGTGAAAAACACTGAAGTGTCCGATGAACTCTGAGGTGAGTGACTCTATATTTGCCTTCTGGGATGACCCTAGGAAATGCTGGTTCTTCTCTATCGGTAGAGTCACATACCAGAATCAGCATTCGGAATTATTACTGAGAATACGTCAAATGCCATTCAAAGATCAGGACCTGTGAAGTTATCCCTGGCTCTCTCGAAAGAGGCAAAATTAGCTTCATTATTACCAGCACCTTCAACTGTGGAAATGATCGAATCGGAAAGAGCATTCCACTCTCTAATGGTCCGACGGAAGAAAGATTCTTTGTACGAGGACTGTTCAAATATGAATGCAACTAAGCACATAAAAATGATTCCGTGATAGATTTCGATGAAAAATTTATTTTGTCCCCTCAAAGTATTCCCCTTTAACAGATATACAAACTTGCAGTCTTCTGATCCAATCATTGAATGCATTTTGGCAGTCTTTTCGAGGTATACTATGAAGGCACTGGAATATTGCAGAACCGAGGTGTTTGCGCTGTACAAATTTTTCGACCAGAAAGGTATTTTTTCAGCCGCAGGAAAAAAAAAGTCACACGGGGCAAGGTCAGGGGAATACGGGGTGGGGGGGGGGAGGGAGTTCAACAACAACCTTTTCCTGCTTCAGATAGTCTTGCACAGTGAATGCCTTGTGCGATGGCGCATTGTCATGTAGCAATCTGACATTGGCCAAACCAGTTGCGGGTCTTCGTTCTTTGAAATATTTCTTCAATTTTCGAAGAACTTTATTCTTGTAAAACTTCGCGTTTACAGATTTGCCTTTAGGCACAGCAACCTGAATAGCAGGGCCCTGATTTGAAAAGAATATGGCATGCATTACCTTCTTGACGCTTATGGTCCGCTTTGCAATGCATGGCCTTTTGCAATACTTTGTTGCCCATATTTTGTTCTGAATCTTTCGTTTTGGCTCAAAAAAGTAAACCCATGTCTCGTCACCTGTGACGACATTAGCGAATATCGTGCATTGTAATTTGGAAACTTTTTAAGCAACTTCTTGGCGCACTGAATGCGTGTCTTTTTCTGCCCATCTGTCAACAGATGGGGAATCCATCTAGCACAGATCTTTCTCATTTTCAAATCCCGTTTCAGAATTGTATGAGCTGCTCCTAATGAGATGCAAACCGTTTCAGAATTGTATGAGCTGCTCCTAATGAGATGCCAACCATACTAGCTATTTGCCTAGTGGTGTATCGTGCATCGGTAGCAACTATTTCTCTCACTCTAGCAACCATCTTGGCAGATGTTGCTCTTTTCGGCCGACGATCATGTGGTGCATCTTCTGTTGAGCCTAGCTCACAGCTGAATTTTTTACACCAACGAAAAACTGTCGGAAAAGACATTTCATTATGCCCATAAACCGAACATATTTCATCAAAAATGTCTTTGCACCGTATACCAACGATTCTTAATATAGGACCGCATTTCAACAGCGTACTCTGATCTTCTTCCAACAATGTTTTGTATTAGTATACAAGAGTAGACAGTGTTTATCGAACGATATACATGGCTAAAGTGGACGGATTTTAACAGGTTTGGTATCAATGTATAGGTAAAATGTTTTTCTACGCTGTGATATTTATTTCCAGGTAATTTTCGCATTAGTGCATGAGTAAACGTTCTACTTGCATTCATATTTGAACAGTCCTGGTACATATGGGACAATTGGGATCATCATGCCTCATGTCATATCAATGGATTTTACCTGTACTGGCATTTTTCCAGCTCCGAAAATCCCGAAAAAATTAAAACAACCTCAAAATGACCCAATTTGTTTTTATTTGATTTTCTCAAATTTAACATTGGATGAAAGAAAAATAATTGTTCGACTTAAATTTTCAGTCCCATTTTTCATTGCATAATGAATGTTTTAAATACTGTAGTTTAAAATCAATATGAGAATATCAATAACCCAGCATGCACACGTCGCAAGGGCAACGTCAACTCAACGTCGGTGCAATGTCACGACGTTGCACCGACGTAGACGTGACGTCACAATTACGTCATGTGCCTGATGGGAAGTAACAAACAATGTCGAAAATCACTGCTAATTCCAACCCTCCCAGACCCACACAAAAACACAATCGATCAAAGTTACTAAGCACACAACTTTCAACGTGACTATCACTCTTTACCAAAGAACACCTATTCAAATACATTGAAAATTTTACCGTCAAAAAACTTTCAGATAAAAGAAAATCTGATATTTATCATATTTCTGTTCAAAATATAGATTGTGATTACTCGTTAGAACCGCTTCGGCCCGGCGGTTCTAACGGACATCTACAAGCTATTTTTAATCAGAAATAAGAAAAAAATAATGGGTATCACCGTTAACTCCAGTTTCACTATATAAAAGTGGGGTTTAAGGGGGTCAAAATTATTAAGGAGTGTTTTCTAGGAAATCAAGGTAAGGATCATTTACAAAAAGGGCCCCCGCCCATCGGGGCTTGAAGAAATAGATGGGCGGCTTGATGCTTCCACGCAGAGCTGAAACCGACCCGCACACGAGTACTGGTAAACCGCTAAGAGGATATAAGCCTACCCAGGCAAGGCGGTGCGAGTCGGCCCGTCCATGCTTATAAACCCTATTGGTTTCATTGGGCGGCAGGGCTTGAGATGTCATTTCATCTCAATGTCGGGCGGCCCCCGTCCATCGGAGCTTGAAGAAATAGATGGGCGGCATGATGCTTCCACACAGAGCTGAAACCGACCCGCACACGAGTACTGGTAAACCGCTAAGAGGATATAAGCCTGTCCAGGCAAAGCGGTACGAGTCGGTCCGTCCATGCTTATAAACCCTATTGGTTTCATTGTGTGGCAGGGCTTGCGTTGTCTTTTCATCTCAATGTCGGGCGCCCCCCGTCCATTGGGGCTTGAAGAAATAGATGGGCGGCATGATGCTACCACGCAGAGATGAAATCCGACCCCACACGAGGACTCAGTGGTAAACCGCTTAGAGGAACTAAGCCTGCACATGTAAAGCAGTGCAAGTCGGACAGTCCATGCTTATAAACCCTATTGGTTTCATTGGTCGACATGGCTTGAGATGTTATTTCATCTCAGTGTCGGGTACAAATCCCACACAATTGGAAGCAACGTCTCCAAAATGATCTTTACAGTGTTGACGGGGACGTTAAATCTTAAATCAAAAAGAAAAAAAAAAGCCGCGTTATTTACATCTTAGAGAATTATCTGTAGAATCTGGACTGCAATCATGTGTTGGGTTTTGCAAACAGTGTAAACCCATATCAGAATGAGGTGTCTGTTCAGGGTTCACACTGTTTGCTTAAGGTAAAGGGTTAAACGAAACAGTCCAAGTTCCCCTTCAGGGCCATTTTCAGAGATACTCGACCTATCAGTGCTGTCAGTGCTTTGATTTATTTACCCCCTCTTCAACCCTTCCACCCCTGAGTTATCGGCGTGGGCTCTACCATCACTGACTTTGGGCACGTCCATTCTACTTTATATAGTATCTAGCTTAAAAGAGTCATCAGGATAACAAGTTATATATCCCTATAAGGTGGCTCATTATGCGCCATCTCATCAGGATCTACATGTTTGCATTAGTATATGTGCCGGGCTTCAGGGTTGAAAGGGCTAACCTTTGCTGGCGTAACAGTCTTAAATATTGCGCAGTAAACAATCATTGGAATCGAAAGGGATACGTTTAAACCGTAGATTGTACCATTCTGTGTAGAAGCACTGTCATCTATTTTAAACACACATAGACTTCTGTCATCCATTTCAAACAATGAATTTTAATTTTGGGATAATTCAACAATGAAATATCAGGAGTATATTCAGGACTGTACTGACTGAAAATAAAATAATAATCAAAACCGAATACCCTTTCGATGATTAAAACAAAAAACATAGTTCGTTATTAAAAATCCAGAATGTATCAAAAATAGAATTCGAATGGCAAAAATTCAGATTTCAAATGCATAATTGAATGTAGTAGCAAATTAAAATTGTTAAAAAAGTGTTTTAATTTTATCAATAACGCGATCTTCTGTAACTGACAATTCGCTTACATCATTGGAAAGTCAAGTTTCATGATTACATAGTCCGTGTCTCAAACTCATTACAAATGGCGCTGCGTTGGTACGCAGCGCAATAAAATCTCTGTACATTCCATCTCGGATTGCCCCGTCTTTTTTATGAATTAGGTCCTTAAATTATCTGCGTATTACCTTACAGTTGATGAGGCATAAAGCGCTCACTCACTCACCTCACAAACGCACTCAGTCACTCACATGCACAAGCTTACAAGGGAGGTGGACGGCCCCCGCCAATCGGGGCTTGAAGAAATAGAGGGGCTGGTAGATGCTTCCACGCGCAGAGCTGAAATCGACCCGCACACGAGTACTGGTAATCCGTTTAGAGGATCTAGGTCTGCCCAGGCAAAGCGGTGCGAGAATATAAACCCTATTGGTTTCATTGGGCGGCAGGGCTTGAGATGTCATTTCATCTCGATGTCGGGTAAAAGTCCCACAGAATTGGAAGCAACGTCTCGAAAATGACCTTTACAGTGTTGACGGGGACGTTAAACCTCAAATCAAACAAAACAAACAAGGGAGGTGGTACGCCTCAAACTTATTTTTATTCAGCATTTCAAGGCAAGGAGAAGAAGCATATGATTGGTTGTGTCCAATATCAGTTGGATACACGTCACCTTGCCTCACCCAACCAGCACAAGCCGACCACACGCGACCTCCAGTAAACCACTTAGAAGGCTTAAGCCTGCCCAGGCAAAGTGGTGCAAGTCGGGCCGTCCATGCATATACGAGTTTGATTGGGCGACAGGGCTTGAGATGTAATTTGATCTCAATGTCGGGTAAATGTCCGACAAAATTGAAAGCAACACTTCCAAAATCAAACCTAAATAGTGTTGCGAGGACGAATCTCAAATTAACAAAAAAAAAAAACAAACTTCTTTGTATTTAATAAAATTTGATATCGCGAATTTTACACAATTGGTCCTTTTATATGAAAGTTACGAAACGGGCCTTCGAATTGGATTTTAAATTGGATTTTATTGCCTTTACTATTACCATTTGCCCAGCAAATGTACAACGCTGACATACGTTACAGTTGTTCACGCCAAAATAGTAATTATTTACATTTCAAGTGTTAAGACTAATGTAAATCTATAGAAAACAAAGCTGTTCATACTTCCATGAACGCATCGAGTCATATGACTTTCCATGGCGTCAAGTGACGCCAGTCTAAACCATGCCATGGTTCTCTATGATCTCATTGGGCGTTCCGCTCTTTTTAGAAAACTGCGTGTAAATGTTTTTCAGCTTTAACAGTTTGCCTTATAAGTGAGGAAAAAAGAATGTAAATATTTTTTCGATGTTCATGAAGGTATGAACGACAGCGGGTCGCTAGCAAAGTTTATATGAACCCCTTCGGAGTTCTTTACTTTGCAGGCGACCCTATTCGTTCATACCTCATCGCCAAGTCGACTTGCGCTACCAGGAGGAAAAACAGTGGCTCGACCGGGGCCCGAACCCAGGGCCGCTTGTATATGATGCAAACACTTTGCCATCTGAACAGCAGAAAAATAAAAGTAATTTCTTAAATGCAGGTGGCGTCATACTATTTCATGACACTGAATATAAAGACGGCATATGATGGTTGTGAACATTGTATGCGTAAAAGAAGCAGGACATGTATAAGCGTAGAAACATGGACCCGCTGTGCCACAGGATCAGTTTTTAAATAACAGACAAAAGTGATATGCGCCAGCCTCCCTCCCCAACCCCACCCCCCCCCCCCGACACACAAACCTGTCGGCCCCGCCCATCCATCGGGGCTTGAAGAAATAAATTGGCTGCATGACGCTTCCACGCAGAGCTGAATCCGACCGCACACGAGTACTGGTTACCCACTTAGAGGATCTAAGCCTGCCCATTGGAGCTTGAATCTTTTTTTTTCTTTTGTTTTTCATGATTCAAGCCCCTATGGCATGCCCAGGAAAAGCGGCGCGAGTCGGGCCGTCCATGCTTATAAACCCTATTGGTTTCATTGGGCGACGGGCTTGAGAAGTCATTTCATCTCAATGTCGGGTAAAAGTCCCACAAAATAGGAGCAACGTCTCCAAAATGACCTGTATATAGTTGACGGGGACGTTCAACATCAAATCAATCAATCAAACATACACACACCTACCCTGACAAAAACAACCAAGTCGTTTAAGACCCCCTTTCGCTTGTAAGCACCTTCCTTCTCCAAGCAATAAATTGTTGCCCTGTTACCATTATTATACAGTATTATATAAAGGGAAGTTTTTATACAGCTCTATCGGTCGAAAACTGTGACACACCAACGGAGAAATACATCCCAGCTGTTTTATACCTCATCGCCAAGTCGACTTGCGCTACAAGGAGGAAAAAAAAAAAGTGGCTCGACCGGGACCCGAACCAAGGGCCTCTTGTATATGATGCAAACACTTTACAGTCTGAGCTACCGAGCATGACTGGTGATTCCGAGCAAATAAAAGCTCTCGTGTTTGCCGTTGTTGATATATACATTCATGTGTCAAGGTCAAATCTTAAAAGTTAAGGTACCTACCTGGGTTACCTTAAATATTTAAGTATTTTCTTTGGTTAAGTATCGACTTAAACGATAGAAATTCTTTGTAGTTCACTTTATACGACAGTTAAGTAAATACTTAGTTTAAGTAGGTACTTAAAATTTAAGTACGCATTGTAATCCTGGGCCCAGGACACTTCTCGCTTGAAATATATTCTTATAGAAAGGAATTTCTGATTAGTTTACTGACATGATGGCAATTAAACAGTGAACATGTACATTCTGGCGAGACCTGCTAGCTACGTGCCCTCTTATCAGGATCCACAAGGTTTGCATTGATACAATGTATTTTTACCTCGGCGTCTGCACCGGTCTACAGGGTTAAAAGGGTTAGCTCGCTTCTCTGATTATCAGTGACCGACTAAACAACCCATAACTGGCCGACACCAAAAACAGTTATTCACCTGCTTTCGAGAGCTCTTATTACAAAACGTGAATTGTTTTGTAAGCTGTGAGTTTAACATCAAGTTCCGTACTTTTAGCAAATAGTGAAGACCTTGATCAGATGCTACATTCTGTGGCATCTTATCTGGCTTAACTGTTCCGAATGTCCCAGTATTGAAACAATTGGCATTTATGGGTTAATGTATTTATTTGGAATAAACGTATTTTAATTCGCCTTGGGTAGTCGAAGTTCGGTAAACGCGTTGTCTGACCAGGGTTATAATGTATAAATCAAATGGTTTAAAATTATTTTTTTTTCGTCCAAGTTATTGTTCTTTTTATGTCCCGACGCCCGAAGGAACATAGCATCAAGCGGCTGCACAACGTATGTGCATCGTCGTATCAACGCAACGTTGATGCGACGTTGCTAAGACGTGATGTGCCCGCTAGGAGAACTTGCCAGTCTGTAAGATTATTAGCAGATGGGACAAGCACAGAATGTACTGAGCTAAATTAGCAGACACGTTTATCTTTCTTTCTACCTTTTTTCTTCGTGGGAGTAGTTGGGTGAGGCAGAGGTGATGTGTATCTTGTATAACTGGGGAGTCCAGCTGATACTGACTTACATTTGGGCAAAGCCTGATGTCCTTGCAGCAGGTAATGGTAGATGGTGAGGGTTAATATTTCTTCAGTTTCTACACTTCCATTCACTCTGTCCCTCACCTTCATCTCATCTGCTATCTCTTCTATCCCCCCCTCCCTTTCTCTTGGAGAAGACAAAATGATCCACAGGGTTGACCTGTCGTTAAACTCAAAACGATCTATGAATCATTTTTATTTTCTTCATCGAATTCCTCACAAAATGTTTAAATAACTGCTTGATCTACGACTGGCATTGTTATCATAATAATTATTCCTCAAAAAACAACTTTCCTCAGTACTTTCAGTACTTTGATTTACTATTATCAGTAACTTGTGATAAAGAGGGGTAAAGAGGATAGTTTTGGAAAGTATGTGAAGTTGGCTTGGAGTTTTGAGTTTGGAATTCGATTTATTCCGTATGAGTACCGTATACGTTATGCGAATCCCAACCCATCAGAATCAGAATCAGAATTGTTACTGGTGACACGTCAAATGACATTCATACACCAGGACCTGTGATGTGGGAAGTTAGTCCCTAGCTCTAACCAAAGAGGTAAATTTAGCAACACAATCATCAGCACCTTCAGCTGTCGAAATAATCGAATCGGGAAGGGCATTCCAATCTCTAATGGTTCTGGGGAAGAACGACTCTTTATAAATGTCAGTTCTTGCGCTAAGGGTCTGAAACGCCAACGAATGGTGATTTCTACAGTGTCTAGCTGGGGGAACAAGGTCATCTGTTGGAATGCTGGCCATTGTACACACAATCGGCAAAATTGAATTTCAAACTCCAAACCCCATGCCAAGTTCACACACTCAATTTTGGGACAAACTGTCTTATTTCTCCGTTTAAACAGATATTGTGGGTATTTAATAGAAACGCCCCGATGAGGCGATTCTAACAAATGCAGTGAATTACCGCTATTAAGACCACCTAAAATTGAGACAAATTCTGATTTAAAAACCTGAGTTATTCTTTCTTCGTGATTTCTGCGCCCAACGTCCTCTGGTCTTTAAGACCACTTTTGAACAGTCCCAAATGTGGTCTTAATATAGGAATTTTACTGTACCCACAACATATGCTTCCAGCAAGAAATGGTTTTCTTCCCTTGATTATATAACTCGTCAGTCCTCCGTATCTGGAGCAATGAAAACGGCGCTTCAGGCGAGTACTCCACTTACTAGTACATGTGAGCCCCGCCAAGCGAATTTGGGTCTTCGAGCATTCCGTCATGACAAATTTTAACTGCGCATGCCCAGCCATTCAGAGGGGCCAGGGATATGGCTTTCTGTCTGAAGGTTCCTCTTGATTCACTGCTTGTATGAGCGAGCAGCGAAGGTTCTGGCGAGACTGCGCGGATGCGCAGGCTCGCCTGAACCTTCGCTGCTCGCATAGGCGATAAGTACCAAAATCGCTTGACGGGGCCCATGTAATAATAAAATTGAGCCGAATCTTGCCCCCCCCCCTCCCTCCAGAAGCCCGTGTGCGACCCAAAAGACCAAGAACAGCCTGTGCATTCATTTCATCTGGTCAGAGTCTTCACGTTTCTGTCTTGAGACAGCACTGATACGTGGCAAGCTCACATGTAGCTCTATTCTGGCTACTGTACGAGTTTGTCGTTTTTAGTGAAAATCACCGGGTAATAATTCGGGTTAGCAATCATTTGTTTGTTTGTTTGATTTCAGGTTTAACGTCCCCGTCAACACTGTAAAGGTCATTTTGGAGACATTGCTTCCAATTTTGTGGTACTTTTACCCGACATTGAGATGGAATGACATCTCAAGCCCTGCCGCCAAATGAAATCAATAGGGTTTATTAGCATGGACGGTCCACCTCGCACTCTGCGGTTCCTGGACAGGCTTAGATTCTCTAAGCGGTTTATCAGTACTCGTGTGCGGGCCGGATTCAGCTCTGCGTGGAAGCATCATGCAGCCCATGTATTTCTTCAAGCCCCTATGGACGGGGCCGGGGTTAGCAATCAACTACGATAATATAGCATTTATATAGCCAAACCTGCCTGCACTATACAGATGACAAACAGGGCAAAACAGAAAAAATACGGCCAATACGGGAAAAAGAGGGTCAATACGAGACAAGGGAGATATGGAAAAAACAAGGCCAAGATCACCCTTTATTTGGTTTATTACGTATGAGGTTTCTTGACGGGTTATATACGGTATTTAAAGATTCATTAAGTAATGAGATTCACGTGAGCATATTTGTTATAAGCCGATTTAGGCGAATGCATTGGTTTACGACGCATATGGATGCCATGACATCACATCCACCCACCCAAACATAGCATAATGTGCTGCTGGACATAATGTCAGTTTTATTCGTCAAGTTGAAAATATACATAATAATAATAATAATAATAATAATAATAATAATAATAATAATAATCTGTTGATTACAAAAGAAATACAGGGCCGTGCTTTGTAAAGGCGTGTTGGAAGGACTCATACGCGCGCACAACATTATGTTCTTACATATATGTTGCATTGCAGTGAAAAGACACTTTCAGAAAAATGTTTCAGTTCTTTTCAGATTTGTTAATGGTCATTTTTCTATTCCATGGAATGTCTTTAGAAGAATGGTTCTGTGACTTCGGTGTGTATTGTGGGCGTTCTTACGTTCTGTAACAAGATATTCAGTCTATGGCATTCTGCGAGCAGGAACATTTAGAACTACGACCATATTAATCTGTACGCGTTGATTAGTAATCCGCTGGCATCACCTATAAATGTGCTTCGTTTTTATGTGGGCCCCGCCAAGCGATTTTGGTACTTATCGCCTATGCGAGCAGCGAAGGTTCAGGCGAGCCTGCGCATCCACGCAGTCTCGCCAGAACCTTCGCTGCTCGCTCATACAAGCAGTGAATCAAGAGGAACCTTCAGACAGAAAGTCATATCCCTGGCCCCTCTGAATGGCGGGGCATGCGCAGTTGAAATTTGTCATGACGGAATGCTCGAAGACCCAAATTCGCTTGGCGGGGCTCATGTAATGGTATGTCAAAAATGAAAATGATTAAAGCGGGTAACGCTGCAAGAGGCTTCGCCGAGCCGAAGGGAGAATGGGCTGATTTCCCATTACAATAGAGTATAAATGATTTATGCTCGGAGGCGAATTAGATTATAATAGCATTTATATAGCTAATACTGCCTGCACTATTCAGACGACAAACAGGGCTAATTTGGAAAAAGGGGCCATTACGGAAAAAAGAGGGTCAAAAAGAGAAAAAGAGGGACCATACGAAAAAAGAAAGAAAAAAACAAACAAAAAACATCAAACAGGGCCAATGCAACTTTTTATTGAAATTAATTAATAACATTCTCATTAACCAAGTAATTATCGTATTGGCCCTGTTACAGTTCGTTGTGTGCTGTAATGGACCTCGGACCTAGAACAGGATCACAGCAAACTTCGGACCTGTAACAGAGCCAATACGAGATTACTTGACTAATAAGATTATAATATAATATTGACCAATGATAAATTATGCCTGGATTTTGGTTTCCTGCTTCGAATGTATATTGCTGCTCCTGTGCTTGCGTAATGCCATTTTTCCCCCGATGAAATACCGGCCCCGATAGCTCAGTTGGTAGAGTGTCCGCTCCGGGGAACGGGAGGTCACGGGTTCGATCCCGGGCCGCGACATACCAAAGTCGTTAATAATGGTACTAGCTGCTCCTCGCTTGGCACTCGGATTTACGGGTAGAGCTAGGACTGGTTGACCCAGTGTCAGGATAATGTGACTGAGTGTGGTGTCATGTAATGTGTCTGGGACATGATACTTCAGTGAGGCAGCACTATAAAAGTGAGCATTGAGCTCCCTGTCGCAACCAGACACCGTCGTGATATGACTGAAAAATTGTTGAAAGCGACGTTAAACCCGAATTCACACACACAAATCCCCCGATGAAACGGGAACCAATAATTTATGCCAAAAATATGATGCTTCGCAGCTCTTGAAATTGGGTGAGTGACAATAGGCTTTCTCCATGTTTTAGTTCATCTTTTCTTTCAATCTTCTTGCACTTCATATTAGCCAGTCACGAAATCTCAGGAACTTAAATAGCTGGAAGCCTTCAACTTCGTGTATTTGGCAATGGTGATAGCATATCATGCAGGAAACAGTGGGCTTTCTGACTGGTGATCTAGAGGATATGTATCTCTGTAAAATGCGCTTCAGGAGGAGGTGTTTAGTCAGGTCACCCGGCAGTTCTAGTTTTTCAGTCCTGTTTTCTGGGAAAATTACGAAACATATAGCCAATTTGTCGTCTGCTGAATAAGCATATTCATCCCAGTAAGCATTCTACATAAATCTACAGCGGGCCATTAGCGGCCCGTCAGGGTAGCGGCCGGGCCGCTAACGGCCCGCTGTAGATTTATGTAGAATGCTAGCAGGGATATTAGATGAATACATTTAGTTGAGTATGGCAGTTGTATTACATGTACAATTTGACAGACCATTCCGTTTTCTCTATTTTATAGATTATGGTCAGCCACCTATGCAAGGAGGTATGTATACACCTATTTACATTATTTATTATACCTCATTAATATTCATGAGCTATTCTAGAACTCTGATTTGTTGACAGCATGCCATGCGCATGGCCATAAATTATCATATTCCCATGCAATATTACCCTCTGACGTCACTGCTCAAAAGCACATGTTCATTCACTGAAAAGAATCTCTAGAAGTCAGAATTGCATGACCCGCAGAAAAAGTGACCGACTGAAGTCGGTTGATTTCAAAGAGTGCCCTAAAATCACCGTGTCATTCTGTCAGTCTGTCAGTCTGTCATTCTGTCTGTCCGTCCGTAACCCGTTTGTGAAAATTGGTGATAGTGACTTAACCGCTTGGAATATTTAAACAATTTTTGGCATACTGATAGATATCAATAAGATCTAACCAATGAACTTGCGAAATATAACATTCCATTTAGTATAGCCTCGCCGAGGCGAAAAATGTGAAAATTTTCGAACTGCTTCTCCTCGGAAACCGTTGGGCCGATTGAAGTCAAATTTCATATGGAGCCTCTATGGGATGGGGGAAACCAAAATTTGCTCATGTGGTCCAGGTCACATGACAGAAATGGCCGCCAAGCCATATATGGTCTGTCTGTCTGTCCGTCCGTAACCCGTTTGTGAAAATTGGTGATAGTGACTTAACCGCTTGGAATATTTAAACATTTTTGGCATACTGATAGATATCAATGAGATCTAACCAATGCACTTGCGAAATATTACATTCCATTTAATATAGCCTCGCCTAGGCGAAAAATGTGAAAATTTTCGAACTGCTTCTACTCGGAAACCGTTGGGCCGATTGAAGTCAAATTTCATATGGAGCCTCTATGTGATGGGGGAAACCAAACTTTGCTCATGTGGTCCAGGTCACATGACGAAAATGGCCGCCAAGCCATATATGGTAAAAACCCTTCAAAAATAGTCTTCTCCAGAACCACTGGGCAGATTTCCATGAAACTTGATAAATAGCATCTGGGACGTAGGCCCATCATCAATTGCTAAAATAGTGACCCTGGGTTGACCTTGACCTTCTTTGTGCCTAGGTCAAACTGTGACACATATGCTTTTGTTGGAATATTTAAACAATTTTTGGCATACTGATAGATATCAATTAGATCTAACCAATGAACTTGCGAAATATTACATTCCATTTAGTATAGACTCGCCGAGGCGAAAAATGTGAAAATTTTCGAACTGCTTCTCCTCGGAAACCGTTGGGCCGATTGAAGTCAAATTTCATATTGAGCCTCTATGGGATGAGGGAAACCAAAATTTGCTCATGGAGTCCAGGTCACATGACCAGAATGGCCGCCAAGCCATATATGGTAAAAACCCTTCAAAACAGTCTTCTCCAGAACCACTGGGCAGATTTCCACGAAACTTGATAAATAGCATCTGGGACGTAGTTCCATCATAAATTGCTGAAATGGTGACCCTGGGTTGACCTTGACCTTCTTTGTGCCTAGGTCAAACTTTGACACATATGCTTTTGTATTGGAAAAGTAAGAATGCATTTTATCCTGCAAACGATTCAGAATACAGTACTAAAGTATAAGATATATTTTTGCTCCTTACGATAAGGCGCATCTATTGGGGGAACCGTTTTAGGTCCAGGTCACATGAGCAAAATGGCCGCCATACCCATATATGGTAACACTCATAAAACTAAAAGCATCCGGCTGGTCGTGCACTTCAGCTGAAGCACTGGTTCGGTATAATAAACCATGTCGATTTGTTCACCCTCGACAGGTAATATTGACCTCGTGCTTCGCCCTCTAGAAATGTATAACATAGTGGCTGTTTGCACACTCTGATCTGGGTCTACAATTGTGAAGTTGTGCAGTCTGATCAGGGTCTACACTTGTCAAGTGGGGACATGACCAGCGGGGTCTTCACTGCATTATGATCATGCTGTGTTCTTAATATGTTTATAGGGCAGTATTTTTATATGAACAAAGAACCGTTATAAGCTTCTTTAATAATGGTAAAATTTTAACAGTTGAAACTTGTCTATAATATGCAGTATAAAATGCATGTATAAGTGGGATGTTGTATTGGCACAAAAGCAAATCAGAATAAACTATGTAAATAATAAGTACAAACCTCATGTGATCGCTACATGTAGGAATTTGTTAACAAACATGGTTTAAAATGTATAACTGATTTTGACAGAAAAGTGCCACAATATTTAAGAAATAATCTCCACGTACCGTGTGTTATCGTGATTAACACACGGTGTTGGAGGGCAGATTGCGAAATATTAATTCACGACGGCGAAGCCGGAGTGAATTAATATTCGCATCTGCCCGACAACACCGTGTGTTAATCACAATAACACACCGGGTGCGTGGAAATTATTTCGATTCTAACATGATGCTAAACTGAAATACAGTAGTAACAAAGCGTTATTTTGGGGACTATTTTGCAGCGGATGTCGACAGAAGGAAATGTTTACATGCAACGCCACGATGACGCCAAATTGCACGCACCACGTTGACGACGTGAATTATCGCATATTTGCAAACGCTGACGTTTCCACTGGGTTCAATGGGAAAAACGTTAACGTCATGTTAGAATATTAAATATTTTTCATTTAATTTATAGTTAAATGGGTATGATGGACACGAAACCATAGCATGATGCAGTTTTGGTATGTAAATAATAAACACAGGTGTCTTTTCAGACAGACCAAGTGCAGCCCTAGACTAACTGTCTGGACTGAGCCTGTGAATGGAATTCTGCTGGAATGTCCTGAAACATATATAACCCCCCCTATCTCAGTCTCTCGGTGTAATATGTTTTTGAATTTTGAATCATTACGACTCTTGCTTTTGTTCTGTGCAATCTTGCTGCTGTACAGTTCTCATGCAGTAAAAACTTAGTTTTCTGCATGAAATAACTTGCTTAATAAAACAGTAACTGGTGATAGTCGTTTGTCTGTCTGTCTGTTGAAACACATAACGCATAAAACTATACGATCACAGCTCTAACAGGCTACGTTACAAATGTTACCGGCATGTGAACATAGCGTCATATCATTGCGACATAAACTTGAGTCGTGCGGTTGGTTTTCTTTTGCTCCAGCATTTCAGTTATTTCTAGCTGTCGAGTCCTCGCCGTTGTTTATGTGAATGTGTATATCGCTAATAGCTTTCTGTTTTGGACAGCCCATTGGCCATTTTGTGGAAATGTAACTGTCTTTTTGACTTTACGCTATTGGTGTTTCCATTAGGGTCTAGTCATTTCATGTTTGTGTTTCTTTCCCTTTGGTGTCTCTGATGGGAGTTGTGGGTTAATAATATCGATTCCTGATCATTGTCTTCATTTCTATTTTTGGTTAGATAAAGGTGACGTGGGTCACATTTTCAGTGTCACAGACTCCACAAATGTCAAAGCTTCGA
The DNA here is from genome assembly GCA_963580285.1 of Lucinisca nassula. NCBI lineage: Eukaryota > Metazoa > Mollusca > Bivalvia > Lucinida > Lucinidae > Lucinisca > Lucinisca nassula. The sequence continues at coordinate 104,469,574 of OY757011.1, forward strand.
AGCAAATAGCTTATCTGCATGCCCACTGCCCCCCTGAACAAAATTAAGAATTGTGGTCAGACTTGGTACACTGTATCTTTGCAACCCAGCCAAAGTCTTGATTCTGGTGACCTTAACTTAATTTTTAATGTGACACTAGCGCAAAGATTTAAAAAAAATAATCCCTTTTTGCACTATATTTTCAGAAGCAATTAATCTCGATCAGAAATCATGTGATATAGTTTAATATACAAAAGGCTTGATTAGTTTTCGATGACCCTGATCAGCCTTTTACGGTCACATAGGTTAGCTTTTTACTTGTTTGCACCTATACAATAAACTGATTAAATAATTATGTCTCCCTCGAATTTTTTTTTTCGGAGAGACATGTTGTTTTTCCCCCGGGCGTCTGTCCGTCTATCCGTCTGTCACAAAATCGTGTCCGCTCTATAACTTGAAAAACGTTCAAGCTAACTTCACGAAACTTCGTATAAATATTAATCAATATTAGACGACGTGCAGTGCGCAAGAACTATAACTCTCACATTCATACTTTTTGAATTATCTCCCTTGGAAGTTTGTTGGTATGTATGTATGGACAAATCGTGTCCGGTCAATAACTTTCTTATTTTCAGATGGAATTTAAAATTACTTGGCAGAAATGTTAACCACTATGAGACGATGTATTGCGTGCATGACCCAGGTTGGTACCTCAAAGGTCAAGGTCATACTTAGAGGTCAAAGGTAAAAAAGGGGCCTTTTTCGTGTTTTGTCAATAACTTTCTTATTTTAGATAGATTTTGAAATTACTTGGCAGAAATGTTAACAACCATAAGTCGATGTGTTGCGTGCATGACCCAGGATGGTACCTCAAAGGTCAAGGTCATACTTAGCGGTCAATGTCAAAAAAGGGGCCTTTTTTCGTGTTTTGTCAATAACTTTCTAATTTTAGATAGAATTTGAAATTACTTGGCAGAAATGTTAACTACCATGAGAAGATGTGTTGCACACATGATTCAGGTTGGTACCTCAAAGGTCAAGGTCATACATAGAGGTCAAAGGTAAAAAGGGACATTTTTCGTGTTTTGTCAATGACTTTCTTATTTTTCGATGGAATTTGAAATTACTTGGCAGAAATGTTAACCACCATGAGACGATGTGTTGCGTGCATGACCCAGGGTGGTACCTCAAAGGTCAAGGTCATACTTAGAGGTCAAAGGTAAAAAAGGGCATTTTTTTCGTGTTTGGTCAATAAGTTTCTTATTTTTAGATGGATTTTGAAATTACTTGGCAGAAATGTTAACCACCATGAGACGATGTGTCTCTTGCATGACCCATGTTGGTGCCTCAAAGGCCAAGGCCATACATAGAGGTCAAAGGTAAAAAAGGGGCCTTTTTTAGCTCACCTGTCATGTAGTGACAAGGTGAGCTTTTGTGATCACATTTTGTCCGTCGTCCGTCGTGCGTGCGTCCGTGCCTGCATCCGTGCGTCCGTAAACAATTTCAAATAAGTATATCTCTAATACACCATGGCCAATCTTGATCAAATTTCATGAGAAACATCACCAGGTAGGGGGAAAGGCTCCATAAGATTTTGGGCTGATCAGATTGGAACTCTGGTTGCCATGGAAACAAAAAGGTTTCATAGAATTATAATGGGGTAAACGGTGTCTCCACTTTTTCGCGGCCATTTCTGATCCGATCTTCATCAAACTTGCAGATAGACAGGAGGGGCTTACAGTCGACGTCGAGTTCGAATTTGGGCTGCACGGGACAAACAGCTTTGGAGTAACCTGCCCTTGAGCATAAATATAAGTGAAAAATGATGTATCTAGCTTTTCTCAGCCGTTTATGATCTGATCTTTTTGTAACTTTTCATAAACGCGGACAAGCATAAAATCTCGGACGAGGTCGAATTTGGTTTGAATCTGACCAGCGGTTTTCCTGTTACATCCCCTTGAGCGTGAAAAAATTTCCCATAGACTTATAATGGGGAAAACGACGTCTCCACTTTTTTCTCAGCGATTTCTGATCCTATCTTCATCAAAATTGCAGATAACCAGGAGGGGCTTGCAGTCTACGACGAGTTCGAATTTGGGCTGCTTTGGAGTTACCTGCCCTTGAGCATAAATAGAAGTGAAAAATGGTGTCTCCAGCTTTTCTCAGCCGTTTATGTCCTGATTTCTTTAGCTCACCTGAGCCGAAGGCTCACAAGGTGAACTTATAGTATGGTAGGCATCCGGCGTCCGTCCGTCGTCCACACCTTTGAACTTGAATATCTAAGTGACTAGCTGGCCAATCCCAATCAAATTTTATGTGCAGCATCACTGGTTTGGGGGATTGACTGAAGTAGGTTTTGGACCAGTTTTGATCAGAACTGTCGTTGCCATGGAAACAAAAAGGTCCCATAGACTTATAATGGGGAAAACGACATCTCCACTTTTTCTCGGCCATTTCTGATCCTATCTTTATCAAACTTGCAGATAACCAGGAGGGGCTTACAGTCTACGTCGAGATTGAATTTGGGCTGCATGGCACAAACAGCGTTGGAGTTGCCTGCCCTTAAGCATAAATATAAATGAAAAATGGTGTCTCCAGCTTTTCTCAGCCGTTTTTGATCTGATCTTTTTGTAACGTTTCATAAACGAGGACAAGCATAAAATCTCGGACGAGTTCGAATTTGGTTTGAATCATTCTGACCATCGGTTTTCCAGTTACATTCCCTTGAGTGTGAAAATTTTTCCCATAGACTTATAATGGGGAAAACGGCGTCTCCACTTTTTCTTTGCTATTTCTGATCCGATCTTCATCAAACTTGCAGATAACCAGGAGGGGCTTACAGTCTAGGTCCAGTTCGAATTTGGGCTGCATGGGACAATTAGCTATGGAGTTACCTGCCCTTGAGCATAAATATAAGTGAAAAATGGTGTCTGTAGCTTTTCTCAGCCGTTTATGAGCTGATCTTTTTGTAACTTTTCATAAACGAGGACAAGCATAAGATCTCGGATGAGATCAAATTTGGTTTGAATCTGACCAGCGGTTTTCCAGTTACTTCCCATTGAGCGTGAAAATTTTTCCCATAGACTTATAATAGGAAAACGACGTCTCCACTTTTTCTTGGTTATTTCTGATCCGATCTTCACCAAACTTGCGGATAACCAGGAGGGGCCTACAGTCTAGGTCCAGTTCGAATTTGGGCTGCATGGGGCAATCAGCTTTGGAGTTACCTGCCCTTGAGCATAAATATAAGTGAAAAATGGTGTCTGTAGCTTTTCTCAGCCGATTATGAGCTGATCTTTTTGTCACTTTTCATAAACGAGGACAAGCATAAGATCTCGGCCGAGATCAAATTTGGTTTGAATCTGACCAGCGGTTTTCCAGTTACTTCCCATTGAGCGTGAAAAGTTTTTCCATAGACTTATAATGTGGAAAACGACGTCTCCACTTTTTCTCAGCCATTTCTGATCCGATCTTCATGTAACTTGCATTTAAGCAGGAGGGACTTGCAGTCTACGTTGAGTTCATATTTGGGATGCATGGGACAAACAACTTTGGAGTTACCTGCCCTTGAGCATAAATATAAGTGAAAAATGGTGTCTTCAGCTTTTCTCAGCTGTTTATGACCTGATCTTTTTGTAACTATTCATAAACAAGGACAATCATAAAATGTCGGACGAGTTCGAATTTGGTTTGAATCTGACCAGCGGTTTTCCAGTTACATCCCCTTGAGTGTGAAAAATTTTCCCATAGATTTATAATTGGGAAAACGACGTCGCCACTTTTTCTCGGCCATTTATGATCCGATCTTCATCAAACCTGCAGATAACCAGGAGGGGCTTACAGTTTACGTCGAGTTCGAATTTGGGCTGCACGGGACAAACAACTTTGGAGTTACGTGCCCTTGAGCATAAATATAAGTGAAAAATGGTGTCTCCAGCTTTTCTCAGCCGTTTATGATCTGATCTTTTTGTAACTTTTCATAAACGAGGACAAGCATAAAATCTCGGACGCGTTCGAATTTAGTTTGAATCTGACCAGCGGTTTTCCAGTTACATCCCATTGAGTTTGAAAATTTTTCTCATAGACTAATAATGGGGAAAACTGTGTCTCCACTTTTTCGCGGCCATTTCTGATCCTATCTTCATCAAAGTTGCAGATAACCAGGAGGGGCTTACAGTCTACGTCGAGTTAAAATTTGGGCTGCATGGGACAAACAGCTTTGGAGTTACCTGCCCTTGAGCATAAATATAAGTGAAAAATGGTGTCTCCAGCTTTTCTGAGCCGTTTATGATCTGATCTTTTTGTAACTTTTCATAAACGAGGACAAGCATAAAATCTCGGATGAATTTGGTTTGAATCTGACCTGCGTTTTTCCAGTTACTCCCCCTTGAGCGTGAAAAGTTTTCCCATAGACTTAAAATAGGGAAAACGACGTCTCCACCTTTTCTCAGCCATTTCTGATCCGATCTTCATCAAACTTGCAGATAACCAGGAGGCGCTTAACGTCTACGTCGAGTTCATATTTGGGATGCATAGGACAAACAGCTTTGGAGTTACCTGCCCTTGAGCATAAATATAAGTGAAAAATGGTGTTTCCAGCTTTTCTCAGCCGTTTATGATCTGATCTTTTTGTAACTTTTCATAAACGAGAACAAGCATAAAATCTTTGATGAGTTCGAAATAGGCTTGAATCTGAGCGTAAATTGGCCATGCTCATGGGCCCAAATCCTGTGGCCCCTTAACTCCATTAAACGCCCCAGGACTCATTAGCTCCTATAGACTTATACTGAAAAAAAAAACTTCAAAAATCTTCTTCTCCGAAACCATAAGGTTCAGAACTTAGATATTTAGTATGTAGCAATGTCAAGTGGTCTCCTACACTCATGATTTTCTGGTACACAGGTGAGCGATTAAGGGCAATTGGGCCCTCTTGTTTAGTGTTCAGTCAATAACTTTCTTATTCCTGGATAGATTGTAAAATTACTTGGCAGAAATGTTAACCATCATGAGACGATGTGTTGCATTCTAGACTCAGGTCGGTACATCCATAGTCAAGTCATACTAAGAGGTGAAAGGTAAAAAAAGTTTTTGTTTTTTTTTGTGTCCAGTAAATAACTTTTTTATTTCTGGATGGACTTTTTAAAGTAACCATGCAGAAATGTTCACCTTCATTAGATGATGAGCTGTGTGCAAGACCAAGGTCCATACCACCAATGTCAAGATCATACCTAGAGGTCAAAGGTAAAAAAGAGGCCTTTTTTGTGTACAGTCAATAACTTTCTTATTCTTTGATGGATTATGAAATTACTTGGAAGAAATGTGAACCATCATGAGGCGATGTGTTGTACCTCAAAGGTCAAGGCCATACTTAGAGGTCAAAGGTAAAAAAGGGCTTTTTTGTGTATGGTCAATAACTTTTTTATTTCTCTATGAACTTTTTAAAGTTACCTTGCAGAAATGTTCATCTTCATTAGATGATGTGTTGCACACAAGACCTAGGTCCATACCTCCAATGTCAAGGTAATACTTAGAGGTCAAAAAGGGGGAGACATCTGTGTTTTTGTAGAAAAACAAATTCTAGTTATGGCTAAACGCACTAGTCACGGCAAAATATCAAGAACTTGAATTTTCTTTGGTGACCTTGTCCTCATTTACGAGGTCAATTCTTTCTGAAAACAACTGTAGTAATCGATTCAGACTGCTTCATAAAATAGAAGTAGAGGCAATGATCAGGAATCGATACAGCTCCTATCAGAGACACCAAAGGGAAAGAAATACATGAAGCAACAAACACAAACAGCGGAAAGCCAATAGGACAGTTACTTTCACACAAAATGACAAAAAGCCTATTATTGTTTATACAAAGTTTGCTTCACAAAGAATGAATTGTGTGAACTGTTCATTCCTTCTTCACATTCCACGTATGTTCTTGAATTTTGCCCATTTCTTAGATGAACCCATTGTATAGTAAAATTCCGCTATTAAGACCACCTAAAATTAAGACTAAATCTGCGTTTAAAAGCTTATTGAGAAGGTTTCAGTTATTATTTCTTTGCGTTTTCTACACAAAGTGTCTCCTGATAAGAGACCGCCTTTGGGACTGTTCAAAAGTGGTCTTCAAGACCACTTTTGAACAGTTCCAAAGGTGGTCTTACTATAGGAATTTTACTGCATATTAAAATTCAACAAGTGGCTTCCTTACGTATAAGCTACCATTCTGAATTTTTAGTGAATTAAACCGTTCATATATTTTTGGTAGGTGCCCTACCACATGGTGGCTACTATCCTCAGCCAGGACCCCCAGGCCAGTGGCCACAGACCACTGTAGTGTTGAAGCAGCCAAACGTTGCCAGACATAACACTTTCCGTGAATCACCGGTCCACACGAGGTGTCCATACTGTCACGCTGATGTGGTCACTACAACTTACTACGAGAACGGGGCTTTTGCTTGGATTATCTGTATTATACTCTGCATCTTCGGGTATGTATTTTCTGTTGAGTGTGGAATTTGCCCTGCTCAATCAGCAAGCATAACAATTGTCCTCCTTAAATATTAATTAACCTTTGTCCTGAATATTTTTATATGCCACACTCACCGATCAGATTACCTGATGCAAATTATTGTAACAAATTCATAAACTGAATGACAAACAATAAAGATCCTGATCAGATGGCTTCTTCTTCAGAAGCCATCTGTTCTGGATATTCATTGCTTGAAAGCTAAGACATATTCGGGCTCAGCAGGACAATGGTTAAAACGCCAACCAGTATTGGCATATTAGCAGTTATGAGCAGGACAAATATTTTCTGTCGATTTGAGCAATGCTCAGTTTATTTGAGCATGAAAAAGGTCTATAACATCGTAGCAAGTTCATTTTCTTTCTGATGGGTGGTTTCACCTTTGAGGGAAACATTTCCATGACTTCGACCGAAAATCTTTATCGATTTTTTGCTCACCATAGCCGAAGGCTCCGGGGAGCTTATAGGATAGGCACTTGTCCGTCGCCGCCTTTGTCGTCGTCTGACGTCGTCTGTCGTTAACACTTTCAAACGACATCTCCTCTGAAGCCACTGGGCCGATTGGGTCCAAATTTCATCTGTAGCATCCTTGGGCTGGATGATTGAAAGTTTGTGTTTTTATGAAAAATGATCCTTTAATTTGGTTTCTATGGCAACTCATAGTTCCCATAGACTTATAATGGCGAAAATTGAAAAATGGCATTTACTGCCAAGCCATTGCAGATATTTTGACAAAACCTTTGTAGAAACATTCCTTGAGTAAATTTCTCTAAGCCATATGCTTTTATGACAACCTGGGGGCCCCAGAGGGTGTGCCGGGGACATGCTCCACCCACTCCAATTCATAAAAGGCCTTATATCTCATAAACCATTCAGATCCCCACCCCTAAACCATACATACTCTTGTTCCTTATGATAACATGCATTCCGTGACACCATCCTGGAGGTCCCCCGGGATGTGCCGGGGCCATGCCCCATCCACCCCCACTTCATAAAAGGCCCAATATCTCAGAAACCTTTCAGATCCCCGCCCCTAAACCATATATATTCTTGTTCCTTATGATAAGACACATTCAGTGAAACCAACCTATGGGTTCGCGGGGTGCGCGGGGGCCATGCCACATCCCTCCACTTCACAAAAGGCTATAATATATCGGAGAAACCATTCAGACCCCCACCCCTTAACCATATATATTCATGCTCCTTATGATAACAGTCATTCAGTGTCACCAGCCTGGGCTTCCCCTGGGGTGCCCCTGGCCATGCCCCACCCCTCTACTTCATAAAAAGTCATATATCTCAGAAACCATTCAGATCCCCACCCTTAAACCATATATTTTCTTGTTCCTTATTATAAGACAAATTCAGTCACAACAACGTGGGGGTCCCTTTATGCATGGGCAGTGTGCTGGGGCCATGCTTTGCCCCTCCACTCCTTAAAAGTGCTTGGGAAATGTGCCAGGGCCATGTTATGCCTCTCCACTTCATAAAAGGCCATATATCTCGGATAACATTCAGATCCCCACCCCATAAACATACATATTCTTGTTCCTTATGATAAGACACATTCAGTCACACCAACTTCATAAAAGGGCCTTATATCCCTGAAACCCTTCCGACCTCCACCCTAAACCATATATATTTAGGGTCCTTATGATAAGACACATTCAGTGACAACAATCTTGGGCTTTCCTTGGGTCTGCCGGGGCCATGCCCCAGTATCCTCCACTGCTGAACAAGTCTTATATATCAGGAACCTTACAGATCACCGCCAATAAACCATACATATTCTTGTTCCATATGGTAAAATGCATTCTGTAATACCAACCAGGGCTCTATTGGGTCCATGCCCCACCCCCTCTACTTCATAAAAGGTCTAGCTACTATTTCAGAGTCCACATGGGTGCTCATTTGGGTATGGGTGTTCGTTTGGGAGACTTTATAATCAGTAGATTAAATATGCCTGTCAGTGGGCAGTGCCCAGCTGAGCTCTGGTGAGCATAGTCTTGTTTCATTGTTCTACCATACGAGTGTTCAGGCAATGGGAGAGGATGGTATATTTGTTTGTTTGATTTGAGGTTTAACGTCCCCGTCAACACTGAATAGGTCATTTTGGAGACGTTGCTTCCAATTTTGTGGGACTTTCACCCGGCATTGAGATGAAATGACATCTCAAGCCCTGTCGCCCAATAAAACCAATAGGGTTTATAAGCATGGCTCGCACCGCTTTGCCTGGGCAAGCGTAGATCCTCTGAGCGGTTTACCAGTACTCGTGTTTTTGCAGATAACCAGGAGGGGGCTTGCAGTCTACGTCGAGTTCGAATTTGGGCTGCATGGGACAAACAGCTTTGGAGTTACCTGCCCTTGAGCATAAATATAAGTGAAAAATGGTGTCTCCAGCTTTTCTCAGCCGTTTATGTCCTGATTTCTTTAGCTCACCTGAGCCGAAGGCTCACAAAGTGAACTTATAGTATGGTAGGCATCCGGCGTCCGTCCGTCGTCCACACCTTTGAACTTGAATATCTAAGTGACTAGCTGGTCAATCCCAATCAAATTTTATGTGCAGCATCACTGTGTGTGTGTGGTTGCGACAGGGAGCCCAATGCTCACTTTTATAGTGCTGCCTCACTGAAGTATCATGTCCCAGACACATTACATGATACCACACCCAGTCACATTATCCTGACACTGGGTCGACCAGTCCTAGCTCTACCCCTTAAATCTGAGCGCCAAGCGAGGAGCAGCTAGTACCATTGTTAACGACTTTGGTATGTCGCGGCCCGGGATCGAACCCGTGACCTCCCGTTCCCCGGAGCGGACACTCTACCAACTGAGCTATCGGGGCCGGTGCAGCATCACTGGGTTGGGGGATTGACTTCAGTAGGTTTTGGACCAGTTTTGATCAGAACTGTCGTTGCCATGGAAACAAAAAGGTCCCATAGACTTATAATGGGGAAAACGACATCTCCACTTTTTCTCGGCCATTTCTGATCCGATCTTCATCAAACTTGCAGATAACCAGGAGGGGCTTACAGTCTACGTCGAGTTTGAATTTGGGCTGCATGGGACAAACAGCTCCATTCAGATCCCCACCCCTAAACCATACATACGATTGTTCCTTATGATAACATGCATTCCGTGACACCATCCTGGAGGTCCCCCGGGATCTGCCGGGGCCATGCCCCATCCACCCCCACTTCATAAAAGGCCCAATATCTCAGAAACCTTTCAAATCCCCGCCCCAAACCATATATATTCTTGTTCCTTATGATAAGACACATTCAGTGAAACCGACCTATGGGTTCGCGGGGTGCGCGGGGGCCATGCCACATCCCTCCACTTCACAAAAGGCCATAATATAGCTGAGAAACCATTCAGACCCCCACGTCTTAACCATATATATTCATGCTCCTTATGATTACAGTCATTCAGTGACACCAGCCTGGGCTTCCCCTGGGGTGCCCCTGGCCATGCCCCACCCCTCTACTTCATAAAAAGCCATATATCTCAGAAACCATTCAGATCCCCATCCTTAAACCATATATTTTCTTGTTCCTTATTATAAGACAAATTCAGTCACAACAACGTGGGTGTCCCTTTATGCATGGGCAGTGTGCTGGGACCATGCTTTGCCCCGCCACTCCATAAAGTGCTTGGGAAATGTGCCAGGGCCATGTTATGCTCCTCCACTTCATAAAAGGCCATATATCTCGGATAACATTCAGATCCCCACCCCATAAACATACATATTCTTGTTCCTTATGATAAGACACATTCAGTCACACCAACTTGTGGGGTTCGAGGGGCCATTTCTCTCCCCTCCACTTCATAAAAGGGCCTTATATCCCTGAAACCCTTCCGACCTCCACCCTAAACCATATATATTTAGGGTCCTTATGATAAGACACATTCAGTGACAACAATCTTGGGCTTTCCTTGGGTCTGCCGGGGCCATGTCCCAGTCCCTCCACTGCTGAACAAGTCTTATATATCAGGAACCTTACAGATCACCGCCAATAAACCATACATATTCTTGTTCCATATGGTAAAATGCATTCTGTAATACCAACCAGGGCTCTATTGGGTCCATGCCCCACCCCCTCTACTTCATAAAAGGTCTAGCTACTATTTCAGAGTCCACATGGGTGCTCATTTGGGTATTGGTGTTCGTTTGGGAGACTTTATAATCAGTAGATTAAATATGCCTGTCAGTGGGTAGTGCCCAGCTGAGCTCTAGTGAGCATAGTCTTGTTTCATTGTTCTACCATACGAGTGTTCAGGCAATGGAAGAGGATGGTATATTTGTTTGTTTGATTTGAGGTTTAACGTCCCCGTCAACACTGAATAGGTCATTTTGGAGACGTTGCTTCCAATTTTGTGGGACTTTCACCCGACATTGAGATGAAATGACATCTCAAGCCCTGTCGCCCAATAAAACCAATAGGGTTTATAAGCATGGACGGGCCGACTCGCACCGCTTTGCCTCGGCAAGCGTAGATCCTCTGAGCGGTTTACCAGTACTCGTGTTTATGGGCTGCCTGGTGCTTCCACGCAGAGCTGAATCCGACCCGGTGATTCAATAAGGGCAGTTGCTAGTTTTCTGGTGAAAGAATGTGCACTGTACTGGTTAACCGCTTACGTATAAGCCAGCCCAGGAAAGTGTGGATAGGTAAACTGACCGGCTCAAAAATGACCTATATAGTGTTGACTGGACCGTTAAACTCCAATACAAAAAAAAAAATAAATAGTGGAATATGGAATTTATTACTTGGCGTTATTACAGTCTCAGACGCAACGTCATATAATAAATCCAAATAACACATAATACGGATATTGTCGTTTTAAGGTCGTTTTTGGGTCGATTGTAATCGACAATCGACCCAGATTAAACCTTAGACTAAAACGGCTAGCTAATGCAGATGACCCAATCACCACCGAGACATCCGTGAGGAAATATTGCCCCATATTCAATACAGTTGAAAAAGTTCCTCATATCTAAAAATGAAACTGCTGTTGAGGCTAAAGAGAATAATTTGTATTTTCTGTCAATTATTTCATAAACGCACCTGTCGTCCTGTTTACTTTTCAATAATTATAAATTTTACACAGGTTCTTCATGTACAACAAATGAATGAAAGTATAGTAGATTAATTCGCTTTGCGTCTTTTTATAACTCAGTACATATTAACCCACTTTGTACATGTACCGGGAATTCAAAAAGGGGTAACTGGCAAACAGTGCAGGCCAAGATCGGTCTCCGTAGAACGCGGCGACTGATCAGGTCCTACACTGTTTGCAAAAAAAGTTCAGCCATATTTCAAACTAAGTTTTGAAGAAAACAACCTGACATACCTTAATTTTGAAATTGACTTGTATTGTATATAAAGTGGAAGATTACCTTCAGTACAAAATGAGTTAAAAGTTCAAGGCATAACAGCAGGCGCTCAGAGTTACAAATAAACTAGGGGAGACCAATAAAACATATCGATCACGTTGCGGGTGAACCCGGTAAAACCTGTGACTACCGCAGTATCCTGCAGGTCGCCACAAAACCGGGACGATTCGTCATTGGGCGCAATTGTTCCCATCCCGTTAAATATTATTCTATGTGGGGATAGGAAACGGAAAATTCAATGTCAACCATTTTACTGATACGTTGTTTTTGAATAGAAATCTTTTATAACAGATACTAACCGTTTTGATTTCAAATGATATATTTATTATTGTAAGCATACAGATATTATATCATTAACAACTTTATTCAGGCTGAAATGCTTCCAAGAAAAGATAAAGAAATATAAACATTTTTCGGAAATGATAAAAAGAAACAACAGAAATGAAACCAATTTTGGTGACCATACAGTCCCTTTATACCCTTGACTGTCTCTGACAATGTACAAAATGCAGGTACCGGTTGTTTAAAGCATCGATAGTCGTCTCCCTGTGACGTCAGAATGCAGTGTAAAAATCTGGACTGAGCTCGTGCGCTGGGGCATTGACAAACAGTGAACACCTAATCAGACGCCACTTAACGCGGTGTCTGGTCAGGTTTACACTGCTTGCTTAAAATACTGGAATTTAAGGAATAACCGAACAGCTCAATTCTCAGTTCAGGACTATTTTCCCAACTTACTCAGAGACAATCGACCCACCAGTACTCTCAGCGCTTTGATTTTTTTCTTTACAATGTGAGTGTTTGAGTTTTACCTCCCACCAACAGCTAAGGTCTTACGGAGACGGGACCTCGGTTTAAAGACTCATCCGAAAGTCTGGAGAAGCCCGGGATCGATCCTGCGACCCCTGGTGTACAAGGCGAGTAGCGTAACCACTACACCACGGAGGCTTCAGGTATATACTCTATACCCAAACTGTGTTATGATGCAAGGTGTAATGAATATCGCCATAATAACACTGTATTAGTCCAATGGAGTTGACATCAAATTCGCAAAAACATGCATGTTTTGATGCTTTATTTACACATACCCGACAAAATAATGATAATAATAAAACAACGCATACAGTTCGAGTTTCCCGTTTAGTTTACCCTTTTTTAATCCAAATTTGTAACATTGATAAAATTGTTAAAAACGGTCAAATTGACTGAAATGTCAGCATGGCATAGATTATTATTCCGTCTTTTCGGATCAATGGACAAATTGCTTTTTCGGTTTTCCGTGTACTTCATTAAACCTACTGTCTGGACGTCGCTTTTAGGCATTCTGTGACTTAATGCTAGGATCCACCATCAGACGAATACAGCGTTATGTCGTTAGTGGAACACAACGTTTTAGAATGATACTAAAGACAATCAAAGCTCTGAAAGTACTGGTGGGTCGACTGTCTCTGAGGGTAGGCTGAGAAAATAGTCCTGAACTTAGACTTTTCGCACAACCATTAAATTCCGGTCCTGACCAGACGCCGCGTTATGCAGCGTTTGTAGCATCTGTTTATGTATCTAATCACCAGTCAGGGGCCGTTGTTGCACGGATAGCATTTTAGAGATTCTCCGGTTTATTTATCTTTTATTTTATATGCATTTATTTATTTACTTTCTTGACCTAGCCCAAAATCTTTTCAGCTTAATCGTGTGCCTTTCTGTATACATGTACGTGTATGTACTAAATGGGAGCAACACAACAGATTCATCTTACGGCATTTACAATATTCCATTGATAGTGTTCAAGCGCAAATGCAAAACAAACTATGCTGGAAATGTTTTTTTTTTTGTTCATGTTAAACATTTTGACCACTTGTTATGATATTGTCTTGTATTTGTAGCAAGTCTAAATGGTATCGCACTCCTAAAATACCACCGCCACTCGGTTATCAGCATTATTTCTCCAGCTTCCATATAGTACAGTTTTATATGTATATTAAATCAGTAGTTAGAAAACAACTCTGCTTTGATGTTGTCTTTCTAAGAAGATACAAATAACAAATCATGGTGTCAGAAGTACTGGACTAATTGCTAATTAGAACATGACTAATTAAAAAAACTAAGAAGTTTCATTATACTTTGATTGGATTAATTGTGTACATTTTCCACCAGGGATCTATCTGGGGTACCAACACCCAGCATGGACTGGAGCAGTATGAACCTTTTTGAAGCGTTCAAAAAGTTCAGGCAATGTTTGCGGGTGCGTTCAAGGAAAAGGATGAGGATGTACAAATCACGTACTTACGTCTATGGGTAGGGGAAAGGGGCAGATAAAATTTACAAAACCCTTACTCTCACGGACGCACAGCGCAAAAAAGTGAAGGACATTTGCGAGGCCTTTCAAAAACACGTACAGCCGAAATCTAATCCCGTGTTTGCTCGTTACAAGTTCAACAACGAAGTACAGGGTGAAAACTCAGTTGAACAGTTTATGACACGTCTTAAAGTGTTGTCGAAGGACTGTTCCTTCGGAGAAGCATATATTGTGGACATGATTAGAGATAGGCTCGTATTCGGGATAAAATGTGAAAAAAAATGAGAGAAAAGCTATTAACAGTTGGAGAGGACTTAACTCTAGCTAGAGCTGTCCAGATATGTCAATCTTACGAATATGCGCAAGAACAGCTCTGGACAATGTTACCGCAAGGGTCGTTTTCGGGAGCAGCAACTGCTGCAGTTAGTTACGTGGAGAGGAGAGATTCAAACCAGGGGACTAAGCCAAAGCGACCGAAACCAAGGAAGGGGCCACGGGCACAAATGCCAAACCTTGGAAACAGAATCAAGCTGCTAACTGACGAGACTGTGGAAATTGTGGTAAAAACATGTCAAGGGCCGGTGTCCGACAAACGGGTAACAATGTTATCACTGCAAAAGCGAGAACCATTTCAGCACGGTGTGCAAAGCCAAGAGTGTTAACAATGTAGACGTAACGGATAATTTTCATTTTGATGATATATACATTGACTGTGTTGATTCTAGAATAAACAATGGCCAAGTTTTTGCAGAAATGGCAGTTAGTCCATCAGAGCAAAAGGTTAACTTTAAGATTGACACCGGGAGTCAGGTAAACATTTTGCCTTATTATGTATTTCAACATTTAGTTGTCTCAACTGCACTCTGTCCATCAAATATGAAATTTTCTGCTTATAACGGCAACCCCCTACAAACCGAAGACACTATTACGCTGACCTGCACCCACCCCGATGCCAATAAAACACGTGAGGTCGAGTTTCATGTAGTACAAACGCAGTCTACTCCGCTTTTCGGATTGCAATCGTGCGTGGATTTTGATCTTGTCAAGATCCCTTACTCTGTTGAAAACAATCCGACACAGAGCTATATGACAAAAGCTTCTGTATTGAAAAATTTCCCACACGTTTTCAAGGGCATAGGCTCAATCGCAGGAGATGTTTCTATCCACATTGCCCCAGACGCGGTTCCGATTGTACATCCGCCACGTAAAATACGTGTTGCTCTTAGGGATCGAGTTAAGGAGAGTTAGACCGCATGGAAAAAATGGGCGTGATTAAGAAAGTTGATGAACCCAATGATTGGGTCAATTCCATGGTAGTAGTGGAGAGAAAGTCCGGTAAATTAAGGGTTTGCCTTGACCCCCATGACCCAAACAAGGTCATTCAACGCCCACACTACCCCTTAAAATGCTTGATGACATTCTGCCACAGCTAAATGGTGCTAGAAACTTTAGTAAGCTCGATGCGACGTCTGGTTATTGGGCGATTAACCTGACAGAAGGTTCGTCTTTGCTGACTACGTTCAATACAGTATTCGGGAGGTATCGCTTTTTACGCTTGGCCATGGGCCTGAACAATTCTAAGGATTTGTTCCAGAAAAAAGTTGATGAATGTTTTGAGGGCTGTCGGGCGTCGTCGCCATTGTAGATGACATCCTTGTTTATGGCAAAAGTTGAGAGGAACACGATAGGAATTTAAGGACAGTATCAAAAAGGGCACTAGAAAAGGGAATAAGACTGAACGAAAACAAACTTGAAGTAGGTATCACCGAAATCAGCTACTTTGGACACGTTTTGTCGGAACGTGGCTTGCAACCTGATCTTGCCAAAATAGCTGCAATCCTGGAAATAGGACAGCTGCCTCCGGGAAATAGGACAGAGCTTGAAACTGTCCTTGGCATGATCAATTATCTTTCACGTTTTGCTCCGAATCTCGCTGAGATTACAAAATAAAAGTAAAAGCAATGATCAGGAATCGATACAATCAACCCATAGCTCCCATCAGAGACACCAAAGGGAAAGAAACACAAACATGCAACAACAGACCCAATGAAAACATCAATAGCGGAAAGCCAAACGGACAGTTACTTTCCCACAAAATGGCCAATATGCTATCCAAAATAAAATAACACAAGCGGCACAAATACCCAAAGACAAACTGTAACAAAAATAAATCGCGACAGAAGAACCACAAGCCCACTGCGTGAACTGTTAGGCAAAACTGTGGAATTTTACTGGGGAAGGTTACAGACTGACGCATTCAGCAAGGTCAAAGAAATTATAACGCAAGCTCCGGTTTTATGTTTCTACGACCAGGCTAAATCGTTGATTTTGCAAACTGACAGCAGTAGGTCAGGGTTTGGCGCTACACTGTTGCTAGATGGTAACCCCCTCGCGTACGCATCCAAGTCACTCACACCTTGTGAAAAAAACTATATACAGAATGAGCTCGTATGCTAAGGCATATTATTTTGACTAAAGCATTACCACCACTGGGTTTACGGCAGAAAGGTTATTGTGGAAACGGATCACCTGAGTTTGATTCCGATTTTCAAGAAACCCCTTTATGTAGCCCCAGTTCGTTTTGCAGCGTATGTTATTACAAATGCAACGTTATGACATAGAGATACGTTTCCGTGCAGGGAAAGATATACCTGTCCCAGATACTTTGTCTAGGAAATCTCTCAGTGACACTTACCCAAGCTTGTCAGAAGGCCTAGACGTGCAAGTCAATAAGGTCATTTCAAGTCTTCCGGAAAGCGACCGAAAATTGCAAGAAATTAAGGTGCAGACTGGACAAGACGAGCAGTTGTCTCTTCTGCAAAAATATATACAGGACGGTTGGCCAGTCTATAGAAACCAGTGTCAGCCAGAAATCCTTGAATTCTGGAATTTAAGGGATTAACTAGCGTGTTTTGATGGCACAATTATGAAAGGTAAAAAAATTGTAATACCGAAAGTATTACGATCGAGCATACTTGGTATAGTTCACGTAGGCCACATGGGTGTAGAGAAAACCTTGAAAAGAGCACGAGACATCTTTTGGTCAAAAATGTCCAGTGACATAACACAGTTCGTGTTAAATTGTCCCACGTGTCTGGAGCACCGCTGCTCAAATGTTAAGGAACCGTTAATATCACCAGAGATTCCGGAATATCCTTGGCAAATCGTAGCAACAGATATCTTTACGTGGAATCAAAAAGATTTCATCGTAGTGGCAGACTAATACAGTCACTATTTCGAGGTTAAGGAATTGCCCAATATGAAGCCCTCGACGGTCATCAAACTAAGAAAGGTATTTTCTCGCGACTTGGCATCCCACAGAGAGTGATATCGGATAATCAAACGTGTAACACTTCAGCCGCACAGTTCGCCAAAGAATGGGACTTTGAAGCAGTAACGTCAAGTCCTTATCACAGTCAATGCAATGGTTTCGCCGAGACGTATGTGAAAACATGTAAAAGAATTTTCACAAAGGCGAAAGAAGCGAAGAAAGACCCTCTGATAGGTCTCTTAGAGTACAGAAACACACCGCTAAACATTGGATTTTCTCCTGCTACTCTCCTTATGGGTAGACAGCTTAGGTCAATTCTACCGACCTCAAAAGACAATTTGATGCCGCACACTGTAGCCCCAGAAATTGTACGTTCGAAATCGCAGGCTAAAAGGCAAAGGGAAAAAATTTAATACGACAGAAACGCTTGACCGCTTCCACTGCTGGAAGTAGGTGACGCAGCGCGGATACAGCAAGACAAAACCTGGAAACAGGCGGTAGTTACGGATAAACTCAATGATAGATCCTATTCGGTGCGCACTGCGGACGGTGCCACTTACCGTAACAACAGACGTCATTTAAATAAGACTCAAGGGTGCATACAAGAACCACCTGATGTTGAGATGCATAGTATCCCGGAGGAGCAAATTTTTCCAATACACCTGCAGATCCCCCATTACCAGAGGCACACAAATCTCCCCTTCCTGCAAAAACTGGGTCAGAGACAGCTGAAAAGCCTGTTTACATTACACGTTATGGCAGGGTAGTGAAACCAAGAATAATAACAGCAATGTGATTGAATGCAATATTAATAAACAACATAATTGGATGGAATTTCAGTTCAATGACAAATTTACTACAATCGTAGTAAAACATGTTGTAAAAGAAGGACTGGAAACAAATTCCAGCTGAACAATGGGACATGACACCAACAGAGTTTATGAGGCCTTCGTGCGGACTGAACAAATTATTTGTCTAAATCGCGATGGAAATAAGGGCGAGGATTGTGGCCACGTAAAATCGATTTAAGCCCCCCCCCCCCCCCAGTGGAATTCGTTTCCGCTGTCCGTTCCAAGGCGGTTCTTCTGTCGCGATTTATTTTTGTTATGGTTTGTCTTTAGGTGTTTGTGTCGCTTCTGTCATTTTATTTTGGATAGCCTATTGGCCATTTTGTGGGAAAGTAACCTTCCGCTGTTGGTGTATTTAGTTCTGTTGTTGCATGTTTGTGTTTCTTTCCCTTTGGTGTCTCTGATGGGAGCTATGGGTTGATTGTATCGATTCCTGATCATTGCCTCTACTTCTGTTATAAAAAAAATAACGGACATGGATTCCATTGCTACATTTAAATTTTCTAAGGAGGGAGATGTTATGACATTGCCTTGTATTTGTAGCAAGACTATGTTGTGTCGCACTCTTATAATATACCATCGCCACACGGTTATCAGCATTCTTTCTCCAGCTTCCATATTGTATAGTTTTATATGTATATTAAACCAGTAGTTAGAAACCAACTCTGCTTTGATGTTGTCTTTCTAAGAAGATACAAATAACAATACACCACTTAACTGCCTTTTTTAAAAGTATGTCCTAAGTCTTGTTTTGCTGGCCGGAATCAACTATCTATGTTCAATAGTTTCCATTAAGCGCCCGCTGAGATCCGTCAGCGGGCATCGGTTGATTTCGTCTACATACGATAGACGCCTAAGATGCCAATCACAACAATTCTTGTATGCTTTGTCTTCTATTGTCATTCATTGTTGGAAACAATGTGGACCCAGATCGAGCAGCTCCACTATGAGTAGTTTGATCAGCATCCACACTCTTTGCCTAGCTGCAAAAATAGGTGTAGAAAGTTTGAAAAGTATATAAAGCAAACGTTAACAGTCACACCTTCACTGATTTGTCGACAGTCCTGAACTGCGATTTAACCCTTTAAGAAAATCCTGTAGACCGTGATCAAATGCCGTTTTCTGTTGTGTCTATCAATGACGACACTGTTTATCAAACCCAACACGTGATTCTTGTTCAGATTCTAACTTATCTGAGCGTGTACTGATTGCCTAGACCGGGGCCTAGACCTGCATATCCAAACACTTTTGATCATCTTGGTAGATGTGAAACCAACAGCTGAATTAGCTCATTTTTGTTTGGGCTTGTGCAGGTTCTCTGTTTTTATGCCCCAAAAAGTAGTTGTCTGTACGTGCGTAAGTCTGTACGTCAAACATTGTAGTACTGGTCTTCTCCTATAGTATTTCATATAGAGCACTGAAACTTGCAACACAGTTCAGACGTGCAATGAGAAAGTGCATAATGGAAGTAGGATTCTGATCAAAGTAGAAGTAAAACAAAGATCAGGAATTGATACAATTAACTTACTCCATCCATAAAAGACACCAAAGGGAAAGAAATACAAACATTAAGCGACCAGACCATAATGGAAACCTAAACAAAGGAAGGCCATATGGACAGTTACTTTCCCACAAAATGGCCATATGGCCATCCAAAATTAAAAGACACAAGTGATACACACAGTAAGAAACAAACAACAACACAAATAAATCGCCACAGAAGAGCCGCCTTGGAACGGTCAGTGGAAGATTTCCACTGGGGGGCTTAAATCGATCCCACGCGGCCACAATCCTCGCCCTTACTTCCGTCGCGATTTAGACAAATAATTTGTTCAGTCCGCATGAAGGCCTCCTAACTCATCAGTGCAACATCTCCGTGAACACAGAAATCAAAGAACCACAGAGGTGAGACAACGGTGAGGACTCGACAGCAAGAAACCACTGAAATGCTGGAGCAAAAGAAAACCAACAGTTAGACTCCGATGAGCCCGACCAGAGACAAGCCCCTTCTTGCAGAATTATGTCTCCTTGTATGACTTTATTCAACATTTGGTCATATGTGTAGCATATGAGGTTAAATAGGTCTGTTCGTGTCTTTCTAACTCCTCCTACAGTATTTGATGCAGGGCATTGTTAATTTCCAACACAAATCAGACAATTTCGTAAAATCGTTCGTCGATATATAAAGATTGGGTAAAACATAAATGTTATAAAACAGACTGCATGCATGGTGGTTAACCCAATCACGTTTGGCAACTTTGCTTCCCTCTTTGATTGCACACCGGTGGGTCGGGCTTAAGATTATATGACGGTTCCAGCGTAAAAACATAAATGGAATTTTATTTTATTTTAGTATTCTTTATGTTGGTTGGCGCCTGATGCTCCGTCTTTGGTCGGGCCCCTCGGAGTCTAACTGTTGGTTTTCTTTTGCTCCAGCAATTCTGTTGTTGTATGCTGTCAAGTCCTCAACCTTGTTTCATCCCTGTAGTTTTTTTGATATGTATGTTCTCGGAGATGTTACACTGATGAGTTAGGAAAAGTAGAAGTAAAACAAAGATCAGGAATTGATACAATTAACTTACTCCACCCATAATGAAGCCTTCATGCGGACTAAACAAAATTAGTGTATACCGCAACAGAGGTAAGGGCGAGGATTATGTCCATGTAAGCCCCCCCCCCCCCCCCCCCCCCTGTGGAATTCTTTCCACTGACCGTTCCAAGGCGGTTCTTCTGTTGCGGTTTATTTATTTATGTTGTTGTTTGTTACTTACTGTGAGTATCACTTGTGTCTTTTTATTTTGAATGGCCATTTTGTGGGAAAGTAACTGTCCTTATGGCCTTCCTTTGTTTAGGTTTCCATTATGGTCTGGTCGCTTCATGTTTGTGTTTCTTTCCCTTTGGTGTCTTTGATGGGTGGAGTAAGTTAATGGTATCGATTCCTGAACTTTGTTTTACTTCTACTATGCGTTGCATGTGTGCATAAAGGAAACAGAAGTCTGATAAATCCCTTATTGCAGAATAAGGTCCCCTTGAACGACTTAAGCATTTTCTAGTACATGAGGTATAGTACTGTTCATGTCTCCTTCTACAGTACAGCAACGCCGTTCAGACATTCATTGAATATGTGCCTAAAGGAACAAGATTCTGATCCAGCCCCTTATTACATAAGTGTGTCCCCTTGAGCGACTTAAACCATTTTGGCCATACGAGTAGAATAAGAGGCTAAATAGTACTGTTCGTGTCTCCTTAACTCCTACAGTGTTTGGTGCAGGACATTGAAAATTGCAACATAATTCTGATCAACCCAATATTTTTTGTCTTCTTAAAGACATTTTGATGGAAAAATGTCATACCTGGAATATAATTTCCATGTGACCCAATGATTGACCTCAAAATATTTCTAGGTCATTGTGACCTATACATTTTATTCTTCATCGATTTTACGTTATATCTGAAAGTTTTTTTTTTCTTTTTAAGAAATATCATACCTGGGACATTAGTTCTATGAACCCAATGATTGATCTTAAAATATATATAGGTCAGTTTGATCTATATTTCATGGTTCATTAATTTTGCCTTGTATATTTTGAATACATGTACTGTTGGTAGAGAAATTTCGTATCAGGATTATAAATTCCATGTGACCCCATGATTGTAACAGAAAATGCATTTCGGAGTGTGACCTATAGGGTTCGCCGGCGTGACGCCACTGCCCGTAGCAACCGATAGGCCGCCATTTTTGAGGTGAAAACAATAACAGAGCGACCGGCAATTACCCTTTAGATCGCTATCAATTACATTGAATAAAATCGTTTTTTTAACCTGAAAATGCATGTTACTGTAAGTAAAAATGATTAAAAGTAAAGAATAACGAGGCGGGAAATTTCCATTTAGTGAAATAACAGCTGCCTGATAACCGATGTCTACGGACTAGTGTCAAGTGTTGTGTATTCGGAGGTGTCATGGACTCGGGAAATATACTCTATCCAAGTGTCAAGGTAGGTTTGACATTCTGTTTATTGTCAAAATAACACAGATCAGATTGCTAAGAGGAGCTGTCTGATCTGAGTCCACACTGTTTGTCTGTAAAAACTCGTTGACTGCCGGTAGCTTTAAGTCTTTTCTGCAAACAGTGTGGACCCAGATCAGACTGCTCATCTGATCTGGGTCCATACTGTTTGCATGTCATATGTCATTTCTGCAAATAGTGTGAACCCAGATCCGAGGTTATGCCAAGGCTAGGGGGACAGGCTAGTTTGTTAGTTCATTTACAAGGCACACATTCTAAAGACCTTGTTGTTGTTTTGACCTTTAGATCAGAGGCATTCATTTTAGGACCCCTGTTCATCTTCTTTAGCACACCCAGTAAGGAGGTTTTTTCTACACTTTAAAGTTAATTACAATCAATTTCTAAATTTAGTCACCCATCCAACAACTGTGGTGATGTTCCAAGGGATCGCCTCGGTAAGTGCAGAAATGTTGTTGAAAGGGAGAAATACGAGCACTAGAGAGAAATCAACAGACAATTTTACCAATAGAAAGGACAATTTCAGTTCATTATCAACAAAGCATGGCCCAAAGAATAATGTATTGTGAATCAATTACCTGTTATAAAATGTTCCGCACTGCACATGTAAACATATTTTGATGTAGGAATCCAGTCTGAACCATCAGCGTTCTGGCGACTGCAGGCCCTTATCCACCGAGACCGTCTCTCTGGATGTTTTTCTCCATGTGGGAACTGATAGAACGATAGCTTTTTATCCAGTTGTAAATGATGATTTGTACAACCACCTGCACTACAGATTTTTGGCATGTTTCATCAAAATTGTAAGAAATATGCTAGTGACTTGGGTTTTATTTACACTATTTGCTTATTCAAAATGGCGTTTGTATTCACCCGCGTGCTCGTTGCTATCACGTGACAAACGAAAGTACCCAGATGACCGGCGAACCCTATATTGCACGATTAAATGATTTTGCCTTATAACTCAGACTTTTTGATGGAGAAATGTCATACCTCGAATTTAAGTTCCAAATGACCCGGTGATGGACTTCAGAATATGTGTAGACCAGTGTGATCTACTGTTTATAGTTCAGTAATTTTACCATGTATCTTGAATACTATTTGTAAGAAAAAGCCATAGCTGGGATATTAGCTCCATGTGACCTGTATGGCTTGAATATTATTTAGGTCAGTGTGACCTATATTTCAGGGTTCGGTGATTTGCCTTGATTCTTGAATATTATTCGACGGAGCAATGTCAGGCATGGTATATATTTGCATTTGGAATAAAATCCTATAACAATATACCATGTAAGAGCCATTTTGAAAACCTTTTTTAATGTGAAAACTTAAGTAGACAAGGCACGATACAGACCAGCTATTCTGTCCTGCGAGAGCTTTTGTAATATTTGAGCAGAAAATTCTAAATTTTAGTGGTTTTTGAACATGCTATAAACATTCCATTTGAACTGCGAGATTATCCATTTAGTGTGGATTGTTTGCCAAACCCACACCTCCCTTCGCCTCCGCCCATCGGGGCTTGGAGAAACAGATTGGGCTGCATGTTGCTTCCACGCAGAGCTGAAACTGGCCACACACGAGTACTGGTAATCCACTTAGAAGGACTAAGCCAAGAAGGCAAAGCGTTGTGAGTCAGACGGTCCAGTGCATGTAAGCCTTTTAGTTTCACTGGGCGGCAGGGCTAGAAATGTCATTTCATCTCAGTGTCTGGAAACAGTCCCGCAAAATAGGAAGCATCGTCTCCAAAATTGCCTAAATAGTGTTGACGGGGACGTTAAACCTGAATTCAATCAAATAAATCACATCTCCCATCAGAGACACCAAAGGAATAACCAAAACCTTAGCGCAATGCCAAAAGGACAGTTACTTTCCCACAAAATGGCCAATTGGCTATCCAAAACAAGAAGAACCGTTTCAACGGCCAGTGAATTTCTTAGGCCTCAGGAAGGCTTCATTAGTGCAACATCTCCGAGAACTCGGAATCAAAGAT
This sequence comes from Lucinisca nassula, assembly GCA_963580285.1. Lineage (NCBI taxonomy): Eukaryota > Metazoa > Mollusca > Bivalvia > Lucinida > Lucinidae > Lucinisca > Lucinisca nassula. The sequence goes on from OY757011.1 coordinate 104,493,900, forward strand.
CCACAGCGATGAAACAACGGCAACGGTGAGGATGCGACGGTAAAAACAAGAACACTGCATGCGGGTGTCAACGCTCGGCTGCAGCCCCTTTTCATAATGAACAACTAGTCCGAGTTTCAAGTAAATATGTTCAGATATTAGAAAATGTGCAAGTTTTTGCACGACGACGACGCAGACGAAAATGTCCAAGTTTTTACACGACGACGACGCCAGAGCTATGACAATACCTCGTCATTTTCTTCGAAAACAGCCGAGGTAATAACTGAGCAAAAGACAACCAACAGTTAGACTCCGACAACAGCAAGCCTTTCATTTAGTGTCCATGTGATTTAAACTGACTAGTAATGATAAAGCCTCTACAAAATGATTTTGCACCCTGTATAAAAACAGAGTACAATAATAAAAAAAAAAAACTGCGAATACCAGAAACATGTTTTTTTTTGTTGTTGTTTTGGTATTAAGTTGAATAAAGGAAATCGAATACAAGATCAGGACCCACTCAGAGACAATCAGCCCTTTATTGTTGCTAGTGCTTTAGTTTAAGGGGAATGGGAACACCTGGGAGATTTTTCTGCCATTTTTCTAAGGGAGACAACTTTCGGGACTTCCTGTACGCTTTTCTATAAGTTCTGTCCCACGGAAAAAGGGGTCAACTCTTAAAGGAAAGAATTTGTTCCTTCGGAGCAAATTCTTTCCTTTAAGAGTTGACCCCTATTGACATTGGAGACAAAAATACTTTTGCAGGAGTTACCTCCCCAGAAGGTGTTCCCATTCAACTTAAGATATTTTTGTTCTCCTAATTCAGCTGTAACCTTGGTTGTTGCCTGATACCCTTCGCCATGGACGGTTGCAAGGATGTTGTACATAGTTGTCCCAACTGCCACAAGAAGATCGCTGTATGGAGCCGCATGTAGGCTTTTGGACCAACAATACACCGCAACCTGGATACAGTAGGCCGAAACGTGTGGAGTTTGGAGATTTTCAAAATCGTTGAGAATTTTAATAAAGAACGATGAATCTCATAGCAACAGACAAGGTCAGTAGGTTGTGATAATCAAAGGATCTCCATAAAACCAATGTTGTTGGTATTTATTAGAACCGCCTCACCGAGGCGGTTCTAATGAGTACCCACAACATAGGTTTATATGGAGAAATAAGGAAAGTTATCCTGCAATTATCACCCAAAACTTACCTTATCTGTTGCTATGGATGATATTTTATTATTAATTATTTCTTATATATAGGTCTCCGGCCCCGCCCATAGGGGCTTGAAGAAATATATGGGCTGCAAGATGCTTCCACGCTGAGCTGTATCCGGCCCGCACAATGGTACTGGTAAACCGCTTAGAGGATCTAAGCCTGTCAAGGAACCGCGGTGCGAGGCGGACCGTCCATGCTAATAAACCCTATTGGTTTCATTGGGCGACAGGGCTTGAGATGTCATTTCATCTCAATGTCGGGTAAAGGTCCCACAAAATTGGAAGCAACGTCTCCGAAATGACCTTTACAGTGTTGACGGGGACGTTAAACCTCAAATCAATCAAACAAACAAACATTATATATAGGTCTATAAATTTTATTATTTGACCCAGTGTACGAGAAAACCTACACGACCTGTGAGACCAGCAAATACTCAGGCCAGACTGCATCCCTGCAGTCTGATCGGTGTTTTCATTGGTTGCCATGATTGGCCTTCTATAAACAAAGGTCAGCTATTCAAAACTAACACAATCGTTTGCTAACGTATTATAAAATGTTAATCATTTAAGAGGAATAGGAACACCTGGCAGATTTTTCCGCAAAGGGAGACAAGTTTCGGGACTTCCTGTTCGCTTTCCTGCTAGTCCTGTCCCACTGAAAAAGGGATCTACTCTTACAGGAAAGACATTGTCATCGAAATATTAAAATGCCACCAATATGGTAAATTTTTGGAATTCTTTCGAAAGCGTAAGTGAACTAGCTTACCAACGGCAAAAAAAAAAAAAAAAAAAAAAAAAAAAAAAAAAACAACAACAAAAAAAAGTCTATAATTCCGTTTATTTGTCTGCTAACATTTGTTTTCTTAATAGTTTCCCATCTTTTAATCGAACGGTGTTGACCTCACTTTATACAATGATGTAACGCCCGGGTTCTAAACGTGCTCTTTGACGTCACGTTAGAAATGATTTCCAGAGTTAAATGTATGTCGCTTAGACACAAAGTATCTTTTTATCAATTACATGCCGAAGTTCATTTTATTATTACCCCGCACGGCGCACCAGTGAACATCAAGGCAAACGCATCCTCGAACTTAAAGAGCATTTTGAAAATGGCAGGAAAATGGGTCACTGAATACATGGTTAACCATGTTTAAGTTTGCTTGTTAATTTTCAGGTATGTTTCGGATAGTTTATTCATTAAATGTTGTTTGGTTATTTTATTCTCTTGCTATTTATATAGACATCCTCGTAAACAGTCGACTACGCCCTCGAACTCTAGTCCTTCCAGTATATTATCCCTATAGTAACGTAATCTCCAGAACAATAATTGGGCCCCGTCAAGCGATTTTGGTACTTATCGCCTATGCGAGCAGCGAAGGTTCAGGCGAGCCTGCGCATCCGCGCAGTCTCGCCAGAACCTTCGCTGCTCGCTCATACAAGCAGTGAATCAAGAGGAACCTTCAGACAGAAAGCCATATCCCTGACCCCTCTGAATGGCTGGGCATGCGCAGTTAAAATTTGTCATGACGGAATGCTCGAAGACACAAATTCGCTTGGCGGGGCTCAATCATGTTTCCAGATCTTACACATCATACGTTGATCTAGAAAAATTATAGAAATCGATGCCCAGGAGAAGTATCAGAATCAGAATTGTTACTGGTGACACGTCAAATGACATTCATACACCAGGGCGTGTGATATAGGAAGTTAGTCCCTGGCTATCACCAAAGAGATAAACTTAGCTACACTATCCTCTGCACCTTCAGCAGTGGGTATGATCGATTCGGGAAGGGTATTCCAATCTCTAATGGTTCGGGAGAATAACGATTCTTCATAGATGTCACTTCTTGCAGTAGGGGTCTGAAATGCCAGTAAATGATGATTTCTACAGTGCCTATCTGGGGGAACAAGTTCAACTATTTGTCATGTTTGCAGCACCCTTTAGACCTTTGTATAAGAGTATGCGCCAACTGTCCCTTCTCCTTTTCTTGAGAGACTTCCACCTAAATTTTCCTAGAAATTCAGCCACGTTCCCAGTTTAAAAAGTGCTTGTTACAAATCTAGCCGCACTATTCTGGACTTTTTCAATTTCTCCATTAAGGACCACTCCACTGGGGTCCCAGATGCAACTACCATATTCCAAGACTGGGCGAACAAGTCCCTTATATGCTGTCTCCTTTACATCCTGAGGACACAGATCAGGAAACCAAGTGTTTTATTCGTCCTATTACACGTGTTGCTAATGTGTGTATTCCATCTCAAACCGTGTGTGATTGTCACACCAAGGTATTTAATGAAATTCACATTTTCCAGGATCGCTCCCTCTGGGGTGTAAGAAGCCTCAATTTTATGTGTTTTCTTCCTATTTATCTGCATAAAATTGCATTTAACGGGTTAAAATCTCATGCCCCATTTTCGTGCACAACATCCTATTATGTCTATATCCTTCTGAAGTTTCATTGAGTCTTCTGTATCTCTAATTTCCCGATAGCAAACCCAGTCGTCTGCGTAGAGTCTTATTTCCGAGTCAGTGCCAGTGGAAATATCATTAATGCACAGGGAGAATAGCAGCCGACCAAGAACAGTCCCCTGTGGGACCGCAGACAAAACTAGAACCTACTCCGAAGATTCGCCATTAACCACAACACGCTGTTTTCTGTAGCAAAGGAAGGAATCTATCCATTTGAGAGTCTCGCCTCCACCCCCCCCCCCCCCCCACACACACACACACACTTCCATAACGAAATAAATTGGATTTAAGTACTTCATGAGGTGGGTTGTCAAATGCCTTCTCAAAGTCCAGACTAAATGTGTCCACCTGTCCCAATTTGTCCAAGATTTTTACCCAAAAATTAATAACCGTGCTCAACTGAGTTTCACAACTATGTCTTTTCCTAAATGCATGTTGTCTGACAAAAGTTTATGTTCATTCAAGTGGGCCATGATGTTTTAGCAGTCTATGTGTTCAAGACATTTAGACAGAACACAGGTGAGGTACACCGGGCGATAATTTCGAGCAAGACCATGTCTCCTTTTTTTGAAGTGTTTGCGAGGAGCCATTCCATCACGAAAACACGCCTATATAATTTTGACCCCTCGAATCCCACTTTTATATAGTAAAACTGCGGTTTCCGGGGGTATACCTTATTTTTCTTATTTCTGCTCTAAAATATAGATTGTGGGTACTCGTTAGAACCGCCTCGATGAGGCGGTTCTAACGAGTGCCCACGATCTATATTTTGAGCAGAAATAAGAAAAATACCACAATTTTTCATCTTAAAATTTTCATTTTTTCGGCGATAAAGGTGGTAATGTATTTATTTGTATAGGCGTGTTTGCGTAATGTTTGGGGAAGTACACCCTACCAATGGCACCAAGAGGACGAGCATCTAACAATGAAGAAAACAAAACAGGAAATAAACGAGCCACAAACAGCATAGCAACCAGTCCCCTCTCCCCTACAAACTTCACTTACTGTAGTCAACGTGAATAATTTGTAGTTATCATATGAGCCCCGCCAAGAGAATTTGTGTCTTTGAGCATTCCGTCAAGACAAATTTTAACTGCGCATGCCCAGATATTCAGAGGGGCCAGGAATATGGCTTTCTGTCTGAAGGTTCCTCTTGATTCACTGCTTGTATGAGCGAGCAGCGTAGGTTCTGGCGAGACTGCGCTGGCTCGCCTGAACCTTCGCTGCTCGCATAGGCGATAAGTACCAAAATCGCTTGACGGGGCTCATATGACGTCGTTGATAAGCAGTGGATACCGTCGTGTAATAAAAATCGTATGACCACACGAGTAATAACACTTTCAGTAGGGCGGCATCTAAGGCCGTTGCTATGATTCTATTCGCAATCTGCTTCCGCCGGTTGGGACTATATTTTGTCAAAAAAATAAGGAAGAAAATCACAAGAACTTCCGGTAATTTATAGGCCATTACATTATGTTACGAGATGTAGAATGGAGACAAATGAAGGACAGTTAATGAGAATCATCTTTTCTGAGGTCTATAGAAAAGGGTAGAGAGTGTGAAGGCTTAAACCGACTTAGAAGACGCCGCGAAACAACGGCCCCTCAATTTATTGACGTCCAAGTACTTTGATACACATGTTGGGAAAAAATGGCACAAAAAAATGCTCCCCTCCAGATTAAGATTATTTTTCGCACATTTGTCAAGGACATATCAGTCCGTCTTAAGGACTAAGTGGGAGTTGTCGCGAGCCTGTTACATTTAGAAAATCCTTGTTCAACTGAGAGCCAATTCTGCTTGGGTTTACGAAGATTACGCATGCGCGTTTCGATATCTTATCAAGTCATTTTTTCTCGCATGCTTCAGGATTACGGGGGGACATTGTTTAATATGCCTTCAAGTCTGATGAGTTGAATTATTTTGGTAATCTAACCATACTAGAGAGAGAGAGAGAGAGAGAGAGAGAGAGAGAGAGAGAGATAGAGTTAGAGAGACTCAGCCAGCAGAGTATGTCGGACCAACGTCGAGCCGACAGCGATACAGCGTGTCTGTCCGGGCCCGACGTTGGCCCACTATTTTGTGCTAGCAAGAGAGAGAGAGAGAGAGAAAGAGGAGAGAGAGAGGGGGGGAGAGAGAAATCAAAATGATGAAAGTTTACAGATACGCGTAAGTAATGCACCATGAACCGAAAGAAATGACGAGAGAGAGAGAGAGAGAGAGAGAGAGAGAGAGAGAGAGAGAGACCAATCTGTCAGTTAAAAAAAAAAATCAGTAGTATGCGGACTTTGATTTAATCGATCAGGTTTACTGACGTCATTAAATATGACGTAATTTAATATGATTTCGTCACACCAAACTGTCTACACAGCTGTGTCATGCTGGTGTAAATATACTGTACATTCAGTGTGTTGACATATTTTGTTGATGCAAATTATAAACAAACACGGTTGAAAGGTGGATTGTTCAGTGAAGAAGATGAGTATGGTACCACAAGACTTGTATTCCACTCGCTTTTCATTCGTTGTTATCGAATACAGGGGAATTCTGTGAGTTTCACTTAAAACTTTTAGCCAAACCTACCATTTTGGAAAGAAAAAAATGCTTTTGTACACACGTTTCGACCGGAAGTGGGTAGAAAAAAATGGCACAAAAAATGCTCCCTCGCCGATTTTAGCACAAATTTCAAGGTGACCAGATTAATGTATGCCGGAATTGAATATATAGGTGAGCATTATCGCGAGGAACATTATAATAGTCTATTTTTGGTTTTCCCGATGGTACCGACATGGTTGAAAATTCGCCATTTTCAAACCCTTGGTCTGCCCACACAAAAATGCTAATTCAGGTTTTAGTCTTTATATTGAATACAGCAATATTTCTATATATCGCTTTTATCTTTGTCAAAGATAATAAATAAACGACAATCACGTAATTTGATGCCAAAATAGTTAGTCGAATGGGAGCATCAAATTCGGAAGTAGTCCCATCGAATCGACGCACGAGAATTTTGTTTTTAAATCTACCTACGCTGGCCACTCTGATGCCCTACTGTTTAGCTGGATTAAGTAACGTCATGACGACGTCCGTGTCAACCATACATTTTTGTTTCACAAATTGTCAAATTTAAAGGCGGTAAAATCCAATTTAAAGTGTTCATATGATAAACAGAGGATCTAACACGAGTGGTCATTTCATTTGAAATTTATGAAACTCGCCGAAGGCTCGTTTCATAAATTTTATACGAAATGACCACTCGTGTAAGATCCTCTATTTATTATATACATGGACCTAAACCAAAAACAACAACAACAACAAAACAGAGGACCAATGGTCCTGAACCGCTCACCTGAGTCCTGAGTGTTTATGGAGCCATTTGGTTTCTGAGAAGATTTTTGATGGGTTTTTACCATGACAGCCACCTTAGTCATATGACCTTAACCATTTGAACAAACTTTTGTTACTCAATCCCATAAAGGCCAACATAAATGTTATAAAACAGACTGCATGCATGGTGGTTAACCCAATCACGGTTGGCAACTTTGCTTCCCTCTTTGATTGCACACCGGTGGGTAGGGCCTAAGATTATATGACGGTTCCAGCGTAAAAACATAAATTGAATTTTATTTTATTTTAGTATTCTATATGTTGGTTGGCGCCTGATGCTCCGTCTTTGGTCGGGCCCCTCGGAGTCTAACTGTTGGTTTTCTTTTGCTCCAGCAATTCTGTTGTTGTATGCTGTCGAGTCCTCAACCTTGTTTCATCTCTGTAGTTTTTTTAATTTGTATGTTTTCGGAGATGTTACACTGATGAGTTAGGAAGCCTACATGCGGACTAAACAAAATTAATGTATACCGCGACAGAGGTAAGGGCGAGGATTATGGCCATGTAAAATCGATTTAAACCCCCCAGTGGAATTCTTTCCACTGACCGTTCTAAGGCGGTTCTTCTGTGGCGGTTTATTTATGTTGTTGTTTGTAACTTATTGTGTGTATCACTTATGTCTTTTTATTTTGGATGGCCATTTGGCCATTTTGTGGGAAAGTAACTGTCCTTATGGCCTTCCTTTGTTTAGGTTTCCATTATGGTCTGGTCGCTTCATGTTTGTGTTTCTTTCCCTTTGGTGACGTTGATGGGTGGAGTAAGTTAATTGTATCGATTCCTGATCTTTGTTTTACTTCTACTTTTCATATGTAAATTTGGCCTAAATATGTCAAGCGGTTTTTCAAAAAAAAAAAACAAGAGGGCCATGATGGCCCTGGATCGCTCACCTGATCCATAGTGTAACAAGTGGGCCCCAGAGAGGGCCATTATTGGCCCCAGGGTTTTAATGTGCATAATGTTGAGGGAGGTCTTAAAGGTGAAGCTTCATACCAAACATCAACAAAGGCTATAATTAGAACAATCTTGGCAAAGGTCCACTAGATAAAGCTACACATCAAATTTCAAAGACCTGGGCCTTGCAGTTTCAGAGAAGAAGATTTTTTTTAAAGATATTCCCTACATAAGCCTATGCAAAACCAAATGGCCCCAGGGCTATATAAATCTATGTAAAAACAAAGGGCCCCGGCCCGGGGTGGGGGCATTTGTGGCCCCAGGGCTATAATTTGAACAATCTTGGTAGAGGTCCACTAGATAAAGCTCCATACTAAATATCAAAGGCCTTGGCCTTGCAGTTTCAGAGAAGATTTTTAAAGATTTCCCTATATAAGTCTATGCAAAACCAAAGGGCCCCGGAGCGGGGACATTTTTGGTACCAGGGCTATAATTTGAATAATTTTGATAGAGGTCCACTAGATGCAGCTTCATACCAAATATCAAAGACCCAGGCCTTGTGGTTTCAGAGAAGAAGATTTTTGAAGATTTTCCCCATGTAAGTCTATGTAAAACCATAGGGCCCCAGAGTGGGGGCATTTTTGGCCCCAGGGCTATAATTTTAACAATCTTGGTAGAGGTCCATTAGATGCAACTTCATACCAAATTTCAAAGTCCTGGGCCTTGTGGTTTCAGAGAAGATTTTTAAAGATTATCCCTATATAAGTCTATGTAAAACCAAAGGGCCCCGGGACGGGGCCACTTTTGGCCCCAGCACTATAATTTGAATCATCTTGGTAGGGGTCCTTTAGAAGAAGCTTCATACCAAATATAAAAGACCTAGGCCTTGTGGTTTCAGAGAAGAAGATTTTTAAAGATTTTCCCTATATAAGTCTATGTAAAACCAAAGGGCCCCTGAGCGGGGGCATTTTTGGCCCAAGGGCTATAATTTGAACAATCTTGGTAGGGGTCCACTAGATGAAGCTTCATACAAAATATCAAAGTCCTGGGCCTTGCGGTTTCAGAGAAGAAGATTTTTAAAGATTTTCCCTATATAAGGCCATGTAAAACCAAAGGGTCCCAGTCGGAGGCTTTTTTTGCCCCAGCACTATAATTTGAACAATCTTGGTAGGGGTCCACTAGATAAAGCTTAATTCCAAATATCAAAGTCCTGGGCCTTGCAGTTTCAGAGCAGAAGATTTTTAAAGATTTTCCCTATATAAGCCTATGTAAAACCAAAGGGCCCGGCGGCGGGGACATTTTTGGCCTCAGCACTATCATTTGAATAATCTTGTTAGGGGTCTTTTAGATGAAGCTTCATACCAAATATAAAAGACCTAGGCCTTGTGGTTTCAGAGAAAAGGATTTTTAAAGATTTTCCCTATATAAGTCTATGTAAAAACAAAGGGCCCCTGAGCGGGGGCATTTTTGGCCCAAGGGCGATAGTTTGAACAATCTTGGTAGAGGTCCATTGGATGAAGCTTCATTCTAAATATCAAAGTCCTGGACCTTGCGGTTTCAGAGAAGAAGATTTTTAAAGATTTTCCCTATATAAGTCTATGTAAAACCAAAGGGCCCCTGAGCAGGGGGATTTTTGGCCCAAGGGCTATAATTTGAACAATCTTGGTAGGGGTCCACTAGATGAAGCTTCATACAAAATATCAAAGTCCTGGGCCTTGCGGTTTCAGAGAAGAAGATTTTTAAAGATTTTCCCTATATAAGCCTATGTAAAACCAAAGGGCCCCAGGTGGAGGCTTTTTTTGCCCCAGCACTATAATTTGAACAATCTTGGTAGGGGTCCACTAGATAAAGCTTAATACCAAATATCAAAGTCCTGGGCCTTGCAGTTTCAGAGCAGAAGATTTTTAAAGATTTTCCCTATATAAGCCTATGTAAAACCAAAGGGCCCGGGGGTGGGGACATTTTTGGCCTCAGCACTATCATTTGAATAATCTTGTTAGGGGTCTTTTAGATGAAGCTTCATACCAAATATAAAAGACCTAGGCCTTGTGGTTTCAGAGAAAAGGATTTTTAAAGATTTTCCCTATATAAGTCTATGTAAAAACAAAGGGCCCCTGAGCGGGGGCATTTTTGGCCCAAGGGCGATAATTTGAACAATCTTGGTAGAGGTCCAATGGATGAAGCTTCATTCTAAATATCAAAGTCCTGGACCTTGCGGTTTCAGAGAAGAAGATTTTTAAAGATTTTCCCTATATAAGGCCATGTAAAACCAAAGGGCCCCGGAACGGGGGCATTTTTTGCCCCAGCACTATAATTTGAACAATCTTGGTAGGGGTCCACTAGATAAAGCTTAATACCAAATATCAAAGTCCTGGGCCTTGCAGCTTCAGAGCAGAAGATTTTTAAAGATTTTCCCTATATAAGCCTATGTAAAACCAAAGGGCCCGGGGGCGGGGACATTTTTGGCCTCAGCACTATCATTTGAATAATCTTGTTAGGGGTCTTTTAGATGAAGCTTCATACCAAATATAAAAGACCTAGGCCTTGTGGTTTCAGAGAAAAGGATTTTTAAAGATTTTCCCTATATAAGTCTATGTAAAACTAGAGTGTTCACAAGTTTTTTCTTTAATTTGACCTACTGACCTACTTTTTGACCCGAAAAGACCTTTATTCAAACTTAGCCAAGATATTGTCACAATGACCATTCTGAGCAAGATTAATGATTTAACCAAACTTGTGGCCTCCTGAGTATTCACAAGGTTTTTCTATGATTTGACCTACTGACCTACTTTTCAACCGGACATGACCCATATTCAAACGTGACCGAGATATTGTCATGATGATCATTCTGAGCAAGTTTGATTATGATTGGACCAAAATTGTGGCCCCTAGGGTGTTCACAAGGTTTTTATATGATTTGACCCGCTGACCTACTTTTTAACCCGATATGACCCATATTCGAACTGGACTGAAATATTGTCACAATGGTCATTCTGAGCAAGTTTCATGATAATTGGACCAAAACAGTGGCCTTCAGAGTGTTCACAAGGTTTTTCTATGATTTGACCTACTGACCTACTTTTTGACCGGACATGACCCATATTCGAACTTGACCAAGATATTGTCATGATGATCATTCTGAGCAAGTTTGATTATGATTGGACCAAAATTGTGGCCTCTAGGGTGTTCACAAGGTTTTTCTATGATTTGACCCGCTGACCTACTTTTTAAGCCGACATGATCCATATTCAAACTTCACTAAAATATTGTCACAATGATCATTCTGAGCAAGTTTGATGATGATTGGACCAAAATTGTGGCCTCTCGAGTGTTCACAAGGTTTTTCTATGATTTGACCTACTGACCTACTTTTTTACCCGACATGACCCAAATTCGAACTTGACCGAGATATTGTCATGATTATCATTCTGAGCAAGTTTGATGATAATTGGACCAAAACTGTGGCCTCTAGTGTGTTCACAAGAAAAAGTTTACGCACGGACGACGCACGACGGACGACGGACGACGCACGACGCACGACGACGCCGGACATCTTACTGTCACAAAAGCTCACCATGACCTTCGGTCAGGTGAGCTAAAAAGCATATGATGATGTGATAATTCAGATATATAGAGTTTAAAGTTTCCAGTTTGTGGAATTCTTAACTTTTTGACCATATATATGACCCATATTCCTTTTTGACCTACAAATAGTTTTTGTTCAGGTGAACATTCCGACAGTTAAACAAGATGGTACTGTGGTGTCTGGGGAATTCACAAAGTACTTTTTATTTAATTTCAATTTAATTTTATTTCAATGTGTATGCATGTATATTTGCATGTTCATTCATGCATGTGTGTATGCATACACACATGTGTGTGCATGTATTTGTGCATGAATGCAAGCATGTGCATGCATTCATGCATGTGTATGCATGTGCATGCATTTATGTGCATGTATGTGTGTGTGCATGAAAATGGACTATTGTTTTACTTCTATTTATTAAGATATGGAAATAAGGGAGGTTACTCACAGGCCTCTATAGTGTTAACAAGGTTTTTCCAAAGATTTGACCTCCTTTTTGACCCAACATGACCCATATTCGAACTTGACCTAGACATTGCCATCATGCTCCTTCTGAGCAAGTTTGATGATGACTGGACCAAAACTGTGACATCTAGAGTGTTCACAAGGTTTTTCCATGATTTGACCTACTGACCTACATTTTGACCCATATTCGAACTATATTGTCATACTAATCATTCTGAGCAAATTTGATGAAATTGGACCAAAACTGTGGGATCAAATGTGTTCACAAGTTTTTTTTCTATGATTTGACCTACTGACCAGTTTTTTTGACCTGACATGACCCATATTCGAACCTAACTGAGACAGTGTCATCATGACACCTAACTGAGACAGTGTCATGATGATCATTGTGAGCAAGTTTGATGACGATTGGACCAAAACTATGGCCTCTAGAGTGTTAACAGGAAAAAATTTACGGACAGACGACAGAGGATGCACAAGGCACCACAGACAGTGACGCAGGACATCTCAGGGTCACAAAAGCTCATTCAGGTGAGCTAATAACAAGAATTCCGCCGATGGCTATGTCACGCCTGTGAGAGCGCAAAGTCACTGAGCAATGAAATGTAGGCCAAGGTCAAATATAGATGCTTGCGCTGAACGTGTCATCCCTAGATACAAGTTTGTACCATGTAACATTAATCAAGCTCTAATAATTCTCGAGAAATAAACTTGACCATTTGGGTGAACGCTAGGGTGTTCACAAACTTTCAGAGTCAGTGAACCATGAAATGTAGGTCAAGGTCAATATGGATGCTTGCATTGAAGTTGACATCCATAGATACAAGTAAGGACCAAAGATCATTAATGTAGCTCTTATGGTTTTGAGAAATAAACTTGACCATTTTGGTGAACTCAGGGTGGTCGCAAATGTTGACAAAGTCAGTGAACCATGAAATGTAGGTCAAGGTAAAATACGGATGCTTGCATTAAAATTGACATCCATAAATATAAGTTAGGGCCAAGGATCATTAATGTATCTCTTATAGTTCTTGAGAAATAAACTCGACCATTTTAGTGAACAAATGTTGACACCTTGAGAAACTGACAAACAACCAAACGGATGAAAGTACAGAAAATTGGACTGACATTTCACGCCATGCTAATAGCAGGCACGACAAAAAGCACTATTTTTGGGGTTACATGTACACCTCATTGCCATGCGCAAATATACAGCCCACTACTTTAAGTAGTCACAGCAACACAAACAAAATAAGAGCATTTTTTAACTTGATCGAGTGAGTACGTTTTAGTTTTACGTCCCACCAACAGCTAAGGTCATACGAATATGGGACCTCTGTTTAAAGACTCATCTGAAAGTCTGGAGAAGCCCAGGATCGATCCTGCAATCCCTGGTTTACAAGGCGAATAGCTTAACCACTGCACCAAAGGGGATTCTAAGGAACTTGATCGAGACATTGTCATGACATTTATTCTGAGCAAGTCTGATGATGATTGGACCATCACCGTGGTCTCTAGAGTGTTCACAAGGTTATTATATAAGATCTGTCGCTGGACAGGGTAGTTCACCGCAAGTCGGCTTGGACTAGGTTGCGCAAAGGCAAATTTTCAGACCAATAACAGATACAAAGTCACAAAGAAAGAATTCAGTGCTATATATCTAGGGGATCATGTATGATTCAAGTCTGTCACATTAGTATCACTTTTAATTCCATTTAACCCTTAGACATAAATTAGCCAATCAAAACATACCAAATATAAACCAAATGGTTAAGAAGTTACAAAAAAGAAGGTCACATAGCTAAGGTCAAGGTCACAGGTCAAATTTTATGTATAAGTGGGAAGGCAATGTCACAAGCAACCTACATGCCGAATATGAAAGCTCTACCTAAAACAGTTAGAGAGTTATGATAAAGTAGGTGACAGGTCAAGGGTCTAAGTCACAGATCAAAATTTATTGGAAAGGCAATGTTATAAGGAATCTACATGCCAAATGTATAGGCTCTATGTCCAATGATTAAAACTTTATGACACAGTAGGTCAAAGGGCCAGGTAAAGGTCAACATTTTTTTATGAGTGGAAAAACAATGTCGCAAGGAACCTACATGCGAAATATGAATGGTTAGAAAGTTGTGATAAAGTAGGTCAAAGGTCACAGGTCAAAGTCACAGGTAATTTTTTGTGCGAGGGATAAGGCAATGTCGCAAGGAACTTCCATGCCAAATATGAAGGCTCGATCTCAAATGATTAAAAAGTTATGGTAAGTAGGTAAAAGGTTCAGGGTCAAGGTCACAGGTCAAAATTTTTTGTATGCAAGGAGAGGCAATGTCACAAGGAATCTACATGCCAAATATGAAGGCTCTATCTAAAACAGAAAGTTACAACAAAAGTCGGTCAAAGATCACAGGTAAAGGTCACAGGTAAGTTTTTGTATGAGTGGTAAGGCAGTATCACAAGGAACCTACTTGCCAAATATGAAGGCTCTATCTCAAATGGTTAAAAAGTTATGATTAGTAGGTCATAATGTTAGGGGTCAAGGTCACAGGTCAATTTTTTGTATAAATACAAAGGCAATGTCACAAAGAACCAACATGCCAAATATAAAGGCTCTACCTCAAACGGTTCTAAAGTTATGATAAAACAAAAACTAGTGTTCACAAGGTTTTTCAATGATTGACCTACTGACCTACTTTTGGACCCGACATGAGTCATATTCAAACTTGACTGAGATATTGTCATGATGATCATTCTTAGCAAATTTTATGATGATCGGATCAAACCTGTGGCCTCTAAAGTGTTCACAAGGTTTTTCTATGATTTGACCTACTGACCTACTTTTTGATACCACATGACCCATATTCGCACTTGACTGAGATATTGTCACAATGATCATTCTGAGCAAGATTGATGATGATTGGACCAAAAATGTGGCCTTTAGAGTGTTCACAAGGTTTTTCCATGATTTGACCTACTGACCTACATTTGACCCGACATGACCAATATTCAAATTTGACCGAGATATTGTCATGACAATCATTCTGAGCAAGTTTAATGATGATTGGACCATAACTGTGCCCTCTAGTGTGTTCACAAGGTTTTTCTATGATTTGACCTACTGACCTACTTTTTGACCCAACATGACCCATATTCAAACTTGACTGAGATATTGTCAGGATGATTATTCTGAGCAAGTTTGATGATGATTGGACCATAACTGTGCCCTCTAGAGTGTTCACAAGGTTTTTCTATGAATTGACCTACTGACCTACTTTTTGACCCGACATGACCCATATTCAAACTTGTCCGAGATATTGTCACAATGATCATTCTGAGCAAGTTTGATGATAATTGAACCATAACTGTGCCCTCTAGAGTGTTCACAAGGACTATCTATGGTTTGACCTACTGACCTACTTTTTGACCCTACATGATCCATATTCGAACCTGACCGAGATATTGTCATGATAATTATTCTGAGCAAGTTTGATGATGATTGGACCAAAACTGTGCCCTCTAGAGTGTTCACAAGGTTTTTCTATGATTTGACCTACTGACCTACTTTTTCACCCGACATGACCCATATTCGAACTTGACCGAGATATTGTCATGATGATCATTCTGAGCAAGTTTGATGATGATTGGACCAAAACTGTGGCCTCTAGTTTGTTCACAAGAAAAAGTTTACGCACGACGGACGACGGACGACGGACGACGCACGACGACGCCGGACATCTTACGGTCACAAAAGCTCACCATGACCTTCGGTCAGGTGAGCTAAAAAAAAAAATGATCTAAATATGCCCAGCTGTTTTTCAAAACAAAAAAAGAAACATCTTAGTTGCCCTTTACCAAGGTCAATGACTAACGTTGACGTTGATACACACATCTTCGTTAACTTGTTTAGCTGATTACATATACCATCTGTGTTCACATGCAATTCAGTTTTCTAAAAGGTATTAATTTCACCTTTTTCTCATGCAAAAGCAAAAGTGACTAAATTTGATTTCGGTGTAAAATGGGTCAAGGTCAACGCAGACTCATCATTTGAATAAGTTATAATGGACCGGAATCCCCAATGCTACATTCATTGTTTCAAGGTAAGTGGCTCACAGGTTCCAGAGAAAAAAAATTTTGAAGATATTTTTCCATATATGGTCATGACGGCCATCTTGGTCATGTGACCGGGACCAGTTGAACAAAATGCATTTCTTTCATCCAATAAGAGCTTCATATGAAATGTGACTTCAATTTTACCAGCAGTTTATAATGAATATCAGATTTTAATTTTGATAAATGATTAACCTAGGTCCAAGGTCAGGGTGTCCTTGACCTTTGATACTCATGTAGCTTCATTTACTCATTTAGTGATTGATAAATGATTATCCTAGGTCCTTGACCTTTGACATTCATGTAGCTTCATTTACTCATTTAGTGATTGTTTAAACAAACTAAACGTTCACGGGCAACTTTGGTTTCAGAAAAATAAACCATGTCATAAAAGCATATACAACCAAATTTGACGAAGTAAATTGGGTCAAATACGTTACAAATGTAGTAACTTGTTCAATAATTTATACCCTAACCTATAATTAATTAATTAATTCACTTAGAAAATGAGGATGTTGAGTACTGATTTTTTCGACGTCCGAAATATGTAAGTTAGCGAAACTCTTCATTTAGATATATTACACAGCTACCATTCGAGGAAAACATCGTTAATTTCAATGCTGTACATTCCTGCATCAATGATACTTTTAGGGGAAGGGTCGCAACTAATATCATCATTGCATGCATGTTTTTTTTATGTACTGATGCAATAAAATACGAGTATACTAGGGGATTTATAATAATAAAGACGCACCTCATAAGCAGCCATGTGTAACACGCAACCAGCCGTGTGTAATGATACCCACAGAGTAACCTAAAATTCCCCGCTTTTGACTTTATTTGAAATAGATTGGGCTGCATGGTGCTTCCACGCAGAGCTTAAACCGACCGGGTACATGCGTGTTTTGTAAACTGCTTAGAAGGTCTAAGTCTGCACAGGCAGTGGTGCGTGTCCGACCGTCCATCCATATTAAACCTTTTGGTTTCATTGGTCGGCAGGGCTTGAGATGTCAATTAATCTCAATATCGGGTAAAAGTCCCACAAAATAGGAAGCAACGCATCCAAAATGACGTAAATAGTGTCAAACCCCAAATCAAACAAACAAACGATGACTCTATTTGAAAGCAAAAATGTATATACATGTAATAAACATATTATAATTGTAGTTACTTGGACTGCAGCTTGAATCAGGCCTTTTGGATGTTTCCATATCTTACGTCTCATACCCGACGCTCGTCTCGTATGATATGTTGAAATGGAAACACCCACTGGACATGATACAATGCGACAGATCATTATGTAGTTATAATATAACGTCCCTGTTATTTAGTGGACAAGCTCGCGCCATTAGAATCATATGATCACACGTATTACAAGAGCGGCCAAGATGACCCTGAATCACTCACCTGCTTTCAAGGTGAAGCAAGGACTACAGAACAGAACTGAAAACCATATGAGCCCCGCCAAGCGAATTTGTGTCTTCGAGCATTCCGTCATGACAAATTTTAACTGCGCATGCCCAGCCATTCAGAGGGGCCAGGAATATGGCTTTCTGTCTGAAGGTTCCTCTTGATTCACCGCTTGTATGAGCGAGTAGCGAAGGTTCTGGCTAGACTGCGCGGAAGCGCAGGCTCGCCTGAACCTTCACTGCTCGCATAGGCGATAAGTACCAAAATCGCTTGACGGGGCCCATATGGTGTACAAGATTTTTTTCTTGGATAGACCAGCTAGTTTCGGCATCATTAGTGACCCTCAAACATTTTCTAAATTCTGCAGTGAAATCAATGATCCCTAAGGACTAGAAAATATACATTTAAACGACACTATGATGAAGGGCAGGGGTACTTTTTACGGCCGCCACATTTTCCCTTAACACCAGCCGTAGCGAAGTAATGTTTTGAAAGATGGGTAATCCTTTGGAAGCATGGCCTGCAGCATTGAACTGAAAACCATAAAGTGTACAAGATATTTATGGGCCAGACCAGCTAGTTTCGGCCAATCAGACCTCACCAGTGACCTTCAAATATTTCCGACAGCCGTGTTCTTCAGTGGAACAAAACCATTTTGGAAGGTCACCTTACCAACCTTCCTGTGAAGTTTGAATGAAATTGAACCGAAAGTATAGGAGGGATTGTCATTTAAATATATTGCGTTTTAAAGCTCTGGCAGCCATCTTGTTCATCCGGGCGAACTTTTTTAACTATTTCTTTATATGATCACCTAAGCAACATTCGTATGAAGTTTGAATGAAATTGCACCTAAGGTATAGGATGAGTTGTAATTTAAGTGTGTTTTCTGTTTTTAATTCCGGTGGCCATCTTGCTCACTGGAGCAGAACCGTTTAGCTTGTTTGGTAGAGGGTCACTAAGCAATATTCTTGCACACCAGACAAGGAAATCCGTGATTTTACCCTGGGATAGAAATTTATGTTCTGACCCTGGTGTTCCGACCCAGGCAAATCACATAAATGCGCTTCAATTCTATTCAACTGCCGGAACTACGTCCGCACTACTTTTATTTTGTAAACAAATATACATGTGCGAGCTGTCAAAACTAACCGGAGGTATTGTGCAAGAAAAAGAATCCAATATGGGGTACTGTTGTAGATGGGCGTTTCCAACCCTCGGGATGACCGTGCTGAGCGGAACCTCGGCGTAGCCTCGGTTCCGCTCAGCACGGTCATCCCTCGGGTTGGAAAAGCTCATCTATAACAGAACCCCATATCAGATTCTTATATTCTTGTGGAAAATATAGAAATAGATGCCCAAGAAAAGCCATAATGAACCCTTCTCTTGCTCAATATTCATTTAAGCCACACCCATTTCTGTCTATCAACCAATCAAATTACTTGATGTAATTTATTGCTTCAAATTCATAAACTGAATGTCAAAGAGTGTAGATCCCGATCAGATGGCTTCCTCAGAAGCCATCTGATCTGGATCTACACTGTTTGCAAAGATAAGGGTTGTCGTGAACAGCAAGATAAGGGTTAAATATTACAGCCTACCAATGATGCCAAGAAGTTTGAATGAAATGGGACCAAAGGTATAGGAGTTGTCATTTAAAACTGTTTTCTATTTTAGCTACAGCGGCTGTCTTGCTCATTTGAGCAAAACCATTTTAGAAATTTAGTAGAGGGTCCCCTAAGCATCGTTCCTATGAAGTTTGGTGTAACTGGACCAAAGGTATAGGAATTATTATTATTATTATTATTATTTTTTAGCTCTATCAGCCATTTTTGTTTTATTGGAGCAGAAGCGTTTTAGCTATTTTTGTAGAGGGCCACCTAAGCAACCTTCCTTTGAAGTTTAAATGTAATTGAACAAAAGGTTTAAAGTGTTTTTTTTATTTTAGCTCTGGCAGCCATCTTGTTCATCAGAGCAGAACCTTAATAGCTTTGGTAGAAGCCTGTGAAGTTTGAGTGAAATTTGACCAAAGGTGTCGGGGTAGTTGTCATTTAAATGTTTTTTTTTTTTCCTATTTTGGCAGCCATTTTGTTAATTGGAGCAGTACCGTTTTAGCTTTTCTGGTAAAAGGTCTTCAAAGCAACATCCCTATTAAGTTTTATTGAAATTGACCTAGGGGTATTTGAGGACTTGTCGATTTAAGATTTTTCTATGTTTAGCTCTGGCGCCTTCTTAACCTAAGGGCAACGATTTCAGCTATTTTTTGTAGGGAGCCTCCCAGGCAACATTCCTGTAAAGTTTGAATTAAATTGGCCCAATGGTTTAGGAGTTCACATTTAATGCAAAATATTGACAGTTTTCTCAATTTTTGCTCTGGCTGCCATTTTGCATATCGGAGCGGAAATGTTTTAGCTATTTTGGAACAGGGTATCTCACCTAAGCAACATTCCCATGAAGTTTAAAAAGGTATAGAAGTTGTTGTTTGAAGATTTTTCTATTTTTAAATCTGACAGCAGAGCAGACCGATTTTAGCTATGCTGGTAGGAGGCTTCTTTTTTCAGACCAATAGAGACTGGAATGCCCTTCCAGATTCAGGAAATTTGAAGGTGCCAATGATAAAGTAGCTAATTTTACTCTTCGGTAAGAGCTAGGGACTAACTACCCATTTCGAGGGTCCATGAATGAAATGTCAATAGACGTGTCATTGATCAGCTACAAGTTGGAACATGGTGAATAATGCCTGAATTCGCCGTGTTCACTGAACTAGATCAGCAACAAGTAGGAATATGATGAAAAACGCCTACGTTCGTCATGTCCATGGAACGGGATCAGCTACAATTCTGAGCATTGTGACAAATGCCTGCATTGGCTGTAAGCTAATCCCGGTGATGTAAGATACACGGTTGACACAATCACCTTTCCCAACCGCCCCGATTGCTCTTCTTGGGTCATCAAAGTTGAACTAAAAGTATTTTGGGTTTATATATGAACAAACACATGAAAGATGATAAAAAGTAACTTTATTCGACATACATTCAGAACTTGATGAGAAAATTGTCCAAAATGAAAGTTCACCACTACTATGAGGAACGGATAGTCCTTCAGGGACTCTTCCAAAATATTTTGTCTGTCTGATCAATAGGGGTTTATTCTTAAAAGAGAGAATTTAATTGCTCCACAGGAGAAGCAAAGTCTTACCTTTAACCCTTGACCTGCTGAATATTTATATATGCCACACCCACTACTGATTATCAACCAATCAGATTACTTGATGCAAATTATTGCAACAAATTCATGAGCTGAATGACAAACAATGAAGATCCTGTTTAGATGGCTTCTTCAGAAGCCATCTGATCTGGATCTTCATTGTTTGAAAGATAAGACATATCCGGGCTCAGCAGGACAAGGGTTAAAAGTAGACCCCTTTTTAAAGAACTGAGATCAGGAAGTCAAAAATGGTCTACCTTTGCAAAATAAAATGAAGAACTTGCCAAGTGTAGACATCAATCCATTCCCCTACGTTCAGCCAATTCAGTGTATATTTGTCATAAAGAAAATGTTTTGACAAACCATTCTCGTAGAACTATCACTGTCCCCACGCCAACATGTTATGCGAGTCCTGAAGCTGAGGCTTCATTGACCGAAACAAGCTAGCTTGGCCAAGATAGCTTGAGTCTTGGTTTTCATTGTTATACATGCACGTTTGTTTGTTTTTTCAAAGGCTACCTAAATAGCTTTGTTTCACCTCCATGTGTTTTTGCTTACTATTTTTGTAGCATTCCTGAGGTAGTATGACATTTTTTGGATTGTCTTATCTAACTACAGTTGAACTTCAGTGGCTCGAACTACCCTCCTCATGATCAAATTTTCATGGTCTCAAAGGCGTCTCATGGTCTCAAAGGGGTCCAAGTCATTGAATTTCCACTGTAGTCTGTCGTAGTTTGTTGGTTCCCGCACACAAATAAGGCTGAGATAAAAAAGATGTAAACCTTCTCTAGTCTAACGGACACTGTGATTGGCAAAAAATTGTGTAATATGACAATGAAAAACAGCAAACATAGTAACGACTGAAACCCTTCCCTGTACATTAACAAGACATTACATAAAGCATCTTACATGAGTGCTCATGTATTACTGAATTTATTAAACGAGTTGAGGAAAAGGGATAAATGCGAGGCTTTGCCGAGCATTTTATCCCTTTCCTCAACGAGTTAAATAAATTCAATGATACATGAACACGAATGCAAGATTCTATTTATCACATGACATTAAAAACGCATTTTATTCAAGATTTCATTAAAACAATGTCTATTTTCTGCCATTACTAAATGCGACGTTGTTTAGAGCGTCGTACGTGTCACATCACGGGGCATATATAACTTATTTGCATATTTAGTTCACTAGTGGATTATTAAATTTATTACATGGCATTATTAAATTCTCATACGCCACGTCATATGATAAATAACAATTACAACATCCTTTACAAACATTATTTCTTATCCTGCTGAAAACCAATCAGATTTCTTCTTGTAATTTATTCCTACCAATTCACGATCTGAATGTCAGAAAGTGTAGATAATGATCAGATAGCTTCTTCAGAAGCTAGCCGACTGTTATCTACACTGATCAGAAGGCTTCCACAGAAGCCAGCTGACATGAAGCTACACTGCTTGCAAAAGTTGATGTATATTCTGTTTCAGCAGGACAAGGATTAAAAACATGAAGATTGTGAAAGGCACGTACATGTAAATACATATAGAAAACTTAAACACCATTCATATGAAAACCGTTAACAGGTCCCATGCAGAAAAAGTACGCAGTGAATACATTACAACATTTTAACCCTTCAAATACTATAAAAAATTCTTTTAAAATATTTTCAGCGAAATATCTGGACATTTCATAAGATTTGTCTGCCAAGCAGACCATTGGCGTTATGCCAAGCATTATTGTCGAAAGGAAGGCAATCACTGATTCCTGAAAAAAGCACTAAAATCAGAGATGTCTGCTGCTGAAATGATTTATAAAATGATTAATGTGCAGCAATAAAATCACACAGGTTTGCTGTCTTAGTGGTAAATAAAATCACCGGTTTGCAGCATTAAATAAGACAGGTTTGTAACAGTAATAATGAATGGAATCACTGAAATGCAGCTTTAATTCACAACTTGCTGTCGTAATAATGAATAAAACTAGAATTTGTTTTTCTACAAAAACACAGATGTCTCCCCCGTTTTTGACTGCTAAGTATAACCTTGACATTGGAGGTATTGAGCTGGGTCTTGTGTGCAACACATCATCTAATGAAGATGAACATTTCTGCATAGTAACTTTAAAAATGTTCATAGAAAAATAAAAAAAGTTATTGGCCGTAAACAAAAAAAGCACTTTTTTACCTTTGACCTCTAAGTATGGCCTTGACCTTTGCAGAACAACACATCGTCTCATGATGGTTAACATTTCTGCCAAGTAATTTCATAATCCATCAAAGAATAAGGAAGTTATTGACTGTCCTTTTTTTACCTTTGACCTCTAGGTATGACCTTGACATTGGAGGTATGGACCTTGGTCTTGCACATGACTCATGGTCCAACTTTCAAGCCTCTAGCTCCAACAGTTTTTGAGATATCTTGCTGACAAGATTTTATTAAAAAAAAATTCAAAGGGCAATAACTCTTGAAAGGGGCATAATCCGGATGAGAAAAAAATACTTGTCAGCTTATTTTCCATTAGGAATGCATATATGAAATTTCAAAACCATAGCATACACAGTTCTAAAGTTATGCTATGCATCACTTTTAGGATTCATTACAATGGGCACAAATTACCAAAATGACAAAGGGCCATAACTCGCAAAGTATTTTTCGGAATTTTGTCATAAGTTAATCAGTTCATCTACTCATCACCAACAATATAAGGCCACGTGTGAGATGCCAAGTTCTGCAACGGAAGGTCAGGTGGTTTTTCTCCGGGTACTCCGGTTTTCGCCCACCTCTGATTAACGATCAGCTCGATATGAGTGAAATAATCTTGAAAGGGCCGTAAAACCCAAACCAAAAAAAATAAAAAAAAAAAAAAAAACCCAACAATATACTCAACAACTTTCAAGGCCTTAGCTCCAATAGTGTTTGAGATATTTTGCTGACAAGATTTTATTAAAAAAATTTCAAAGGGCAATAACTCTTGAAAGGGGCATAATCCGGACAAGAAAAAAAATACGCGTCAGCTAATTTTTCATGAGGAACCCATATATGAAATTTCAAAACCCTAGCATACACGGTTCTAAAGTTATGCTATGCATCACTTTTAGCATACATTACAATGGGCACAAATTACCAAAATGACAAAGGGCCATAACTCACAAAGTATTTTTTGGAATTTTGTCAAAAGATAATCAGTTCATCTACTCATCACCACCAATATATTCACCAACTTTCAAGCCTCTAGCTCCAATAGTTTTTGAGATATCTTGCTGACAAGATTTTATTAAAAAAAATTCAAAGGGCAATAACTCTTGAAAGGGGCATAATCCTGACGAGAAAAAAAATATACGTCAGCTTATTTTCCATCAGAAATGCATATATGAAATTTCAAAATTATAGCATACACCGTTCTAAAGTTATGCTATGCATCACTTTTAGCATACATTACAATGGGCACAAATTACCAAAATGACAAAGGGCCATAACTCACAAAGTATTTTTCGGAATTTTGTCATAAGTTAATCAGTTCATCTACTCATCACCAACAATCTTTTCACCAACTTTCAAGGCTCTAGCTCCAATAGTTTTTGAGATATCTTGCTGACAAGATTTTATTAAAAAAAATTCAAACGGCAATAACTCTTGAAAGGGGCATATTCCGGACGAGAAAAAAAATATGCGTCAGCTAATTTTCCATGAGGAATCCATATATGAAATTTCAAAACCCTAGCATACATGGTTCTAAAGTTATGCTATGCATCACTTTTAGCATACATTACAATAGGCACAAATTACCAAAATGACAAAGGGCCATAACTCACAAAGTATTTTTTGGAATTTTGTCAAAAGTTAATCAGTTCATCTACTCATCACCATCAATATAATCACCAACTTTCAAGGCTCTAGCTCCAATAGTTTTTGAGATATCTTGCTGACAAGATTTTATTAAAAAAAAAAAAAATCAAAGGGCAATAACTCTTGAAGGGGGCATAATCGGGATGAGAAAAAAAATACGCGTCAGCTAATTTTCCATGAGGAATCCATATATGAAATTTCAAAACCCTAGCATACACGGTTCTTTAGTTATGCTATGCATCAAAAGCGTAACGGACGGACGAACGAACCAGAACCAATATGCCCCTCAAACTTTTTCAAAGTTGGGGGCATAATAAGAAAGTTATTGACAGAACACAAAAAAGGCCCTTTTTTACCTTTAACCTCTATCTATGACCTTGACCTTTCAGGTATTAAACTGGGTCATGCGTGCAACACATCATCTCATGGTGGTTAACATTTCTGCCTAGCAATTTCAAAATCCATCTAAAAATAAGAAAGTTATTGACCAAACACGAAAAAAGGCCCCTTTTTTACCTTTGACCTCTATGTATGACCTTGACATTTTAGGTACCAAACTGAATCATGCATGCAACACATAGTCCCATGATAGTTAACATGTTTGCCAAGTAACTTCAAATTCTATTTAAAAATAGGCAAGTTATTGACAAAACCCGAAAAAAGGCCCCTTTTTTTACCTTTGACCTCTAAGTATGACCTTGACCTTTGAGGTAACAACCTGGGTCATGCGCGCAACACATCGCCTTATATTGGTTCACATTTCTGCCATGTGAATTCAAAATCCATCTCAAAATAAGAAAGTTATTGACCAAATACGAAAAAAAGGCCCACTTTTTTACCTTTGACCTCTAAGTATGACCTTGACCTTTGAGGTACCGACCTGCCTCATGTGCACCACACATCGTCTCATGATTGTTAATAATTATACCAAGTAATTTTCAAATCCATCTCAAAATTAGAATAATAAACCCTATTGGTTTCATTGGGCGACAGGGCTTGAGATGTCATTCCATCTCAATGTCGGGTAAAAGTCCCACAAAATTGGAAGCAACGTCTCCAAAATGACCTTTACAGTGTTGACGGGGACGTTAAACCTCAAATCAAACAAACAAACAAAATCAAAATTAGAAAGTTATTGACCAAATACGAAAAAAAGGCCCCTTTTTTGACCTTTGACCTCTAAGTATGACCTTGACCTTTGAGGAACTGACCTGCCTCATGCGCACCACACATCATCTCATGGTTGTTAATATTTATGCCAAGTAATTTTAAAATCCATCTCAAAATAAGAAAGTTATTGACCAAATACGAAAAAAAGGCCCCTTTTTTGACCTTTGACCTCTAAGTATGACCTTGACCTTTGAGGTACCGACCTGCCTCATGCGCACCACACATCGTCTTATGGTTGTTAATAATTATGCCAAGTAATTTTAAAATCCATCTCAAAATAAGAAAGTTATTGACCAAATACGAAAAAAAGGCCCCTTTTTTGACCTTTGACCTCTAAGTATGACCTTGACCTTTGAGGTACCGACCTGCCTCATGCGCACCACACATCGTCTTATGGTTGTTAATATTTCTGCCGAGTAATTTTAAAATCCATCAAAAAATAAGAAAGTTATTGACCGGACACGATTTGCCCATACATATATACATACCAACAAACTTCCAAGGGAGATAATTCAAAAAGTATAAATGTGAGAGTTATGGTTCTTGCGCACTGCACGTCGTCTAATGCTGATTAATATTTATACGAAGTTTCGTGACGATAGCTCTAACGGTTTTCAAGTTACAGAGCGGACACGAAAGTGTGACAGACGGACAGACGGACAGACAGACAGACGCCCGGGGGAAAAACAATATGTCTCTCCGAAAAAAATTTTTTCGGGGGAGACATAATGATCTATGCCCGGCATAAGATCACAAAGGTTTGCTGTCGTAGTGAATTATGATAAATAAATCACTGGCGTGCAGCATTAAAATCACACAGGTTTTTGTCCCGTAATGATAAACATAACCACTGGTGTGCCGAATAAAATCAGTCTTTATGATGGGTTTGCTGTCGTAATGCTGAATAAAATCATCGGTATGCAGCATTAAATCACAAATGTTTGCTGTTGTTATGATGAATAAAATTATCACGTGCAATCTGAGTTAAGTCTTTGCCGATCACAAGAGCAAAAATGTACTGTCCTGTCAAAGCTCAAATGAGCCACAGGATGTGAAAATTGGTTTTCAAAGCAAAGATTAGCCTGCACATTCACTTATACATAGGCGGATAGCATATTTTTTAACAGAGACCAACAACTGCCCTTCTTGGGTCATCAGAAGGGATTTTAAGTAAGTACACAGTCAGATTTGAGTCTTCCCCGAAAATACATGTCGAAAGTCACAGTTTTGCTTGTCGTCACTCTTAGATAGTCAGTATGCTCACCACTGATATATTTTCTTAAAAGGCAGGCTTGACATTTCATTGAAAAAACATTAACCAATACAGTCTAACATTTTTCTCAAGAGACCGACAATTACCCCCTTAAATGAGCTGAAGGGATATTAAGTAGGTACACAGTCAGTTCAGACACATATCCAAAGTCAAAGTTTTGCTAGGTGTAACTCAAAAATAGTCTGTGTGTTCAGCACTGACATATTTTCTTAAAATACGGGTTTGTCATTTCAGTGAAGAAATCAATAGTTTTGAGTAAACTGCCAAAATACAAATGGACGTTTTTGCTTGCATGAAACTAATAAAATATGCATTTAAATACCATTTTCTTAAATTCGGTATTACATACAGGCAATAACCTTCAAGCATCCATCATGGGCATACAAGAAGCAGATGGCATTCTCATTTTTTTCAGGAGAAGGCTAAACATTTAATAAAAATCAGCTGCTAGATGTCCTCTAGCAGATGATTGAAATGGGATGTCAAGTACGATTTTTACAGCAAAATAAGAAAACAAATGCTACATTTAAGATTAAAAAGTGAAAAAGTAATGTAGTTTGTTACAGTATAGTAAACATTATCATATCCATTTATGTATAACCACCACCACCATGAAAATAATTATGCATGTAAAAAAGGAAACCATAAATGAGATTGCTATGAGTATTAAACCTTGTCCTGCTGAGCCCGGATATGTCTTATCTTTCAAACAATGAAGATCAAGATCAGCTCATGAATTTGATACAATAATTTGTATCAAGTAATCTGATTGGTTGATTATCAGTAGTGGGTGTGGCATATATAAATATTCAGCAGGTCAAGGGTTAAGCATAAAAGATAAAACAATCAATGAACGAGCTCATGTGAGAAGGGCTTATCACTTAAGGGGAGGGAACACCTTCAGGGGAGGCAACTCTTGCAAAAGTATTTTTGTCTCCCATATCAATAGGGGTCAACTTTTAAAGGAAAGAATTTGCTCCCGAGGACCAAATCCTTTCCTTAAAGAGAGAACCCCTTTTTCTGTCGGACAGAGCTTACAGAAGAGTGAACAGAAGTCCCGAAGTTGTCTCCGTTTGAAAAATTGCAGACAAATATGCCAGATGTTCCCATTCCCCTTGAGCAACTTGACAAATGTCAGGCGATCCTGTGCACGCAACTGACAGGGCTAGACGCATGGCTTGTTTCATGAAGCTACAGCAAGATCTTCACTAGATGTATGAGAACAGCGTATATGTGAACATCAAAGACGCTGGCAATAATGCGCATATGGGCAGACTCGCCTCAACCTTTGCTGGCTACCTTTGCCATAATGACCCTTTTCTCATGTGCTGGGTAAAATATTAACCCTTTTGGTACCAAATGGATTCTTCCCTATATATAGGAGGAGTCCGTTTCGCAATGCAGGGGTGACATGTTTTGTTATCTTTAAGATTTATTTGGAAAACATCTGATCTCTTTGCAAATAGTCTAGACCCTGATCAGATGTCACATTCTGCTGTATCTGATCTGGGCCTGCACTGTATGCCATGGGAACCCATTTTGGGGTTTCTGGTACAAAATAGGTTAAAATACTTAAAATATGTCATCACTGCGGCCAAAAACAATTACATGTATCTTCTAAAAGAAATGAAATACACCTTTGAAATAGTCCACATCATAGTTTAAGGTATTTTTAAAGGAATTATTTTAAGTTAAAATACCTGTGTAAAACATCCTGTAAAACATGATTTTTGTCAGATCACTCCAGATATACTTTTAATATATATATCGCGCATGCATATTGTTTTCCCGGTTCGCAGATGCCCCAGTATGAGAGTTAAATATTAACAATGCATATATAATACTGAATTTATTTGTAACATATTGTTTTCACGACTGGCAGATGTCCCCAGTATGACATTTAAATATTAAGAATGCATCTCTAATACTGAATTCATTCATAACATATTGTTTTCCCGACTTGCAGATGTCCCCATTATGAGAGTTAAATACTAACAATGCATATCTATACTGAATTCATTTATAACATATTGTTTTCCCGACTGGCAGTTGTCCCCAGTATGGGAGATAAATGATAACAATGAATATCTGATACTGAATTCATTTAAAACTCAGGAATCAAATGTTATTTTATATGTTAGCTAATGATGTTAGCTTTGCAAAAAGTGAGCCCAAAAAGGTGCTACTGCTTCTGTGACCTCTGAATAGTGTAAAACGGGGTGTTAAATTCCGCCAAAAAACAAAACAAATAAGAAATAAAAATTTACAGTGGTAAAGCTAAAAGTGAGATATACAGAACTTTAGAGAAGCATTCATTATAACATTGTAGTTCTGACAAATAAACAAAAAGCCAGAGTATAACAAAATCTACCAGAAGAACTTTGTGATTATCAACGACTCAGATCAGCAGCTACATCCACCCTTGACGGCTAGAGGTTTTGCTTAACCCATTGCATGCGGGAAACCCCTACAGGGGTACCTTGGCAAACAGTGTAGACCCAGATCAGACGCCGCAGATCAAGGCTTGCACTATTTGCAAACATAATTTTTCGTCAAAAATAGAATAAAAACGAGAAAATTGGCCTGAAATCCCTTATAAGACAAACGGGCTTGTCCGACATATAGCAATTGGAATATCCACTAGTATACAATGAGTTAACGCTCTTTGGTTATGGTGACTAGCGAAGACACGGATCAGACAGCATCGGAGTGCAGTCTGATCTGAGACTTCGCTGGTGTCACAGGTTTTCGAGTAGGTTTTGTCATGCACAGGCTCAAATGATAATATAATGATAGATCTATAATACAAGAGGGCCCAGAGGGCCCTGGATTGCTCACCTGACAATTAGTGTCTCCAGTACATTCTAGGACCAAGAGCTATAATTTGAACAAACTTGGTAATGGTCCACTAGATGAAGCTTCATATCAAATATCAAAGACCTGGGCCTTCTGGTTTCAGACAAGAAAATTTTTAAAGGTTTTACCTATATAAGCCTATGAAAAACCAAAGGGTCCCGGGGTGGGGGCATTTTTGGCCCCAGGGCTATAATTTGAACAATCTTGAAAGAGGTCCACTAGATGAAGCTTCACACCAAATACCAAAGATCTGGGCCTTGCTGATTCAGAGAGGAAGATTTTTAAGGATTTTCCCTGTATATAAGCCTATGTAAAACCAAAGGCACCCGGGGCGGGGGCATTTTTGGCCCCAAGGCTATAATTTGAACAATCTTAGTAAAGGTCCACCAGGTAAAGCTTCACACCAAATATTAAAGACCTGGGGCTTGTGGTTTCAGAGAAGAAGATTTTTTAATGATTTTCCCTATATAAGCCTATGTAAAACCATAGGCCCCCGGGATGGGGGCATTTTGGCCCCCAGGGCTATAATTTGAACAATCTTGGAATGAGTCCACTAGATGAAGCTTCACACCAGATATCAAAGATCTGGGCCTTGCGGTTTCAGAGAAGAAGATTTTTAAAGATTTTCCCTGTATAAGCCTATGTAAAACCAAAGGCCCCCATGGCGGGGGCATTTTTGGCCCCAAGGCTATAATTTAAACAATCTTAGTAGAGGTCCATCAGGTAAAGCTTCATACAAAATATTAAAGACGTGGGCCTTGTGGTTTCAGAGAAGAAGATTTTTTAATGATTTTCCCTGTATAAGCCTATGTAAAACCATAGGCCCCTGGGGCGGGGGCATTTTGGCCCCCAGGGCTATAATTTGAACAATGTTGGTAGAGGTCCACTACATTAAGCTTCACACCAAATATCAAAGGTCTGGGCCTTATGGTTTCAGAGAAGAAGATTTTTTAATGATTTTCCCTATATAAGCCTATGTTAAACCATAGGCCCCTGGGGCAGGGGCATTTTGGCCCCCAGGGCTATAATTTGAACAATCTTGGTAGAGGTCCACTAGATGAAGCTTCACACCAAATATCAAAGATCTGGGCCTTACGGTTTAAGAGAAGAAGATTTTTAAAGATTTTCCCTGTTAAAGCCTATGTAAAACCAAAGGCCCCCAGGACGGGGCATTTTTGGCCCAAAGGCTATAATTTGAACAATGTTACTAGAGGTCCACATGGTAAAGCTTCACACCAAATATTAAAGACCTGGGCCTTGTGGTTTCAGAGAAGAAGATTTTTTAATGATTTTCCCTGTATAAGCCTATGTTAAACCAAAGGCCTCCGGGCGGGGGCATTTTGGCCCCCAGGGCTATAATTTGAACAATCTTGGTAGTGGTCCACTAGATGAAGCATCATACCAAATATCAAAGACCTGGGCCTTGCGGTTTCAGAGAAGCAGATTTTTAAAGATTTTCCCTATATAAGCCCATGTAAAACCAAAGGGCCCCCGTGCGGGGGCATTTTTAGCTTCAGCACTATAATTTGAACAATCTTGGTAGGGGTCCACTAGATAAAGCTTCATACCAAATATCAAAGACCTGGGCTTTGCGGTTTCAGAGAAGAAGATTTTTAAAGATTTTCCCTATATAAGCCCATGTAAAACCAAAGGGCCCCCGTGCGGGGGCATTTTTGACCCCAGCACTATAATTTGAACAATCTTGGTAGGGGTCCACTAGATGAAGCTTCATACCAAATATCAAAGACCTGGGCCTTGCGGTTTCAGAGAAGAAGATTTTTCAAGATTTTCCCTATATAAGCCCATGTAAAACCAAAGGGCCCCCGTGCGGGGGCATTTTTAGCTCCAGCACTATAATTTGAACAATCTTGGTAGGGGTCCACTAGATGAAGCTTCATACCAAATATCAAAGATCTGGGCCTTGCGGTTTCAGAGAAGAAGATTTTTGAAGATTTTCCCTATATAAGCCTATGTAAAACCAAAGGGCCCCAGTGCGGGGGCATTTTTGGCCCCAGCACTATAATTTGAACAATCTTGGTAGGGGTCCACTAGATGAAGCTTCATACCAAATATCAAAGACCTGGGCCTTGCGGTTTCAGAGAAGAAGATTTTTAAAGTTTTCGTTTAAAAAATCTATTTTTAGCTCCTGTGACCTAGATGTGCAATGGACCGGAACCATTTGAACAACAATGAAAGGGGACCACCTAAGGATCATTCCTGTGAAGTTTGGTCAAAATCCGATCGGTGGTTTAGGAGGAGATGTCATTTGAAGAAAAAAGTTTACGCACACACGCACATACGCACACACGCACGCACGCACGCACGACGGACGACGGACAAAAAGTGATCCCAAAAGCTCACCTTGTCACTTCGTGACAGGTGAGCTAAAAAGAAATAAAAATAATAACCTATCATCGTTCTATTTCAAAATGAACATCCTTAACCCTTAATCTACCGGGAAAACTGTATCTTAAAATGTTGTCTGTTTTTGACATCTGCTGAATCTTCTTTCAAACTTGTCAAGCATATTTTGCATACAGGCAAACAGTGTGGACCCTGATCAGACTGCTCTTAGAGGAGCAGTCTGATCTGAGTCCACACTGTTTGCAACAATCTCTTAAGTAACCAGCAGACGACAAAGCAGACGACAATTGTTATGACATGCATCTTAAGGGTTAACACACTTGATCATTTCTCAGCTGTCCACGTTGCGATGTATTGTTGGTCCATAAGCCTACATGCGGCTCCAACGAGCGACCTGCTGGCGGCAGTTGGGACAGACATGTACAACATCCTTGCAGCCGTCCACGCAGAAGGGTATCAGGCAACAACCCAGGTCACAGCTGAAATAAGAAAACAAAATATTTCCAGGGCACAAAGTACTGGCATACTGAGTTGTGGTTCTTGCACATGAATTTCTTTTTAACCTTGTGTACAATTGTTGCAAGTACCAGTAATATATCTCAAAGGGTAATGGAGTTATGGCTATCACAACGTTTAATTGTCAGGGGAGATAACTCATAAACCAGGGCACCCAGACTTGTAATTCTTGCGCATGGCACACCTGCGTAATCTCATGTACATCTGTACCAAGTACCATCAATATGTCTCAAAGGTTGTTGGAGATATAGTGATCACAAGGTGGTCATACTGTTATATTGGAAGGGGAATTAACTCAAATACCAACGCACCAAGAGTTGTGGATCTTTGGCATGACACGCCGTCTCAACCTTGTATGCAATTGTGCCAAGTACTATAAATATATCTCAAAGGGTATTGGAGTTATGGCCACCACAAAATATATAGTCAGGGGAGATAACTAAAAAACTATGGCACCCAGAGTCGTGGTCCTTGCACATGAGATGACTGCTTAACCTCATGTACAACTGTACCAAGTACCATCAATATGGTCATCGCAAGGTAGCGATTCTATTTTACTGGAAGGTATGATAACTAAAAACATGGAACCAAGAGTTGTGATTCTTGCGCATGACACGCCATCTCAGCCTTCTGAACAATTGTTCCAGATACCATCAATATATCTCAAGGGGTATTAGGGATATGACCATCACAAAGTTGTCACTTTTTTATTGGAAGGGAAAATAACTCAAAACCATGGCACCCAGAGTTGTAGTTCTTGTGCATGACACACCCTCTCAGCCTTGTGAACAAATGTGCCAGGTACCATCAATATGTTTCAAAGGGTATTGGAGGTATGGCCACCACAAAGTAGTCACTCTATTTTATTGGAAGGGGAGGTAACTAAAAACCAGGCACCAAGAGTTGTGGTTTTGTGCATGACACGCCCTCTCAGCCTTGTGAACAATTGTGCCAGGCGCCATTAATATGTCTGAAAGGGTATTGGAGTTATGGTCAGCATAAGGTTGTCATTCAATTTTACTGGAAGGGGAGATAACTAAAAACTATGGCACCCAGAGTTGTGGCTCTTGCGCATGATACGCCGTCTCAGCCTTGTGAACAATTGGGCCAAGTACCATCAATGTATCTCAAAGGATATTCGAGTTATGACCATCACAAACAAGGTTTCATCTACGGACGGCCGGCCGGACGGACTCCAGGCTGATCGCTATATCCCCCGAACCTATTCGGTCGGGGGATAATAAAGGGAGATGATTCCGCCAAAATTAACAATACAGACATGGCCGTTGGTCAGAATGTAGTCCTTGTGATGGTGAGTATGTGTATGAAGTTTCATGAGACTAGGTCAAATACGTATTAAGTTACAGCCAATGTTAAATTTTTTTTTTCGGAACGACGACGACTACGCAGATGCCGGAGACGAGCTAAATATATTAAGATGAATGGTTGCAGCTGACACATTTTTCATCACTTTTACAGGGACTTCCTCTATACTTTCCTAAAAACTTAGCTGTTACCAAAATAACAACATTGCGAATACTGCCTGTTACCCGCCGGTGCAGGAAGAAAACCAACAGTAGACTCCGATGGCCCGACCAGAGTCAAAGCATCAGGCACCAACCAACATTGTCTAAAATTTAATTCTCTCTTATTCTCAGTAAGTCTTTATGCTGGAACCTTCATAGAATCTGAGGCCTGACCCACCGGCGTGCAATTAAAGAGGGAAGCAAATTTGTCAACCGTGATTGGGTTAATTGAGGGTGGTAAATCGACGTTCTTCAGTACTGTAGGTTCGTACCTGGCTTGGGCCACATGTGAGAAGCCAAGTTCTGCAATGGAAGGTCAAGTGGTGTTTCTCTGGGTACTCCGGTTTTCGCCCAACTCAGATTAACGATCGTCTTGAAGTAAGTGAAATAATCATGAAAGAGCCGTAAACCAAAACCAAACAAGGTGAAGGTCACCAGGTCAAAATTATGGTGCCGTTGGAAAGGTCTTGTGACATAGAATGCACATGTGAAATATCACTATCA
Source organism: Lucinisca nassula (assembly GCA_963580285.1). NCBI lineage: Eukaryota > Metazoa > Mollusca > Bivalvia > Lucinida > Lucinidae > Lucinisca > Lucinisca nassula. Next base: position 104,528,676 of record OY757011.1, read on the forward strand.
CCTTTACTTCCGTCGCAATTTAGACAAATAATTTGTTCATTCCGCATGAAGGCCTCCTAACTCATTAGTGCAACATCTCCGAGAACACAAAAATCACACCATCAAAAGAGAAGAAACAACGGTGAGAACTCGACAGCAAGAAACCACTGAAATGCTGGATTAAAAGAAAACCAATAGTAGACTCCGATGGGTCCGACCAGAGTCAAAGCATCAGGCACCCTATCACTCACCAATCGAAAGTTATGGTCAATATTAACGTTTTAAACGGTAGGTCAAATGTCAAGGTCAAGGTCACGAGGTTAAGAATTATGGTACCACTGGAAAGGTCTTGTGTCAAGGAATGCACATGCGAAATATGAAAGCCATATTACTTACCAGTCGAAAGTTATGGCCAATGTTAAAACTTTTGAAAAGAGGGACAAACGTCAACGTCAAGGTCACGAGGTCAAAAATTATAGTACCAGTGGAAAGATCTTGTGACAAGGAATGCACAGGTGAACAATGAAAGCCCTATCTGTACCATTCAAAAGTTAAGCTCAACAAACAGACATACGGACTAAGAGACAAACAGAGAAGCTGACGGTCAAACAGACAGACCAAAAACTATATGCCCCGAATTTTTGATTGCGTGGGCATAAAAATAAATAAGCAAAAAAAAAAACAACAACATTACTTTCAGTACTTTGAAATATGATTTAAGTATTGAATCTGTTTTAAAAATATCAAGATGAATTGGGTCCCGTCAAGCGATTTTGGTACTTATCGCCTATGCAAGCAGCGAAGGTTCAGGCAAAGTAGAAGTAAAACAAAGATCAGGAGGCCTGCGCATCCGTGCAGTCTCGCCAGAACCTTCGCTGCTCGCTCATACAAGCAGTGAATCAAGAGGAACCTTCGGACAGAAACCCATATCCCTGGCCCCTCTGAATGGCTGGGCATGCGCAGTTAAAATATGTCATGACGGAAAGCTCGAAGACACAAATTCGCTTGGCGGGGCTCAATTATATATAGACCAGAACGTTTGATTGTCTAGCACTCAAATGGCTAGTTAAGCAAGAAATCTAATTTAATGACAAAAAATTAAATACAGTCGAACTTCAATGGCTCGAACACCTTTGGGACCACGAAAATCTGTTCGAGACAGGGGTAGTTAGGGCCAATGAGGTTACTGTCAGGAGGCATAACGAGATACTTTCAGGCATCTTTTCGGTGTTCTATAATGAAATGTCTGCTGTGTGTACTCATTAGAATCGCCTCATCGAGGCGATTCTAATGAGTACACACAGCATACATTTGCAAGATAAAGGACTAAAATCTCTTTAATTATCCCCACTATTTCTTATGTAGAGGATTTCCCTAGGGGCTCAAAAATGGGTTCGACACATCCATGGTAAACGAGCCATCGGTGTTCGAGCCATCGAAGTTCTACTGTAATACATATAGTGTTCACCAAAAGTAGGGTATATTTTACTTTCAGGCTGAATATTGGAAAATAAACGCCAAGATTAAAATTTATTCAAAAGACTGTCAAATATCCATAAATTGAACCACACATTTATTCCATTGATCACGTCATTATGTAGCGACACGGCGACCACACTTCTAAGCGTCAACGTCATTTTTCACAAGCCCTTAATAACGTGTTGGACCGCCTCGATTGTCACAGCAGGCAAATGCATCGTCGTCGCATACTTCCAATTAGTTTACGAATCGTGAACTGAGGGATCCTTACCACTCTTCTTGAAGTGCTGCACCAACCTCACCCAGGGTCCTTGGAGGCGAATCGCGGCTTCGGACTCGTTTCCCGAGGATGTCCCATACGTATTCGATGGGAGATAATCTGGACTCATCGCAGGTCATGGTATTGTCCGAATATTTTGTCGTTGAAGGTACTAATTGACGACGCGTGCGCGATGAGCCCTAACGTTATCGTCCTCAAAGATGAATCCAGGACCGTTGCATCGAGCAAACGGTATCACGCGAGCAGCCAAGACTTCATCACGACAGTACAGTCCTGTAACTCTGCCTTGGCACTAATGTAAGTCTATTTTTCCAGTTATGGTGATCCCACCACATACCATAATAGACCCTGCTGCATATCGGCCATAAGCAACTCTAGCCGGGTCTGTATAACGTCCACCAGTACGACGTCAGACTCTTCTACGACCATCACGAAAGGCCAAGTTTAACCGGGATGTGTCACTGAACGGGATGTGTCACTGAACATAACGCGAGACCACTGATTAGTATTCCTGTGTTCACCACGCAAAAATGCTCTACGGTGCCTAGCTTTCAACGGCAGTACAACTTGCGGACGCCGTGTCGTAAGCTCACTCTCGGATCGTCTGTCTAGAGACATTAACCGCTCTTACTCTGTGGAGAAATTGCTGAAGATCTGTTGACATTAGTTTCCGTTGCGTAACGCTTTATTGACAACCAGGCAGTCATCGTGTCCGTTAGTACTCTTCTGGCGTCCACTTCTCTGCAAATCCGCTACTGCTCCTGTCCTACGATAGCGTGCCCATAGTCGGCTGATAACTCACTGTGACATATTCATAACATTTGTCGTCTGCATCTGCGTACTTCCGGTCTGGAACATGCCAACGGCTCTCCAACGTTGAGACTCCGTTAGCCGAATCATGGTTCTAATAACGAATTTGTTGATAAAATTGTTTCATACAACATCTCAACAGTCGATACAGAAAGTTTTATCGAAATCTCGCATCAAGAAACCGGTGTTTCACTAATGTTAAAACTCACGTGCTACCCCGTGTACAATTTATGCCCCCGTGCTACGCCACTCGAGCATAACTATCATAATGCTCAACGATAGAATATACACATATGAGAGTCAATTGAAATAGTATACCCGATATCTGACTTTTCCAAATGTTTAGGCTGATGGGCTCGAAGGAACCCGAATATCCACTATTTTTTGTGAACACTATATTTTGGACGCACCATCTAGCATATACAAAATCAAAGCAGAACATATTAAATAAATGGTATATTTTCTACTGCCCCCCCCCCCCCCCACCCCTAATCAATCAATCACAACATGTCTTTGCAATAAAATCCACAAAGGCCAGTTATATATGAATAATCGCGTCACGCGAAAAACTACATGAGAGGGTCAGTCAGCAAAGACTCAGGTCACCCTGCGCATCCGCACAGTTTAACTTCGCTGCCCGCATAGAGCTTCCATCGACTCTAATCTATCCCAAGGGCAAAAAGAAAAGACTTATCATCTACAGTCAAAGAGAATGCAGCATCTGATCAGGGCCTCCACTGTTTGCAATAAGTTCGTCCATTTGAAGAAAACACAACCGGACACCCCTAAATTTTGAAATGGACTCCTGCTATATATAAGGAGGAAGATTCCATTTGGTATAAAAAGGGTTAAAGGCCTCTGAAGATAAGATTTCTTGCACCACAGCTCATATAATACTTGTATTTGAAAGGCCATCAGAAGACGAGTAGCACACTAGCGAATGAATTCAGTTCCAGTCACTATAACAGATGAATTCCATTTCTGTCACTCTTAGCGAATGAATTCTATGTCTGTCACTCTGTCAAAGGACTTCAAAGTCAGGTGTATTGTCATGTAAGTTTTCTTTGAGTCGATGCTTGACAAAATCTACATGAAGATATGTGCGACAGCGAAGTCAGACCAGTGCAACCGCTCAGTCTCATCAGAATCATTGCTGGTCAGGAAGGATTTTTCTATAGACGCCGGTCCATCCAAAGCCTGGACAAAAAGAAAATACTGGGCAACTAGTCAGAACAGGTGGATGCAGTTGCTGTTCTACATCTTATTGACCAATTTTAGACTGAATGGAATCTTCCCCACTATGTATATCAGGAGTCTCAGGCGAATTGAGGGATGTCAGATTATTAGTTGCAGATATCCAATAAGATAATGGTTGGGCATTTTGCAAACTAGGGAGGCCCTGATCAGTCGCCGTGTCTGATCTGAGCCTGCCTTGATTGCCAAGGTATCCGTTTAGGGGGTTCATGTCTGAAATGTGTTAATCGCTCGGGTTTTCTTGTTAATTTTGTCACGCCCTAACTCTTTTCTGATCATCTAATCTCCAGACGACGGTCGTTACATCCTGCTCCATCTAGCAATTTGCTGGCGGCAGTTGGGACAGACGTGAACGGCGTCCTTGCAACCATCCACACAGAACGGTATCAGACAGCATCCGAAACCGCACCTGAATCCAGAAGACGTGAACCGGTCTTGAACTGACGTCACAGAATCTAGTTATAAGGTTACTAGCATTCGACATGCAACTGCAGCAACGAAACGTGAAGACAACTGGAACTGACGTTAGGGATTTCACAGAAACATCTGCATAAACATGCATCTGAAATCAGTAAACCGTAAAACATCTGGAGCTGATTTATTTTGTTTCACAGAAGCATGTTATTGATGTTATTTGGCACGCCACATGCACGCCTCTCCATGCACGAAGTAACATACATGTACATACGCTTTACCAAGAAAAGTACATGTAACTACGTCTGCCAAGTTTGGATGATACACTGGTAGGCAATATTCAGCCACAGCCACAGTAGTATTTCAGTCGAATATGTTGTTCCTATCGGCTACTCATAAAGAAACTAAGAAGCTGTAGGCGAAATTATAGTTGCCACTGATCACTGTTCGTGCAAGTCGCGAATGCGCTGGCTATTCTGAGTGGTCGCTGGGCGCAAAAGCCCGAAGAAATATACTACCTTGCCTTGGACCATATGTCAGCTTATGCTTCGTATTTACGTTGATTATGACACAATTTAACTGCCTTCGTGAGCTTTTTTTTTCTTTTTTTTCCAAAACATTCGATGGTCTATCCATATCACATTCTCCACGAAATGACTCGAACTGCTAAATTTCCCGACTGTCCAGGCTATAAAAACAGACTGACTCAGTACCTTGTTGATGCCATCAAACATTCTTTACGGTAGAAACACCCGCAAGACACATATATCTTTTTGCCGCAATACTGCGTGTTATGCTTGATTTCACTAATGGGTCGCCCCTGCTGTGGCAGACATCATAGTGTAGATTATATTTTCTTGTCCTTTGGGATCATTGATTCCATTGTGGAATTTTGAAAATATCTGAGGGTCACTGATGAGGCCTAATTGGCCGAAACTAGCTAGTCTGGCCCAGAAAACATATACACTCCATATTTTTCAGTTCTGTGGTGTATTCCGTGCTTCCAAAGGATAACCCTTTTATAGAACATATTCTTAACAAAAAAAATCACTAATTAAGGAAATAGTAACTGCTGCGTGCTCCTTTACAACCGAGTTCAACACAGACGCAACTGAATTCCTTTCGTGATTTTAATGTAGATCACAGTTCTCGAGAATTGTATTTGGCGTTTTCTTTGCCGAACTTTGGTTCTGGAGATGTCGTTTGAATAATTTCTCAGGCACAGGAGTGCTTTTTTTGCTCGAGGTAGCTTGATGTAAAACATTATATTCTAGCCCTATCAGTTGTCTGCACAGGCTAGCCGGAGCCGTTGCTGGTCGTTTAGATCGTAAGTACCATTTTCTCATGAGCTGGCTTAGTCGTTGTTGATATAAATGGCGTATACACAAGCAAACGGGGACCAGATAAACTGTGAGCAATCCTTCCTGATGCAAAAGAATCATTAAGCTGAATTCCTTTGTTACTCTAATGTACTTCATTTTTTTTGAGAATTTTCTTTGTGGTTACTACATAAACACAGTTCAAACGGCTGTTAATATGTAAGAATGTGGTATACACAAGCGCACAATGTGATATGTCCAAATGAACAATGTGATATGTACAAACGCAATATGTGATATGTACAAACCTATATGTGATATGCAGTCTCGTCTGAGCCCTTTTTAAATGCAGATATATAGTTAATATTGTGAGGTAGCTACATGTTTCTAGCCCATTTAGTTGGCTGTGCAGGCTCGCCACAGCCGTTGCTGCTCGTCAATGTAATAAGAACAAGTACGATTTTCTCAAGCTGGTTTATTTGAAGCTGATGTGATGTAGACACAAGCAAAGCAGAAAAGATGCACAAAGTATGAGCAATCATTGTAATGAAATATTATATATAAATATCCATGTTATGACTGACACTAACTCATCATCGGCGTCAAAAATATGCATTATTGGCAAATTTGATGCCCCATTGTTATTATAGCAATAAATTATGCATATACACTTTAGACATGGATGTAAAAATGCATAGATTATACAGAAAAATGGTCATTTTCTAATATAATGTGTTTTAATTGGATATGACACGGCCATTTCTAATATAATGTGTTTTAATTGGATATGACACGCTTTACCGTATTACTAATATTGTTCTGCTCTGGAGCCCAACAACAGTGTTATAAAGAACGAGGTTGTGGTGTATGTTTATTTTGTTTGTTTGTTTGATTTGAGGGTTGACGTCCCAGGTCATTTTGGAGACGTTGCTTCCAATTTTGTGGGACTTCTACCCGACATTGATATGAAATGACATCTCAATCCCTGTCACCCAATGAAACCAATAGGGTTTATAGGCACTGACGGGCTGACTCACCACTTTGCCAGGACAGGCGTAAAACCTCTAAGCGGTTTACCAGTACTCGTGTGCGGATGGTTTCAAATCTGCGTGGAAGCATCATGCAGCTCAACCAATTTCTTCAAGCGCCGATGGGTGGGGGGCACTGTGGTGTATGTTTAATATAATTAAAGAACATGATCATGAAACAAGAGGGCCATGATGGCCCTAGATCGATCACCTGATCCATAGGGTAACAAGTGGGCCGCGGAGGGCCATTATTGACCCCATGGCTATAATTTGCATAATCTTGGTCGTTGTCTAAAAGGTACCAAATATCAAAGAACGGAACCTTTTGGTTTCAGACAAGAAGATTTTTAAAGGTTTTCTTTATATAAGTCTATATAAAACTTGCGGGTCCCTGGGCGCGGCCATTTTGGCCCCTGGGCTATAATTTGAACATTCTTGGTAGAAATACACAAGACAAAACTTCATACCAAATATCAAAGACCTTGGCCTTCTGATTTCAGACAAGAAGATTTTCAAAGGTTTTCCCAATATAAGTCAATGTAAAACAAGTAGGCTCGGGGTTGGGCCCATTTTGGGCCCCAGGGCTTTAATATGAACAATTTTGGTAGAGGTCCACTACATGAAACTTTATACCAAATATCAAAGACCTTGGCCTTCTGGTTTCAGACGAGAAGATTTTCAAAGGTTTTCCCTACATAAAATATATTCTAGAAAGAGTTATCCTTTGGAAGCAAGGAAAACACCACAGAACTGGAAAATATGGAGTTTTCATATTTTTTGGGCCAGACTATCTAGTTTCGGCCAATTAGGCCTCATCATTGACCCTCAATTTTTTTTTCAAAATTCCACAATGGAATCAATGATCCAAAAGGACAAGAAAATATAAATTACACTATGATGTAGGGCATGGAGACTTTTTTCGGCCGCCACACATTCCCAGACACCAGCTGTAGTGACGTTAAATATGTTCTAGAAAGAGTTAACCTTTGGAAGCAAGGATTACACCACAGAACTGGAACATATGGAGTGTTCATGTTTTCTGGGCCATACTAGCTAGTTTCGGCCAATTAAGCCCCATTAGTGACCCTCAATTTTTTTTTTCAAAATTCCACAATGGAATCAATGATCCCAAAGGACAAGAAATTATAAACTACACTATGATGTATAAGTCTATGTAAAATCAGTGGGCACCGGGGTGGGCCCATTTTTGGGCTCAGGGCTATAATTGGCACAATCTTGGTAGTGGTCTACTAGACAAAGCTTCATACCAAATATCAAAGACCTCAGCCTTCTGGCTTCAGACAAGGAGATTTTTAAAGGTATTCTTTATATAAGTCTGTAAAACCAGTCAGCCCCGGGGCGGAGCATTTTTTGGGCCCAGAGCTATAATTTGATCAATCTTGGTCAAGGTCCACTAGACAATATGTTCTATAAAAGGATTATCCTTTGGAAGCAAGGCTCAGTTCTTTGATATTTGGTATGAAACACAAAGGTGTTGATCAGACTGTACGGATACACTGGTAAATAAACACCACAGTTGTTCGCTCATATAGACTATTAATATTTCATTATGCAGGTTGTATAAACATATCAGACCATTCATTCTTCATTTTGACACTTTGTATATTGAAGTTCTTTTGTCTTTCATATGATGACTATTAATTTCATTTGTTTGTTGAAAGCAGGCACTGACAAATTAGATGTATCAAATCTTGTTTTCAAGACTAAAACAGCGATAAATATTAAAATCATTTTAAATATACTGTCTGCTAATACTTAATTTCAGCAATTCCATTGAAGTTGAAATAACAATCATGTGCCCAAACAAAAAGAACCACAAACAAAACACCTCAATGACTTCAAAGAGAAGGTTCGCATACTACAGTAACCAGACAATTAACATCTTCCTTCCACCTAGATGCTAGATGCGTGTCTGGTCTTTTTCAAATGTTATGGTGATAGAGGATCTTACACGAGTGTTCATGTATTATCAAATTTATTAAACGAGTTGAGGAAAAGGGATTAAATGCGAGGCTTTGCCTAGCATTTTATCCCTTTACCTCATCGAGATTAATAAATTCAATAATAAACGAGCACGAATTCAAGATTGTAGTTATCATAGGACATTTAATACGCATTTTATTCAAGACTGTTTTACAAAAATGTCAATATTTCTCCATTAGTAAACGCGACGTCGTAAAGGACGTCGTACATGTAACGTTTCGGGACGTATCTTACTAATTTGCAAATTTAATCCACTAGTGGATTATCGAATTTAATACCTGGCGTTATTACACTCTCAGACGCGACGTCATATGATAAAACAAGAGGCCCATGGGCCACTATGCTCACCAGAGCTCAGGTGGGCACTGCCCAATGACAGCCATGTATTTTAACATGATACCATTTTAATATACCAATTATAAAGTCTCCCAAATGAACCCTATATCCAAATGAGCATCCATATGGACTCAGTATCTTAAACATTAGGCTTTTATTAAGTAGAGGGTGTAGGGCATGGACCCAATGGAGCCCTGGTTGGTATCACTAAATGTGTCTTATTATAAGGAATAAGAATATATATGGTGTAGCAGTGGGGATCTGTATACCGGAGTTATAAGGCCTCTTAAGCGGTGGAGGGGCTGGGGCATGTCCTGTTGATCCCAGGAAAGCCCAAGATTGTTGTCCCTATAAGGACCAAGAATATATATATATGGTTTATGGGTGGGAATATGAATGGTTTCTGATATATGAGGCCCTTCTATGACGTGGAGAGGAGAGGAATAGCCCCTGCGACCCCCAAGTGGGTGTGCTATTGATAAGGAACAAGAACATATATGATTATGGGGTGGGGATTTGAATGGTTTTTACTGAAATATATGGCCTTTTAAAGTGGAGGGGCAGGGCGCATTGCCCTAGCACAAAGTGACCCCCAGATTGGTGTGACTGAATTAGTCCTAACATAAGGAACAAGAATATTATAGTTTATAGGTGGGGATCTGAATGATTTCTGAGATATACGGCTTTTAATGAAGTAAAGCAGTTGGGCATAACCCAGGCAGTCCGGATGACTCCCAAGCTAGTTTTATTTGAATGCTCTGAACATTTTCTGAGATATATAGCCTTTTGTGAAGTGGTGGGGTGGGGCAAGGCCCTGGCTTGACCCGGAAGACCTCCAGGTTGACGTCAATGAATGTGTCTTATCATAAGGAACAACAATATATATGGTTACAGGTGGGGATCTGTATGGTTTCCAAGATATTGGGTCTTTAATGAAATGAAGGGATGGAGCACGACTGCGGCACATCCTGGGGGACCCCCAGGTGAGTGTCAATGAATACGTCATATCATAAGAAAGAATAATATATAAGGTTTTGGGGCGGGGATCTGAATGGTTTCTGAGATGGATTTGTGAAGTGGATGAAGCGTACCATCCTCTCCAATTGCCTAAAAGTATGTATGGTAGGAAACTGAATAAAGGGATAAATACTTCGGAATGAAGTCAATGAGATGTTTCCTTCAGAGGCTAAACCACTCCCATAGATAGTAAATGAACTTGCCGCGATGTTACCGACCTTTTACATGCTTATATCAACTGAGCATTAATGTCTTTTCAAACTCAAATCGACAGATTATATTTGCCCTGCTCATAAGGAGCGCGGAAAAAGTCAAAGGAAAAGAAGTCACTGAAATAAAGTAACGAAAAAAAAATTCACACGAAAAAAAAGTCACAAATATATTAGTATAGAAATATTCCACTGAAAGCATGTTGCTAATAAATTAAAATAATGACAACACCTATTCTTCCGACTTTTAACTATATAAAGTGGGCTTTAAAAGGATGTTCATTCCACAGATCACTGCCTCCACGTCTAATTTGTTGTGTTAATGTGATACATACATGTATATAGAGTGTCGCGTTTCTGGGACAGCGGATGTTAAATAGTAAGAAAAAAAATCAGGTCAACAAGCCCAAGCAATGAATATCCCTTTTAACCCCAATTTAAATAGAGAAAAGCGGGGTTTACTGGGGTATAATAATCGTACCCTGTTGATATTTTTTTCTTATTTTTGTTCAAAAACATAGATTGTGGATACTTATTAGAACCACCTCATCAAGGCGGTTCCTACTAGCACCAACAATCTGTATTTTGACTAAAAATATTGAACACGGTTAAAACAAATTCTGTGACTTTTCTTCCGTTACTTTTTTTCCAACCCAAAACTGTGACTTTCTTTCAGTGACTTTTTTCCTGTGACTTTTTCCTCCATTCGCTCATAAATGTTAGAATGCGAATATGGTGGGCATTTTAATTTTTAAGTACAAGTTTCTTGATGGTTTTCTGAACAGGGCGAATTTCACGCTCAACAGAAATACGTACCCAATGACGCAGAGAACAACACAGATAATCCATGCAAAAGTCCCCGTCTCGTATGATGTCCCAGTGACAACCTCAGCCTGACAGTGAGGGCACCTGGTGTGGACTGGTGATTCACGGAAAGTCTGAACTACGGCAACTGTTGGCTGCGCCACCACTACAGTGGTCTGTGGTCCCTGGCCAGGGGGTCCAGGCTGAGGATAGTATCCGCCCGGTGGTGGGGCACCTACAAATGATATATGAACGGTTGAATGCACTTATAAATCAGAACGGTAACTTACACGAATGTCAATGTTGTCATGAAACTTGATGAAATTTAATAAACAATGGGTTCATCTAAGGTTATCTTGACTATTTATATCATATCAATAATTCTGTGATAAATGGGCCAAATTCAAGAACATCATGGAATTTGAGCAAGGAATTGACAATTCACACAATTTATTCTTTCTGAAACAAACTACTTCATACAGCAATTACTGGCTTATGAGGCAGTCTCAATCGATAACTACAGCTGTTTTCAGACCGCCACCATAAGTATGTTCAAAACAATAATAATGGACCTAGAATATGAGGACACGGTAACCAAAGAAAAATCAAGTTTTTGTTATTAACCAGAATTTTTTAATCAATTCAAGATATAGGTGGGGACAAATAAAAACACGGACCCTTGTGACCTTAAAAGGTTGGTAAAGGTCATCAAAATACAATCAAGTATTTTATATTTTAAACTAATATATTATACAAAATCATATTAAACCAATATATTACACGAAATCTGATCGGAATTTACTAATTGCTTTTGAAAATGTAGTGGAGACAGGGAAAATTTGACAATCTTTGAACTAGAGTGACCTTGAAAAATAAGTCATGGTCATCAGAATCATGGCTTCGGGTGGTTGAAATGACATAGTGTACCAAGCCTGACCACAATTCACAATTTCGTTCAGGGGACTGGGTGCATGCAGATAAGCCATTTTCGTCTCAACTTTGGCATTTTTGGGAGACTGTGACATGTGGTCTAAGTCATCATACTCTATCCAAAGTAGAAGTAAAACAAAGATCAGGAATTGATACAATTAACTTACTCCACCCATAAAAGACACCAAAGGGAAAGAAATACAAACATTAAGCGACCAGACCATAATGGAAACCTAAACAAAGGAAGGCCATAAGGACAGTTACTTTCCCACAAAATGGCCATATGGCCATCCAAAACCAAAAGACACAAGTGACACACACAGTAAGTAACAAACAACAACATAAATAAATCGCCACAGAAGAGCCGCCTTGGAACGGTCAGTGGAAGATTTCCACTGGGGGGCTTAAATCGATTTTACGTGGCCACAATCCTCGCCCTTACTTCCGTCGCGATTAAGACAAATAATTTGTTCAGTCCGCATGAAGGCCTCGTAACTCATCAGTGCAACATCTCCGTGAACACAAAAATCAAAGAACCAAGTCTATGTCGCAATGATCTCACATTGGGATTACCGTTTGATGTTTGAGACAAACGGCAGCGCTGGTTCCCTCAGTTCTGTAGAAAGTGATGTCCTACGAAAGTGAATTTTAGAAGGATTTAATACCACTCTAAAGGCTAGGTGATGTTTCTTTTTTGTCATTTTTGGGTTTGGTTTTACGGTCCTTTCAAAATTAGTTCACTCATATCGAGCCGATCGTTAATCAGAGGTTGGCGAAACCATAAGACGAAGCGTTTACAGCGATAGTCTCATTTTGATAGATCATTAACCACTTACAAGATTTCAGTTCAGTTCATCTCTCTCTCTCTCTCTCTCTCTCTCTCTCTCTCTCTCTCTCTCTCTCTCTCTCTTTCAACAATTCAACTAGATTTGTTGCATTGTATTGTATTTAGAATTTCAGAAGCGGTATATAATGCCCATTTATTGCAGAGATGATTAGTATAAGCAACATTGCTTGTATTCAAATCCTGTTGATCTTTCTAATATGTTACATTCTTGTTATATACTGTATCTGTTATTGAAAAGAAGTATATAAAATATTGTTTAACCTAAACCAGAGTACCCGGAGAAAAACCATCTGACCCCCCGTTGCAGAACTTGGCGTCTCACATGTGACCCGAGCCTGGCTCTAACTACAGCGGTGAGAGACCTAATGATTAAGAATCAGTGCTCTTATCCACTAGGCCGTGGAGGCCCGTTTGGTGTTAAGTATGATACGCAGCATTGTACATGCACTGTATCAGAGAAAGACCTGATATTATAACAGTACTTATACAACCTTTGGGACTTTCCAAAAATGGTCTTTACGACCATTTTTACCTTCTTGCAATTAGCCATTTTCGCTTGACTTAGCAGCGGAATTTTACTGCAGTTGTAGTAGACGTACTCAGTACATGTACAAAGTTGATATATTCTACGTATACAAACAAAGATAATGCGTCTTTTTACCTAAAATGACATGTGACTGTCTTGAAAAAAAAAATATGAATAAATTTTAGAAAAGCAAAACGTAGCCCATCTATTTCTTCAAGGCCCGGTGTGCGGGGGCGGTTATACATGGCTTCTATATTTGAGAATGTATGGATACTTGGTAACCATATTTTAGATTTTTGGTTGGCAAATAAGATGAAATTCGCTAGACTGCTGAGTAACAAAAGAAGAGTTTACAAATTTTGCAGAATCGCAAAATAAGGTTTGAAACAGTTTCATCTAAGTGCATGGTAATTTGTACATTCAAAAAGAGAATGGTACTTGTCTTCTGTTTTGATAATATCACGATACTTATAAATTCGTTCTTATCTTGGTATAGGAGCCGTTTTCGTATCTGTCAGTGTGATTGAATATTATGAAGTGCGTGTGTACTAAGTGCATTTTTAGATTAAGATAATTTTCTACGCAGTCGACGCGTGCAGTCTGCAAATTTATCTGATAAATACAACAGAAGAACCTACTATAATTAGTTTCACTACAAACTGCTAGCTAGTTTAATACGAAGTGTTAGAACAAGTTATTTATTATCAAAATAAAACAACAGATAAACCACTGCAAACTGTGATACAAAGAGGTAGACTTGGAATCATAGATATTAATATATAAAGGCGAGACGACTATGAAAGAAGAGCACTACTGTGTCTGCGTTGAGGGTTATCGGTCATTTTGCCTTGTCTCCCAGAGACAGAGATGAGATAGTTGAAATGACTAAAGAAAGGGATATGGGAGAAAGAAAACGTGAACGAAGTAGAAATCAACCTGTGCAAGTTAACACCTATAGTAAGTCGTGATCTGTACGACCAGCGAAGACTCAGAGCAGCATGCGTATCCGCGCTATCTGAGCACAGTCGTTGTTGATCGCATGAGCCTCCTTCAGTCTCCAGAAAAAAAGCAACAAGAAAAACATCGGAAAAGACTGGCTTGATAACGAGGCCGGTCGCATAGGTCTTCTTGATTTTTATTTCAAGCGCCGGCTAAAATAACAAGGGGCCCATGGGCCACTACGCTCGCCAGAGGTCATGTGGTTTATACCATACACATGCATGGCGCCCAACTTGGTCATGTGACTACAATTCCATAAATAACTTTTCATTGCCTCATCCCAGACATCTCATCCTTCATGCAATTTGGTTTCAATCAGCACAGCAGTTTTAGTGGAGAAGAAGATAAAAATACTGAAACTAAGTCATCCAGGACAAAGGTCAGAAAATGACCTTGGCCTTTGAATTTGATAAACTTCTATCTAGCTGATTTCAAATACCAATTCTTATGTCACAGGCTACAACAGAATCAGAAAAATCCACTGTTTTGCCTTTTTCCATACAAATGTCTAAGTGACAAAATTTGACCTCGACATAAAACGGGCCAAGGTAAACCAAAAGTCATTATTTGAATAAACTTGGTAGGACCCCAGTCTCTTATATTATATACAAACTCAAAAGGTCATTGGGTTGCAGAGGAGAATATTTTAATGGTTTTTACCCCATATGGGTATGGTGGCCATATTGGTCATGTGACCCAGTCCTAACGAACAAACTTTCATCCCCCCCTTCCCATTGAGGCTCCATAATTATGTAATTTGATTTAATCAACACAGGAGTTTAACTGGAGAAGAAGATAAAAATACTGTATACGAGCCATCCAAGACAAGGTCAGTAATGACCTTGACCTTTGGTATTGATAAACTTCCATTCAGCTGACTGCAATTAATATTTCTGATGCGACAGGCTATCATGCAATCAGTAAAATCCATTGTTTTGCCTTTTTTTCCATACAACTGTCTAAGTGATCAAATTTGACCTTGACGCAAAACATTTCAAGGTCAACCAAAGGTCATCATTTACACAAATTTGGTGGGGCCCCGAGTCCACGATGCTACACACCAAATTACAAGGTCATCAGCCATTTGATTCCTGGGAAGAAAATTATAAAGGTTTTTACTATATATTGGCACGGCAGCAATTAATGGTCATGTTACCCAGTCCTTGCAAACAAACTTTCGTTCCCCCTTCCAACAGAGGTTCCACGTGTAATTTGGTTTCAATCAACCCAGCAGTTCAAGTGGAGAAGATAAAAATACTGAATCTGAGCAATCCAGGACAAAGGTCAGTTAATGACCTTGAATTTTGGAATTGATACTCTTCCATTCAGCTGATTGCAAATATCATTTCTGATGGCACAGGCTACCATGCAATCAGATATTCCACTGTTTTGTCTTTGTTCCATATGAATGTTTAAGTGACCAAATTTGACCTTGACGAAAAAGGTCAAGGTCAACCAAAAGTCATCATTTGAACAAAATTAGAAGGGCCTGAGTCCCCATGCTGCATACCAAGTTTCAAGGTCATTGGCCATTAGGATCCTGATAAGAAGATTTTCAAAGATTTTTACCATATGTGGGCATGGAGGCCAAATTGGTCATGTGACCCAGTCCTTACGAACCTTCGTCCCCCTTTTCCATAGATGCTCCAGATGTAATTTAGTTTCAATCAACTCAGCAGTTTAAATGGAGAAGAAGATAAAAATACTGAATCTGAGGAACCCAGGACAAAGGTCAGTGAATGACCTTGACCTTTGGAATTGATAAACTTCCGTTCAGCCGATTGCAAGTATCATTTCTGATGCCACAGGCTACCACATGCAATCAGAAAATCCACTGTTTTGACTTTTTTTCCAAGCAGATGTCTAAGTGACCAAATTTGACCTTGACGAAAAATAGGTCAAGGTCAACCAAAGAGTATCATTTGAATAAACTTTGAAGGGCCCGAGTTCCCGATACTTCATACCAAGTTTCAAGGTCATCAGCCATTTGGTTCCTGAGAAGAAGCTTTTAAAGGTTTTTACCATATATGGGAACGGCGGCCATACTAGTCATGTGACCCAGTCCTAACAAAAACAATTTCGTTCCCCCTTCCCATAGAGGCTCCACATGTAATTTAGTTTCAACTGGACCACCAGTATTTCAGAGATGTTGTTTGACGACGCAAACAATGATGACGACGGACGACAGATCACTGCCTATACTATAAGCTCCCCGGAGCATTCGGTTCTGTTGAGCTAAAATCATTCACCATGTACTAACTGCCACAAGGACAGCTGCTACAAGGACAGCGTAAAAGAATCACACTTGGATGCTTGACTTTAAACACAATACGATCTTAGCCTCTTCGGAGCACTGATGTTAACAAATGTCGTTTGTTTGTTTGATTTGAGGTTTAACGTCCCCGTCAACACTGTAAAGGTCATTTTGGAGACGTTGCTTCCAATTTGTGGGACTTTTACCCGACGTTGAGATGAAATGACATCTCAAGCCCTGTCGCCTAATGAAACCAATAGGGTTTATAAGCATGGACGGTCAGACACTCGCGCCGCTTTGCCTGGGAAGGCTTAGATCCTCTAAGCGGTTTACCAGTACTCGTGTGCAGGTCGGTTTCAGCCCTGCGTGGAAGCATCATGCAGCCCATCTATTTCTCCTAGCCCCGATCGGCGGGGACAATGCCGTGTGCTCTGTTGTCTGTCGGTTACTTTTAAAGTCATTGTTACAAACACTGTCGACATAGATCAGTGTTCGAACTGTTTGCCTGTATGCAAAAGTAACTGAATGCAAAGTTTGCAAGAAGATGCAGCAGATGACATAAACAGACATCAGATGCAGTTTAGTGTCAATCTAGATTATGATTAAGGAGGGCAACGGCCTGATAAACATTGGAAATTTTTATGGTCTGGATATAAGGTGAATGGATTTACGCAATTTTGTAGAGACAGGAACGATAATCACAGCACTGAAAGTACTTCGGGTCAATTTTCTCTGAATGCAGTGAGGGTAGACTGGGAAAAGACTGTTTCGTTAAACCAATAATATTTTAAGCAAACAGTATAGACCCCGATCAATGTCCCAGCATGAGTTAAGAGTATTACAGATATCCCCCTTTATACCGAACACAACGCCACTAATAACACGGTTATGAATATCTGTTATCGAGATTTTGTACAAATTTTCTTAGTCACGTGGACAATCGCTGGGTAGCTTCCAGATCAGGCCAATTGACAAAAACTGCCCTAAAATTAAAGGTTAGTTTAATGCTACAGCAATTAACACGCACACAGTTGCTAGCATTTTGCCAGACAGATGCTTATGTAGTATGCTTTACGCAATTGGTAAAAAAAGGTCTATAAACATCTTAAAATAACTACTCTCATCAGTATTCGATGTTGCGGCAGTTGTTAGTTTATGTAAACACGACTATAAGAGGAAGCAATAGATGCAAAGTGTTACTACCGTACAAATTCAACGACTCGAATTTACCATTGCTATTTAGAACTCACTCTGGGGTCCCCAGATAATGTTCCCCTAGCTCCATATGTAGGATAATTAAGTGATTGTGTTTTTTTTTTTTTCAATTTCATCTTGAAAAGGTATGGTATATGTACTCATTAGAATCGCCTCAATGAGTACAAACAGCATCCATTATATAAAAAATATACTCGAGCCAGTACATGACAAATTCTACGAGAAGTCTTGAGCGACCAGCGAAGACTCCGATCAGCCTACGCATTCGCGCAGTCTGATCAGAGTCTTCACTGATCGCATGTACCTACTACAGGCTAATATCTATGCAAAGAGACAAAAGCAAAAAGTCTTGTCATAGTGGATTGGTGCGCAGGTTGATTTGAGTATCTGCTGGTCGCACCGGTCTTATTGTAGGTTTTGTCATGCGCCGGCTCACTTATTACTTCATCAGATGCTACGATTAACACTCAGTGACTCAAAGTACACCTACCTCAAACTATTGTTTATGGTCCAAAGAGTGTTCGAGTCGTTGAAGCTTAAGTGTATACTGTACAGAGACGAGCCGTGTCACAAAGTATGAAACGTATAACGTGCTGCCAGTGAAGAATCAGATCAGCCTGCGTATGACAAAGACTGAACAAAAACATCGCTGTGTGCAATACTGCAAAGCCTTGACCGAAGCTTCGTCACCCCGCCGATGCCTTTGATCAATGGTTAGGGACCGGTAAGATTTTTGTTTGTGAGGACTTTTCTGAACAATTGAATATGCAGGCAAAACTGAATCATTCGTTGTGCACACATACGTTTCGCTCGCCACGGCTCGCTGTTAAAGACAGGTGAATAAAATATACCTCTCCCTTCTTGAAGATGTATCTGGGTGGGGTCCGCTAAATATACACACACAACATACATGCGGTATTTGAAAATTAACTAACAAGCATATATAAAAGAGGATATTCCACTATAGAACATTGAAAGCCGGTACATGCTTTGTATGTAATTAACCATCATACATTTGTATTATAGACTCTTCCACTGATTAGCTTTGGACAGGTCAATTTCCAGTTTTAGGGGTATCTTGTTTGGTTAAAAATCCTGTATTTTAGCAAATAGTGTATATCCTGATCAGACTGCGCATGGTCTACACTGTTTGTCCATGCACCTGGTACAGGAGCTTCATGTAGCTCAAGAGCAACTGGCGAAGAGTGGACTGCACTGATTTGCGTTCAGAGCGGAAATTAACCCCTGGAGAACCCAATGTGTTTGTTTGAACTGAGGTTTAACGTCCCCTTCAACACTATTTAGGTTATTTTGGAGACGTTACTTCCGATTTTGTGAGATTTTACCCGACATTGAGATGAAATAACATCTAAAGCCATGCCACCGAATGAAACCGATCGGGCTATTTGCATGGACGGTTTTGCCTGGGCAGGCTTAGGCCTTCTAAGCGGTGGTCAGTTTCAGCTCTCCGTTGAAGCACCATACAGCCCAATCTATTTCTCCAAGCCCCGGAGGGCAGGGGTACTGAGAACCCGATGTGACAGTGACGTTCATAATTCGATAACACCAAGGCCCAGTTGTTCGAAGTGTCGTTTGCAATGGAAATGTTAACTGTTCCAGTAAGAACAAGACCTAACTGATATTTTAACTGAAAATTGGTCTAGTTAATTTTTTAGCAAATTTGCTTTTATTGCAACACTCAATGATTGAAGATTAAAACACAGGCAATTGAAAATAGACCCAGAAAAAAGTTCCTTTTCGTGGTTCAAATGTTAGAGAAAAACAGGGTTGAAGTTATATGTGAATCGTCTTCAAACAGGGTTGAAGTTATATGTGAATCGTCTTAAAACAGGGTTGATGTGTCATGTGAATCGTCTTAAAACAGAGTTGAAGTGTCATGTGAATCGTCTTAAAACAGGGTTGAAGTGTCATGTAAATCGTCTTAAAACAGGGTTGAAGTGTCATGTGAATCGTCTTAAAACAGGGTTGAAGTGTCATGTGAATCGTCTTAAAACAGGGTTGAAGTGCCATGTGAATCGTCTTTAAACAGGGTTGAAGTGTCATGTGAATCGTCTTTAAACAGGGTTGAAGTTATATGTGAATCGTCTTAAAACAGGGTTGATGTGTCATGTGAATCGTCTTAAAACAGGGTTGAAGTGTCATGTGAATCGTCTTAAAACAGGGTTGAAGTATCATGTAAATCGTCTTAAAACAGGGTTGAAGTGTCATGTGAATCGTCTTAAAACAGGGTTGAAGTGTCATGTGAATCGTCTTAAAACACGGTTGAAGTGTCATGTGAATCGTCTTTAAACAGGGTTGAAGTGTCATGTGAATCGTCTTTAAACAGGGTTGAAGTGTCATGTGAATCGTCTTAAAACAGGGTTGATGTGTCATGTGAATCAACACATCAGAAGGTTCACATGAAACTCAAAGCCTGATTTCCTCTGGAAAATTCATACAAGTCAAAGGTATTTGTACGGAACCCGGGAAGGGACATAATTTTTCTTTAAAATATGTTGTGCGAACAAGGTATTTAGTTGTGCTCACAAGATATTAAGTTGTACGAACAAGATAGTATCTTGTCTGCACAAGATAATATCTTATACGCACAAGATATTATCTTGTCCGCACAACATCTATGTTGTGCAGACAAGATACTATTTTGTGCGGACAAGATAATATCTTGTTCACACAACTTAATATCTTGTGCGCACAAGATGATATCTTGTCCGAAAAAGATAATATGTTGTCCGCACAAGATAATATCTTTTGCGCACAAGATAATATGTTGTGCGAACAAGATAAGATCTTGTGCTCACAAGATAATATCTTGTGCTCACAAGTTAATATGTTGTCCCAACAAGATAATATCTTGTCCGCACAAGATATCTTGTGCGCACAACTTATAAAATAATAATAAAAAAAAAATCATGTCCCTTCCCGGGTAACATATATTTTGGCTTGGTTGTGAGTCTAAATAATCCAATATCTCAATGAGGACCCGTTTTGTAAGGTAACTTCTATGACTTCCTGACTGCTTTTATAAATGCCGAGGTACATATGGAAAGGGAAGAAATTTCTCATAAAGAGAACAAGAGAGTAGACCCGAAACGACCCCGCATCCCAACGTCTCGTATGTGTGATCAACCGATTTCATGGATTGATGTGTGTGTGTGTGTGTGTGTGTGTGTTGGGGGGGGGGGGTGGGGGGAGGAAGCGGGAACAATCAATCCGTCTTCAAGCATGTGTGTGACCTGATTTCATGCATTTATAAGCGTACCGTAGCTGACGCCATAACAGATGAGGGAAAGTTTCATGTATTTAAGCATAAACTAACTTAAACAACAATGCCAAGCAAAAATTAGTCAGTTTGCAAGAAAAGGGTACTTAGCGCATATGCGACCAGCGAAGGCCCAGGCAATCCCGCGCATATACGGAGTCCTGCCCAAACCACTGATCCGTCTTCAAGCATGTGTGTGACCTGATTTCATGCATTTATAAGCGTACCGTAGCTGACGCCATAACAGATGAGGGAAAGTTTCATGTATTTAAGCATAAACTAACTTAAATAACAATGCCAAGCAAAAATTAGTCAGTTTGCAAGAAAAGGGTACTTAGCGCATATGCGACCAGCGAAGGCCCAGGCAATCCCGCGCATATACGGAGTCCTGCCCAAACCACTGATCAGTCGTGTAGATCAGACCTTGGAAGCAGTTGGGTGCGCATTTGAAAAACATAAACAGGAGACTCATAAGCGAGTTCAAATAATGTAAATAGGTGTACATACCTCCTTGCATAGGTGGCGGACCATAACCTATAAAACAGAGAAAATGGAATGGTCTCAGTCAGAGGTAATACAACAAAACCGTTACCACTCCAATTCAGCAGACGAAAAATTGTTGATATTTTTCCCAGAAAATAGGGACTGGCATCTCATGCAAATTGTCCGTTGGAGACGATTTGCATGAAATGTCAAATTCTGTTTTCTATGTAAAATAAGAAAACTATTTCAAAACCTCGTTTGCTGAACAAAAAAAAAAAAAAAAACAGCATGCAAAGCATGATGCCTGTATACCAACAAAGAAGCATTCATGCTCAAACCAGCAAGGCATGATATTTGTCCTGTAAGTTATATTAAAATGTTGGTATTTAAATATTTGAGCAATGGCACGACAAAACCTACAATAAGACTTGGGCGTCAGCGAAGACTCAGAGCAGTCTGCGCAACCGCTAGTGACGTGAGCATTCTATGTCTTGTGGACTATCCAAAGAGATACATCACGAAAACACGCCTATATAATTCTGACCCCCTTCAACGACACATTCATATAGTAAAACGGGGGCTAAGAGGGGTAAACCTTATTTTTCTTATTTCTGCTCTAAAATATAGATTGTGGGTACCCGTTAGAACCGCCTCCGTGAGGCGGTTCTAACGTGTACCCTCAATCTATATTTTGAGCAGAAATTAGAAAAATATCATATTTTTTTCTTCTTCATATTTTCGTTTTGTTTTGGCGTTAAAATGTGCAATATATTTGTATAGGCGTGTTTTCGTAATGCAAATAAAAACCCTTGTCATACTGGATGAATGTGCAGGCTAATCTTAGTCTTAACTGGTCGCATGGGTCTTATTGTTGGGTCTGACGTATGTCATTTATGACTAATTCCAATTCTCCACCATAATGTACATTTCGAGCGATTTGATTGGCTGGAATAAAAGTTTTATACTGCAATAAATTCCATGAGCAAGAATCTCAAACTATTCCACACAGCGACGGGAAGTAATATAATGCCACGACAAAGAGCACGTTTGGAACCTGTATACGCGCTCGTGATTTGGTCTACCTTACTACTGACCGCAAAACAGTGATATATTACTCAACAAATCACAGCTACATTTGATCTATGGGGATCTATTAAAAACGTAAATATTTGAAAAATGAAAGATCTGTCGTTTTTTTTTAATTATTATATTTTATTTTCGTTCGGGTTTATTTCAAAGAAAGATGGCAGCTTCTTATTGAATAATCATTCCGCCGTGGCCATTCATTCTTACGCTTTCGAAAAATTACAATTTCGGAGGCATTTTTAAGCATTTAGATGACACAGTTGGAATGATAAGGAATGAATTATCATTTTTGTGGATGTTATCGATGTGTAAACTCCGACAAATCACAAACTTAGCATACTCGAGATTTATGCAATTTGTGTGTGATTCGCCGGAGTTTCGCAACGATAAAATCCACAAGATTGATTTTGTTTGTTTGATTTGAGGTTTAACGTCCCCGTCAACACTGTAAAGGTCATTTTGGAGACGTTGCTTCCAATTTTGTGGGACTTTTACCCGACATTGAGATGAAATGACATCTCAAGCCCTGTCGCCCAATGAAACCAATAGGGTTTATTAGCATGGACGGTCCGCCTCGCAGTGTGCGGGCCGGATTCAGCTCTGCGTGGAAGCATCATGCAGCCCATATATTTCTTCATTCCTATAGCAAGTCATATGAGCCCCGCCAAGCGAATCTGTGTCTTCGAGCATTCCGTCATGACAAATTTTAACTACACATGCCCAGCCATTCAGAGGAGCCAGTGATATGGCTTTCTGTCTGAAGGTTCCTCTTGATTCACTGCTTATATGAGCGAGCAGCGAAGGTTCTGGCGAGACTGCGCGGATGCGCAGGCTCGCCTGAACCTTCGCTGCTCGCATAGGCGATAAGTACCAAAATCGCTTGACGGGGCCCATATGATCTTGGGCCCAGCTTATGTGATTGGTTGCAATTCTGTCAATCATAATACTTGCCAACTACCCATTAGAAATTACCAACAATTAATTTAGATTCCGAGTGAGTGAGTGTATGAGTTTTACGTCTCACCAACAGCTAAGGTCATATGGAGACGGCCCGGACCTCGGTTTAAAGGTGCATTTTTGAGCTACCGGGTCTCAATTTTTTTTTCTGGTTTTTATCTTCAATGCATACTCCTTTGTCATGTGTACACTTTTGGAGCCAAATACAGCTTCAAAACTTTGTGAAAATGGTCGTTTTCATTCGTGTTTACCCTTCGCTCTGTACATGTGTTCGGAATTTCTGTTCTAAAAATAAATCTGTCACTTTACACATACATGGCGACAGTTTCGTCTCTGAGTGTCGTTACTTATGGCATGGTATTTAGCGTGATATTTTTTTCCGATTCAGGCATGGCCTAAGCAAAGAAGGCCCAAAATGAACGTCGCATAACGTCATATATGGGGATTCTATGTTTGTCACGAACTAAAAATAGATCTAACTAGTGTGCGAAACCTAGTTAGGGGATCCCTCTCAAACTCGTTTACCTGTCATCATAGTTGTTCGCATTTTTGCATAAAATGCATTCATTTGTTTTGTTTTAAAGAAAAATACCGGCTATATGTATTTTATTTTTGGAAGCATTTTTTCCAGATAGCTCAATAATGCACCTTTAAATACTCATCCGAAAGTCTGGAGAAGCCCGGGATCGGTCCTGCGACCAATGGTTTACAAGGCGAGTAGCATAACCACTACACCAGAGATCAACGTAACTCAACAATGGGATATCAGATATACGTGAGAGAGAATGGCATTTCCATGGCGACAACGTCTGTGATATTCTGTTTGCTATTCTATAATTGAGCCGGGGCAAAGCATTTCCTACAACTTACATGTGCGTCCAGCGAAGAATTAGATCATCCTGCGTATCCATATAGTCTAACCAGATACTTCTCTTGCTGCATGAAGGAGCATTGGGCCCTTAGCTATCATTAGAGCGCACAACGAAGACTCTGATCAGACTGCGCGGATGCACAGGCTGATCTGAGTCTTCGTTGGGCGCGCATGTCTTACTGTAGGTTTTGTCGTGCGCTGGCTCATATTAAAACACGGGTCAACTGTCGTAGGCTGGAAAATCTATGCTCAACCTGGCTGTTAAACCCTCATTCATGTACTTTAACCCATTGCATGCCTGGAACCCTTAAAGGGGTACCTTGGCAAACAGTGCAGGCCCAGATCAGACGCCGCAGAACGCGGCGTCTGATCAGGGCCTGCACTATTTGCTAATCGGATTTTCCGCCAAAACGAGAAAAAAAAAAAGATATTGCACGCCTTATCTGAAAAACAGACTTGCCCAACATATAGCAATGGAAGAGTCCACTATTATACACTGGGTTAAGCAAGCAGTACAGACTCTGTTCATGCGTCTGATACAGAGCTTTCTACTTATTGCTCTGCATTGCTGTCTGAAGTCAAGGTGACAGAATAAAGTGCTAAGAATAGCGGTGCTACAATAAACCATTACCTTGAAATTCAAAGGAAGGCGTTTTTGCGCGGTTTAACTTCACTGGTCACTAGATTTCACACGGGCATCACAATGTACAATTGTTCAAGTATATAAACCTTTGGTCGATCCACAATTTAAGTAAGCCCTTCTAAAATTGGAATACACTCTTAAAGAAAGAATGTGTTACTCAGAGACATATTCTTTCCGGTAAGGATAGATCCGTGACAGCCAAATGTTGCCTCCTCTGGATGTATATTCGCATGCCATTAAAGAGTTCAGTATTGCTAGTTATCTATTATTGTCTACCCCCACGGGCGTAGACAATCTTAAGAATGGCTTTTGCTCCGGAAGCATTTAAGAAAAGGTCATGACTAGTTGAATGTTATTATCTATTATCATGCCATCCGTGTCATTGTCTACGCCTGTGGGTGCAGACTACCCAAGGCCATCTTTTGCTCCAGAAGCATTAAAGAAAAGGTCATTACTGGCTGAATGCTATATTCTATTGACTGTTGATCAGTGTTATTTGTTATAATGATTATAAACCGGGATTGACCGGAACACTTCCGAAAGTTTATCACACCCTCTTCGCATACAAAATAAACATGTTTTCTTGGTTCACATGGTGTTGACTTCACTCCCATGATACAGTACATCTATTTTTGTTTGTTTTCACTAGAAGGCAGATGCATCTGTTCTTCTGATTTTTCGTTTCCCTAGTACGAGTGGTAAACATAGTAAAAAGATTGGTAGTTTTGTTTATATATGAAACTGGGGTCAACTTTTGGAATCGTTGGCTATTATACAAGTTTCCGTATTTACTGGCACACTTATACCGGATACACATGAACAGATGTCATTTGACTTTCCAATCCTATGACTACACAAATAAGTAGACTCAAGCTTTTTGTAAAAGCTAATACTTGTATTCCCAATGTGAGACTGGATCCCATGTGTCACAGTTCGCGCTGGCCATCATCCTTCAACAAGATGATGTAAAGAACACACCTGCAAACCACAGACAGGACTGGCGTACTAAATTATGCACCGAGCATGGACGGCATTTACAAGCGAATATCACCACAACGACCATCACAACAGTATTCATAATGTATGTTGCCAGCATAAAAAGGTAACCTATAACAGCTGTAAAATATGAGCCCCGAAGCCAGGATTTATTGCGTGTCTTTCACAGCAGTACTTTGTAGATTGTGCATGAAAAGCTTCTCGGAAGTAGTTTTTTTAGCAAAACACCCGAGTGTCAATTATCATACTTGCTAAACAGTTCACAATTTGCCGACTAACGCGCTCTTTAACCAATTGATGGCGGGGTACCTTGGTAAACAGTGCAGACCCAGATCAGACGCCGCAGAACGCGGCGTCTTATCAGGGCTTCCACTATTTGCTAACATAATTTTCCGTCAAAAATAGAACAAAACGAAGAATATAGGCCTACCACCCCTTATATAACAAATAGACTTCCACGAGTATACAATGGGTTAAGCTAACAATGCTTTGAACAACTGGGGCCTGGTCATGTACCAAGAGGCTGACAAAACATAAGATGGCAACTAATATTGACCGTAATAGGCCTATTAAAATGACCTGCCAACACAGATAGACCCCAAAATTGTTAATGACCTATACAGTGTTCACGGGGACATTAAAAGGAAAACGTACCAAATCCGGAATATTGCTAGTCCCTGGAACATCTAAGAGCAACTGAGCTTGGATAACTAGAATTGTTTTCATAGGAAAACGATGTTCCCTTACCATAAATATAGTAATATAGTTTAAACACCAATTTGACCTAGAAAACTAGGTTGAGGTCACCAAAATCTAAGTGCAAAAAAGCCATTTTTGGCCAATGACTGACATATTTCGGGAGCCTGTGACTTTAAAAAGGCCAACATCAAATATTCGGTAGGTTGCAATATATACATTGTACCTCGGATCCAACCGCAAAATCCACTGCAAAGCGCCCGATAATGAGCTCTTGTACTCATCGCCATTTAGGTATCTCATATTACAGAGAAAGGGAAAAAAAGAAAGAAGGCAAGAGAGAAATCATAGTAATTCACCGTTGCTTAAAACGGAAAACAAGAGCTCTGCAAGCGGGGGATTATACGCCCGTGGCAATTAGTAAGATGAAGCATATACATATATACTGACTGTTGTACAAGTTTGGGTTTGTGGAATGTAACCAAGGAACAATATGTGCTCCATATATTCTTACCTGGCACTATTAATAACCCTCAGTGGCTCAAACTATCTGTCTCTAACAAATTGTCATGGTTGGTAATATTTGGTGGACCATAACCTCAAAATAATAGAGGCAAAACTCTGGCAAGTAGTGGTGGACTGTGGCCTTGAAATAATATGCATGGCTCCACATCATTGTCTAACTATATGTGAAGTTTCAGCTTCATCAGATGTAAAATGTGGGAGGCATTATCCAGAAACAAAATATGTTTAGAAAATATGTGAAAGGGGAATAAATCTGGTAATATTTTGCGGACTGTAATATCAAAATTATATGCACTGTTCCACATCATGGTCTTACTATATGTAAAGTTTCAGCTTCATCGGATGTAAAATGTAAGAGGAGTTATCCAGAAATGGAATGTTTAGAAAAATCTGTGAAAGGGGTATAACTCTGGTAATATTAGGCAAACCGTAACCCCAATCAAGTAAAACGTAACTCTGTGATAAATAGGCTGACCTCGCCGGTTTCACGCTTTTATCCCTGGCTTGCTTATATGTAACCTTCAAGAAAATCCGATATAAATTGAAGGGGAGGTCAAAAATAAGCAATTAATTGCTGCAATCAAAGGGATATAACTCTATGATAAATAGGCAAACCTCACCGGTTTTCAAACTCCTCCGAGCTTTTCTGCCCGACTTATTTGTTTGTAAGTTTCATGAAGATCCGATCAAAACTGAAGGGGCAGCACTGATGACAATTTCCAAAAAAAGCATTTTCAGCCACGCAGGGGACGTAACTCCATGATTAATTGACTGGCATTGCTAGTTTTCGAACTTCTTTGAGCTTTTATCCCTAACTTACTTGCATATAAATTTCAAGAAGATCCAATAACAAGAGGGCCCAGAGGGCCCTGGTTCGCTCACCTGATCCAATGTATAACAAGTGGGCCCCGGGCAGGGTCAATTTTGGCCCCAGGGCTATAATTTGAACAATCTTGGTAGAGGTCCACAAGATGAAGCTTCATATCGAATATGAAAGACCTGGGCTTTCTGGTTTCAGAGAAGAAGATTTTAAAGGTTTACCCTGCATATAGAAGTCTATGTAAAACAAGATTTTCCCTACATAAGTCTATGTTAAACCAAAGGGCCCCGGAGCAGGGGCATTTTTGGCCCCAGGGCTATAATTTGAACAATCTTGGTAGAGGTCCACTAGCTATAGCTTCATAACAAATATCAAAGACCTAAGCCTTGTGTTTCAGAGAAGATGATTTTTAAAGATTTTCCCTATATAAGTCTATGTAAAACCAAAGGGCCAAATGGCAGAGGCATTTTTGGTCTCAGGGCTATAATTTGAACAATTTTTATAGAGGTCCACTAGCTGAAGCTTCATAACAAATATCGAAAACCTAAGCCTTGTGGTTTCAAAGAAGAAGATTTTTCAAGATTTTCCCTATATACATCTATGTAAAACCAAAGGGCCCCGGAGCGGGGGCATTTTTGGCCCCAGGGCTATAATTTGAACAATCTTGGTAGAGGTCCACAAGATGAAGCTTCATACCAAATATCAAAGACCTGGGCCTTGTGGTTTCAGAGAAGAAGATTTTTCAAGATTTTCCCCATATAAGCCTATGTAAAACAAAAGGGCCCTGATGCGGGGGCATTTTTGGCCCCAGCACTATATTTTGAATAATCTTGGTAGGGGTCCACTAGATGAAGCTTCATACCAAATATCAAAGACCTGGGCCTTGCAGTTTCAGAGAAGAAGATTTTTCAAGATTTTCCCTATATAAGCCCATGTAAAACCAAAGGGCCCCCGTGTGGGGGGCATTTTTAGCTCCAGCACTATAATTTGAACAATCTTGGTAGGGGTCCACTAGATAAAGCTTCATACCAAATATCAAAGACCTGGGCCTTGCGGTTTCAGAGAAGAAGATTTTTAAAGATTTTCCCTATATAAGCCCATGTAAAACCAAAGGGCCCCCGTGCGGGGGCATTTTTGGCCCCAGCACTATAATTTGAACAATCTTGGTAGGGGTCCACTAGATGAAGCTTCATACCAAATATCAAAGACCTGGGCCTTGCGGTTTCAGAGAAGAAGATTTTTCAAGATTTTCCCTATATAAGCCCATGTAAAACCAAAGGGCCCCCATGCGGGGGCATTTTTAGCTCCAGCACTATAATTTGAACAATCTTGGTAGGGGTCCACTAGATGAAGCTTCATACCAAATATCAAAGACCTGGGCCTTGCGGTTTCAGAGAAGAAGATTTTTAAAGATTTTCCCTATATAAGCCCATGTAAAACCAAAGGGCCCCCGTGCAGGGGCATTTTTGGCCCCACGCCTATAATTTGAACAATCTTGGTAGAGGTCCACTAGATGAAGCTTCATACCAAATATCAAAGACCTGGGCCTTGCGGTTTCAGAGAAGAAGATTTTTTAAGATTGCGGTGAAAAAAATCTATTTTTGGCTACTGTGACCTATATGTGCAACGGACCGGAACCATTTGAACAACTTTGAAAGGGGACCACCTAAGGATCATTCCTGTGAAGTTTGGTCAAAATACGATCAGTGGTTTAGGAGGAGATGTCGTTTGAAGAAAAGTTTACGGACGCACGCACGCACGCACGGACGCACGCACGCACGCACGACGGACAAAAAGTGATCCCAAAAGCTCACCTTGTCACTACGTGACAGGTGAGCTAAAAACTGAAGGAATTACGGTCAAAAAGATAGCCTCCGCCCATCGGGGCTTGAAGAAATATATGGGCTGCATGATGCTTCCACGCAGAGCTGAATTCAACCGCACACGAATACTGGTAATCCGTTTAGAGCATTAAGCCTGCCCAGGCAAAGCGGTGCGAGTCGGACCGTCCATGCTTATAAACCCTATTGGTTTCATTGGGCGACAGGGCTTGAGAGGTCATTTCATCTCAATGTCGGGTAAAAGTCCCACAAAATTGGAAGCAACGTCTCCAAAATGACCTACATAGTGTTGACATCAAATCAAACAAACAAAACGGCAAAAAAGAGGCATTTCATCAGAGGTTTTATCCCCAGCCACCTTACATATGTTTCAGAAAGATCCGATCAAAACTGGAGGCGCTACGGTGATGACAAGGTCAAAAATCGGGATTTTCAGCAATCAAAGGGACGTAACTATGATAAATGGGCCGACTTGGCCGGTTTTCGAACTCATACGGGTTTTTAACCCCAGCCACCTTACATATAAGTTTCAGAAAGATCCGATCAGAACTGAAGGCGCAACGGTAATGACAAGCATTTTCCCACTGTAAGTCTATGGGATCTTGTGGTTGCCATAGCAGCCAAAGTTTTCGTGCGATTTCGAAAAAAGCTTATGTCACCAATGCCCAACCAGAGGCATGCTACAGTATGAGAAATGGTTGAGCCTGCAGGCTGCAGAGATATAACTGGTCAAAAGTGTGGACGGACGACGGAGGGACTACCCTCCTATAAGCTCCCCTGGAACCTTCGGCCCAGGTGAGCTTAAATTTCAAACGGGCATAACTCTTATTATTATTCGGTGGACCATACCCTCGAAATAATATGCGCTGCCCCTCATCATGGTCTAACTATGTATGAAGTTCCAGCTTGATCGGATGTAAACTATAGGAGGAGTTATCCAGAAACTAAAAGTTGCCAAAAAATTTCAAAGGGGCATAACTCTATTAATATTTGGTGGACCGTAACCTCGAAACAATATGCGCTGCCCCACCTCATGGTCTAACTATGTATATTTACATTTCCAGTGTAAAGTCTAATGTAAACCTATAGAAGACAACTGCGTTCAAACGTCCATGAACGCATCGAATCGCATGTTTTTCAGTGACGTTAAGTGACGTCATTCTAAACCATTGTTCTCTACGGGCTTTGATGACGTCAACGCTGCTCCGCTCTTTGTAGAAAAACAGCGTGTAAATGTTTTTCAGCTTTAAAAGTTTGCACTACAAGCGTTTTTTTCGCCCAGTGATGAGGGGCAAATAATGTAAATATAAAAAATAAACTTAATTTTTCTGCTTTTCATGAAAGTATGAACGACAGTGGGTCGCTAGCAAAGTTTACATGAGCCCATTCGGGTTCATTTACTTTGCACGCGACCCACTGCGTTCATACTTCCATGAACTGCAGAAAAATAAATTTCATTTCTTACATGAAGTTACATCTTGATCGGATGTAAACTGTAGGAGAAGTTATTCGGAAACGAAAAGTTTACAAAAAATTTCAAAGGGGCATAACTCTATTATTATTTGGTAGACTGTACCTCGAAACAATATGCGCTGCCCCACATTATGGTCTAATAGAGGCAAAACTCTGGCAATAAGTGGTGGATCGTAGCCTTGAAATAATATGCATGGCTCCACATCATAATCTAACTATATGTAAAGTTTCAGCTTGATCGGATGTAAACAGTAGTAGGAGTTATCCGGAAACGAAAAGTTTACAAAAAAATCAAAGGGGCGTAACTCTTTTAACATTTGGTGGAGCGTAACCTTGAAACAATATGCGCTGCCCCGATTCGGAGGATATTTTTTTTGTAAAACTTGAACAAGTAAAACAAATCGGGTCATCTATATTCCTACGGAGTTTGAATGAACTTGGCCCAAGGGTACAGGAGGAGTTGTCGTTTAAAGATTTTATCTATTTTTTTTAGCTCTGGTGGACATTTTGTTTGTCAGAGCGAAACGATTTTAGCTATTTTGGTAGGGAGTCATCATTCCTGTGAAGTCTGAATCTACTTAGCCCAAGGGGTAAGGAGTTCATGTTTGAAGCAAATTTACAATGCTTCGCTATTTTTAGCTCTGACAGACATTTTGTTCATCCGAGCAAAATCGTTTTAGCTATTTCGGTGAAGGTCAACCAAGCATTATCCCTACGAAGTTTGAATGAAATTGACCCAAGGGTACAAGAAGAGTTGTCGTTTCAAGATTTTTATTTCTAATTTTAGCTCTGGTGGCCATCTTGTTTGTCCTGGGAAGTTTGAATCATATTGGCCCAAGGGTATAGGAGGAGTTCGCATTTGAAGCAAATTTACAATGTTTTTTTAATTATTATTAGCTATGGCGGCCATTTTGCTCATCAGAGCAGAACGTTTTAAGCTATTTTGGTAGAAGGTCACCTCAGCAACATTACCCGAAGTTTGAATGAAATTGGCCCATGTGTACTGGAGGACTTGGCGTTTCAAGTTCTTTTTCTTCTATTTTAGCTCTGGTGACCATCTTATTCGTCAGACCGGAACGATTTTAGGTTTTCTGGTAGGGAGTCACTTAAACAACATTCCTGTGAAGTTTAAATCAAATTGGCCCAAGGGTTTAGGAGGAGTTCGCATTTGAAGCAAATTTACGTTTTTCTATTTTTAGCACTGGCGGCCATTTTGTTCATCGGAGCAGAACCATTTTAGCTATTTTGGTAGAGGGTCACCTAAGCAACAGTCCTATGAAGTTTAAATGAAATTGGTCCAAGGGTACAGGAGGAGTTGTCGTTTATTTTTTTATTTTTTATTTGCTCTGGCGGCCATCTTGTTCGTCAGAGCGGAACGGTTTTAGCTATTTGGTAGGGAGTCACCTAGGCAACATTCTTGTGAAGTTTGAATCAAATTTGCCAAAGGGTTTAGGAGGAGTTCGCGTTTGAAGAAAATTTACCATGTTTTTCTATTTTTAGATCTGGTGGCCATTTTGCCCATTGGAGCGGAACCGTTTTAGCTATTTTGGTAAAGAGTCACCTAAGCAACATTTCTGTGAAGTATGAATTGGCTCAAAGGTACAATAGGATTTGGCGTTTATAGATATTTCTATTTTCAGCTCTAGCGACCATCTTGTTCATGGGAGCGGAACGATTTTAGCTATTTTGGTAGGGAGCCACTCAGGCAACATCCCTGTGAAGTTTGAATCAAATTGGCCCAAAGGTTTAGGAGGAGTTCGCATTTAAATCAAATTGTTGACGACGCACGACGGGCATTCACTGATATCGCAATACCTCACAATGAGCACTTCGTGCTCAGATGAGCTAAAAACCGAGAGGACTGAAGAATAATATCGCCACTGGAAGATGCAAAATACAGTAAAATTCCTCTATCATGAACATCTTTAGTATCACGAAAACACGCCTACATAATTTTGACCCCCTTGAACCCCACTTTTATATAGTAAAACTGGGGTTTACATGGGGTAAACCTTATTTTTCTTATTTCTGCCCTAAACTATAGATTGTGGGTAACCGTCAGAACCGCCTCAATGAGGCGGTTCTAACGAGTACACATAATCTATATTTTGAGCAGAAATAGGAAAAATATCACAATTTTTCGTCTTAAATAAAATTTACAATGTATTCGTATAGGCATGTTTTCGTTATGAACTGCTCAAACGTGGTCTTTAAGAGCAGTCACAAAGGTGGTCTCTGACCAGAGGACACTGTATGCCGAAAACAAAGAATAAATAAAGTTTTCAAAGCGGCGTTGGTCTTAATTTTAGGTGGTCTTAATAGCGAAATTTCACGGTAGGCATGTGAAAAAGCATAACCAATCTATCTGTTTGAATTATGCTTAACACTTACAGTCAACCCTCTTTATACCGACAGTCGCTGTAACGACAAAACTTGTAGAATCAATGTACAAGTCCAAACATTACGTGATGTATGTCCCTTCCGCCAACCACCGTGACATTGACCTCAAGGTCATGGACTTAGAAATTTTACATTTGGTTAAAGTGTTATGGTAAAGTTTATCGATTCCTGTATATTCTAAACTCGATGCATACCCCACCCCTTCAGTAACTTTGATGCCCTCACTCCCTTGGTTCCATTTAGAAATTTTATGTTTGGATTAGCTTTTACAAGCACATTTATAGATTCTTATAAGTTCTTGACAACTCCATTCATATTACATACAAGCTCGAAAGATATATCAGAGTATGGCGCTGGCCGGGGGTATACGTATACATGACCCACTGGTCTCTTTCTCTAGTTTTTTACTTCTTGTTAAAATCGGATACACTTCCTGCTGCACGAACATTGTTATCAAGAGTGGGTGAGTGTTTGAGAGTTTTACGTCCCACCAACAGCTAAGGTCATACGGAGACGGGACCTCGGTTTAAAGACTTATCCGAAAGTCTGGAGAAGCCCGGGATCGATCCTGCGACCCCTGGTTTACAAGGCGAGTAGCGTAACCACTGCATCACGGAGACTTCTGTGTTATCAAGAGAGTTCCATAGACAGAAGACGGAATACAGGAATTTTTGGTTTAAATTTCAGTTCGAGTATATGGTAATGATATAGTTGTTATTTCTTACGGGATAAAAACTAGCGGACTATATCGTTATAAACTATGTACAAGAAAAACATTTTTGCTGTTGTTGTTTCGCCGGTCAGATGTAAGGGTACCCAACCACATTCCCTATGAAGATTTACCTTGTAAGACGACCCTAGCGGCTTCATTCTGTATTTTTTCTAAACTTTACATGTCTTGGACAGAACAGCCATCCCATACTATTTGTTTGATTTGAGGTTTAACGTCCCCGTCAACACTCAAAAGGTCATTCTGGAGACGTTGCTTCCAACTTTGTGGGACATTTACCCGACATTGAGATGAAATGACATCTCAAGCCCTGTCGCCCAATGAAACCAATAGGGTTTATAAGCATGGACGCTACAACTCGCACTGCTTTGCCTGGACAGGCTTAGATCCTCTAAGCGGGTTACCAGTACTCGTGTGCGGTCGGATTCAGCTCTGCGTGGAAGCATCATGCAGCCCATCTATTTCTTCAAGCCCCGATGGGCGGGGGCCGTGGGCTACAGACGGACCATGCGCCCAGTGAAGTGTCAGAACTCGATGATCGCAGGGTGATCCGAGTTTTCGTTGGTAAAAGAAGTCATCAAGTACACATGTACATTGCGATACATCACGTGAACAAGTCCGTGAAATAAAGACCCCCAAAACCCCACTTTATATAGAGAAAACTGGGGTTTACGGGGGTGTACATTATTTTCCTTCTTCCTGCTCCAAGTGACTCTATGACTGGGTGTAGGCTATAAACCAACGGTCCTGAACTTGGACCACGACAATTCAATATCAGGCCGCTGATGTCACAGCGACGAGAATAGCGGATATAACTCTTGCCACATAGGTGGAGTCTTCCATTGCTATACAGTAGGGCGGCATCTAAGGCCGTTGCTATGATTCTATTCGCAATCTGCTTCCGCCTGTTGGGACTATATTTTGTCCAAAAAAATAAGGAAGAAAATCTCAAGAACTTCCGGTAATTTAAAGGCCATTACATTTTGTTATGAGATGTAGATTGGAGAAAAATGAAGGACAATTAATGAGAATGATCTTTTCTGAGGTCTATAGAAAAGGGTAGAGAGTGTGAAGGCTTAAACCGACTTAGCAGACGCCGCGAAACAATGGCCCCTCAATTTATTGATGTCAAAGTACTTTGATACACATGTTGGGAAAAAATGGCACAAAAAAATGCTCCCCTCCAGATTAAGATTATTTTTCGCACATTTGTCAAGGACATATCAGTCCGTCTTAAGGACTGCATGGGAGCTGTCGCGAGCGTGGTACATTAAGAAAATCCTTGTTCAACTGAGAGCCAATTCTGCTTGTAGTTACGAAGAGTACGCATGCGCGTTTCGATACCTTGTCAAGTCATTCTTTTCTCGCATGATTCAGGATTGGGGTTGGGGACATTATTTAATATGCTCTGCAGTCTGATGAGTTGAATTATTTTGGTAATCTAACCATACTTGAGAGAGAGAGAGAGAGAGAGAGAGAGAGAGAGAGAGAGAGAGAGAGATCCAGCCAGCAGAGCATGTCGGACCAACGTCGGGCCGACAGCGATACGACGTGTCTGTCCGGGCCCGACGTTGCCCCTCCCCCCCCCCCCCCCCCCCCCCCCCTTTTATGCTGGCAGGAGAGAGAGAGAGTCTCGGAGAGAGAGAGAAAATCAAAATGAAAGTTTACAGATACGCGTAAGGAATGCACCATGAACCGCATGAAATGACGACGAGAGAAAGAGAGAGAGAGAGAGATCGAGAGAGAGAGAGAGACCAATCTGTCAGTTAAAAAAATCAGTAGTTTGCGGACTTTGATTTAGTCTATAAGATTTACTGACGTCATTTAATATGACGTAATTTAATATGATTTCGTCACACCAAAATGTCTACACAGCTGTGTCATGCTTGTGTAAATATACTGTACATTCAGTGTATTGACAAAATTATCGATGTAAATTATAAACAAACATGGTTGAAAGGTGGATTGTTCAGTGAAGAAGATGAGTGTGGTACCACAAGACTTGTATTCAACTCGCTTTTCATTCGTTGTTATCAAATACAGGGGAATTATGTGAGTTTCACTTAAAACTTTTATTCCAAACCTGCCATTTTGGAAAGAAAAAATGGTTTTGTACACACGTTTCGACCGGAAGTGGCTAGAAAAAAATGGCACAAAAAAATGCTCCCTCGCCGATTTTGGCACAAATTTCAAGGTGAACAGATTAATATATGCCGGAATTGATGATATAGGTGAGAATAATCGCGAGGAATATTATAATAGTTTATTTTTGTTTTCCCCGATGGTACCGACATGGTTGAAAATTCGCCATTTTCAAACCCTTGGTCTGCCCACACCAAAATGCTAATTAAGGTTTTAGTCTTTGTATTGAATACAGCAATATTTATATATATCGCTTTTATCTTTGCCAAAGCTAAAAAATAAACGACAATCACGTAATTTGATGTGAAAATAGTAAGTCGAATGGGAGCATCAAAATCGGAAGTAGTCCCATCGAATCGACGCACGAGAATTTTGTTTTTAAATCTACCTACGCTGGCCACTCTGATGCCCTACTGATATGCTGGACAAGTCCATTTGTATAATTATATAAGGGGTGGTAGACCTCTTTTTTTCATTTTTATTCTAGTTTTTAACGGAGAAATCTGCTAGAAAATAGTGCAGGCCCTGATCAGACGCCGCGTTCTGCGTCGTCTGATCTGGGCCTGCACTGTTTGCCAAGGTACCCCAATAAGGGTTTCACGCATGCATTGGGTTAACTTCACTGGGCAGTGATCATGGCTCCAGAAAAGGTGCTTGTTTCATCCGGAAAGTACTGATCATGAGTTTTCTTATTTCTGCACGAAAACAGGTTGTGGGTACTCATTAGAAGCACCTTGCCGAGGCGCTTCCAATGAGTACCCAAAATAATACTTGGATTGTCCCTCTTATACGGGACTATGAGTGACAGTACATAACTAATACAAGTATTCATGAATATATAACTTTGGGTCAAACTCAAAAAGGGAAACAACTTTTCAGTAGATTTTATTCTGGCGCGTGTGTGTTTATTGCTCCAAACTTAATTTTCGAAAGGTATGAGGGCGAGTCAATAAAAAACAAACCTAGCTTATTTTTGGGTGAGATCGATCTCTTCTTTTTCGATGAAATTTCCCTCCATTATGATACGCTTGGACCAACGATGTTCCAGTGCCATCAGCCCAAAAACTGAAGCAGCCAGGGCCCTCGTCTCCGACCCACACTTCAACTGCCGCCACGACTTCTTCGTTGGACCGGTAATGACGTCCACGGATATCCTTTTTCAAGTTTGGGAATAGGAAATAGTCACTAGGAGCTAAGCCAGGAGAATGGGCGGGGGCGGCCTTATTGGCTCTTACCCATTCCGCTCAACAGGATCCATTTCAATTTTGAATGTGTGGACTCTTGCATTGTCCTGCTTTGGAGAGTTTACCTAGGCATTTTTCACGGATCGCAGTTCTCATTTGGACGAGCAAATTTGCATAATACGCACCTGTTATTGTGGCCGGCCTCGTAGGCTCAGTCGGATGTGCGTCTGACTGGTGATCAGGAGGACGCGGGTTCGACTCCCGCCGGGGTCGGCAACATTCTTTCGTGGAGATTGATCATGAAATCTTTTCTATGGTCATTCTCTCCCTTCTGCTGTTTCAAGATGGGCAGTTGACAGTTTCT
This sequence comes from Lucinisca nassula, assembly GCA_963580285.1. Classification (NCBI taxonomy): domain Eukaryota; kingdom Metazoa; phylum Mollusca; class Bivalvia; order Lucinida; family Lucinidae; genus Lucinisca; species Lucinisca nassula. The sequence continues at coordinate 104,566,871 of OY757011.1, forward strand.
GGTGAAAGAATGTGAAGTGAACTGGTTAACCGCTTACGAATAAGCTTGTCCAGGAAAAGTGTGGATAGGTAAACTGACCGGCTCCAAAATGACCTATCCCGGTTGCCTACTCTATCGCGCTACTAACAGTTAATCGCCAGTAATTAAATAAACACATCAACTTACCTTATATGTGTCAGTTTGTGTGTTATAAGTAACCCTACTTCGATATTGTAAAAGGGGTAGAAATATATTTTAGCGTCAGTCAATTTTAAATTTTCCGGTTGTTGGCAGCCATGTTGTTTAGAGTTACGTCAGAGTGACTTCCTAGTCTATCGCGGCATTCACTTGAATTGAAAGTGTCAAAATATTTGAGGCCGGGTGCATATCCATGTAATATCAGTTATCAGCACTGATTCATAAGAACATATTTAGCACTTGAATTGAATCATTAAACGTTAATTAACCCTTTAAATAATCCAAAAATTCAACTTTAACAGAAATTAACGTATTTGCAATATTTGGTGTTCTTAGTATGCTATTTACTGGTCACATGACAGGCATGGTCACCTTGACTCACTGCCTTCATTCACAGAAAGGATTGTGGAGCAAAACTAAAGGGGTGCCCAGTGACCGCATATGTCACACTCTGCCCAGTTCACAGTTTTGACCGACTTAAACACTTTCAATTTAGATGCCCCCCATAAGCCGTTCGGGGTTTCATTTCCAATTATAGTCGCCAATTGTCCACGTGACTTTCGGCTCCAGGAAACCGTTTCCATATAAGGTAATAACGTGACTTTACGTGCGCGCGGCATCTGTCAACTTCAGACGACAACAACCAGAATCGAACCAAAATAATACATTGAAGTTTTAATAAAGTAGAGTGGGATTTATATAGGTAGGGGTATAGAATAGATTCAGTGAAGAAAGTATTACTTGATTTTCTAAATAAATAAACTTTACTCAACAATATACTTGATATTTTGTTCAATTTCTCTCGTGATGTGGAGTTTGATGTTTGCCTCTGAAGGTACAGTCGAGTTCGGTAACATTGCGCGGCCGTTTACTTTGCGCAACCTGCATTCACATTTTCAATAACTTTAACCCTCACAATTTCTACCACCACTACCTGTGCATCTGCATTAAGTTTTAACATAACCTTGGAAACATGGGTTGCACGTGCAGATGTGACACTTTCGCGGAATTTTTCAAATTTGCCAAAATTCGGAAAGTCCGAAAATTTCCAAACCCAAGACTGAGTTTAAAAAAAGGCAATGGGACAAATGTTTTGTATCTAAATTTACTGCATATAACAACATTGCATCATATCTAATGAACAACTTGTTACAGTCAACGTTCGTGTTCAGGCAGCACAAAACACTTATTGTGCGCAATGTTGGGCGACAAAATTGGTAATCAAATTTCAAGGGGTATCCCTTTTCATAGAACTATATCTCCCGCCAGTTTAAAATTCAGAGGCAAATTTCTATTGCAGCAAGTAGATAAGGAAGTGTTGCAATCGTTATGATTGTGATTGTTTGAAGGGTGGCTTTAACAAAGTCACACGAAGGTATCAAAACCTTGTGTGCGCAATGTTACCGGACTGCATCGTAATTAATGTAAACAACCAGCAGGGGCCGCTGCTCGCGAGAATAAGAGGAGAACGTGAATACCGCGATAAAGTAGAACCCGCGATAGAGTAGGAAGGGAGTATAAATAGTGTTGCCTGGTTCGTTAAACTCCAATACAAACAAACAAACAAAGCACCTGTTATTGTACTTTGCTGGAAAGTCCAACATAATAACGCCTTGTGCGTCCCAAATACAGTTGCCTTCACCTTGCCAGCAGGGGGTGCGTTTAGAACCTCTTTGGCCTCGAGATCCCGGCCCTACCCACTGGCGTCTTTGAGTTTTACTAAGGGATTTTGGGACCCCAACAGGCTCCAAGCTTGCGCATACCCAAGCGATCATGTAAAATTGTTGAAATGCTACTATGTAAAATAGCCATCGGAAAATATGGCAAATCCCCCGACCAAATGCCACTATGGCCTTCAGAAGATTGTTCACCAATAGAAAGTCCACCAGAATTAAACCAGCAATATATCACAAAAGTATTGCAGTTATGGCCATCACAAGATTATACTGTCAGGGGAGATAACTAAACAAGAGGCCCATGGGCCACGATGCTCACCAGAGCTTAGGCGGGCACTGCCCACTGGAAGCCATGTATGGTTTTAATTTATTGACTATAAAGTCTCCCAAATGAACCCCCATTCCATGTGGACTCTGTATCTGAAATATTAGGCCTTTTATGAAATGGAGGGGTGGGAGATGACCAAACAGAGCCCAATTTGATATCATTGAATGCATCTTATCATAAGAACAACAAAATATATGGTTTATGGGTGGGGGTCTTAACAGTTTCTGAGATATTGTACCTTTATGAAGTGGAGGGGTGGGAATGGCCCGGGCACATCCCAACAGACCCCCAGGTTGGTGTCTCTGAACGCGTTTTATCACAAGAAACAAGAATATATATGGTTTAGGGGTGGGAATCTGATAGGTTTCTGAGGTTTAATGCCTTTTATGAAGTGGCAGGGTGGGGCATGGCCCCGGCACACCCCTGAAGACCCCTAGGTTGGAATCACTGAATGCATCTTATCATAAAGAACAAGAATATATATGAATAAGGGGTGGGGATCTGAATGGTTTCTGAGAATTTGGGCCTTTTATGGAGTGGAGGGGATGGGACATGGCCCGGGCACATCCCAGAGGACCCCCAGGTTGGTATCACTGAATGCGTCTTATCATAAGAAACAAGAATATATATGGTTTTGGGGTGGGGATCTGAAAGGTTTCCGAGATATATCACCTTTTATGAAGTGGAGGGGTGGGGCAATGGCGCATCCCGGGAGACCCCTAGGTTGGTATCACTGAATGCGTCTTATCATCAGAAACAAGAATAAATATGGTTTAGGAGTGGGGATCTGAAAGGTTTCTGAGAAATTGGGCCTTCTTTGAAGTGGAGGGGGTTGTGCTTGGCCCGGGCAATTCCGAGTGGACCCCTAGGTTCGAGTCACTGAATGCGTCTTATCATAAGGAACAATAATATATATGGTTTAGGGGTGGGGGTCTAAACGGTTTCTGAGATATATGGAATTTTATGTAGTGGAGGGGGTGGGACATGGCCCCGGCGCATCCCGGGGCCCCCAGGTTAGTGTAACTGAATGTGTATTATCATAAGGAACAAGAATATATATGGTTTAGGGGTGGGGATCTGTAAGGTTTCCGAGATATTGGGCCTTTTATGAAGTGGAGGGGGTGGGGCAAGGCCCCAGCGCATCTGGGGGGCCCCAAGGTTTGTGTCAATGAATGTGTCTTATCATAAGGAACAATAATATATATGGTTTAGGGGTGGGGATCTGTAAGGTTTTGGAGTTATGGCCATCACAAGGTTATATTGTCAGGGGAGATAATTAAAAAACCAGGACACCCAGTGTTGTGGTTCTTGAACGTGACACACCTGCTTAACCTAATGTACAACTGTACCAAGTACCATCAATATATATCAAAGAGTATTGGAGATGTGGCAATCACAAGGTAGTGATTCTATATTATTGGAAGGGGAGATAACTCAAAAACCATGGTACCCAGAGTTGTGGTACTTGTGCATGACACACCGTCACGGCCTTGTGAACAACTGTGCCAGGTATCATCAATATATCTTAAAGGGTATTGGAGTTATGGCCATCACAAGGTAGTCACTCAATTTTATTGGAAGGGTAGATAGCTAAAAAACCATGACAACCAGAGTTGTGGTTCTTGTGCATGACACGCTGTCTCAGCCTTGTGAACAACTGTGCCAGGTACCATCAACATATCTTAAAGGGTATTGGAGTTATGGCCATCACAAAGTAGTCATTTTATTTTATTGAAAGGGGAGATAACTAAAAAGTATGGCATCCAGAGTTCTGGTTCTTGCGCATGACACACTGTCTCAGCCTTGTGAACAATTGTGCCAAGAACCATCAATGAATCTCAAAGGGTATAGGAGTTATGGCCATCACAAGGTTGCGTCTACGGACGGACGCCAGGCTGATCGCTATATCCCCCGAACCTATTCGGTCGGGGGATAAAAATGAATAATGCATTCGCTATTTCTTCCACCTTAATTCGCCTATCAGAGTACACCAGATCCCGTACTTTGTTACACATTTCTTCATCGGTGGCATCTGATGGGCGTCCAGATCTGGTTTCGTCTTCTAAAGACGTTCTACAGCGTTTGAATCCCCAACTCAGAATTTGACTTGTGCACACGATGGTGCAGAAGACCCATAAACACTGGTCAACTCGCAATGTATTTCCAGACCTGTTTTCTCTATAGAATAACAGCACGGTACTCCAATTTTGACGAAAAGCTTGCTTTTGCATCGCTAGCCATGTTTGACCTTCAATACCTTACAAATGAATGACACGATAAGGGGGCAGTTTTGCCCTCATGAAACAAGACATGAAAATCTTGGTTGTCTCGGTCAATTGGCAAATGGGATATGACTTGTCCTCTTACTAGAGTGGCCTCCCCATGTTTCAACATTGACTGAATTCTTATATGACTGTCACATATGGACGTATCTGGACCCTTTCAAGAACCGACGGCTGCAAACGTGCAGAATTCTTATGCACTTGCGTATGTAACGCGACGTTTGATTGGCTAACGTAAAAACAATTGCGACAGTCATGATGTAACATCGCTTTTCAATGCGTCGCAGCTAACACAAAACAACAGAATGGAGATAATTGTATTAAAAGTCTGCGGAGCCGTAAAACGTAATTTGCGACCGCAAAAACGACGGTTTGTACCTCCCCAAATGACAATTTTGAACAGTTATTCCCTCATTCTATAACAAAATACTTAAGATCCAACCCGATCTCGACCTTAGTGTGACAGAAGCAGAGGGCACTCTCTTAATCAAGAGGCCCATGTGTCACTATGCGCACCAGAGCTCAAGTGGGAGAAACTGCCACGTGTTTTTCATTCGTGGCAGCTTGAAAAATCTTAAGTACAATCCACACAGGGACCACTGATGCCCATTGGGGCTTTGAAGAAATAAATGGGCTGCATGATGCTTCCACGCAGAGCTGAATCCGACCCGCACACGTGTACTGGTAAACCGCTTAGAGGGTCTAAGCCTGCCCAGGCAAAGTTGTGCGAGTCGCTATTTCTTCCACCTTAATTCGCCTATCAGAGTACACCAGATCCCGAGCTTTGAAGTGTTGACACTTGACAGTACGGTCCATGCTTATAAACCATATTGGTTTAATTGGGCGACAGGCCTTGAGATGTTATTTCATCTCAATGTCGGGTAAAAGTCCCACAGAATTGGAAGCAACCTCTCCAAAATGACCTTTACAGTGTTGACGGGGACGTTAAACGTCAAATCAAACAAAACCACTGATGCCAAATCATTTTGAAATCTGATGCCTTTGGTCCAAAAGCTGGATATCAAGTTTCAAGGTCATAGGCCTTTTAAGTTTCAAAAATGAAAAGTTTCAATTTCTTTTTACCATATATGGGCTTTGTATATCATATGGGCTATGATTATCAACTTCCATTTTTAGCTGACTGCAAATATCAATTCTGATGCCTAGGCTACAAGTGAATCAGAAAAATCAACTACCTTGCATATTTCCCATTAGAAATGCCCAAGTGACCAAATCAGCATTGACATGAAATAGGTCAAGGTCACCAAAAGTCATCATTGAACAAACTTGATTACAATATCCATTTTGATTCCACCAGCTACGAAAGAATAAGACAAGGACGATGGTCCTATATCGCTCAACTGAGCCAATAGATTCACACGACGGTCCCCGTGGGGCAATTTTGGGCCTCAGGTCTATAAGTTGAACAATCTTGGTAGAGGTCCACTAAATGAAGCTAAATATCACAGACCTGGGCCTTCTGGTTTCAGATAAAAAGATTCTTAAAGGTTTTCCCTATTTAAGCCCGTGTAAAACATGTGGGCCCCGTGGCGGGGACACTTTTGGCCAATAGGCTATAATTTTAACAATCTTGGACGAGGTCTACTAGAAGATTCAAACCAAATATCCAAGATCTAGGCCTTTTGGCTTCAGACGAGCATATTTTTAGCTCACCGTCACGTAGTGACGAGGTGAGCTTTTGGGATCACTTTTTGTCCGTCGTCCGTCGTGCGTCCGTGCGTGCGTGCGTGCGTCCGTAAACAATTTCTTTAAACGACATCTCCTCCTAAACCACTGATCGGATTTTGACCAAACTTCACATGATCCTTAGGTGGTCCCCTTTCAAAGTTGTTCAAATGGTTCCGGTCCGTTGCACATCTAGGTCACAGGAGCCAAAAATAGATTTTTTTTCACCAAAAACTTAAAAAATCTTCTTCTCTGAAACCACAAGGCCCAGGTCTTTGATATTTGGTATGAAGCTTCATCTAGTGGACCCCTACCAAGATTGTTCAAATTATAGTGCTGGGGCCAAAAATGCCCCCGCCACGGGGCCCTTTGGTTTTACATAGGCTTATATAGGGAAAATCTTTAAAAATCTTCTTCTCTGAAACCACAAGGCCCAGGACTTTGATATTTGGTATGAAGCTTCATCTAGTGGACCCCTACCAAGATTGTTCAAATTATAGTGCTAGGGCCAAAAATGCCCCCGCCCCGGGGCCCTTTGGTTTTACATAGGCTTATCTAGGGAAAATCTTTAAAAATCTTCTTCTCTGAAACCACAAGGCCCAGGACTTTGATATTTGGTATGAAGCTTCATCTAGTGGACCCCTACCAAGATTGTTCAAATTTTAGTGCTGGGACAAAAAATGCCCCCGCCACGGGACCCTTTGGTTTTACATAGGCTTATATAGGGAAAATCTTTAAAAATTTTCTTCTCTGAAACCACAAGGCCCAGGACTTTGATATTTGGTATGAAGCTTCATCTAGTGGACCCCTACCAAGATTGTTCAAATTGTAGTGCTGGGGCCAAAAATGCCCCCGCCCCGGGGCCCTTTGGTTTTACATAGTCTTATATAGGGAAAATCTTTAAAAATCTTCTTCTCTGAAACCACAAGGCCCAGGACTTTGATATTTGGTATGAAGCTTCATCTAGTGGACCCCTACCAAGATTGTTCAAATTATAGTGCTGGGACTAAAAATGCCCCCGCCCCGGGGCCCTTTGGTTTTACATTGGCTTATATAGGGAAAATCTTTAAAAATCTTCTTCTCTGAAACCACAAGGCCCAGGTCTTTGATATTTGGTATGAAGCTTCATCTAGTGGACCCCTACCAAGATTGTCCAAATTATAGTGCTGGGGCCAAAAATGCCCCCGCCCCGGGGCCCTTTGGTTTCACATAGGCTTATATAGGGAAAATCTTTAAAAATCTTCTTCTCTGAAACACAAGGCCCAGGACTTTGATATTTAGTATGAAGCTTCATCTAGTGGACCCCTACCAAGATTGTTCAAATTATAGTGCTGGGGCCAAAAAAGCCCCCCTCCCGGGGCCCTTTGGTTTTACATAGGCTTATATAGGCAAAATCTTTAAAAATCTTCTTCTCTGAAACCGCTAGGCCCAGGTCTTTGATATTTGATGTGTAGCTTCATCTAGTGGACCTTTGCCTCAACATTATGCACATTAAAGCCCTGAGGCCAATAATGGCCCTCTCTGGGGCCCACTTGTTACACTGTGGATGAGGTGAGCGATCCAGGGCCATCATGGCCCTCTTGTGATTAATATTAGGATCACTTTTTGTCTGTCATCCGTGCGTAAACAATTTCTTCAAACGACATCTCCTCCTAAACCACTGATCGGATTTTGACCAAACTTCACATGAATGATCCTTATGTGGTCCCCTTTCAAAGTTGTTCAAATGGTTCCGGTTCGTTGCACATATAGGTCACAGGAGACAAAAATAGATTTTTTCACCGAAAACTTAAAAAATCTTCTTCTCTGAAACCGCAAGGCCCAGGTCTTTGATATTTGGTATGAAGCTTCATCTAGTGGACCGCTACCAAGATTGTTCAAATTACAGTGCTGGGGCCAAAAATGCCCCCTACCCGGGGCCCTTTGGTTTTACATGGGCTTATATAGGGAAAATCTTTAAAAATCTTCTTCTCTGAAACCGCAAGGCCCAGGACTTTGATATTTAGTATGAAGCTTCATCTAGTGGACCCCTACCAAGATTGTTCAAATTGTAGTGCTGGGGCCAAAAATGCCCCCGCCCCGGGCCCTTTGGTTTTACATGGGCTTATATAGGGAAAATCTTTAAATATCTTCTTCTCTGAAACTGCAAGGCCCAGGTCTTTGATATTTGGTATGAAGCTTCGTCTTGTGGACCCCTACCAAGATTGTTCAAATTATAGTGCTCGGGCCAAAAATGACCCCGCCCCGGGGCCTTTGGTTTTACATGGGCTTATATAGGGAATATCTTTAAAAATCTTCTTCTCTGAAACCGCAAGGCCCAGGTCTTTGCTATTTGGTATGAAGCTTTATCTGATGGACCGCTACCAAGATTGTTCAAATTATAGTTCTCAGGCCAAAATGCCCCCGCCCCAGGGCCCTTTGGTTTTACATGGGCTTATATAGGGAAAATCTTTAAAAATCTTCTTCTCTGAAACCTCAAGGCCCAGTTCTTTGATATTTGGTATGAAGCTTCATCTAGTGGACCTCTACCAAGATTGTTCAAATTATAGCCCTGGGGCCAAAAATGCCCTCGTCTCGAGGCCCTTTGGTTTTACTTAGACTTATACAGGGATAATCTTTAAAAATCTTTTTCTGTGAAACCACAAGGCCTAGGTCTTTGATTTTTGGTGTGAAATTTCATCTAGCTGACCTCTATCAAGATTGTTCAAATTATAGACCTGGGGTCAAAAATGCCCCTCCCCAAGACCCTTTGGTTTTACATAGACTTATATAGGGAAATCTTTAAAAATCTTCTTCTCCGAAACTGCAAGGCCCATGTCTTTGATATTTGGTGTGGAGCTTCATCTAGTGGACCTCTACCAAGATTGTTCACATTATAGCCCCCGGGCTACAAATCCCCCGCCCCGGGGCCCTTTGGTTTTACATAAACTTATATAGAGATAATCTTTGAAAATCTTTTTCTCTGAAACAGCATGGCCCAGGTCTTTGATATTTGGTGTGAAGCTTTACTAGTGGACCTCTATCAAGATTATTTAAATTATAGCCCAGAGGCCAAAAATGCCCCCGCTCTGGAGCCATTTGGATTTACATAGGCTTATGTAGGGAATATCTTTATCTTTATACACATTATAGCCCTGGGGTCAATAATGGCCCTCCCCAGGGCCCACTTGTTACTCTATGGATCAGGGAATATCTTTATCTTTATACACATTATAGCCCTGGGGTCAATAATGGCCCTCCCCGGGGCCCACTTGTTACTCTATGGATCAGGTGAGCGATCCAGGGCCATCATGGCCCTCTTGTTTATATTGTATTCCCTATATTTGCCTATATAAAACCCGGGACATCACCACTTTGGCCATATATCGGGCTATAAGTTGAACAATCTTGGTAGAAGTCCAATACATGGAGCTTCATACCAAATATCAAAGACCTGGGCACTCTGGTTTCAGACAAGAAGATTTTTAAAGAATTTCCCTATTTAAGCCTATGTAAAACATGTGGGCACTGAGGCTTGGCTTTTTTTGGCCCAAGGTCCAGTTTTGTTTGTGTGTTTGTTTGTTTTGGAGTTTAACGGCCCAGTCAACACGATTTAGGTCATTTTTGAGCCGGTCAGTTTACTTATCCACACTTTCCTGGGCAGGCTTATACGTAAGCGGTTAACCAGTTCAGTGCACATTCTTTCGCCAGAAACTGACAACTGCCCTTCTTGAATCAGCGGAAGGGAGAGAATGACCGCAGAAAAGATTTCATGATCAATCTCCACGAAAGAATGTTGCCGACCCCGGCGGGAGTCGAACCCGCGTCCTCCTGATCACCAGTCAGACGCGCATCCGACTGAGCCACCGAGGCCGGCCAAGGTCCAGTAGAGGAGGCTTCATACCAAATATCAAAGACCTGGGCCTTCTGGTTTCAAACAGGATTCTCAAAGGTTTTCCCTATATAAGCCGATGGGCCAAGGGGCAGGGCCATTTTTGGCCTCATGGCTATAATTTGAACAATCTTGGTAAAGGTCAACTAGATGAAGCTTCATACCAAATATCAAAGACCTGGGCCTTCTGGTTTCAGACAAGAAGATTTTTAAAGGTTTTCCCTATTATAAGCGTATGTCCGTCAACGGGACATTATTGGCCCCAGGGCTATAATTTGAACAATCTTGGTAAAGGTCCACTAGATGAAGCTTCATACATAATATCAAAGACCTGGGCCTTCTGGTTTCAGACAAGAAGATTTTTAAAGGTGTTCTTCATATTTTCTCCTCTTCCATGGCGCTTAGAGGATCTAAGCCTGCCCAGGAACCGCGGTGCGGGGCAGACCGTCCATGCTTATAAACCCTAATGGTTTCATTGGGCGACAGGGCTTGAGATGTCAGTTCATCTCAATGTCGGGTAAAAGTCCCACAAAATTGGAAGCAACGTCTCAACAATGACCTTTACAGTGTTGACGGGGACGTTAAACCTCAAAACAAACAAAAACAAACAAAACAATTTCGTTGCCATGGCAACCAGAGTTCCGCATGGAATGGAATTTTTCGAATAACTTTGAGAGAGGACCACCCAAAGATCATTTCAGCCAAGTCTGGTCAACATCTGTTGAGTTGTTTATGAGATGTCGTTTAAAGGAGTTGTGGACAGATGGACGACGACGGACGGTGAGCGATCACAGTAGCTCCCCAGGAGCCTTCGGCTCAGATGAGCTAAAAAAAGTGACTGTTCTGTCTTTTTCCCAAAGGACTAGGTGATCAAAGTTGACCATGACATCAGATGAGTCGAGGTCAACCAATTGATTGATTGACTGATTTGAGGTTTAACGTCCCCATCAACACTATTTAGGTAATTTTGGTGACATTACTTCCAATTTCGTGGAACCTTTTATTACCCGGCACTAAGATGAAATGACATCTCAAGCCCAATGAACCAATAGGGTTTATAATCATGGATAGTCCAACTCGCACCGCTTTGCCTGGGCAGGCTTAGATCCTCAAAGCGTTTTACCAGTACTCGTGTGCGGTTGGTTTCAGCTCTGCGTGGAAGCTTCATGCAGCCAATCTATTTCTTAAAGCCCAGATGGGACGGCAATCAAGGTTACCATTTTAACAAATTAGGCAGGACCCCAGACCCCAATGCTGTATATCATTTGATTCCTGAGAAGAAGATTTCAAAAGAGTTTTTACCATATATGGGCATGGCGGCCATCTTAGTTATGTGATTACAATCCCAATGAAGAGATTTTTACTCTCTCATTCCAACAGAGGCTCCAAGTATAATTTGGTTTCAAACAGCCGAGCAGTTTTAGTAGAGAAGATATAAATACTGAATCTGAGCCATCCTGGACAAAGGTGTGCAAACGCCCTTGACATTTGAAATTGATAAACATCCATTCGGTTGTGTTGTTTGTATTGGAGTTTAATGGCCCAGACATCACTATTTTAGGTCATTTTTGAGCCGGTCAGTTTACCTATCCACACATTTCCTGGGCAAGCTCATACATAAGCGGTTAACCAGTACAGTGCACATTCTTTCACCAACTGCCCTTCTTGAATCAGCGGAAGAGAGAGAATGACCGTAGAAAAGATTTTATGATCAATCTCGATGAAAGAATGTTGCCGCCCCTGGCAGGTATTGAACCCACATCCTCCTGATCAGCAGTCAGACGTGCATCCGATTAAGCTACAGAGGGCGGCTTCAGTTGATTGAAAATATCAATTCTGACGCTCAAGGCTACAAATCCATTTTTAGTTTGTTTTTTCCGGGATTATGATTAATTCTCTAAGCAAGCGACTCTTCATCTTTACAAGCATAGTGGAGACACAATCAGGGATAAATAAATTGTGCTTTGACTGAGGTTCGAACCCACGCACAGAGTTCAAACCGCAGTACAAATCCATTGTTTTGCATTTTTCCATACGAAGGTCTAAGTGACCAAAGTTGACCTAGAAGTAAACTACATCAAGGTCAACTGAAGGTCACCATTTTAATAAACTTGGTAGGACCACAGTCCCCAATGCTGCATTCCAAGTGTCAAGGCCATCGGCCATTTGGTTCGTGGGAAGATTTCCAAAGGGATTTTATCATATATGGCCATGGTGTCCATCTTGGTTATGTGATTCCAATCCCACGAACAAAATTTCACTGCCTCATCCCACAGAGGCTCCACATATAATTTGGTTTCAATCAGCCGAGTTGTTTAGTGGAGAAGATATAAATACTGAATCTGAGCCATCCAGGACAAAGGTAACCAAATAACCTTGACCTTTGGTAAATTATAAGATTGTAAATGTCAGTTCTTATGCCACAGCTTGCAACAGAATCAGAAAAATCCACTGTTGCCTTCGGTTGGCCTCCGCCCATCGGGGCTTGAAGAAATAGATGGGCTGCATGATGCTCCCACGCAGAGCTGAAACCGATGCGAGTGGCCCGTCCATGCTTATAAACGCTATTGGTTTCATTGGGCAGCAGGGCTTGAGAAGTCATTTCATCTCATATCGGGTAAAAGTCCCACAAAATTGGAAGCAACGTCTCGAAAATGACCTTTACAGTGTTGACGGGGATGTTAAACTTCAAATCAAACAAACTGTTGCCTTCGGCTCTACTAAGCTAAAAGCTTTGGTTAATGTCATCCTTCTATAATGTATATACTGTAAGAAACCCAACGTCATCAATTGTTTGTTTGGGGTTTAAAATCCTCAACAACACTGTAAAGGTCATTTTGGAGACGTTGCTTCCAATCTTGTGGGACTTTAACCTGACATCGAGATGAAATGACACCTCAAGCCCTGTCATCCAATGAAACCAATAGGGTTTATAAGCATGGAGGGTCCTGCTTGCACCGCTTTGCATGGGTGGGCTTAGATCCTCTTAACAGTTTACCAGTACTTGTGTGCGGTCAGTTTCAGCTCTGTGTGGAAACATCATGCAGCCCATTTATTTCTTCAAGCCCAAAAAGGCAGGGGCCACCCAATGTCATCATGTAGCATCATGCAGCCCATCTATTTCTTCAAGCCCAAAAAGGCGGGGGCCACCCAATGTCATCATGTAACATCGCTTTTCATTGGCTGGTATTTGGTTTTACGCAGCTCAGGAGTGCGTGTGGCTTTGAGCAAAATAGCAACAAATCACCTTAAAAAGAAATTTGCGACCGTGAAACTGCCCACTTATTCCCAAATGACAATTTTGAATACAGTTATCACCTATGTCATTAACAGCACTTTTTCAGTTCGCAGTTTTAAGGTACTCTATGGGTTTAGACAAATGTTAGACCTTAAACTCTAGCATTGTTGATGCCAACGCCAATGTTAACACACAACTCTTCTTCAACTTTTCAGTAATCCCGTTAGGAAGGGGGCCACCCAAATATCCATAAGCTTATCATGGCTTCTCCATGTGTTAGAGGTGATTTAATTGCAATGAATCATTATGCTAGGCTCTGTCCAAACGACCAGTCTGTCAAATTTCACCATTCAGATTTTTCATATTGTTAGCTGGTCGAATGCTTTAATTTGACAGTTTGATATCAGATTGACCTGACCGGATCGAATTCGACGACTTCTTGGGGACACATTACAGGGAGATGGACTTTTGAGGTTCGTTTAGCACTTTTGCATTGGTCTATAACGACTCTATCTATGCTTATGCGGGTCAATTCCAGCTTCTATTAGGACTGAAATTATGATAATAATCTGAAAATGTGATACAAACAATGCAACTAAGTTATAGGTATATGCAGAAAGAATTACAATAGATGATCAGCTTTCAAAAGTCAATAAACAAGGTCAGCTTTCTTTGCAGCTGGGTTTATGGTTCATGAGTTCACTAAGGCCAAATAGTTTCTCTTCAACCATCCTTCCCTACCAGCAACACCATTCAAGACGATACAGGACTTTACATCCGTAATTGTGTTATGGCATTTATGAACATACCGACACGGGACATAAAGGAGAATGGATTAATAATGGAAAACAACTCTTCTCTCTCTCTCTTGTCATCAGGTGTCTACTCATAAAGGAAAGACTTTGCTCCTTATGAGCAAATTCTTTCCTTTATAAGTAGACCACTTTCGGGCGGGTGAGGGTGATGGCTCAGGGACCAGCAGGACGTCCTGTATGTTGTCTCCTTCGTCATAGAAGGTTGAAAATATGTAGAGTGTATCCATTTCCCTTATTTACATTTAAGGGGAATGCGAACACCTTGTACATTTTTCCGCCATTTTTCAAAGAGAGACAACTTTTGTGACATCCTGCTCACTTTCCTATAGGTTCAGTCCCACCGAAAAAGGGGTCTTCTCTTAAATGAAAGAATCTTATCCTCAGGACCAAATTTTTTCCTTTAAGAGTTGACCCCTATTGACATGGAAGCATCATGCAGCCCATTTCTTCAAGGTGTTCATATCCCCCTTAACTGCTTGAGAAAAGAAGGTTTGCAATATTCTTTCTGCTCCAACTTAAACTGGGTGTCCTCGTTGGAACATATCCTCTGGATTTTTTCCTAGCTGTACATGTAATGTGAAAAACTAGTACACTGTTCAAAACAATTAAAGGAGCAAACTTTTAAGCTGCTTGGCAATTTTCAAACTCAAGAAAAGTGACATCTCTTAACAATGTTCATGCAAACGTCAAGAAGCAAGGTTCACGTGCAAAGCTAGACTGTGAGCTACAGCATAGATACCCATATAAAACGGCTGAAATTCGGTATGGGGCGATCTGTTCAAAATTTGGGTTTGGGTCAGAAACATGTCAATCCTTTGGTTATGCATTATTTTGGGCTTCATATCATGGAGTTAGGCGGTTCTTGGAAGAAGTTGAGGTCGCTCAAGCTGTAGCTTTGCTTGAAAGTGAGTACACCTAAAGGATCGTTGCTGAACGCTTTGATGTATCAAGAAATGTTGTTGCCAGGCTATGGAGAAGCTACCAAGAGAAAAGTGAAGTTAACTAGACGAGAAGGGCAAGGCCGACACCGCATGACGTCACAAAGTGAAGATCAATATCTTCAAAATCTAGCGCTATGAAATCGGCAGTACACGGCCAGAAGGTTACAACTCGATTTCCAGCAAGCAAATGGTCAAAGGATATCCTATCAAACAATACTTAACAGGTTCCATGAAGGTGACCTGAGGGCCAGACGTCCGGCAAAAGGGTCAATTCTCACCAGGCAACATCGTGCACGGCGATATGAGTTTGCCCATGAACATCAGAACTGGCGATTGCAAGATTGCAAGTTCTGTTCATGGATGAAAACGATTTCACCGGAGTGCATGTGATTGACGTGTTCGAGTCTGGAGACGACCTGGAGAACGATACAAAGACTGCAACATTGTGGAAACAGACAGATATGGAGGGGGGTCAGTGATGGTATGGGTGGAAATTATTATGAAGGCTGAACGGACTTGTACGTGATGAATGGAGGTACATAGACTGCATTATAGTATCAAGATGAAATTCTAGATCCTATTGAGAGGCATTTCGCTAGGGCAATCGGTAATAATTTCATTCTGATGCAGGATAATGCGCGCCCCCATACTGCTGGAGTGTGCATGGATTACCTTTATCGTGAGGCTATTGAAGTAATGGGCTGGCCGGCATGTTCTCCCGACTTAAACCCAATAGAACATGTGTGGGGCATTCTATACAGAAGTATCTTACAGGGCAATCATCCACCAATGACTATTCAAGAACTCACAAACATCCTTAGACACTAGCTTTACAAACTGTTCAAAATTTGGTTCGTAGCATGCCTCGGCGATGCCTGGAGTGTTGTGCTGCTCGAGGTGGTCATACACATTACTGACAGGAAAAAGTGACTGATTTGTGCA
Source organism: Lucinisca nassula (assembly GCA_963580285.1). Classification (NCBI taxonomy): domain Eukaryota; kingdom Metazoa; phylum Mollusca; class Bivalvia; order Lucinida; family Lucinidae; genus Lucinisca; species Lucinisca nassula. The sequence goes on from OY757011.1 coordinate 104,582,827, forward strand.
TGTCTATGACATTTGAAATAATCTGATGTAAAGATGGCGATTTCTCAAACATTTATGCAAACTCTTCCTCAACAGGTTACAGGCCGTGATTTGTGAACTGGTTGCAAATGTTTGCCATTAACATGTTGCAGATAGTTATTCATCTTTCTGAATCGTTGTTTCATCATCATTATCCAACATCTTTATACTATGAGAAAATATGTGCTTGCTCCTTTAATTATTTTGAGCAGTGTACTACCCTTAAAGCACCAATCATTCATGACTGTAGCAATTGAGATTTTCAAAGCTTTTTTAGACAAAATAAGGTTTCATAATCAAATTTCATGAATTCGTCTTCATGAAATATCAAGTCTAATTTCCTCCAACAAAGAAGAGGACCATGATGGTCCTATATCGCTCACCTGAACTGATTCGAAGTTTATAGTCAACCCAGATGACTGATCATCTCCCATTAATGGCCATTTTTGTTCTCCTCCCCCACCCTCCAGATATTTTCCAATACATTTTACCTCTGATAACCGGTCACGGGTCAAAATTTACGATTTTGTTGCCAAATTCCAAGACAGAGGATTGGAAATTCATTCGACAAAGAAATTGAAAGTAGGAAATCAAAACTTCATGGAAATGGCACCTCCCATAAAAAACTTAAGAGTGGAAAAGGTTTTAAAAAATCTGACCTCGTGACCTAGTTTTGACTTTACATGGAAGTGGATAGCATCAACACACATAAACTGGTGAAATTTAGTGAAGATTGAAGTGAAGTATTGGCCTCTAGAGAGAATAAGGTTAAAAAGAAATTTGACCGAGTAACCTAATTTAGATCAATATGACCAATATTAATCTAGATTATGGTATTATCAAGAACAACATTCTGGTAAAGTTTCACAAAGATTGAAGCAAAACTGTGGCCTTTAGAGGGTGAATAAGGTTTTAACACAATCTGACTCGTAATGTGACCTAGTTTTCGTTTTAACATGACCCTTATTTGCTTCATGATGATTCAAGCAAAACTAAGGCCTCCAGAAGATGAATAAGGTTTTAAACCAAACTGACCTAGTAACCTAGTTTTTGGCCTGACATGACCCAAACAAAAATTCAACTAAAGTTTCATGAAGATTGAAACAAATCTGTGGCCTAGTATAGAGTGTGAACAAGGTTTAACCAATTTGACTAAGGTATCTATACTCACCGGAAATAGAAACTATACAGTTTTAAATTGTCTCGCCTGACAAAACAAGTGGATAATTCAGTTAAAAATTACTCATTAAGTATTTGACTAACTATAGACATTAATCCTGTAACAATTTTAAGAAAATCTGGTGTTCAAAATAAAAGTTTTTGGGGAAAATGTAAAAAGTGCATTTTTCACGAAATCTATTTGTAATCAAATTCTGACTTCAACATTTTTGCATATAGGTATCAAGTGAAAAGCAAGGAATAAAAAAAATAACATAACATTTAAAATTTATCGAGAAACAAACATTTTATTGAAATCTCAAAAAACGCTTTTTTAATGCTATGTTCCCACTATCACGATTCGCGCCACGATTGCAATCGTGTTCTTAATCGTGGACTAATCGTGGTGATCCTATCAGATCTTATCAGATCTTGAGGTCAGTCGTGGCAATCGTGTTAATCGTAGAAAATTTTTGAACGGTTCAAAAATTTTCCACGATCAACACGATCAGTTGCCAAATCGGGATCATCGTACCACATCGTATTGCATCGTAACAAAGTGCGACAGATCGCATCTAATCGTGCTTCTAAATCGTGGTGATCGGGGTCGATCTTGGACAAGACAAACACCGCGTTCTTTTGAGATGTGTTGCGATCTCCCACGGGATGTCACGATTTGTTACGATCTGTCTGGTTCCATTGCTCAAGACATGTCACGAATGACTCGAGATCAGATGCGAGATGGTACAAGGAGATACGAGTAAATGCGAGTAGATACGAGTAGTTACGTTTTTACACGAACGTTCACGATCTATTACGAGTTCTCGTGCCCATGTGTATACCGGACAAGATTTAATACGACTCATTCAGCGACCTGCTCTTGAAGAGAGTACATCTTTGCTAGTATTTTAGAGTCTTTGAAAGATGCCACCCAAGGGTACTAGAGGCAGGAAGGGAAAAGGAAAGGCTGTCCCTTTCCAGGAGTCTGAACCATTCCAGCGAGAGAAAATGCCACATTGTAATCATCGGCAACTCATGCCATCATCAATGCATGAGGGTTAGTGTTTATGCTGTAAAACTTCGAGAAACAATGAAGTCCATGGTCAGTCTGGCTGTATATATACCCGTCGGGGTCCAATCGTAGCTCAAATCGTGATCGCCCTTGATCATGATCGTGAAAACATCGATACGACAGTCGTATGTTATCGTAACGGAGCGCATCGGTTCTTGATGAGCGTATAAGACCGTATTTGCATATATCAGATCGTCCCTATTCGGGGAACCAGATCGTGATGATCGTTCCAGATCGAGACAAAGTCGTAGACTCAATCGCAACAATCCTATCGTGACGTATTTGATCGTATCTGAACGGGAGAACAGAACGTGGCTGATCGTGACACCTGAATTGACAAATCGTGATTGGATCGCATCTGAGCGTAACAAATCGTACCAAAACGTATCGACACTTATCACCTCGTATCCAAACCTGAAATTTCAGAGAAAATTCCACGACCAGCTACGAATGGCTAATCGTGGCGTTCGTAACGGATCGCACGACAGTGGGAACCTAGCATAAGCGAAATTTTCAAAATAATGTTTCAAGCCAAAAATCGACCCAAAAGTGCCGTCAATCGTTTTAGCATCTTCAGCTGTGTCTTAAATATTGATTTAAACAAAAACCACAATCAGAAATGCCATACTTTTCACTCTATTCCGGTGGTTTGGTCCAATATTTAAACGTGGATAACATTTCAACCATTGTGAAAATTTTCTTTTTGTAAACAATATTCCCAATGTTAGATGATACGTAATAACTGGTAACAAGAGCACCGCAAGCGGCGCCATGCTTGTCTGTTTTTCCATGTCACATAGACAAAATGTAGCTCTTGTGATGATGGGTGAGTGTGAGTATGAAGTTTCATGAAGGCAGGCCAAATACTTCTGGAAATATGGTCAAGGTTAAGTTTTTTGGTTAATTTTTCGAAAAATAGGTCAAAGTTCAAAGGTCAAGGTCACAGGTCAAAAAGCGTGGTATGACTGAAAAGGTCTTGTCCCAAGAGTTGGAAGGCTCTGTTGTGAATAGTATTGAAATAAGAGACAAAAACAATTTAAACTAGAAATGTGTCCAAAGTACACAGATGCCCCCGCTTAGCACATTAATCTTTAAGTGGTGCAAATACCAATCTGTGCGAGTTTCGGCGTTCCACCAATAGTGACCTTGACGTTAAAAGTCGAAATCGCTCGAGATATTGTCATAAGGAACATTTGTGTGAAGTTATTTTGAAATCGGTGAAGAAATGTAAGCGCTAGAGGGGTGACAAAGTTTTTCTAAAAATAGCCAGTGATCTTGACCTTGAAAGTGGAACTCGCTAGAGATATTGTCATAAGGAACATTTGTGTGAAGTTATATTGAAATTAGTCAAGAAATGTAAGCGCTAGAGCGAAGACAAAGTTTTTCTAAAAATAGCCACAGTGACCTTGAACTTGAAAGTCAAAATAGCTTGAGATATTGTCATAAGGAACATTTGTATGAAGTTATATTGAAATTGGTGAAGAAATGTAGGCGCTAGAGCAATGACAAAGTTTTTCTAAAAATAGCCACTGTGACCTTGACCTTGAGGTGATGACCTTGAAAGTCGAACTCGCTCAAGATATTGTCATAAGGAACATTTGTGTGAACTTATATTGAAATCAGTGAAGAAATGTAGGCGCTAGAGCAATGACAAAGTTTTTCTAAAAATAACCTCTGTGACCTTGACCTTGAGGCCATGACCTTAAAAGTGGAACCTGCACGAGATATTTTTATAAGGAACATTTGTGTGAAGTTTATTGAAATTGGTGGTACAAATACCTTAAGCAAAGTCTTAAACATTAAAAATTTTCTAATTCTATGACCTTGACCTTGAGGTCATGGGTATGGGTGGGGGTATTGCTGAATAAACCATTGGACCTATATGTATCATCATAGTAAATATAAACCAAATCCATTGTATGGTTATGAAAATATGAGCTCAAGTTCTACCTGGTACAAATACCTTAACCTGGGTCTTAAACATTAAAAATTTCAAGTCCATGACCTTGACCTTGAGGTCATGGGTATGGGTGGGGGTATTGCTGAATAAAACTTCAGTCCTATATCTATCATCATACCGAATATGAACCAAATTCATTACACGGTTTGGAAAATATGAGCTCAAGTTCTACCTGGTACAAATACCTTAACCTGGGTCTTAAACGTTAAAAATTTCAAAGTCCACGACCTTGACCTTGAGGTCTAGGGTATGGGTGGGGGTATTGCTGAATAAAACTTTGGACCTATATCTATCATCATACTAAATATAAACCAAATCTATTGTATGGTTTGGAAAATATGAGCTCAAGTTCTACCTTGTACAAAAACCTTAACCTGAGTCTAACAGGATTACGTACGTACGTACGTACGTACACACTTTCGTACGTTCGGAAACCGTACGCACGTACCCACGGACGCACGTACGGAAAACCGAAAAACTCTATGCCCCCGGCATCATACGATGCGGGGGCATAAAAAAACGGAGAGAAAAGGGGAGATAATTCAATCAAATTGCAAGATGGAGTTATAAAACTTGTAGGTAATGTAGCTCTTGTGATGGTGAGTATGTGTATGAAGTTTCATGAAGGTAGGCCAAACACTTTTGGAAATATGGTCAAGGTTAAGGTTTTCGGTTAAATTTTCGAAAAATAGGTCAAAGTTCAAAGGTCAAGGTCACAGATCAAAAAGTGTGGTATCACTGAAAAGGTCTTGTCCCAAGGAACATTCATGTTAAGTTTGAAGGCTCTGTTGTGAATAGTATTAAAATGAGAGCAAAAAATGTGTTTCAGAAAAAAAATGGAAAAGGGGAGATAATTCAGCCAAAATCAACAATGTTGTTATGGTCCTTTGTCAAAATGTAGCTCTTGTGATGATGAGTGTGTGTATGAAGTTTCATGAGGCTAGGTCTAATACTTTTTAAGTTGTAGCCAAGGTTAAGTTTTTTTGGAACGACGACGCCAGACGACGACAATGACGACAACGACAACGCAGACGCCAGAGTGATGACAATAGCTCGAAAGTTTTTTTCAAAAAACAGACGAGCTAAAAATGGGAATCACATTCGCGACACAAAATGTTTGACCCAATGGAAACTTGAACAGCAAGATTTGGACCCTTGCTTTGAACCTGTGGCTTTACCCGTTAGATCGTAGCTATCATTAAACATTTTATTCGATAAGTCAGACATGCCACTGATGATAATTTATATAATTGTAATTCAAATTTCATTAAAATGTTTTGCCAGTGACAACTCAAAAATGAGTGTATAGTTTCTATTTCCGGCGAGTATAGTTGTTGATTCAACATGACCATTATTAGAACCTGAACATCTGATTAAATTTTATGAGGATTGAAGCAAAGCTGTAGCCTCTAGGGGGGTGGAGTTGAGCAAGGTTAATGTCGACAATGGACAAAGGATGATGCATGTATGAAAAACACTGGGTGTTCACAAAACATGTAGCTCACTTGAGCACTTTGTTTTCAGTGAGCCAGCAATAGAAAGAAATAATTCTTTGTTCATTAACAATTAACAAGGTCAATAATAGGAATTTTCAGCAACCAAAGGCACAGAACTCCATGACTTATAGGCTGACCTTGCCAGTTTTCAAACTGGTCCAAGCTTTTATTCCCTGTCTACTTCTATATGGATGTTTCAGGATGTTCTGATCGTAACTAAAGGACTTATGCTGATGACATGGTCAACCAGAGCTCAACAAGCCAGGCATTATACTCCCGTGGCAAATCAATATTTGTTGGACTGCAACCTTTAAAGAATATGCACTGCCCCATATCAATGTAAAACTGTATATCAAGTTTCAGTATAACTGTATATCAAGTTTCATCACGATCAGATCCAAGCTGTAAGAGGAGTTAGCCACAAACAAAATGTTTACAGAAATTTTCAAAGGGCCATAACTTAATAAAGGTTTGGTGAACCATAACCTCGAGACAATATGGGCTGCTCCACATCATTGTCAAACTTAATACCAAGGCTCAGCTTGGTCAAAGGTTACCTGCAGGAGAGTTAGCCCCAAACAAAATGTTTGCAGAAATTTTAGAAGAGCATAACTCAGTATTTGGTGAAATGCAACCTCGACACAATATGCATTTCTCCACATAATGGTCTATTTATACATCAAGTTTCAGCTTGATCGAATCTAAATTGTAGGAGGAGTTAGCCACAAACAAAATGTTTACAGAAATTTACAAAGGGACATAACTCTATTGATATTTGGTGAACCATGACCTCAGAGCAATATGTGCTGGTCAAACTATATATCAAGTTTCAGCTTGATAGAATGTTAACTGTAGGAGTTAGCCAGAAAAAACAAAATGTTCACAGAAATTTTCAAAGGGATATAACCCGGATGGTTAACCTCGAAACTTACATGCTACTCCACATCATAGTCTTTTTATTTACCAACCCCGTAAAAATATGCGTTGCTCCATATTGTGGTCAAACTACATGTATATATCAAGTTTCAGCTTGATGGAATGTTAACAGTAGGAGTAAGCCAGAAACAGAAATGTTCTCAAGAACTTTTCTAAGGTTCATAACTCTGTTAATATTTGTTGGACTGTAACCTCGAAACAATACGCATATCATGGTCTAACTATATATCAAGTTTCAGCTTGACCGGATCTAAATTGCAGGCAATTTGTTTGATTTGAGGTTTAACGTCCCTGTCAACACTGTAAAGGTCATAAGTTATGGGAACAAAATGTTAACAGAAATTTTCAAAGGGGCATAGCATTGTTTTAATTTGGAGGACCTCATTGTTTTTTGTTGTTTTTATCCAATGAAAAGCCTCAGGAAAAAAATGACCTTTGCATAAAATTGGTCAAGGTCAGCCAAGGGTCATCATCTTTGCAAACATTGACGGTTTTTACCATATTTGGGCATGGCAGCCATCTTAGTCATGTGTTCTGGGCCATTTGTAAAAACTTGTTCCCATGCTGTCACAAGGCTGCATAAAATATTTAAATGAAATTGGCCCAGCGGTTTCAGAGAAAATTTATTTTGAAATGTCAATGGACCTGCAATCCAAGCAACCCTGGACCAAGGTCAATGAATGACTGAACTGTAGCATTCACAGACATTCATTTTTTACCTTTTCTCATGTCAAAGACCACAATATTCTTCGAAAAATGTATTGTTTTACCTTTTTGCCTTTGGAAAGCCTCAGGAACCAAATTTGACCTTGATGTAGAATAAGTCAAGGTTTCCAAGTTTCAAGACAATTGGCCCAGTGGTTCTGGTGAAGATTTTTTAAGGTTTTCACCATATCTAGGCAATGCAGCCATCTAGGTCATCTGACCTGAACCATTCAAACAAACTTTTGTTCCCCAACTGTCAGAAGGCTGAATATAAAATTTAAATGAAACTGGCCCAATGGTTTCAGAGAGAATATATTTTAAATTGTCAATGAACCTGCAATCCAAGCAACCTTGGTAAAAAGGTCATCAAATGACCTTGACATTAAGAATTTATATGCATTCATTTTTTACCTTTTCTAATATCAAAGGCCACAATATTTTTTTAACAAGTGCACCGCATGCGGGTGCCAACGCTCGGCTGCAAAAATTTAAAGTCGAAAAAGGAGCATAACTGTGCCAAAAATATTTTGAGGGTTACCTCACCTATTGGTATGAGTTCCCCTTTTCATAATGAACAACTAGTCCGAGTTTCAAGTAAATATGTTCAGTAATGACAGAGGTATTACAAATGTCCAAGTTTTTGCATGACAACAACGCAAAAATTCTAAGTCGAAAAAAGGGCATAACTGTGCCAAAAATATTTTGAGGGTTACCTCACCTATTGGTATGAGTTCCCCTTCTCATAATGAACAACTAGTCTGAGTTTCAAGTAAATATTTTCAGTAATGACAGAGATATTACAAAATGTCAAAGTTTTTGCATGATGACGACGCAGACGACACCTGAGCTATGACAATGCCTCGTGGTTTTCTTCAAAAACAGCCGAGCTAAAAATGAATTGTTTTGCCTTTTTCCCATTGAATAGCCTAAGGAACCAAATTTGACCTTGGTGTTAAGAAGGTCAAGGTCAGCATATGATCATTATTTTTGTAAACTTGGTAGTACTCAGTCACCCAATACTACATACCGGTACCAAGTTTCAAGACAATAGGCCCAGTAGTTTTGGTGAAAAAGTTTTTTTTAAGACTTTTACCATATTTAGGCATGGCAGCCACCTTAGACAGGTGACCTGGTAAACTTTCTTCCCCTCATTGTCAAGAGGATGCAAATGAAATTTGACTGAAATTGGCCCAGAGGTTTCAGAGAAGAAGACATTTGAAAATAGCTGACAGAGGGATGATGGAGGCCTACCATCCTATAAGCTCCCCTGGAACCTTTGGCTTATGGGAGCTAAAAACTTAATATCAACATGTCAGGTTTATATTAACTTAACCCATACACATATAATTATGCCTAACGTCCCCAAAAAGGGACATCAGCAAACAGGAAAAATGCAGATTAGACTCATCAGGATGCGACAGCTGATCAGTGTCTCTGTTTGCTTGAAGTATGGGTTATTAATCAACGACAGGCTGAGGAAAATATGAGCTCTCATGATATCTTGCAACCTCGCGAACATCACTAGTCAAAGTGCCATATTTACCCCCGAAATTTTTGACACTTTTAAATGACTCTTACACTATACTAAATTATTCATTTTATATTTTCGCCACAAACAGTGTAGACCTTATCAGATTGCTACATCAGGAGAGGTCCGATCTAGGTCTATTTTGTTTGCCCAGGCTTTTTTTTTGGTGTCCTTATATTGGTAAAAATTAATTAGACTAGAGTATCAGAATGGAAATTGCCTCACGTTACGGATGTTCAGTGATCACAATAAGAATATATACATACTGTAAAAGCCTAATAATTCAGACACCTTGAGGACTTGCTGTAATTCTCCTAAACTTTTGTTAAGTTTGTTTTGCGATCCAGCAGAGTCCAAAAGGTGCAGATGAAATGGCAAACAGTGTAGAACCTGATCAGACTGCTCCTCCATGAGCAGTCTGATCTGTGTCTGCACTATTTGCTTAGGCCTGTCTGTCCTAATACTTCAGATCATTACAGTAATGATCCTAAAATATATGTAACCAATCCTAAGTTTTGGGACAGATAGCCTAGGCCTAAGCGAAGAGTGCAGACCCACATCACACTGTTTGCCATTCTGTCTGCACCTTTATGGACTCCTTGCTGGATCATGCAACAATTTTGTTAAATTTTTAGGAGATTTACAACAAGTCCTGAAGGTGTCCACATTTTTAGGATTTTATGGTAAATTGGTAATGCCCATGGTGTAGCAGTAAGAAAGTAACACTTGTTAAACCATTTAGTCCATTGAAAAAGCAACTCAAGCTATGGAATGCCCTAAAACCTACATGCCAGCATATTTGACAAAGCAAAGATGCATACTATTAAAGATTAGTTTGACAACAAGCTACAATATAAACATACATGTTAACTTTATCTTGCTGTTCATGACAACCCCTATCTTTGGAAACTGTAGATCCAGATCAGATGGCTTCTGAAGAAGCCATCTGATCAGGATCTACACTGTTTGGCATTCAGTTTATGAATTTTTAGCAATAAATTACATAAAGTAATTTGATTGGTTGATAGACAGAAATGGGTGTGGCTTAAATGAATATTCAGCAAGATAAGTGTTAAAGGAATAAGAAGAAACTTCCCTATGAATATTCAAAACTGCTAGACCTTAAGGAAATAGGTACATACATGCAGACATTACTTTTTTTCTTGTTTAAAATACACATGTATATGAAAATGTCTGCTACAGACTTGACTTTCACTTAACCCTTTTTGTACCAAATGGAATCTTCCTCCTTATACATGTATATCGCAGGTGTCCATTTCATAATTTATGGGTGTCAGGTTGTGTTTTCTTCAAAATTTATTTGGTGAATGGCTGAAAGTTTTGCAAACAGTGTAGACCCTGATCAGGCGGTGTCTGATCTGGGCTGGCACTGTTTGCCAATTACCTGTTTTGGGGTTTCCGGTACAAAAATGGTTAACTGGCAGACGGCATGGAGGTGTCAGTCATATCAGTGAGAAAGTGTATGGTACAAAATATTTTCAATCGGGTATGAGGTGAAGTTTCTTGAATTTTATATTGTTCTGTTGTGATTTGTTGAATGTGTGATCAGTTGGCATTCTCCTGTTGACACAAGATGACATAGTTTGATAATTTCATATTTCTTCATAAAAAGCATCATCTGGTTAAGGAGAATGGGAACACCTGATAGATTTTTCCAACCATTTTTCAAAGGGAGACAACTTTTGGGACTTCCTGTTCGCTTTTCTATAAGCCCTGTCCCACTGAAAAAGGGGTCTACTCTTAAAGGGAAGAATTTTCTCATCAGGAGCAAATTATTCCCAAAAATACTTTTGCAGGAGTTGCCTCCCATGAGGGTGTATCCATTCCCCCAAATCCTTTTGACCCTGTGGACCAGTGCAGATGTGTATACAGAGAAGCCCCTAAACAGCACTCATCAGGATCTTCACTATTTGCCATCCTTTAAATGATTTTGACATTTGGAATTTACAAGAATGGATTTGCCAAAATTCAAAGATGGAAAACTCCACACCAAAACTCAGGGATGAAAGGTTACCCCAAGTAATGTGAGCATGTGTCTTGTGCTATGTTTGTTTTCAAATTTAACGGCCCACACTATTTTGAGCTGGTCAGTTTACCTAACCACACTTTAGGATCATAATGGTATATGTGGCGGTGAAGGCCCAATTCAGCCTTCGCAGCCCCAGTAGGTCTGCACATGCATGGGGTCTGACATATGCTTTTGCTGTCCATATGAATTTTCTCTGGACCCAACAATGAGAAACAATGAATGTGTATGTTTCAGGTAATAATCAGGCAGGGCCCGGGTTTAAAGACTAATCCTAGTCTGGCGAACCAATAATCCCTGGTTTATGAGGGTAGCAGCTTGACCATTAAACCATGGAGGCTGCTGGAAACAATACAAATATATGTAGTTTACAATCTGCAACTGGTCTGGCTGCATATGAATTTTTATGAAGAAATATAGAAACAATTACAAAATTATCCCCTAGATTATCTGGATCTTTAATCTGTTGAACTTTTAGGTATTCTCCGTTCCCTCTCCTCTACATACGATTGTACCTGCCCAATTGTTGGTGACAGCTCGGGCACTTGTGGATCACGTCCTTGCAACCATCAATACAGAATGGGATCAGACAGCAACCAAGCCATAAGCTGTAAGGCAACATACACAAACATGCTCAACAAAACAAACCCAAACAAAAAAAATACTAAGCCACCACATGCTACAACATGCTCTAGTCCATAAACCTGCATAGCTTAACCCTTTCAATCCTCTAGCACAGTACAGATACCTAAGTAAACAGTGTAGATCCTGATCATAGTGATGAGATGGCTCAATATGAGTCATCTCAGCAGGATTTACATTGTACCCCTCCCCCCAAACCCCCACCCAATAATGATTTTGAATGAACTCTCCAAATGTACAAGCATGTGCATCCCTACATTCAAAGAAGAAAAAGCCTTCTTCTGAAATTCAGGTGTGAGGGTGTGAAAGGGTTATCCTACCAATTATGACCCCATAAATGACAAATATATATAATCTTCCACTTTTGACAGACCCATACCGACTGAAAAGTGGGTTCTGGGTCTTATTTTGACATTACTGTACTTCAAACCGTAGACCCTGATAAGATACCGCATTCTGTTGCATCAGATTGGTGTCTTCAGTGTTGTCTAGGCCCCATTCTTTGGGTTGCTCACAATAAACAGATGAAGGCCTTTCCATAGCATTTGTCAAAATGAAGAAAATCTCTTCTTTCCTGGTCCAGAGCCTATGACCATAGTAGACAGGTGGGAACTATCTTTCCAAGAAAAGAAATTTTGTGTCCTCAAATTCAGATTAATTGCAGGCGATGTGTATGTTAAACATTCTCAGTGATTTTTTTGTATTTTTTGTTTTGACTTCAGAGGTTCCCTTTGTTTTTGAAGGACCACATTTACAGATTATTTTGGCTAGTGTTGTTGTTTTAAATCCTACTTACAGCTTGCTCATGCCTTGATTGAAAGCCTACTGAACCCAACAGGAGCCTCAATCAAAACTGCCCTCCCTGAATCAGCAGATGGGAGAGAATGACTGTTGAAAATATTTCAAGATCTCTCCACGAAACAAGTGCTGATCCAGCGGGGATCAAACCTTCTACCTCTTGATCAACAGTCAGACATGCATCTGACTGTGACACCAAGGCCAGCTGCAAGGGCACTACAAGGTATTCACCACACGGACTTGTTAATTTGATGGGCTCCTTTGACTATCTGCTTGGTCCAACACATGTATAGAAGTCATTTACAAAACAGCTTGTTCACTATTCATGACAGCCTTGCTACAACATGTCTTGTTTGCAGTGCAGGATGTACATGTAGGTAAGGGAGGAGTGCTTGATTTTTCCTTGTGCCTGTAGGTATGCCGCTGAGGTCCGCAATGTGCATGTATTTGCAGTGCTGTGTGCAAGGTCACTGAAGCATTATACTTAATAGAAGGGTAGACAACAGTACAAAGGGTTGATATACAAAACAGGAGTTTATTACATGGAAACGTATGGCATAACCCATTTGTCCTGAATGTAATATTCTGCTATAATATAGCAGGAGTCCATTTTGAAATTTTGCAGTTTCAGGTGCAAATATTTTATGAAATTTATGCAATGGTCAAGGTTGTTTGCTTACAGTGGAAGCCTTGATCAGATGCCCCATTCTGCCGCATCTAATCCAGGCCTGTGTTATTTTCCAAGGTCCTGTTTTCAGGTTTCCCTTATAAAATGGTTTTTTTAACCCTTTTTGTGCCAAATGGAATCTTCCTCCTTATATATAGCAGGAGTACATTCCAAAATTTAGGGGTGTCAGGTTGTGTTTTCTTCAAAATTTATTTGGAAAATGACTGAACTTTTAGCAAACAGTGGAGGCCCTGATCAGACGCCACATTCTGCGGCATCTGATCTGGGCCTGCACTGTTTGCCAATAACCCCTTAAGGGGTACCCCTTTAGGGGTTTCTGGTACTGAATGGGTTAATACATGACTGATTGTTTGTTTGTTTGATTTGAGGTTTAACATCCCCATCAACACTTTAAAGGTCATTTTGGAGACGTTGCTTCCAATTTCGTAGGATTTTTGCCCGACACCGAGATCAAATGACATCTCAAGCCCTGTCGCTCAATGAAACCAGAAGGGTTTAATAGCATGGGCTGTCCGCCTCGCACCGCGGTTCCTGGACAGGCTTAGATCCTCTAAGCGGTTTACAAGTACTAGTGTGTGGACCTGATTCAGCTCTGCGTGGAAGCATCATGCAGCCCATATATTTCTTCAAGCCCCTATGGGCGGGGGCTGTAATACCTGACTGAACTGCAAAGAAAAAGTATGAAATATTCATCACAAAAATGGGCCTTAACTGAAGTTTGTAATGTTTGCTCTTTTGCTCTAGATCACAAAATCTTCAAATGTTGAGACTCTGTTAACCACAGGCTTCCGGTATGTTTCCTGTCCTTTTTAACAAAGGAGACAATTTCTGTGTGTCCTTCAAAAAGGGTTGCAGGTCTTCTCTTAGAGGCAAGAAGAAGAAAAATGTTTAAGGATAAAAGATTTATTGATGAAGAAACTAAAATAAATTTCAGAAAATACAATTTACAACATTTCGTCATGTTATTGATTTCATAGGCACATTTCTAAAAATATTTTTATAAAAGCTCCATACAGAAAGTATATTCAAACAAGACCTGTTACTTAGCATTTTGTCTATCATTAACAGTGGTTACTGGGGGTATTTGCTTTTGCCTTTTTGACCTCTGACCTTGCCTGCCAGGTCATTTAGATGATTTGTTTGTTTGATTTGAGGTTTAACATCCCCGTCAACACTGTACAGGTCATTTTGGAGACATTGCTTCCAATTTTGTTGGACATTTACCCAACATTGAGATGAAATGACATCTGAAGCCTTGTCGCCCAATGAAACCAATAGGGTTTATTAGCATGGACGGTTCGACTCGCACCACTTTGCCTGGGCAGGCTTAGATACACTAAGCTGTTTACCAGTACTCGTGTGCAGTTGATTTCAGCTCTGCGTGGAAGCATCATGCAGCCCATCTATTTCTCCTAGCCCCAATGGGCGGGGGCCGCTCATTTAGATGACGTATATCTTGGAACTGGATAGACAAAATTCGTTGCTGCATTACATTTATGAAAGTAGACTTCTAAAGCATTACTTAACTTTCTGTGACCTTCATTAAAAATTCGCCTTTGGGTCACCCAGAAAGCTGTTGTTTGAAACTTTGGATCAATGTCTACCGCCAGTCCAAACAAAAAACAAAAACAAACAATAACGCATCATTAAATTATGAGCTTTTAGAGTGGAATGTTGCAATTTAATTTTTCTGAGAAAAAAGGCTTGCCATTACATGTGAATTGTCTGCCCTGCAGACAATTCACATTTAATGTCAAGCCTAATTTTCTCTGAAAAATAAGAAAAAAAAATCTGCTAACATGATTGATAGCTTGAAAGGTTCAACATCTGTGTTGTGTGGGCCAGATGCAGCCACAGATACGGAGGTGCGGCCAGTATCTCTTTCTGTACTTAAGTATAGATGAAATAAAACGTTCTTTTCAATGCCCTGCAGTAATCATTTCAGATCATCAAAAAAGGGTTTAAAAAATCTGTGTAATATTAAACTACTCTTCTACTGAGAAAGCAGGAATTAATCAAAAGCCTGTGTCCAGAAATCCTATCACAGATAATCTTGCCAAAAACAATACAAAAATGAAAATGTCAGGCTTAATGAAAACTATTAACAAAAATGTGTATATATATCTCATGTCTGCGCTTAAGGTACTGATTTTATAATTTGAAAAGTCACAAAAAAACACACAAAATGCTGCAGAAACAACAGATCAAACAAGATTTGTTTGTGAAACACGAACATGTCCCCGGGCATGGTCATTTTTTATTCAAAGTTGCTCACAGTTCAAGATTTTTGTTTGTGTTGGAAGCCCTTGACACAAGAAACATACATGCCAAATATGAAAGCTCTATCTTAAACGGTTCAAAAGTTATGAACAATAATATTTTTTCTTTAAAGTAGGTCAAGGTCACACAGGTCAAAAAAAATTGCATAAATGTAAAGCTATTGTCACAAGGAACCTACATGCCAAATATTAAGGCTCTATCTTAAACGGTTCAAAAGTTACGAACAAATTTATTTTTTCTTTTAAGTAGTCAAAGGTCAAGGTCATGGTCCAAACATTTTGCATGTATGAAAAGCTCTAATCACAGGGAACCTACATGCCAAATATGAAAGCTCTATCCCAAACAGTTTGAAAGTTATGACCAAAAATGTTTATTTTTTTAAGAAGGTCAAAGGTCAAGGTCACAGGTCAAAATTTTTGCATGAATGTAAAGCGTTTGTCACAAGGAACCTACATGCTTAATATGAAGGCTGTATCTCAAACAGTTCTAAAGTTATGACCAATGTTAATTTTTTCTTTTATGTAGGTCAAAGGTCAAGGTCACAGGTCAAAATTTTTTGTGTGAATGTAAAGCTATTGTCACAAGGAACCTACACACAAAATATGAAGGCTCTATCTCAAACCATTCAAAAGTTATGGCCAAAATGCTATTTTTTTATCTTAAGTAGGTCAAAGGTCAAGGTCACAGGTCAAAATTTTTGACATGAATGTAAAGCTTTTGTCACAAGGAACATACATGCTAAATATGAAGGCTGTATCTCAATTGGTTCAAAAGTTATGACCAATGTTAATTTTTTCTTTTATGTAGGTCAAAGGTCAAGGTCAAGGTCACAGGTCAAATTTTTTTGTGTGAATGTAAAGCTCTTGATACAAGGAAGCTACATGCAAAATATGAAGGCTCTATCTCAAACAGTTCGAAAGTTATGACCAAAATGTTATTTTTTTATTTTAAGTAGGTCAAAGGTCAAGGTCAAGGTCAAAGGTCAAAATTTTTTTGCATGAATGTAAAGCTTTTGTCACAAGGAACATACATGCTAAATATGAAGGCTGTATCTCAAGTGGTTCAAAAGTTATGACCAATGTTATTTTTTTCTTTTAAGTAGGTCAAAGGTCAAGGTCAAGGTCACAGGTCAAATTTTTTTGCATGAATGTGAAGGTCTTGTCACAAGGAACCTTCAGGCCAAATATGAAAGCTCTATCGCAAACGGTTAAAAAGTTATGGCCAACGTTAAAGTTGTCCACGTACCAACAAACAGACAGGGCAAAAACAATATGTCCCCGCTATCGCTACCGGGGACATAAAAAAAAAAAGATAAAAATAAAACCGAAACATTATCATTTAAACATTTTTTTACCAATCTGGACAACTTATTTTTATCTAATATATGAAAACAGTTAATGAAGTAAGTTTGATTGGGATTAAAAAAACAATTAACAGTCTGCATGAAGTCACAGTTATAAAAGCTCTTTTTTTTTGTTGCATATTTTTTCTTCTGAATAAATCTGATGCATCAATGTGCAGATATATATATATATAGTACAAGAATAAGTGGTACATAAAAATGACTAATAAAAATCTATAAAGATTTAAACGTTTTTTTTTTCTTCATAAGAATACTATGTATATACAACTGTTTAAAGATACTACATGTATATACAACTGTTTAAAATGTACTCTTAATGTCAATTTGATGGGTTTATTCTAAGATAACAGCAAAAGACATCAAATTGAATAATTTTAAAAACACCTAATTGATAACATGTCCAAGACAAAGAAAGTATGTGTATATTTCACACAATTTTATCAGTGATTTCCTTAAAGTCCTTTTTTGATTGAATTCTCATGACCTAGTTTCACACTTAGAAGTTTGAACTGTTACGCTTTTCCAGCGTTTATATTTGAGCCAAGTCTTGTGATTATTCTAAAAAATAAAATGCCAAGGAAAAGACATCCGTTTATGTCATCTGCTGCATCTTCTTAAAACCTATTAAAATATTTTTTGCATATAGGCAAACAGAGTTAACCCTGATCAGACTGCTCCTAGAGGAGCAGTCCGATCTGGGTTCGCACAGTTTGCAACAATGACTTTTAACTGAAGAAATATATGGGCTGCATGATGCTTCCACGCAGAGCTGAATCCGGCCCGCACACTAGTACTGGTAAACCGCTTAGAGGACTAAGCCTGTCCAGGAACCGCGGTGCGAGGCGGACCGTCCATGCTAATAAACCCTATTGGTTTCATTGGGTGACAGAGCTTGAGATGTCATTTCATCTCAATGTCGGGTAAAAGTCCCACAAAATTGGAAGCAACGTCTCCAAAATGACCTTTACAGTGTTGATGGGGACGTTAAACCTCAAATCAACCAACCAACCAACTCTTATCATGCTGTTCACGACAACCCCTATCTTTGGAAACAGTGTAGATCTAGATCATCTGGCTTCTGACGAAGCCATCTGATCAGGCTCTTCACTGTTTGACATAAAGTTTATGGATTTGTAAGAATAAATTACATGAAGTAATCTGATTGGTTCAGTCAGAAATGGGTGTGGCTAAACTGAATATTCAGCAAGATAAGGGTTAAAGTAACCAGCAGACAACAAAGCAGACATCAATGGATATGTGTTAAGATATTTGACCCTTTCAACCCTGTAGACTGGCACAGATATCTACACAAACAGTTTAGATCCTGATAAGAGGTGTCTGACCAGAATCTATACCGTCTGCCAATCTGCTGTTAATTTCGATTTAAATCCTGTTTGGGACAATTAGACACAGCCTGATTCAAAGATGCTAGAGTAGACTTCAGAAAATCAGGGGTGAAAGGGTTAAAAGGGGCCAGTATGCAAGCCCAGTAGCCGTTTTCACCCTGTTTGTTGTAAAAGTTTGCCTGAATGTAAGATCAACACAATTCTTAGGCCCTTATTGTCACAATGTAGCTCCTTAATTTTGTAGTGTCAAAATGGATATAAGCCCTTTTTCTCGCAATGTAGCTCGTGTCAAAATGGATATTAAGAGAAATTAAAGACTCCTGGTTGTTTCTGGTGTCCCCTTCTCAGCTTCTTTCATCTCTGCTTGACCGATTACATGCGGTTATATCTACCCAGTTGGTGATGGCAGTTGGGACAATTGTGGATCACATCTTTACAGGCATTCATACAGAATGGGATCAGACAACAGCCAAGCCAACAACTGTAAGGAAATGGACATGAACATGCAAACATTTGTACACTAATAAAATGAGTTTTACCAATTAATCAATTTTGTACTGAATGGAAGGAATCTTCTGCCTTTTTCACAGCAGCATTTCAAAATTTAGTGGTGTCAAATTCATTTGGAAAATGGTTGAACTTTTGAGAAAAGTAAAGGCCCTAATCGGATGCCGCTTTCTGTGGCGTCTGAGGTGGGCCTGCACTGTTTGCCAGTGACCCATATTGGGGTTTTTCATTCATTTACAAATGATGATTACTCATTTGAGGCAAAATGAGAACATGTAAAATTATCATGGTTTTCCATGACTGATTGAATTTGAATCTATAGTAAAATCATGTAAAATTATCATGGATTTCCATGACTGATTGAACTTTAATTAAGAAATAGATCAGCTCTAACTGTGATTTGTTGTGTAATAAATCACAGTTTGGAGGTCAGTTGTAAAGTAGACAAATCACGAGCGCGTAGCGCGCGTGATTTGTCTACTTACAACTGACCGACAAACTGTGATTTATTACACAACAAATCACTGCCTAGAGCTGATCTATTTCGATTCTAACACACTGGAAATCGGCAATAATGTTGTTGTTTCCTTCAAAATCTCACAACTTTTCGCCACTGTTAGAAGAAATCCCGCTAAAATTATCGACTGAAACACATGCATTTATATCCTTTTCTAATGTTTTCGATGCGAGAAAATGACGTTACACCGTCTAACGTCAAGTAAATCGACTAGTGACGTCATAGATTTGCAGTTTTTAATGACGTCACACGTCACGCTCTTCGAGCTGTGATTTGTTGCAGAATAAAACACAGTTATTTTGCATTGCCTATATAGGTGCGCTGTGTTAGAATCTATAGTTTGTTTGTTTGTTTGTTTTGGAGTTTAACGGCCCAGTCAACACTATTTAGGTTATTTTTGAGCCGGTCAGTTTACCTATCAACACTTTCCTGGGCTGGCTTATACGTAAGCGGTTAACCAGTACAGTGCACATTCTTTCGCCAGAAACTGACAACTGCCCTTCTTGAATCAGCGGAAGGGAGAGAATGACCGTATAGAATCTATAGTAAAATCATGTAAAATTATCATGGTTTTCCATGACTGATTGAACTTTTGTCTACAACTACTTGAGCATAACAACCTCTTTATATAGAGAGAAAATATAGCCATTTCAATATGTAACTGACTATACAGAAAAAGGACCATTGTGGTTATTTTTTCTATAAAGTCTATACATCTAACCCTTAAGACGCAGAGAAAAACTACATCTAAAAATATTGTCTGCTTAAGTTTTCTGCTGATTCTTTTTTTTTTTCAAACTTTTTAAAAATATTTTTGCATACAGGCAAACAGGGTGGGCCCAGATCAGACTGCTCCAACAGGAGCAGTCTGATTGGGGTCCACGTTGTTTGCAAAAAAAATGACTTTTAAGGTAACTGGCAGATGGCATTAACCTACAAACTTCCATTTCATTTATTTACAAAACCATGTAAACAAGAAATCCACCAAAGGCTATGTCAAGCCTGTACGTGTAGTTCTTAACCCTTTTTGTACCAAATGGAATCATCCTCCTTATACAGGGTGTCCAAAAAGTAAGTTAACAGTTTTGACGAGATTTTAATACATCATAACGTTGTGAAAGCGGTATAAAATTTCTCACAGACATAGCATATATCCTTAAGTTTTTTCTTATAAAATTTCATACAAATCCATTAAAGCATAAAAAAATAACAAACAATAAACAAAAAATACCAAATTTGTCCAGTGACGTCAATTTAGTAATTTATGACGTTTTCCAGATGCCGCCCCTTTCGACGTTTTCCTTCCCGTACTCGCTGCTTGAAATTTTCAATTACTCTAGCACAAGTGCCAACACTTATCTTCTTGACTTCCCTGCGTATTTGTTTTAATAACATAGCAGTATCTGTGGGTCTGGGCTTGTAAACAACCGATTTAAGATAACCCCAAAGAAAGAAATCACAGGGGTTCAGGTCTGGACTGTGCGCAGGCCAAGTTACGCCGCATTGTTTCACTTCGGGATATCGTCTGGAAATTACCCGCTCATCAAATGTGTCATGTAACATATCTAACACTTTGTTAGCCGTATGTGGTGTTGCTCCATCTTGCATAAACCATTCACTGTTAATGTCAGTTGATCGTTTCCGCAATTCCGGTAAAAACTTGTTGTTTAATAGCGACATGTAGCGGTCTGAATTAACAGTATCGCTAAACACATACGGTCCAATGATTCCCCTGGATGACATAGCACACCAAACTGTAATTTTATCGCTATGGAGTGGCCTTTCTGCTATTTGGTGGGGCTGTTCATTTGCCCAAAATCTCATGTTCTGTTTGCAAACATGTCCTGATAAAAGGAAATGTGACTCATCGCTAAACCACACATCATTAAAAGCATCGGCGTAAGTGTCAATAACGTCTGATGCCCAGTTACAAAATGATAGCCTTTCCACTTGATCCGTTATATTTAAGCTCTGCATAATTTGTATTTTATATGGATAAAGTTCTAAATCTTTTCTTATTATGTTATGAACGGATGATTTGGGGATACCTGTCTCCGAGGATGTACGCCGAATTGAGTTTTCAGGACTGTCTTGCATAAGTTCTTGAAGCGTGCTCACATTTTCATCACTTCTACTGGTCTTCGACCGTCCCGACTTTTGCGCGTCTTTCACCGATCCCGTTTCTTCAAATTTTCTGATAGTCTTGTAGATATTTAGTCGACTTACAGTATCACCATTAAATGAATATTTAAATTTTCTTTGAACATCTGTAGCGCTTTTAGTTTCGTAAAAGTTCTTTACAATGAAAATACGCTGGGCTAACGTCAAACGCGCCATCTTGGAAAAAACAAGATTTTAAATGACGTCATTTTGCGACAACGTCAATTATTTTGGCGCGTTTTAATTATGTCGTATAAAAACTTTAGGATATGTGCGTTAATTTGGAATATTGTTCATCAAAATAGCTTTAAAATTAAAAAAGTTATGACGGGTTAAAACTGTTAACTTACTTTTTGGACACCCTGTATATAGCAGGAGTTCATTTCAATATTTGGGGGTGTCAGGTTGTGTTTTCATCAAAATTTATTTGGAAAATGACTGAACTTTTAGCAAACAGTGGAGGCCCTGATCAGACGCCGCATTCTGCGGCATCTGATCTGGGCCTGCACTGTTTGCCAGGGCACCCGTTTTGGGGTTTCTGGTACTAAATGGGTTAAGAAATGGACTTGAACATTTTGGGTTCTAGCCTAAGGTTGGTGCAAATGTTGAAGGATTGACATATGATGAATGAATGATAACCTGACTGTTATAAGAACAATACTAAATACAGAAAAATTATGCTATTAAAAACACCTAAAACTGAGACTAAATTTTCTTTTAGAAGCTAACCTAGAAGGTTTCCGTTATGCTTTCTTTGTGTTCTACACCCACTGTCTCCTAATAAGAGACCACCTTTGGGAGTGTTCAAAAGTGGTTTCAAAGACCACTTTTGAACAGTCATAAAGGTGGTCTTAATATTATAATTTTACTTTAGTTTCAGCAGTTTCATTGATAAATGTCATATCTTGTGTCAGTCACTTGCATCAGCCAACCACTCACATTTGTCATATTTCTTTCATCCAAACAATGTCATGTTTCTTTCATCCAAAACAACAAACAACACAATATCAATTTATTTAAAGGTAGTGAAAATTCAAGATACACAAAAGTGATGATGGGGAAAAAAAAGGTCTCTATGACTAAAGTATAATACCTGTATTAAATTTTATTATTGCATTCCTTGGATGAACTTGTTTTGGATCTGAATTGATTGACATAATTTGCACTTACAGCAAAATTAGTTGAGGTCAGCTTGATGTGGCTTAAGTTGATGTGGATCAAGTACAAAGATTGAATGTGGACTTGAGACTTTATTTAATGTTACTTTAAACGAAAATAGATGTGCTGAATTGAAAAAAAAACAAAAAAAAAACAAGAGGACCATGATGGTCCTATATCGCTCACCTGAGCTATGAGCTAAGAGTTTTGCACGTGCCCCAGTGACCTATTTGAGACAAGACTTTAAAGGTTTTTCCCTAATATGTCTATGTAAAGCGAGAGGGCCATTTTTGGTCCCAGGGCTATAATTTGAACAATCTTGATAGAGGTCAACTAGATGAAGCTTCATACTAAATATCAAAGACCTGTGCCTTCTGGTTTCAGACAAGAAGATTTTTAAAGATTTCCCTATCATAAGCCTGCATAAAACCAGTGGGCCCCGGCACGGGGGCATATTGGCCCTAGGGCTATAATTTGAACAATCTTTGTAGGGGTCAACCAGATGAAGCTTCATATCAAATATCAAAGACCTGGGCCTTCTGGTTTCAGACAAGAAGATTTTTAAAGGTTTTCGATCCCTATATAAGTCTATCTAAAACCAGTGGGCCCCCGTGTGAGGCCATATTTGGCCCCATATCTATAATTTGAACAATCTTCATAGCGGTTCTATAGATGAAGCTTCATACCAAATATCAAAGGCGTGGGCCTTCTGGTGTCAGACAAGAAGATTATCAAAGGATTTCCCTATGTAAGCCAATATGAAACCAGTGGGCCCCGGTGCGGGGGGCATTTTTAGCCCCAGGGCTATAATTTGAACAATCTTGGTAGAGATCAACTAGATGAAGCTTCATACTAAATATCAAAGACCTGGGCCTTCTGGTTTCAGACAAGAAGGTTTTTAAAGGTTTTCCCAAAATATAAGCCTGCATAAAACCAGTGCAAACCGGCGCGGGGCATTTTTGGCCCCCGGGCTATAATTTGAACAACCTTGGTAGAGGTCCTCTAGATGAAGCTTCATACCAAATATCAAAGACCTGGGTCTTCTGGTTTCAGATAAGAAGATTTAAAGGTTTTCCATATATAAGCCTATGTAAAACCAGCGGGCCCCTGTGTGGGGCCATTTTTGGCCCCAGGGCTATAATATATAATAAAAAAATCATCGTAGCAGTCCACTAGATGAAGCTTCATACCAAATATCAAAGACCTGGGCATCCTTGTTTCAGACGAGAAGATTTTCAAAGGATTTCCCTATATAAGCCTATGTAAAACCAGTGGGCCCCGGCGTGGGGGCATTTTTGGCCCCAGGGCTATAATTTGAACAATCTTGGCAGAGGTCCACTAGATAAAGCTTCATACCAAATATCAAAGACCTGGGCCTTCTGGTTTCAGAGTAGAAAATTTTTAAAGGTTTTCCCTATATAAGCCTATGTAAAATCAGTGGGCCCCGGGGTTGGGCCATTTTTGGCCTCTGGGCAATAATATGAACAATCTTGGTAGAGGTCCACTAGATGAAGCTTCATACCAAATATCAAAGACTTGGGCCTTCTGGTTTCAGTCAAGAACATTTCAAAAGGTTTTCCCTATATAAGCCTATATAAAACCGTGACCTACTTTTTGACCCAACATGACCCATATTTCAACTTGACTGAGATATTGTCAAGATGATCAATCTGGGCAAGTTTGATGATGATTGGACCAAAACTGTGGCCTCTAGTGTGTTCACAAGCTTTTTCTATGATTTGACCTATGGACCTACTTTTGGACCCGACATCACCCGTATTCAAACTTGACCCGGATACTGTCAATACGATCATTCTGGGCAAGTTTGATGATGATCGGACCTAAACTGTGGCCTCTAGTGTATTCCTAAGGTTTTTCTATGATTTGACCTACTGACCTACTTTTTGACCCGACATGACCCATATTCAAATTTGACTGAGATATTGTCAAGACTAGCATTCTGAGCAAGTTTGATGATGATCAGACCAAAACTGTGGCCTCTAGTGTGTTCACAAGGTTTTTCGCTGATTTGACCTACTGACCTACTTTTTGACCCTACATGACCCATATTCGAACTTGACTGAGAAATTGTCAAGATAATCATTCTGAGCAAGATTCATGATGATCAAACCAAAACTGTGGCCTCTAGTGTATTCACAAGGTTTTTCTTTGATTTGACCTACTGACCTACTTTGTGACCCGACATAACCCATATTCGAACTCGACCGAGATATTGTCAAAATGATCATTCTGGGCAAGTCTGATAACAATCGGACCAAAACTGTGGCCTCTGGTGTGTTCACAAGGTTTTTCTATGATTTGACCTACTGACCTACTTTTTGACCCGACATGACCCGTATTCAAACATGACCGAGATATTGTCAAGATGATCATTCTGGGCAGGTTTGATAATGATTGGACCAAAACTGCGGCCTCTAGTGTATACACAAGGTTTTTCTATGATTTGACCTACTGACCTACTTTTTGACCCGGCATGACTCTTAATCGAATGTGACCAAGATATTATCATGATGATCATTCTGAGCAAGTTTGATGATGACTGCACATAAATTGTGGCCTCTAGTGTGTTCAGAAGGTTTTTCTATGATTTGACCTACTGACATACTTTTTGACCGACAACACCCATATTCGAACTTGACTGAGATATTGTCAAGATGGTCATTCTGGGCAAGTTTAATGATGATCGGACCAAAACTGTGGCCTCTCGTGACTTCACAAGGTTTTTTTTCTGATTTGACCTACTGACCTACTTTTTGACCCGACATGACCCATATTCGAACTTGACCGAGATTTTGTGATGGTACAAATTGTGTGCAAGTTTAGTTAAAATCAAATCATAAATGAAACATCTATCATGCAGACAAGACCAAAATAGGCAATTTTTGCCCTTTCAGGGGCCGTAACTCTGTAACGCATGATGGGATATGGCTGGTTCAAGAAAGGAACCCAGATCTCATGGTGGTACAAATTGTGTGCAAGTCTGGTTAAAATCAAATCATAATTGAAGATGCTATCGTGCGGACAAGACCAAAATAGGCAATTTTTGCCCTTTCAGGGGCCGTAACTCTGTAACACATGATGGGATATGGCTGGTTGAAGAAAGGAACCAAGATCTCATGGTGGTACAAGTTGTGTGCAAGTCTGGTTAAAATCAAATCATAAATGAAGATGCTATCGTGCGGACAAGACCAAAATAGGCAATTTTTGCCCTTTCAGGGGCCGTAACTCTGTAACACATGATGGGATATGGCTGGTTCAAGAAAGGAACCCCGATCTCATGGTGGTACAAGTTGTATGCAAGTCTGGTTAAAATCAAATCATAAATGAAGATGCTATCGTGCGGACAAGACCAAAATAGGCAATTTTTTCCCTTTCAGGGGCCGTAACTCCGTAACACATGATGGGATATGGCTGGTTCAAGAAAGGAACCAAGATCTCATGGTGGTACAAGTTGTATGCAAGTCTGGTTAAAATCAAATCATAAATGAAGATGCTATCGTGCGGACAAGAAATTGTTTACGCACGGACGCACGCACGAAAAGTGATCACAAAAGCTCACCTTGTCACTACGTGACAGGTGAGCTAAAAACAATGGTATGGCAAACTCCTCTGCAGTGAAAATGGCTGTATTTACCTTGTGCACCATTGAAGAATCGAAAGGAGATAAAGTAACTTTTTATTTATATTTTTTTTTCA
The DNA here is from genome assembly GCA_963580285.1 of Lucinisca nassula. Taxonomy (NCBI): domain Eukaryota; kingdom Metazoa; phylum Mollusca; class Bivalvia; order Lucinida; family Lucinidae; genus Lucinisca; species Lucinisca nassula. Next base: position 104,608,923 of record OY757011.1, read on the forward strand.
GAGAAAGAAGGTTTCAAATTTCATGTAAATCATCTGCTCAGCAGACAATTCACAGCGAATATCAAGCCTTTGTTTTGTCGCACCCGGCCATTACCATGGCATGATTATAGGCACCTGGTTTTCCATCTGTTTGTCTGTCTGTTTGTCAATGCGTCAACATTTGCGACCACCCTAGCGTTCACCCAAATGGTCAAGTGAATTTCTCAAGATTTTTTATTAAAGAGCTTCATTAATGATACTCGGTATAAACTTGTATCTGGGGATGAAATCTTAAATGCAAGCATCTATATTTGATCTTGACCTACGTTTCATGGTTCAGTGACTTTGGAAATTATTGCGACCACCCTTGTGTGTCCACCCTAATGGTCAAGTTAATTTCTCAAGAACTATAAGAGCTTCATTAATGATACTTGGTACAAACTTGTATCTCTGGATGGCATCTTAAATGCAAGCATCCGTATTTGACCTTGACCTACATTTCATGGTTCAGTGACTTTGTAAATTATTGCAATTTGAAGTTATTCCGAATGCCATTGGTGGCAGTTGTTCAAAACATTGTTAGTTAACAAATTGTTTAAAACACTGACCATTAAATATAGCAACTATACTGATAGTTTGAAGGAATGCGAGTAGCTTTTGCAAAAGTTTTGAAAGCAAAGCTACTCACTTTTATTTACTTAACAAATTGTTTAAAACACAAACCATAAAATATTTCAAACATACAAAAAGTGAGTAGCATTTCACTTTTTTTTCTGCAAAAATACCACTCTACCGATATCCCCAGAACAGTTAAATTTTGACCTCTTACAAGTTTGTTAAGCTGACAATGCTTTGAACTGGGCCCTGATCTTGATCAAAATTATCTGAATATTACTTCTAGCTAAGGCTGACACGGTTAATCGTGTAATCGGTTAATCGATCGATAAATCTCACAAAAATGATTATCATTTCTGATTAGCTTTTAATCGATTACTTGATAGGTACAATTTACTACCCAAAGTTATGCCTAAAATAGCTGAATGAGTGGCAAACAGTGCAGACCCTGATGAGACGCCGCATTATGCGGCGTCTTATCTGGGTCTATACTGTTTGCTCAGGCCTGTCTGTTCAAATATACATATGGTAAAGTGCAACATATGGTAAGAGTCATACTCAGACAGAAAGCCAGACAGGTAAAATTATGACAGAAATCTTAACGATTACTAATCGATTATCGATCGCAATGGCAGGACTGATAATCGATTATCTTTTCCGCTCCGATTAGCCAGCCCTACTTCTAGCAAGAATGTGGACTGAGCCATATGCCAAGAAAAAATTTGTCTTTTTCAAACACAGCAACAGATAAGGTTGGTATTTTGTGATTTGTTTGTTTGTATTGGAGTTTAACGGCCCCACACTATTTTAGGTCATTTCTGAGCGGCCAGTTTACCTATCCACACTTTCCTGGGCAGGCTTATATGTAAGCGGTTAACCAGTACAGTGCACTTTCTTTTGCCAAAAACTAACAACTGCCCTACTTGAATCAGCAGTATTTTGTGATAACTGAAGGATAGTTTTTGTCAGTTTTCCATAAAAACCTATGTTATGGATAGTCATTAGAACTGCCTCGTCGAGGCAGTTCTAATGAATACCCACAATATAGGTTTATATGCAGAAATAAAGAAAACTTATTTAAAAACTCACAAAATATGCACCATATAAACTGAACTCATCAAATGAGAATTCCGTTGCAAGTTATGTTGTGCTTGCGAAAGTAGCTCTTGAGAAAAGGACTTGAAAATTTGGGTTGTTGCAAAGGTAGACACTAATCTTGACAAAATGACAAAGGATGAATGAACTGACAAACAAATGGACAAACAGATGGAAAACTGCAATCCTATACTGCATCATACTTATTTTCAAATTTTTCAGCTGTAAATTTACCCTCAAACTGCCAACTTGCACATATCATTTTTCAAATATTTCTGTCTTACTTTCAGTGAATTTTATTTGAAAAAAAAAAAAAAAATCTAATTTTCCGACTTGTTGGAAGACAACAAAAATGTTTTTACTGACATGTGGCTCAATTACATGACATTTTCAAAAATCCTGTGAAAGGAAAGACAACAGCAAACATATAAATAGGCTACAAGAAGCAAGCTCTATTGTTGAAAGCATGCACAAGCAAGCAATTTTATGCACAGTGTGATACAGTGCCTGACAAATCCAGTTGCTCAGGACAGGTCCAGAATTACACCTCATCATGCTGAATATTTCAACATACAGTCGAACCTCGATGGCTCGAACACCGATGGCTCGTTTACCATGGATGTGTCGAACCCATTCTTGAGCCCCTAGCGAAATCCTCTACATAAGAAATAGTGGGGGATAATCAAGGAGATTTTAGTCTTTTATCTTGCAAATGTTTGCTGTGTGTACTCAATAGAATCGCCTCGATGAGGCGATTCTAATGAGTACACACAGCATACATTATTCATTATAGAACACCGAAAAGATGTCTAAAAGTATCTCGTTATGCCTCCTGACAGTAACAGCAGTGGCTCGAACTACCCCAGTCTCAAACAGATTTTCGAGGTCCCAAAGGTGTTCGAGCCATTGAAGTTCGACTGTACTACACTCCTCCCCAAGTGTTAGCCTGCTGTGTAACATGATTTGAATTTTTTAATATGGATGCAGAAGCAGAATGGAGAACAGCAGAGATCCTGATCAGCTGGCTTCAGGTTAGCCAGCCGATCAGAATCTATACTGTTTTCATAAAGGATGTATACAGGTACAGCATGATGGTGTAAAAGCGATATAGCATGGGGCATGAATTCTGATTCTGGGCCATAATCCAAGTGGTATAAAATTTGATTTGTCAGGCCCTGCATTATCTTTAAAGCGAAGATATTGCCAGAAGCATGCATATTAACAAGTGTTACAGACTGACTGCCTGACGGAACTTTCTTTCTAAAAAACACCATGTGTGTGAATAGCAAACTTAAGCTGTCCCACAATTCTGTGTAGGAGATTGATGAGTCACTGAAAACATCACACTAGACACTGTTTTGGACTTGAACTAGTACTTTTGCACAGTTTATCGCTAAGATGCCTTACTGGACACAAAATTCTACATTTGTTTGTTGACAATGATTCCGTCTTCAAGAACGTGTTAACTCTTATCATGCTGTTCACGACAACCCTTATCTTTGGAAACAGTGTAGATCCAGATCAGATGGCTTCTGAAGAAGCCATCTGATCAGGATCTACACTGTTTGGCATTCAGTTTATGAATTTGTAGCAATTTATTACATGAAGTAATCTGATTGGTTCTAAGTCAGAAATGGGTGTGGCTTAACTGAATATTCAGCAAGAGAATGGTTAACCCTCTTTATGTTTCTTGTTTGTGTTGGTTGCGTCCCCATCAATACTAATTAGGTCATTTTTGAGATGTTGCTTCTGATTTTCTGGGACTTTAACCATTCTGAGATGAAATGAAATCTCAGCCCTACCACCCAAAGAAACCGTTTATATGGAGGCACACTCTGACTCGCATAACTTTTCCTTGGCAGGCTTAGACCTTCCAAGCAGCCTACCAGTACTCAAATGTTTGGTCTGTTTCTGCTCTGCACGGAACCATCAAGCAAACAGTATTTTCTCCTAGCCACACTGGGCGGGGGTATCAACCCTCTTTATGACAGTCTTTTATTTTAAACCTGGGCTCAGCTGTTCAATGCTAACACTTAACCCATTGTATGCTAGTGGACTCTTCCATTGCTATATGTTGGACAAGTCCATTAGTCATATAAGGGGTGTCAGGACTATTTTTTCGTTTTTATTTTTTTTTTTTGACAGATAGAGCAGGTACTGATCAGATGACGCCTTCTGCGGCATCTGAGCTGGGCCTACACTGTTTGCCAAGGTACCCATTTATACAATGGGTTAAATCGTATTAGAAATTTTGGCCCAAAAAAGGCGGAGTTGCTTCTGCAAATGCATTCTGTTCATAGATATCCTATATGCTAGAACAGTAAACGTTGACCACTAATCTGTTTGTTAATGAGAATGGGTACACTTTCAGGGGAGACAACTCCAGCAGAAGTATTTTTGTCTCTTATATCATTAGGGGTCAACTCTTAAAGGAAAGAATTTGCTCCTTAGGAGCAAATTCTTTCCTTTAAAAGTAGGCCCCTTTTTCAGTGGGACAAGGCTTATAGAAAAGCGAATTGGAATCCCAAAGTTTTCTCCCTTTAAAAAATGGAAAAATCTGCCAGGTGTTCCCATTCCCCTTAAGCAAACAAGGATTTGAACAATCAAGCCCTGCATTAAAACACACAAAATTATCATTGAAAGAAGCATGACCATCAAAAAGGACGACGACTTTTTTTCGTGGTTTTAGAATCTAATATAATAGTATAATACTATGAAACAAGAGGTCCATGATGGACCTGAATCGCTTGAATTTGAGTCATGATCAAATTTGGCCAAGAAACCATCAAGACAAATTTTGTTTTAAAGTTTTGCGAAGACTGAAGCAAAACTGTAGTCTTTAGAGGGTGAACAAAGTTTAAAGACAATTTGACCTGGTGTCCTAGTTTCTGATTCATTATAACATAATATATTCAAACTTGACCAAAATATTATCAAGACACATTCTGGTAAAGTTTCAAAAAGATTGAAGCAAAAGTGAGTGGCCTCTAGGAGGATGAACAAGATTTTAAAGCAATTTGACCTAGTGACCTAGGCATGACACATAATCGAACTTGACCAAGATATCAAGATGAACATTCTGATATAGCTTCATGAAGATAAAAACAAAACTGGCCACCAGCGGGTGAAAAAGGTTTTAAAGTAATTTGACCTAGTGACCTAGTTTTTGATCTTACATGACCTACATTCGAACTTGACCCAGATAGCATCAAGTCAACCATTCTGGGAAAGTTTCATGGAGATTAATACGACATTGTGGTCTCTAAAGGGTGAACAAGGCTGAAAAGCAATTCTACCCAGTGACCTAGTATTTTATCTGATGTGACCCACATTCAAATCTAACCAAGGTATCATCAAGACAAACATTCTGGTAGTTTTGTTTGTTTGTTTGTATTGGGTTTTAACGGTCCAGTTAACACCATTTAGGTCATTTTTAAGCCGGTCACTTTTACCTATCCACACTTTTCCTGGGCAGGCTTATACATACGTGGTTAACCAGTACAGTGCACAGTCTTTCGCCAGAAACTGACAACTGCCCTTCTTGAATCAGCGGAAGGGAGAGAATGACTGTAGAAAAGATTTCTGATAGTTTCATGAAGATTGAAGCAAAACTGTGGCCTTTAGGAACGAACAAGGCAATAAAGCAATTATAACTAGTAACCTAGTTTTTGATCAGACTTGACCAACATTGTAACCTGACCAAGGTATCATCAAGACAAACATTCTAGTATAGTTTCATGAAGATTGGAGCAAAACTATGCCCCAGAAGGGAAAAAAGTTTTAAAGCAATCTGACCTGGTGATCTAGATTTGGCCCGATATGACCCATACTGGAACTTTACCAAGATTATCATCATAACAAATGTTCTGGTATAGTTTCATGTAGATTGAAGCAAACTGTGGCCTCTAAAGGGTGAACAAAGTTTTAAAGCAATTTAACCTAGTGACCTAGTTTTTAAAAGAATATGACCCATATTCAAACTTGACCAAGATATCTTCAAGGCAGACATTCTGGTGAAGTTTCATGAAAATTGAAGCAAAACTGTGGCCTCTAGAGAGTGAACATGGTTTTAAAGCAATTTCACCTAGTGACCTAGTTTCTCATACGAAACGACCCATATAATAATCTGACCGAGATATCATCAAGTAGAACATTCTGGTAAAGTTTGATGAAGTTTGAAGCAAAACTGTAGCCTCTAGAGGCTAAACAACATGTTAACGATAGACGAAGCACGACGGACATACGATGGACAAAGGGTGATCACAATAGCTCACCTTTGTGCTCAGTGAGATAAAAGAAAGCTGATCATCTATTGTAAATGATAAGAGTCAAACTTGGATTGCCGATAATAGAAAATCATTGGCAGTAACAACTTTCGACCAATCCAGTGTATCTGCCTTGTCTTGTCATTTTTAACCTTCAAAGCACCCGAGCAGACCACGTTGTAAGTTTTTCTTATAAAATCAGGCTTGACATTTCATGTGAATCACCTGACTAGCAGATGATTCATATAAAACGCCATGTCCTATATTTCTCTGTTAAATAAGCTATGCATACTTAAAACTGGTCTCTCAGTTGTAATTGGGACTACCTAAGAATATAGGCTGTCTTGAGACCTCAAATGCATTGTTATTAGATGAAATGGAATCATTCTGAGTTCTGATTCTTATAAGCATTAGCATAATTATATAATCATACCAATAATTTCTTCACAAGCATAGCTCCATCTGTAATGTCTTTGCAGATTGTTTGAGTCAGCTACCAACCACAAGACATCCAGAAAATGGGTGCAGTCAGGCTAATCTGAATCTTTGCTTGTCCCACTTTAACGTATGCTCACTCTCATTTATACCATATTGGTGATAAGCATATACATTTACCAGTACAAAATACAACACCCACCATACTGAATAATGTGTTTAAACCACTCCCAGTGTCTCTATTTAGCCATATTACAAACATGCAGATAATACACTTGTATTGTATATGTACCTACAATGAAGCTGCACACCAAGTTTGACTCTTGTTCTGATATACCTATAACTTACCCCACAATAGCTATTATAAAGCAAGCAATCCAGGTGAGGGTGCCTGTTTCATAATAGGTTGCTGTCACAACGTCAGCCTGACAGTACTGACACTTCAGACGGACTGGTGTCTCACGAAAGTGCTGGACCACTGCATACGGAGGCTGGGTCACCACCACAGTGGTGGCTTGGCCTGGGGGTGGGTTATACTGTGCTAAAGAGACAAAAACTTGAACAATTACAATTACATGTATTATAATTTATGAACTACTTGCAGCAAAAGTGTGCCTTCAGACATACTTTATGTGGATGACAGAAAATACCGAAACTGACCAGAAGTCTGCTTGGGCAATACATAAACAATACCTCTTTATAACACTAATTGTTGGGGTCCACAGCAGAAACCTTTTTGGTTAAACAAGAGTGTTTTATCCAAACAAAACTGTCTGAATTATGCAGAACAAGTGCTGTCATGATACAGCTTAGATCGCTTGGAAAAGTGTCTTTGAGGCCATGGGTATAGGCTGGAGAATTGCTTAATAAACCTTTGGTCCTGTATCTATCATCATACCAAATGCAAACCAAATCCATTGCAGAGTTAGGAAAATATGAGCTCTTTAAAAATTTTCACATAAAAATTTCTAAGTCTGTGACCTTGACCTTGAGGTCATGGGTAAGGGCGGGTAACTGCTAATAAAACTTTGAACCTATATCTTATCATCATACCAAATATGAACCAAATCCATCATACGGTTTAGAAAATATGAGCTCTTAAAAACTTTTAACATAAAAAAATCCTAAGTCTGTGACCTTGACCTGGAGGCCATGGATGAGGGTATTGCTGAATAATTTGGACCTACATGTATATCTATCATCATTCCAAATATGAACTAAATCCATCATTTGGTTTGGAAAGTGTGAAAACTCATGAGCATGAATAGGGGAAAAGCTGAATAAAACTTTGGTACTATATCTATCATCATACCAAATATGTACCAAATCCATCGTATGGATCGGAAAATATGAGCTGTCACAAACTTTAACATTAAAACCTTAAGTCTGTGACCTTGACTCGTGGGCATGAGCAGAGGTATTGCTGAATGAAACATCAGACTTATATCTATCACCATACCAAATATTAACCAAATTCATCATAAGGTTAGGAAAATAATATAAGCTGTTAAAAAGCTTTTAAGGTTAATGTGGATGCAGACACCGACTCCAATGCCGATGTCGGGGTTAGTGCATTATCTCTTCCTGCACTTTGTCCAGGCGAGCTAAAAATCAGCGCTTATGGTCCTTTCTCCATATTATCTATACATTTTTGGGAGCCATCTCCAAACTGTGATATATCAAAAATATGTTAGAATGACGGTGTCATAAAGAGGGCGACACCATTTGTGTCCAAATCAACCATATGAGCCACTTCAGAAGAAAACCTGTCTTCAGGTTTGTTAGCAGGCAGGACACAAACCTGAATCCTCGCAGCTAAGTACAGTCAATCCTCTTTATAACGACATTTGTTATAACGACAAAGCCCGTTATAACAACAATTTCAATGAAATGAATTCTTAGCTCAAGGCTTATAGCCTCGGTTCCAGGCGGCGTGGGCTTCCCTCCGGTTGTAAACGCCTAATTCGAATCCATAGTTTATATGAACAATTCTTGGAATCCAATACTCCAAGAAACAAATGTTACAGATATTTGTTAGAATCGCGATTCTAACAAATGTCTATAACGTAAGTTTCTTGGATTAATGATGGGGTAAAGGCCTTTTATTACCTATCATACTCCTAACTGGGATTCTTTATAATGGTGAATTCTTTATAACAACACAATAATAGGGAACAAATACTGTTGTTATAACGAGGGTCCTCTGCGATACAGACTAGCAACAGAAATTGTGTATATTGAAATTAAAAGTGTTGTATTATTCTAACCATATACAAACATGAAGGCAGTGAACCGACTGCGTGTATGTGCAGGGTGATCTGCACCTTTGGTGCTTGCAAAGGTCAAACAAAGGTTTTCTCATGTGATTCATAATGTCAAGCCCTCAGTACGTTTCAGATAAAATCTTAGTAAATGCCTTAATTCACACACTTGTGGAACTGAGAAGCCTACATTTTTATTCCCCACACTGAAAGGTTTCAAATTTGAAATATAAGGGGATTAACTCCTTAGATAATTTCAAGCCACCTTTTCAAGAACTATAATGAGAGGTTCAACTATTTGTGTTTGGGTAAGTGCTATTTAAGGGATATCTTTAGCCACAAGAGTCAAACTTTACCACAATTGGTTATGGCAAAAGTGTATGTATAATCTTCAGGTTATTTTCATTTTTGTTTAACAGTAACAACCATGGCCCATACCACTTATCAAAAACCTGGATTTGATGGAAAGCAAACAAATCCAGGTTTTTAATGTACATGACATGTATGGGCCCCGCCAAGCGATTTTGGTACTTATCGCCTATGCGAGCAGCGAAGGTTCAGGCGAGCCTGCGCATCCGCGCAGTCTCGCCAGAACCTTCGCTGCTCGCTCATACAAGCAGTGAATCAAGAGGAACCTTCAGACAGAAAGCCATCTCCCTGGCCCCTCTGAATGGCTGGGCATGCGCAGTTAAAGTTTGTCATGACGGAATGCTCGAAGACCCAAATTCGCTTGGCGGGGCTCATATGATGATTGTAAATACCACCTGAAAGAAACAACAATAAGTTTAAACCGACCATGGTTCACTGATGCAATACTAGTGTCCGCTGGCTTCAACCTGTTTACCTAGCGAAGAAATAAGCAACTGCTAGCATTGCATACCAGTAGCTCTATAAACCAAGGTTTCAGTTGACCCGACAGCATATTTTTATACCAAGGGCCGCAAGTGCATGGGTAGTCCTAATTACTGAGAGAACTTCTGTATTTAAATGTATCAACATAGGCCTTGTTCCAATTGTCAAACTTTGTGGAAGTGGATGCAGCCCAATTCAACTTGACTGTCCACATGTGTATGGATCTGGAGGGAAAATTCTAACCCTTGTCCTTTGCAAAGTGTAGATCCAGATCAGATGGCTTTTGGATGCCATCTGATCAGGATATACACTGTGGTTAGGTTAGCAAATATGAATGATGAATTAGATGGGTTGATGCTTAAACACTTATTCAGAACATCCTCTCCATATAAAATAATAATCAATCTCAACATTCTGGACAGTAAGTACAGATTATATTAAGTCCATGTAGGATTACATGTATACACAGGAATACATGAATCTGCAGGCCCACTTCACCATGTGACCTTAAAGTGTCAAGCAAAATTGCAGAGCAGGTGGTATTCAAATTTGTTTCTTATTTTCCAGGGAAAATCAGACTTGAATCTTCTGCCAGCAGTTGAGTCTGTAGAATTGAAGGGTAAGATGCAAAGCATTCCAAAGTTCTCCAGTTGAACAAGCCTGATATCATTTTGAGCCAGAGCATGACTAAACCTAGAGTAAGATGTGAAATAGGCTTAGATCAGCCTGCACATCTGCACAATATGACAAGACATTTTTGGCAGGCTAAACAGAGTCCTTACGGTAGGTTATGTCATGCCCTGGCTCATTTAGTGTATAAACCAGCACCTGTTGTCAATACAAACAGTGTTGACCCTGCTTAGACACCACCTTCAACAGCATCCGGTCCGGGTCAACAATGCTGCACATGAAGCCAAGATATTAATAGGTTATCCGAATATGTTGGGTTATAGAGCTCATTCAAAGCAGCATTTTTCACAGTAAGATTAATGTGTAACAATGGCACTTAAATCTTGGTAAGTTTATTACAATGACAAGACTATTGAATGTGGATACTGTGTTTCGAATGCATCAATGACTCTTGTTTCATGGAAATTGTCATGCAGACTTCTGTTACAAAAACTAGCAAATCATGAATGAAATGATGGCAAACAGCGTAGACCAAGATCAGACTGCTCCTTAAGGAGCAGTCTGTTCTGGGTCTGCACTGTTTGCTTAGGCCTGCCTGTCCCAATACTTTGAATCCTTGCAGAATAAAACAGTTCAATACTTGGAACAAAATGTTTAGTAACAAGACACTGTAAAGATTCAGTTGCCATTGTAACATCTTAAGCATACCGAGTTGTCAAAAGAGAGTTACATAGTGTACACATTTGACTCTCTGGATCCAGATACCCTTGCACTCACCCAAAGATACACATTATGAAACAAGCAATCCAGGCAAGGGTGCCTGTTTCATACGATGTCGCTGTTATGATGTCAGCCTGACAGAAATGACACTGCATACGGACTGGAGTCTCACGGAAATGTTGGACCACTGCGACTGCAGGCTGGGAGAAGACAACAGTGGTGGCCTGCTGGCCTTGTGGCGGCGGTGGATTATACTGACCTTTGGGGAAAATTGTACACAACATGAAAATACTACAAAATCGTTGAGCATATAATAAGGATTAAGTTCCTGCAGAACTAAAAAGGTAAATAAGAATTTTCCACAGAACATACAAAAACAGACAAAACACATCAACTGGAAAATTTTAAGGAACAAAATACTTCTTATGAACCTACTTAACCCTTATCCTGCTGAATAAATTAATCTAGCCACACCCATTTCTGACTGTACGTACACCAATCAAGTTACTTGATATAACGTATGTTCTATTCACAAACTGCATGACAATGTAGATCATGATCAGATCAGAAGGGGCGTGTGTTCAGCAGGATATGGGTTAACTAATTTTTAAATATAACCAAGTGCTTCTAACCCTGCCCATACATGAGCTAGCGCATGACAAAATCTACCAAAAGGCTTCAGCGATCAGCGAAGACTCAGATCAGCCAATGCATTTGTGCAGTCTGATCAGAGTCTTTGCTGATCGCATGTACCTACTATAGGCAAATGTCTATGCAAAGAGACATAGGCAAAAGGTCTTGTCGACACATAGTGGATGGGTGCGCAGGTTGATTTGAGTCTGTGCTGGCTGCACCGGTCTTATTGTAGGTTTTGTCATGCGCCATACAAGTAAGATGACATTTCATGGATTCAGTACCAATAACTGAAATCTGCACTCATACCTCAAAAGTCCAGGTAAATGGGAGTTATGAGGATATAAAGAATATTTTTTCATAAAAAAACTAATATTGTGTTCACTTATTAAAACTGCCTCACTGAGGCCAATCTCCCAAGTATATACCAATAACATATTTTTTTACCGAAGGGTGTTATGGAAAATTATACTTTAACCCATTTAGTACCAGAAACCCTAAAAGGGGTACCTTGGCAAACAGTGCAGGCCCAGATCAGACGCCGCAGAACTCGGCGTCTGATCAGGGCCCCCACTGTTTGCTAAACGTTCAGCCATTTTCCTAATAAATTTTGAAGAAAACACAACCTGACACCCCTAAATTTGAAATGAACTCCTGCAATATATAAGGTGGAAGATTCCTTGTGGTACTAAAAGGGTTAATTGTCCTATCACTCTAATGCAACCCACTCATTTACCCTTTTACATTTACTAGGTCAAGTTACAGCAGCACATACCATAGTTGAGAAGAAGGTATTTTGATAAATCTACAGGGGACAAATCATATCTTGAAAAGCAAGAGGCCCATGGGCCACTACGCTCACCAGAGGTCAAGTGTGAAAAACTTGCCTGGGCTTTGGCAGTCATGTTTTCAATTAACCGCTGTGGTTTGAAATATCCAGCCCGTTTCTGAAATGAATGAAGAGTTTTCAGTCCTTTTTACCATACATCATGTGCACGGTAGCCACCTTGGCCATAATTATTATCAACATCTATTTAGCTGACTGCAAATATAAACTCTGATGCCATAGGCTACATTTAGAGAACCTTGGAAAAATCCACTGTTTTGCTTTCTCCCAATAGAAATGCCAAAGTGACTAAACACATCCTTGATATAAAATAGGTCAACTAAAGGTCACCATCTGATTTAACTTGACAGGAATATCAATTTTGATGCCCAGTCAACAAAAGAATTGAAAACTCCACTGTTTTGCCTTTTTTTCCATCTAGGTAACCAAAGTTGAACTTGAAGTAAAAAAAGGTAACGGTAAACCATGGTTAGAACAAACTTAGTAGGGCCCAGGTCCCCATTGCTGCACACCAAGTTTTAAGATCATCTGCCATTTGGTACCCCTAAAAAATTTCCAGGTTTTAACCATATACAGGCATGTCACCCATATGGGTTGGGTCATGTGACTCCAATCCCACAAATAACTTTTCATTGCCTCATTCTATAGAGGCTCTTCATGCAATTTGGGTTTCAATCAGCCAATCAGTTTGAGTGAAGAGGACGCTAAAAATACTAATCAGAGCTATCAAGGACAAAGGAAGCAAATTGCCTTGACCTTTGGAATTGATAAATTTCCATTCACCTGACTGCAAATATCAATTCTGATGCCACAGGCTACAATGGCTTTTTTTCCATACAAATGTCTAAGCAACCAAATTTGACCTCGACGTAAGCCAGGTCAAGGTCAATCAAAGGTCAACATTTGATCAAATTTGGTAGGGTCCAAGTCCCTAATGCTGTAAACTATGTCGGAAGGTCATTTGCCATTTGGTTACTGAGAGGAAGATTTTTGAAGGTTTTTGCCATACCCAGTATATGGGCATGGTGGCCATCTAGGTCACGTGACTCCAATCTCACCCATAAATTTTCATTGGCTCATCTCATAGAGACTCCATATGTAATTTGGTTTCAATCAGTGTAAGTGTAGAAGATAAAAATACTGAATCTGAGCCTACCAGGACGAAGGTCAGTAAATGAGATTGGCCTTTGGAATATATCAATTCTGATGCCACAGACACCCAACAGAATCAGCAAAATCCACTATTTTGCCTTTTTTTCCCTACAAAAGTCTTAACTGAACAAATTTGACCAGCAAAACAGGTCAAGGTCAACTAAAGGTCATCATTTGAACAAACTTGGTAGCCCCTCCCTCTCCCTGATGCTGTATACCAAGTTTCAAGGTCATTGGCCATTTTGTTCTTTCAAGGTTTTTACCATATACTAGTATGGGGATGGCTGCCATATTGGTCATGTGACCCAGTCCTTATGAACAAACTTTTGTGCCCCCTTCCCCCAGTGGCTCCACATGTAATTTGGCTTCAAATAGCCCAGCGGTTTCAGAAAAGATGTCATTTGAAAATGTTGATGACACAGACGACTACGCAGACAATGGACCATTATCTATACCTTCAGCTCTGTTGAGCTAAAAAGTGTCTGCAACTTTTTTTTTTTTTCGGTTTAGAGCACTTTTTATAGGGGGCTCCAAGTTTACAAGGAAGATAGCAGACCCAACAGGTGTCTCTGGCAGAAATGAAATGCCAGATATATCCATCTTAATGATTCTTACCTTTTCTGGATCAAATTTGTTGCACATGTACATATAATCAGCCATTCAATAAAATCAAGACTCATTTTTTTTTCATGTTATTATAACACACCTTGACAGGAATGGACACACAATCAGGGAAAGCAACTCTTTTCAAAGTACTTCTGTCTCCTCTACTCTTTAACCCTTTTTGTACCAAATGGAATCTTCCTCCTTATATATAGCAGGAGTTCATTTCAAAATTTAGGGTTGTCAGATTGGGTTATTATAAAAATTTATTTGGACAGTAACTGAACTTTTAGCAAATAGTGCAGGCCCTGATCAGATGCCGCATTCTGCAGCATCTGGGCCTGCACTGTTTGCAAAGGTACCCCTTTAGGGGTTTCTGGTACTGAATGGATTAAGCTCCTGAGGAGCAAATTCTTTCCTTGTAGAAACCATTTTGAGCAGGGTTCAATTTCATAAAATTATACAGAAGTCAATAAATTGAAAAGGTGGTTAAATATAAATGGGTGTATTTATTTTCCTTAATCCTTCAAATACACCAGGAAACAAAATGCTTTTTGAAATGATGTTTACAAATGAATTCATAAGCATTTCATATATTTTCTGGCAGATCTGTTCTGATTTTTTTTTTTTATATGAGATGTACTTAGTTGTTGCCAAGATTCAGGGAGGGAGTCATGACAAGAAAACATATGCCTGTCTACATGTGAAAACTCAGACCAGTCTGTGCATAATAGCAGACTGATCAAAATCTTTGCTGTGTATTATATGAGCCCCGCCAAGCGAATTTGTGTCTTCGAGCATTCTGTCATGACAAATTTTAACTGCGCATGCCCAGCCATTCAGAGGGGCCAAGGATATGGCTTTCTGTCTGAAGGTTCCTCTTGATTCACTGTTTGTATGAGCGAGCAGCGAAGGTTCTGGCGAGACTACATGGATGCGCAGGCTCGCCTGAACCTTCGCTGCTCGCATAGGCGATAAGTACCAAAATCGCTTGACGGGGCCCATATAGATGTCTGTTGAAGCAAGGCATCATCCAGCAGACAAGGAAAATTGGCTTTAGTTTTACAGGCCTTTCAAGACTATTTCTCTTATTTGGAGTAGATCATTAATCAGAGGTCCATGAAAACCGGACTGCCGAGAGAAAAATCACCTGATCTTCTGTTACAGAGCTTGGTATCTCACATGTGACCGGAGGGAAGCTCGAACCCACAACTGTGAGAGGCCAAGTGCACATTAGACTGTAGACCCCTACTGATAAGGAGGGCAAAAACACTTTCAAGGCAGTTACCTTCCCTGAAGTGGTATCCATCCACGACTCCTTTAACCCATAAAATGCCAATCACAACTATTGTCTTCTGCTTTGCCGTCTGCTAGTTACCTTAAAAAGTATGTTTTAGCAAACAGTGTGGACACAGATGATCTGGGCCCACACTGTAGGAGCAATCTGATCTGGGCCCACACTGTTTGCCTGTATGCAAAAATATTTTTTAAAAGTTTGCCAAAAAAAATTCAGCAGAAGACATAAGGCGACAACATTTTCAGATGTAGTTTTTCTCGGGCATCTTAAGGGTTAATGATAATAAAGTGGCTTGTTTTCTCACTAAACAGGTTTTGTGTTATGTAAACCTAATCTTTCTATTTTTTGCTTGAACATGCACTGCTAACAACATGCATCAAATTTCAAAGGTGGGTTTGGTGCAGGCATGCATATCATGTATATAACCAATTTCTTTAGTCAAGTAACACTAAACAACCTGCTTTTGTTCTGTTTGAGGGTTAATCAAAAATGACAAATACACCTAGATTAGACATAATATGGGTACCTTATTTAAGTTTTAGTAAAGGTCATCTTGGACTGGGCTGGACAATAGTAGTAGAGGCAACCTTAAAGGCCATATTTACCGAAATTACTCTAGGATAGGCTTGAGCAAACAGTGTAAACTGGGGTGAGACACTGCACAATCTGGAATCTCGTCACAGTCTACAATGTTTTCCACTTCTCCAGCTATTTTTTAACGCAACATCTGGTAGTAAATCATACCGTAATGATCCTAAGTATTGGGACAGATAGGCCTAGACAAACAGTGCAGACCCAGACTGCTAAGCAAACAGTACAGACCCAGATCAGACAGCTTCTGAAGGAGCAGTCTGATCTGGGTCTACACTGTTTGCCATCCCGATTGCATCTTTTGGACTCCTTGCAGGGTTGTGAAATATATGTTAAAATTTTAGGAGAATTACAGCAAGTGTTCAAGATGTCCGAATTTTGTGGACTTTTACAGTATGTGTTCAAATTTAACACTTCTCTTGCTGAATATTCAATTTAGCCACACCCGTCTCTGACTTTGAACCAATCAGATAACTTGATGTAATTTATTCCTACAAATTCATAAACTGAATGTCAAACAGTGTAGATCTGGATCTACACTGTTTGCAAAGATATGGGTTGTCGTGAACAGCAAGATAAGGGTTTAGAACAAGTATGGTAAGGAGTTGAGGTGTGCTATTTAGGGCAAATATGGTGAACCTCATTTTTATCATAAGACAAATGCCGTAATCATAAGCCCATTACAGAAAATATGCAATAATGTATCATATGTGAACTGTAAGGATCCTAAGCATTGGGACAGATAGGCCTAAGCAGTGAATACCCAGATTGGACTGCTCCTGAAGGTGTTCCTCTAAGCATAAAGATAGAAAGAAAAATTTTCTGAAAAGGTTGCCTCCACTCGATGTCTATTCATTCTGACAGACAGTAGTCCCCATTTCAACAGTTTCAGACATCTTGAAAACCACTTCCTATTTTCTGATTTACGAAATATCATTATGAAAAGCAACCCAGGTTTCAATTAATCTTAATGGGAATGGGGAATTGGAGTTGGGTTGATGGGAGTAGGGGATGGTACCAACCAGGCAAAGTGGCCCTCTACTAAACATTAAGGGCCGATTGCATGACAAAAGTTTAAATTAGTCAAGGGTAAGGCCTAACCCCGGTCTGGGTAACCTCTAGTTTAAATCTGGTTTGCATAATAAAAGTTGAGCTCCAGTTTAGCAAGGCCCAGTCTTGCTACCCGGGAGTTAACTATCCTTGAGTTTAGTTATTCTAACCTAGTGCAAGACTAAATTGAAGGGTCATTTTCTCTAATACACCGGTGGTTGTCATAACAACATTTGATGTTACAAGACATCACTTGTAAATACTACTCCAAATCTTGAAAAAATAACAATTTTGACATCTCCTGGCTCTGGCAGCCATTTTTTTGGAGCCATTAGAAAGGAGAGATTTCATTGGTTAAAAATCTCAACAATTCAAATTGGCCAATGAAAAAATAACCTAATGCTATTACATCATGATTTATTTACTCCTGTTCTGTAAATAAAAATTGGCTGCCAGAGCCAGGAGATGTCAAAATTGTTACTGTTTTAAAGTTTTGGAGTAATATTTACAAGTTTTTATTGAAATTATGGACACAGGTGATTGGTATTGGTGAAAATACTGGACAGGGATATAAATTTTCTTTGTGTTGTGCCCTGGAAAACTTTGGAATCTCTTGGGAAGAGAGCAGACAAGCATAGCTACATGCAATCATTTTTGAGCAATTCTGGAGATTATGTGTGGCGTTGCTCCATACTATGAAGACTAGATTAGACATAGCGGGTATTATTGTATACATAAATGCGTTATCTACATGAGTGACAAGAGTTTTGACTTGTGTGTTACAAACTGCCAGAGCTACACAACTTCATTCACGACTTGTCATATTTTACCGATGGTACCCTTGTCTATATTATTATAGGATAGTATATCTTTCCTCCTAAAACGCTTGAAACTGGCCCCTGTGGGTATGATGCCTTTCAGTATTTGTTTTTTAACTTCCACAAGTACATGTCTGTCTGTCTGTCTTTCTGTCTGTCTGTCTGTCTGTCCGTGCTGCTGTTGATATGTCTGTTTAATACTCGACATTTTTGTCGCACCTGCTGGCATGGTGCGACATAGGCGTCCGCTCTTCCGTCCGTGCGTCCGTCCGTCAACAATTATGTGGACCCTTGCGATCTCATCAACTATAGATGCAGGAACCATCAAACCTTGCATAGTGTGTCTCCTCGACATGCCCACTCACCATGCACCTTGGCCGGGTGACCTTGACCTATATTTCACGCTCCAGTGACTTTGACAGATTTTACGTTGACTCTTGCGATCTCATCAACTATACATGCCTGAACCGTCAAACCTTGCATAATGTTTCTCCTCGACTCGACTTGCCTACACACCACGCACCTTGAACCGATGATCTTGACCTATATTTCAGGTTCCAGTCACTTAGACAAATTTTAAGTCGTCCCTTGGGATCTTGACAAATTTAAGTCGACCCTTGGGATCTCATCAACTGTAGATGCCTGAATTGTCAAACCTTGCATAATGTTTCTCCTTGACCTTCCCACTCATCACGCTCCTTGATCCGGTGACCTTGACCTATATTTCATGTCCCAGTGACTTTGATAGATTTGACTTCGACTCTGATGATCTCAGCAACTGTAGAGTGCTAATGCAGTCCCATTGACCTTGCCCCGAGCTGGTGCGACACCGCCTTCCGCGGAATTCTTGTATTAGACTGATGTTGATCAGTGTCCTATCCTTAAGTGTGATATTCGCATTTCCCGAGCCTTTTCCCCTGATATATATTTGCCATATAGATAAATGCAGTATCTTGTGGCTCGAGCTTCTTTTACATTCTCAAAGGAAGCAAATGTAACTTGACACATGACGTTTCACAACTCCAAACAGACGCTCTATTATACCACGTGTTGTCTTGTGTGATCTGTTATACCGTTGTTCAGCTGCTGTCTGTGGACAGAGAAGTGGTGTAAGCAAATAATTATTGCATGCATATCCGTTATCACCCAGTAAGTGACCATGGTGTGGTTGATTCTCCAGCTGAACACAAAGACGACTGTTCTGAAAGATGCGACTTTCTTGAGTCGCACCCGGCCACCTAGCAACAGTGTTAGTGACTTTCATTCCTACATCGCATACAGCGTGTGTGTTGACTGAATAATATCCTTTCCTATTTACAAACCTTTCGGAATCCTGTCCACCGGAGTTGATAACAGGAATGTGTGTGCAATCAATAGCACCAATGACTCCTGGAAAATTGGCCATTCTGTAAAAATCTCTCTTAACACAGGCCATATCAGCTGCATCTGGAAACTTGATAAACTGGTTCTTCCTGCGGGCAATGGCGGAAGATACTTTCTTCACAAATGCGTGAAGCAGTGGAGACATCAACCCCTATAAGATCACTTACTCTCTGAAACTGACCTGTAGCGTAGAACCGCAATGCTAGCAACACTTGCAAATGGCTTGGAATCGCCCCACCTCTTCTGCATGCAGGATGAATGTCATTTCTTAGCATTTCAATGAGGTCCATGACTGTGTCCTTTCTAAATCTGAATCTCTGCTGAAATTCGCCCTCATCATAGAATTCAAAAGGATTCATTCTATCTTGAAACAGTCTTTCCCTTCTCAAATTATTTCGCATTTATTGAAAATGAAGATATTGAAAAATGTGTGCTGCCATGTTCATTGAACTGACTGAAATGATAGCTTAAACCCGGCCTTAGACCACCCCCTTAGCAGGTTTAATTATTCTGATGTTTGAGGATAATTTATACTTAAGGATAGCTTAAACAAGAATTATGCAATCCGCCAGTTTTAAGACAAAACCTGAGATTTGTTAAACTACGGTTATGCAAATGACAGCTGATAACCTAGAGTTTAAACTCGAGGTTATCTTTAAACTTCCATTATGCAATTGGCCCTAAGTGATCATTACAACAATAACAATTATCACAGAAAGTGTCAACAGTTTCTTCAAATCTATTCTGCTGAGGCATTTTTTTTTTTTTTTTTACGTCTGCAATCTGGTAAAATAAGTTAACAGCTGCAGGTTGCCTAGAAACACACAAGTGCTGATGGAAATTCTGTACCCATTTTTTGGGGGTCTTTTTCAGTGGAAATAAGGCTCAACATTTCATGTGTATCGCTCATCCAGCTAACAATTCACTTGAAATGTGAAGCCTTTTTAAAATACTGTCTTCTAAATGTCCTATGTGCCTGAAGGGTTCAATCCTGCAAAAAAAGTTCAGATACCTATGCAAACATGGTAAATCTAGGTGGGACCCATCATAAACATTGCTTTATGATTTTGACTCGCCCCTCTATTTATAACAAACAACTTGTACAAACCTGGGGCCAGATGTTCAAAGCATTGTTAGCTTAACAAGCTCATTAGTGGTTATTGTTAACTGTTCTAGCAAGTACAACATCTAATATAGTGCTATTTTTGCTGAAAAAATGAGAGCAGCTTTAGCTACTCACATTTTTTGTCAGCAAAAATATTAGCATATTTACCATATTAAATGATCAAACTTCTAATGATATGTTAACTAACTATGTCATTGATCCCAGAAGATGAAAAAGTCCACTTTTTTATATTTGACTTATACATGTATTTTTGTTTGAATTGAAGTTTAACCTCCCCATCAACACTGTATAGGTAATTTTGGAGTTTTTACACGACACTGAGATGAAATGACATCTCAAGCCCTGTCGCCCAATGAAACCGATAGGGTTTATAAGCATGGACGGCCCAACTTGCACTACTTTACCTCGGCAGGCTTCGATTCTCTAAGCGGTTTACCAGTACTTGTGTGCCGTCCATTTTAGCTCTGCATGGAAGCATCATGGGCGGGGGCTGATACATGTATTGTACTAATCATTGATTAGAGGATGGCAATACAAAGCACCCAGAAAACCACCGGAGCTTCAATTACATAAGACAGTGTTCTTAGCCAGAACAAAAGGCGAGGATTATGGCCATGTAAAATTGATTTAAGCTCCACCCTCCCCACCCCAACCAATGTAATACATTTTACTGACTGTTCTAAGGCCATTCTTCTGCTGCAGTTTATTTTTGTATTAGTATGAATTGCTTTCATCTTTTCTATTTCGGATAGCAGTTTGGCCACATTGTGGGAAAGGATTAGAATGCCTCATTGAGGGGATTCTAATGTGCACACACATAACATAACCTTTTTAACTCTGATTCTGCTATTCACGACAACCCTTTTCTTTGCAAAGAGTGTAGATCCAGATCAGATGGCTTCTTAAGAAGCCATCTGATCTGGAACTACACTGTTTGACATTCAGTTTATGAATCCTTTTAACTTTCCGCTCATGTTGTTTTCATTAGGGTTCAGTTATTTCATGTTCGTGTTTTTTTTCCCTTCGGTGTCTGTGATTGGAGGTGTTGGGTAGTTGCATCGATTCTGATTATTGCCTTAACTTCTATTTTCTTCATTCTTTCAAAATAAATAATATTTATTATCTCATATAAATAATGACTCAGCAGAATAGAAATCAAACTTAAGTGAAACTCTGATAACTCAAAAAGCATATGGCCTTTTTACCTTGCCACTTAAAACTTTCTCCAGACCTGTTGTTCACGTCAACCTCAACCTCACGTCAACCTCTACTTTTGGAAACAGTGTAGATCCAGATCAGATTGCTTCTGGAGAAGCCATCTGATCAGGATCTACACTGTTTGACATTCAGTTTATGAATTTGTTGGAATAAATTATATCAAGTTCTCTGATTGGTTCACAGTCAGAAATGGGTGTGGCTAAACTGAATATTCAGCAGGATAATGGTTAAGTCCCTAGAGAATTCATCCAATTGCTCCTGCTAGCCTTGTACTGTATTTGGATGTTTTAGGGAGTTTTTCCTGTGTTTGTCTTAACCCTTTTCTTGCTGAATATTCAGTTTAGCCACACCCATTTCTGACTTTCAACCAATCGGATAACTTGATGTAATTTATTCCTACAAATTCATAACCTGACTGTCAAACAGTGTAGATCCTGATCAGATGGCTTCTTTAGAAGCCATCTGATCTGGATCTACACTGTTTGCGAAGAAAAAGGTTGTCGTGAATAACAGAATCAGAGTTAAAAAGGCTATGTTAGGTGTGTACATTAGAATCCCCTCAATACGGCATTCTAAATGACACACACAACATACCTTTATTTTACAGAAGATCGTAAAGGTATCCTATCATGCCTCGTGACCTGGAGCTATGATTGTTCAAACTACACCTTTCTCGAAACAAATTTTATGGCCCAAAAGCTATTTGAGTTATTGAATTTTACTATATACAAATTATTTACCTGCACCATATGCTGGTTGCTGTGGGTAGGCTATACAACAATATACCAAAGCAGAGATAATTACAGGTAAGCAGCAAGCACAATTTTCACCAACCAGGGCCCAGTTGTTCAAAGCATCGTTAGCTTAACAAGCTCGTTTGGGGTCAAATTGTTAACCATTCTCACTATTACAATATCTAAAATTTTGTTATATTTGCTGAAAAAATATTAGTATTTTCACCATTTGAATGATCAGAGTTTTAACGATACGTTAACCAATGACGTTAGTTTTGAACAACTGGCCCCAGATATTTTTAAGAATGTTCCCAGTGGGCACTCAATGTTAAGGAAACATTATGACAACATCACTGCAATGGCATGCCTAACATTGCATCAACACTGATGTAATGTTTGTGTATTGGAGTTTAACAGCCCAGTCAACACTATTTAGGTCATTTTTGAGCCTGTCAGTTCACCTATCCACACTTTTCCTGGGCAGGCTTATACGTAAGCAGTCAAGCAGTACAGAGCACATCCTTTCGACAGAAACTCACAATTGCCCTTCTTGAATCAGCGGAAGAGAAAGAATGACCGTAGAAATCTGATGCAATGTTGCCAAAGCATTTAGTACCCAGTTCTTTTTACTGTTTTTCAGAGAATTTCATGTGAAGTTTACGAAAACCGACCCATTAGGCCAAAACACCGACTAATTTATTCTTTGCATAAAGGCCAGTCTCATGTCAAACTGAACTAGCTATAAATATAGGATGTTAGGTTAGAACATGAAATGTGTAATATTGATAAATACAAAAGAAAGAGTCATCAGCAGAGAATATTATCTGTCTGTGTTCTGTGACTATTTTATGTAAGACTAGGCATCCATTTATCTTGGTTAACCCTTTTTGTACCAAATGGAAACTTCCTCCTTATATATAGCAGGAGTCCATTCCAATATTTAAGGATGTCAGGTTGTCTTCATCAAAATTTACTTGGAAAATGACAGAACTTTTAGCAAACAGTGGAGGCCCTGATCAGAAGCGGCGTCTGATCTGGGCCTGCACTGTTTGCTTGGGGTTTCTGGTACAAAATAGGTTAATATTTTTATTTTGACGTTGGCATTAGGGATATACATATACATATAAACGATGTAACGCCAATGCAGCAAATTAAGGATTTTCTGTTTCCTGACTGTAAAATTATTATTGGTTTCTGTTGCCATGGCATAAATGTATATTACAGGAAAACTTCTGTCAATATTTGTCAATGCCGCTCTGAATGCCTAACAATCTAGCAATTGGAAAACATTAACATGTATAATAAAGGACCAACATTAATTGGACCAGCCTCGCTATCACCAAAGGTTTCAATCAGTCTCTTTTTTCCTCACCCTATGAAACCCAGTATTTATACATCTTCAATTATGCTTTCAAGTGTGATTACTTTAACCAGTGCCATTAAAAACCACAACTTTACTTCTTCAAGTGCTAAATAAAATTTTAGAGCAGATGACAAATACTTTTTTTTCCTATTTTTCAGAGGAAAAAAGGCTTCATATGAATTATCTGTAATAACAAGCCTTATTTTCCCTAAAAAGGGAGGAAACGCTGTCTGCTAGTTGTAATTAGCACTTAAAGGGATAAAACTGTCAAGTTTGTCAAGCCAACTTTTTTAACCCATTGAATGCTAGTGGACTCTTCCATTGCCCTTATGTTGGACAATATGTTCTATAAAGGGTTATCCTTTGGAAGCAAGGAATACACCTCAGAACTGGAAAATATGGAGTGTACAAATTTTCTGGGCCAGACTAGCTAGTTTCGGCCAATTAGGCCTCGTCAGTGACCCTCAAATATTTACAATGGAATCAATGATCCCAAAGGACAAGAAAATACAAACTACACAATGACATATGTCCATTTGACATATAAGGGGTGTTAGGTCCATTTTTTCGTTTTTATTCCAATTTTGACGGAAAATCCTGTAAGCAAACAGTGCAGGCCCTGATCAGACGTCGCATTCTGCGGCGTCTGATTTGGGCCTGCACTGTTTGCCAAGGGGCATGCAATGGGTTAAAGTACATGAATGAGGTTGAGCATAGATTTTCAAGCCTACAACAGTTGACCCATGTTTTCCAAGAAAACAGGGTTTAGCATTTCCTGCAAATTGTCTCCATAGTTTTTCTTATTTTTCTAAGAAAACAGGATTTGACAAATGTCAAATCCTATTTTCTGGGAACAATAAGAACAAGAGGCCCATGGGCCACTATGCTCACCAGAGCTCAGGTGGGCACTGCCCAATGGCAGCCATGTATTTCAACATGATATCATTTAAATCTACCAAATGAACCCCCATGCCCAAATGAGCACCCATGTGGTCTCAGTATCTGAGACAATAGGCCTTTTATGAAGTAGAGGGGGTGGGGCATGGACCCAATGGAGCCCAGGTTGGTATCACTAAATGTGTCATATCATAAGAAACAAAAATATATACGGTTTAGCAGTGGGGATCTGTAAGGCCTCTTAAACAGTGGAGGGGTTGGGGCATGCCCTGTTGATCCCAGGAAAGCCCAAATTGTTGTCCCTAAATGTGTCTTATCATAAGGACCAAGTATATATATGGGTTAGTGCTGGGAATCTGAACGGTTTCGGAGATTTGAGGCCCATTTATGAAGTGGAAAGGATAGGAATGGCCCCTGTGGAACCCCCTACAGTAGGTGTGCTAATAATAAGGAACAAGAACATTTATGATTATGGGGTGGGGATTAGAATGGTTTCTGAAATATAAAGCCTTTTATGAAGTGGAAGGGCAGGGCACATTGCCTCAGCACAAAGAGACCCCCAGGTTGGTGTGATTGAACGAGTCTTATCATAAGGAACAAGTATATGGTTTAGGGGTGGGGATCTGAACTATTTCTGCGATATATGGCTTTTAATGAAGTAAAGCGGTGGGGCATGGCCTAGGCGTGCCCCGGCGACTCCCAAGCTGGTGTCACTGAATGCGTCTTATCATAAGAAAGATGAATATATATGGTTTAGGGTGGGGCTAAGAACATTCTCTGAGATATAAGGCCTTTTGTGAAGTGGAGGGGTGGGGCAAGGCCCCTGGAGACTCCCAGGTTGGTGTCAATGAATGTGTCTTATCATAACGAACAAGAATATATATGGTATAGGGGTGGCCATCTGTAGAGTTTCCGAGATATTGTGATATTATGAAATGGAGGGGGTAGGGCATGGCCCCAGCACATCCCTGGGGACCCCCAGGTTGGTGTCAATGAATGCGTCTTATCATAATGAACAAGAATATATATGGTTTAGGGGTGGGGATCTGAACAGTTTCTGAGATATATGGCCTTTTGTGAAGTGGAGGTGTGGGGCAAGGCCCCAGCGCATCCCTGAAGACCCCCAGGTTGGTGTCAATGAATGTGTCTTATCATAAGAAGCAAGAATATATATGGTTTAGGGGCGGGGATCTGTAAGGTTTCCGAGATACTGGGCCTTAAATGAAATGGAGGGGGTGGGGCATGGCCCCGGCGCATCCTGGGGACTCCCAGGTTGATGTCACTGAATGGGTCTATTCATAAGGGACAAGAATATATATGGTTTAGGGGTGGGGATCTGAATGGTTTTCGAGATATTGGGCCTTTTATTAAGAGGAGGGGGTGGGGCATGACCTCGGCGCATCCCTGAGGACCCCCAGGTTGGTGTTACTGAATGTGTCTTATCAATAGGAACAAGAATATATATGGTTTAGGGGTCGAGATCTGAATGGTTTCTGAGATACATGGCCTTTTATGAAGTGGAGGGGGTGGGGCATGGCCCCAGCACAACCTATGGGACCTTCAGGTTGGCATAAATGCATATGGCTGAGAGAAGTTTACTTAAGAAACATTTCTATTAAAGTTTTGTCAAAATATCTGCAATGACTTGGCAGTAAATGACATTTTTCAATTTTCCCCCATTATAAGTCTATGGAAACTCTAAGTTGCCATAGCAACCAAACTAATGAGCCGATTTTCATAAAAAACACAAACTTTCAATCCCCCAGCCCAAGGATGCTACAGATAAAATTTGGGCCCAATCGGCCCAGTGGGTTCAGAGGAGAAGATGTTTAAAAGTGTTGACGCCAGACATACGACGACCACGCCGCCGCCGACGACAGACAACTGCCTATCCTATTAGCTCCCCCGGAGCCTTCGGCTCTGGTGAGCTAAAAATATCAACAATTTGCCATCTGCTGAATTAGAACAGTGGGTAGTAAAGGTTGACTCATGACTAGTATTGAAAAGCTTATGTGCTTTAAAATATATAACTCTGGGTCAAATGATAGACAATCGACCCCCAAAAACTACTTCTGAGGAGCAAATTTTGTCTTCTGTGAGTTGATGATGATGATGATTTCGTGTTTTAACAACAAGTCAACCCTCTTTGTGGGTCATACGTGTCAATCTGTCTTCTGTGAGAATGCGATGATCAGATACCACTTTTTGTGCAACCACTTTTCTGCCCAAAAACTGGTGCCATACCCAGTGCAATAAACCCTTATCCTGCTGAACATGACAACCCCTATCTTTGCAAACAGTGTAGATCCAGATCAGTTTACCATCTGATCAGGGTCTACACTATCATGCAGTTTGTGGGTTGAAAGAAAACACTATATCAAGTAATCTGATTGTTGAATAGTCAGGTCTAATTAATCTATTCAGCAGGATAAGGGTAGAGGGGATTGCTGGGTTGTGCATCATGTTTTTCTTTGTTTGTTTTTTTTCTTTCGTAAAACTGACATACATTTATAAGAATAACACAGTTATTTTCCTCCTATTTAGCAAGCCCATGAAATGAACACACCCCCCCCCCCCCCACCAAACCTCACTTTATATAGAGAAAACTGGGGTTTATGTTTCTTATTTCTGCTCCAATACATAGGTTGTGGGTACTCTTTAGAACCGCCTCAATGAGGCGGTTCTAACGAGCACCCACAACCTATTTTTAAAGTATAAATAAGAAAAATATCATAGATTTTCATCAGAAAAGTAGCCATTTTGGAGATGTGATAAAAAGCACTATGTTGCATGGATGTGTTATCGTAATGAATGAGATTTTTCAGCAACTGGTGCAGATCTCTTGAAACCAAGAGTGGGCACACAACGGTAAATGTAAACAAACCTACCTGGAGCTCCGGGCTGGTATGGCTGTGGTGGTGGTGCATATCCTGATACGAAAATAATATAAGAAAACAGATATAGAATTTCAGAAAAACCCGCACCAAGAAGACAGGAGACCAAGCATGTCTTACTTTAACCCTTTTTGTACCAACTGGAATCTTTCTCCTTATATATAGCAGGAGTCCATTTCAAAAGTTAGGGGTGTCAGGTTGTGTTTCCTTCAAAATTAATTTGGAAAAGGCAGAATTTTTTTAAACAGTGTAGGCCCTGATCAAACACTGCATTCTGTGGTGTCTGATCTGGGTCTGCACTGTTTGCCAATTACCCATTTTGGGGTTTCTGGTACAAAATGGGTTAATACCAAAAGCTCGCTCATTATGCATACTATAAAATGAGCGCAGTGAAAAACTGTGCAATAGAAAGAAATCATCCGCATATATTTAACCCTTGTTCTGCTGAACCCGGATATGCCTTTTCTTTGAAACAATGTAGATCCAGATCAGATGGCTTCTGAAGAAGCCATCTGAACAGGATCTACATTGTTTGTCATTCAGATTGTGAATTTGTTTTATTTGCTACAGGTAATCTGATTGGTTGATAATCGGTAGTGGGTGTGGCATATATGAATATTCATCCGCATATATTTAACCATTATATCATAGGATACAAGAATCTGTTCTTAAATAGCAGCCCTAACCCATTCACAAGAGGCCCAATTACTAGATCTTCCTTGCTGTGGGTAACCATGCTATATTTAATCCACTTAACACAGGGTGGGGTTATTATTATTTTTTTTTTTTTTCAAAATGGTGGAAATAACCATGAAAATTTTCCTTATTTCTTTATACACAGGACCCATTTTATGACAACAGTATTTGTTCCCTTACACTAACAATATAAAGTATTTACCGCCATAAAGAATCCCAACAAGGTGTAGTATTAAAGGTAATAAATGGCTTTTCCCCCACTCAGTTATTCCAAGAAACCAGTGTTGTAGACTTTGCTAGAATAAGCCTCATATAGGCAATTGCAGATTCTAACCACATTTTTTCTTGGGAGTAATAAAAGCAATATTTTTATATTTTTGAGTATCTCCAACCACCCTCCCATCTTAGCCAAGGATTTGTTCCATTGAAATTGTCATTGTAATGAGTTTTGCCATTATATAAAATGTGGGAGCGCGGACACTGAGGGTTATCTGTAAAACCATACAAAGTGACTTTACAAGCACCAACGACATACATGTAGGTTCCAGGTAGAGGATTAACCCATTGTGTAGTGGTGGACTCTTCCATTGCTATATCTTAAACAGTTAAGTCCCTTTGTTATATCAGGGGTGGTAGACTTATTTTTTCGTTTTTATTCTATTTTTGATGGAAAATTCGGTTAGCAAATAGTGCAGGCCCTGATCAGAGAGACGACGTCTGATCTGGGACTGCACAGTTTGCTAAGGTACTCCTTTCGGGGTTTCCCGCATGCAATCGGTTGAGGATAACAAGATTGGGAGTATTTCTGAATACACCACAACCTCTTTATAACTCTATTAATTGGATCCAAAGCAGAAACCGTGTTAGTTAAACAACCGTGTTAGTTAAACAACCATGTTATATCCAAACAAAAATGTATAGATTATATAGGAAAATGACCATATATGGTCATTTTTCTATATAATATACATTTTTGGGAAAATGGTCATTTTTCTATATACATGTAATCTATACATTTTTGGGATCCATCTTGAAACCGTGTTGTATCCAAAACAGTGTTATAATGAACTGTGTTATAAAGAGGTTGTGGTGTAGTCTTTGGAATCATATCCATGACACCACATCAAATATAAACCATGAGCAGGGGTAATGCTGAATAAACCTTTGGTTGATTGGTTGGTTGATTTGAGGTTTAATGCAACACTGTACATGTCATATTGGACATGTTGCTTCCAATTTGTTGGACTTTTACCCGACATTGAGATGAGATGACAACTCAAGCCCTGCTGCCCAATGAAACCAATATGGTTTATCTGCATGGACGGTACATGAAAGATTTTGTTTGTTTTAATTGAGGTTTAACATCTCCGTCAAACACTAATGTCACATTAGTGTTGACGGAGATGTTAAACCTCAATTCATTTTGGAGACATTGCTTCCATTTTTGTCGGACTTTTACCCGACATTGAGATAAAATAACATCTCAATCCCTGTCGCCCAATTAAACCTAAAAGGTTATATGCATTGGACAGTCAGACACACATCACTTTGCCTGGGCAGGCTTAGTCCTTCTATGCGGTTCATCAGTACTCATGTGTGGTCAGTTTCAGCTCTGCGTGGAAGCACAATTCAGCCCAATCTATTTCTTTAAAGTAGAAGTAAAACAAAGACCAGGAATCGATACAATTAACTTACTCCACCCATCAAAGACACCAAAGGGAAAGAAACACAAACATTAAGCGACCAGACCATAATGGAAACCTAAACAAAGGAAGGCCATAAGGACAGTTACTTTCCCACAAAATACACAAGTGATACACACAGTAAGTAACAAACAACAACATAAATAAATCGCCACAGAACGGTCAGTGGAAAGATTTCCACTGGGGGGCTTAAATCGATTTTACGTGGCCACAATCCTCGCCCTTACTTCCGTCGCGATTTAGACAAATAATTTGTTCAGTCCGCATGAAGGCCTCCTAACTCATCAGTGCAACATCTCTGTGAACACAAATAATCAAAGAACCGCAGAGGTGAGACAACGGTGAGGACTCGACAGCAAGAAACCACTGAAATGCTGGAGCAAAAGAAAACCAACAGCTCCGATGGGCCTGACCAGAGACAGAGCATCAGGCACCAACCAACATTACCTTGAATTAGATCTCTCTAATTCTCAATAAGCCTTTACGTTGGAACCGTCATAGAATCTGAGGCCTGACCCACCGGCGGGCAATTAAAGAGGGAAGCGAAGTTGCCAACCGTGACTGGGTTAACTACCATGCATGCAGTCTGTCGTATAATATTCATGTTGTACCCTATCTTTTTATATCGAAGAATGATTTTACGAAATTGGGTGCTCAGTCATTGCGGTTATATATTTTTCTGAATTTATATACCGGGGTACTAAGTCACCATAAAATTCCGGTTCCCAATGGGCGGGGTCCATGAAAGAGCCATGGTAAACGAGCCATAGGTGTTTGGGCCATCAAAGTTTTACTGTTGTGGGAAAGAAATTCCAATCTACTGACTGTCATTTTTAAACCTTGTCCTGCTGAGCACGGATATGCCATATTTTCCAAACAATGAAGATCCTGATCAGATGGCTTCTGACGAAGCCATCTGATCAGGATCTACATTGTTTACCATTCAGATTGTGAATTTGTTGCAATAATTTGCATCAAGTAATCTGATTGGTTGATAAGCGGTAGTGGGTGTGGCAGATTAAAATATTCAGCAGGAAAAGGGTTAAAGCATCCCTTTTCTACAGCTGCTAGTTTTGCAGTAAATAAACATGTCATTAACACAAACATATGACAAAATATTTTTTTTTCTCTGAATAGCTTTAGACTGGTCCCCTTCAAGGGGCAGTCTGGTTTGCTTTATTTGTTGTGTAAGCCTTTGCATTTTTAACAAATAGTGAAGACCCATTCTATGTGGCATTAGATACAGGCTACACTACTTGCTGATGTCCCTTTTGTGGGATACTAGGCATATATGGGTTGAAATTTTGTTTGATTTGAGGTTTAACGTCCTTGTCAACACTGTAAAGGTCATTTTGGAGACGTTGCTTCCAATTTTGTGGGACTTTTACCCGACATTGAGATGAAATGACATCGCAATCCCTGTCGCCCAATGAAACCAATAGGGTTTATTAGCATGGACGGTCCGACCTGCACCGCGGTTCCTCGACAGGCATAGATCCTCTAAGCGGTTTACCAGTACTAGTGTGCGGGGCGGATTCAGCTCTGCGTGGAAGCATCATGCAGCCCATATATTTCTTCAAGCCCCTATGGGCAGGGGCCATATGGGTTGAGATATATATTAGATATGAATCAAAAACAGTTTTTTACCTTGGCCTGGGGGTGGGTAGGCTGGGTCTGAAAAAACAAAACAATAAACATTACTTAACGATGCTACAAATATACATGCAACAGCAACTGAGTAAATTGCCAACTTTTTAAACCCCAACACCATTTTTCTAAGTCACCAGACCAGCCTATAGGCTTTTTTTTGAACTGCAGGTCATTTGTAATAATACATGATCCTATAACAAATGATCAGTTTATGGTAACTAAAAGGTGGTCTATGCATCCCTTTGTCTTCATATGTTTTATCAACTATTACACTTGGCTATATACAGTTTATGTAACAAAATAACCCAAGAGGGCCATGATGGCCCGGGATCTCTCACCTGATTCATATTGTACAAATGAAATGGTAGGTAATAAAAGGTAGAGTTTTTATATTTTAACCCTTATCTTGCTGTTCACGACAACCCCAATCTTTGCAAACAGTGTAGATCCAGATCAGATGGCTTCTGAAGATCAGGATCTAAACTGTTTGGCATTCAGTTTATGAATTTGTAGCAATAAATTACATCAAGTAATTTGATTGGCTGATAAGACAGAAATGGGTGTGGCTTAAATGAATATTCAGCAAGAGAAGGGTTAACCTCTGGTGGCCATCACTTGCAGTGGAGCCAGGGGTAATGGAGCCAGGGGAGTGGAGCAAACGTATTTTGAGCAATTTTGTTACAGGTCACTCATGGAACATTCCTATGAAAGTATCTTTAAAAAGAAGTCTTTTAAAGCTTTTCTATTTTAAGTTCTTGCAGCCATCTTGTTCAGCTGAGTGAAACAATTTTGATAGATGGTTACCTAAACAACATTCCCGTGAAATCATTTATACAAAATTCCCCTTGTTTAGGAGTCAAAGTCATTTAAAGATGTTTTTTTTTTTTTTTTTTTTTTTTTTTTTTTAAGCACTGGCAGCCTGAGTGGAACCTTTTAAGGCCAATACAAAATATATGTTTATTTTTTCTATCATGAATATTCCAAACATTTTATGTGCAAAAACGGTCTGTCAATTTTTCATGGTTAAAGTATTTAAGTACATATTCATTAAAAAGCGCTTTCATTAAAGGACAATCTGGTCGTATTTACGCATGAAAATGGTGTGCGTCTGCCAAAAAAAAAAAAAACATCAAAAACATCCGTGTTTGTCTCTAAATAACTATGAGCCTAGAATAAAAATGCACATAGTAAGCATCGCTATTTAAAAGCTGTTTTTTATCAATTGCCGCGAGCTGTCAGTTAACGGTAAGTGGCCTGTGCTAATCAATAACAATTAGCCAGTTACAGTTCAAATGGGTCAGGGATATGGCACGTGGCTACTTCTGAAGAAGCCGACGCTTTGAAGTAACCCATAATTATAATCCAAAATCTCCAGTACTTAGCACATTCAAGACCGTTCATGCAAGCCAATAGAACCACCACCGGAAACAAAATAAATAAGAAAAAAACTACTACCAGAGGGTAAGACGTCTGTTGTCTCCTATGATCAACAGGTATTTTCCATGTACCGGTAAGAGAGGCAAAATTAGGAAGCGGTCGGAACGCACAAATTTTGAATGCAATTGTTTTCGGAAGCGCAAGATGCATAAAACCCATGTCTCGGACGCATAAAAAAAGGACAATGGCGCACATTTCTTGCGGTATGCAGACCGTGACGGTATGACCCCTCTCAATAATCAGATTACTTTTGTGACAATAAAAATTATCCAAATCATGTTTTACCACCTGTAGCGATAATCAGTCAAGTGTCCACGCTTCAACAAACACAATGCAGACAGCTTGTGTAAATCTCTCAAGTATTTTCACTATCTCCGTGAACAGAAAGCTAACCCTTCACAGATGCGCAGGATGACCGTAGTCTTCGCTGGTCACACATATATAGTTTCTGTCATGCCGCGCTTATTTTCCCGCCGTCATTTTGAACGTGCATTTGTTGCAGTCTGAAATTTCCCCCCGTTTTTCAATAACACGTCATCGATAGTTTGCACACACGGTCTTCGCAACCAATTTTTGGAAAACTGTGCGACAGGTGAAGTCACAGATCAGCCTGCGCAGTCTTATCAGTCTTTGCTCTTTGTTCAAACCTGTTGCAGTATGGCTTCTGGGATATGCAGAGAGCAGCAAACGAAGAGCTCGATGTACAGGCTGATCTTACGTTAAAAGAATTTTTTTCGTGAGTGCAGGAAGCAGTTTAACCTGTTGTAATATATGTCCGACAAAGACGGTAGTTAATGAGCTAGGATGTCATATGGTGGTGACATCTCGGAAAGTTTAGACACTCGCCGATCAGACTGGCCGCATATGCACGATAACACTGGTCAGGTAACCTTTCACACCTAAACGTTTAATTGATATCACTTACATGTACACTGGACATCAAATCTTAAAGTGAGATAATTTGGATTAATAAACAGCCGGATTAGCGGTAAACCATTAAACAGGCAACAATCTATGCTAAAAAAGTGTCTAAAATATCCATTCTTTAAACAGGCATGACGTTGTTATATTTTGGTCATTTGATTTGAGGTTTAACGTTCCCGTCAACACTGTAAAGGTCATTTTGGAGACGTTGCTTCCAATGCTGTAGGACTTTTACTCGACATTCAGATGAACAGACTCAATAAAGTCGAGTCTGCTATTTTCGTTTATTTGGTGTATTCTTTGCTTCCGGAGGATCTAACTATTCAGAACTTATTTATCCCTGCTCACCCTTGCATGACCCTAGTTAAAGGGGAAAGCACTTAACTTAACTAGGGATATATTTTTTCCCAATCTCTGCTCCAGAACATACATGTACATTGTGGTTTCTTATTACAACCTCCTCAATGGCATGGTTCTATTGAGTTTCCACACTGTACAAGTTTGGATTGAAGTCATGAAAGAGGCAGTTAGGGAAACATGCAACTATGATGTAGTGCACACATGTGTGCAGAAATGTTGTTTATGTTTTTTGGGTTATCAAGATCAGGAAGTTAACTTTTTAAATTGAAGGATTTTGGACTCCTGTTTTCAGAACCATTGTGAGATCTATCTATCTATCTATCTATCTATCTATCTATCTATCTATCTATCTATCTATCTATCTATCTATCTATCTATCTATCTATCTATCTATCTATATCTATCTATCTATCTATCTATCTATCTATCTATCTATCTTTCATGTTCAGCTTTAAGACCAAGTAAGATACAAATGGCACAAGGACTACGATTTGAAAAGACTATATGAAATTGTTTCTGCTGGTGCTAATTGCTGGATGTTTAATTTGCAGCATTAAGCCGTTATAAGAAACTTTCTGATATCCGTTTACTCTGTCATTTCATCTTGATCTTTAGCTCGCCTGTACGAAGTACAAGGAGAGCTATTGTTGTCACCTCGGATGGCGTGCGCGTGTGCGTTTGCGTTTGTGTTTGCGTTTGCGTTCCCGTCGCACTGCGTTAAAGTTTTTCAAATGCTTATATCTCAACAGTCACTCATCACAGACCACTCATATTTGGAACTTAAGTACCTGGGAGGGTCCTCTGATGTTCAAAGAGAACAGACCCTTGGGTTCATGCCCCAGGGTGGGGCTAGGGGTCAAAATCTAGAACACCTTTGTAATTCTGTGTTAAAGTTTTTGATATGCTTATATCTCAACAGTCACGAATCACAAAGCATTCATATTTACAACTTGGATACCTGGGAGTGTCTTCTGAGATTCCAAGACAACACACCCCTGGGTTCATGCCTGGGATTGGGGATGGGGTGGGGCTGGGGGTCAAAATCTAGGACACCTTTGTAATTTGTTGTATACCTTTCCATTATACTAACGAGTTATAGACACAATTGGTTATACATCAGCCAATCAAGTGACATTGGTTCAAGTGAAAAAGGGTGAAGGTCATGGTGACCTACATTTCACGGTCCAGTGATTTTGCCTTATATCTTGAAGTCTATTTGTTGGAGAAATGTCATACCTGGAATATTAGTTCCATGTGACTCCACGATTGACCTCAAAATATATCTAGGTCACTGTGACCTATATTTCATGGTTCAGCGATTTTGCCTATTATCTCGAATACTATTTGATGGAGAAATGTCATACCTGGATTATTAGTTCCATATGACCCAATAGTTGACCGCAAAATATATCTAGGTCATGGTGACCTACATTTCACGGTCCAGTGATTTTGTCTATTATCTTGAATACTATTTGATGGAGAAATGTTGTACCTGGGTTATTAAATGCATGTGACCCCATTATTGACCTCAAAATATATCTAGGTCACTGTGACCTATATTTCATGGTTCAGCGATTTTGCCTATTATCTAGAATACTATTTGATGGAGAAATGCCATACCTGGATTATTAGTTCCATATGACCCAATAATTGACCGCAAAATATATCTAGGTCATGTTGACCTACATTTCATGGTTCAGTGATTTTGCCTATTATCTTGAATACTATTTGATGGAGAAATGTTATACCTGGGTTATTAGTTGCATGTGACCCCATTATTGACCTCAAAATATATCTAGGTCAGTATGACCTATATTTCATGGTTCAGTGATTTTGCCTATTATCTTGAATACTTTTTGATAGAGAAACGTCATACCTGGATTATTAGTTCCTTGTGACTATAATTGACCGCAAAATATATCCAGGTCAGTGTGACCTATATTTCATGGTTCAGTGATTTTGCCTATTATCTTGAACACTATTTGATGGAGAAATGTCATACCTGGATTATTTATTCCATGTGACCCCATGATTGAGCTTGAATTATATCTAGGTCAGTGTGTCCTATAATTCATGGTTCAGTGATTTTTCCTATTATCTTGAATACTATTTGATGGAGAAATTTCTCACCTGGATAATTAGTTCCATGTGACCCGATGATTGACATGGAAATATATCTAGGTCCTTGTGACCTATTTTCATGGTTCAATGATTTTGCCTTATAATTCAGATACAATTTGATCCTGAAATGTAATATCTGGAATATATGTTCCATGTGACCTGATTATTGATCTCAAATATATCAAGGTGAGTGTGACCTATATTTCATGGTTCATAAATTTTTCCTTATATCTTGAAGTCGCGAAACAGGCGAGCTATGCTGTCTGGCGACAGCTCTTGTTTGAACTTTTACATTTATCTTCAATGTATATATGGTACAATAACAGTTACAACACTATTCAAGATAAAGCAACCTTCACTAGAACAGCAAGTCCCAAAGGCTGACCTTTTGTAAAAGGCAAACACATACACAGGATGTCCAATCAAAATACTTTGTTCTGACTGAAGAACACCCTTATTTTTGTAACAATTAGGACAATATGGATGAAAACTAATCATTATTTATTATACTTACATTTGTTTAAAATGTTTTCAAGTACAATTATATAACAAAAGCAAAACAAGAGGGCCCAGAGGGCCCTGGTTCGCTCACCTGATCCAGTGTATAACAAGTGGGCCCCGGGCAGGGTCAATTTTGGCCCCAGGGCTATAATTTGAACAATCTTGGTAGAGGTCCACAAGATGAAGCTTCATATTGAATATGAAAGACCTGGGCTTTCTGGTTTCAGAGAAGAAGATTTTAAAGGTTTACCCTGCATATAGAAGTCTATGTAAAACAAGATTTTCCCTATATAAGCCTATGTTAAACCAAAGGGCCCCGGAGCAGGGGCATTTTTGGCCCCAGGGCTATAATTTGAACAATCTTGGTAGAGGTCCACTAGCTGAAGCTTCATAACAAATATCAGACCTAAGCCTTGTGTTTCAGAGAAGATGATTTTTAAAGATTTTCCCTATATAAGTCTATGTAAAACCAAAGGGCCACATGGCGGAGGCATTTTTGGTCTCAGGGCTATAATTTGAACTATCTTTATAGAGGTCCACTAGCTGAAGCTTCATAACAAATATCGAAGACCTAAGCCTTGTGGTTTCAAAGAAGAAGATTTTTCAAGATTTTCCCTATATACGTCCATGTAAAACCAAAGGGCCCCGGAGCGGGGGCATTTTTGGCCCCAGGGCTATAATTTGAACAATCTTGGTAGAGGTCCACAAGATGAAGCTTCATACCAAACATCAAAGACCTGGGCCTTGCAGTTTCAGAGAAGAAGATTTTTCAAGATTTTCCCTATATAAGCCCATGTAAAACCAAAGGGCCCCCGTGTGGGGGCATTTTTAGTTCCAGCACTATAATTTGAACAATCTTGGTAGGGGTCCACTAGATGAAGCTTCATACCCAATATCAAAGACCTGGGCCTTGCGGTTTCAGAGAAGAAGATTTTTAAAGATTTTCCCTATATAAGCCTAAGTAAAACAAAGATCCCTGGTGCGGAGGCATTTTTGGCCCAAGCACTATAATTTGAACAATCTTGGTAGGGGTCCACTAGATGAAGCTTCATACCAAATATCAAAGACCTGGGCCTTGCGGTTTCAGAGAAGAAGATTTTTAAAGATTTTCCCTATATAAGACCATGTAAAACCAAAGGGCCCCCCGTGCGGGGGCATTTTTGGCCCCAGCACTATAATTTGAACAATCTTGGTAGGGGTCCACTAGATGAAGCTTCATACCAAATATCAAAGACCTGGGCCTTGCGGTTTCAGAGAAGAAGATTTTTCAAGATTTTCCCTATATAAGCCCATGTAAAACCAAAGGGCCCCCGTGCGGGGGCATTTTTGGCCCCAGCACTATAATTTGAACAATCTTGGTAGGGGTCCACTAGATGAAGCTTCATACCAAATGTCAAAGACCTGGGCCTTACGGTTTCAGAGAAGAAGATTTTTAAAGCTCTTCCCTATATAAGCCCATGTAAAACCAAAGGGCCCTGGAGCGGGGGCATTTTTAGCTCCAGCACTATAATTTGAACAATCTTGGTAGGGGTCCACTAGATGAAGCTTCATACCAAATATCAAAGACCTGGGCATTGCGGTTTCAGAGAAGAAAATTTTTAAAGATTTTCCCTATATAAGCCCATGTAAAACCAAAGGGCCCCCGTGCGGGGGCATTTTTGGCCCCAGCACTATAATTTGAACAATCTTGGTAGGGGTCCACTGTATGAAGCTTCATACCAAATATCAAAGACCTGGGCCTTGCGGTTTCAGAGAAGAAGATTTTTAAAGATTTTCCCTATATAAGCCAATGTAAAACCAAAGGGCCCCCGTGCGGGGGCATTTTTGGTCCCAGCACTACAATTTGAACAATCTTGGTAGGGGTCCACTAGCTGAAGCTTCATACCAAATATCAAAGATCTGGGCCTTACGGTTTCAGAGAAGAAGATTTTTAAAGCTCTTCCCTATATAAGCACATGTAAAACCAAAGGGCCCTGGAGCGGGGGCATTTTTAGCTCCAGCACTATAATTTGAACAATCTTGGTAGGGGTCCACTAGATGAAGCTTCATACCAAATATCAAAGACCTGGGCCTTGCGGTTTCAGAGAAGAAGATTTTTAAAGATTTTCCCTATATAAGCCCATGTAAAACCAAAGGGCCCCCGTGCGGGGGCATTTTTGGCCCCAGCACTATAATTTGAACAATCTTGGTAGGGGTCCACTAGATGAAGCTTCATACCAAATATCAAAGACCTGGGCATTGCGGTTTCAGAGAAGAAGATTTTTAAAGATTTTCCCTATATAAGCCCATGTAAAACCAAAGGGCCCCCGTGCGGGGGCATTTTTGGCCCCAGCACTATAATTTGAACAATCTTGGTAGGGGTCCACTAGATGAAGCTTCATACCAAATATCAAAGACCTGGGCATTGCGGTTTCAGAGAAGAAGATTTTTCAAGATTTTCCCATATAAGCCCAAGTAAAAAGGGCCCCCGTGCGGGGGCATTTTGGCCCCAGCACTATAATTTGAACAATCTTGGTAGGGGTCCACTGTATGAAGCTTCATACCAAATATCAAAGACCTGGGCCTTGCGGTTTCAGAGAAGAAGATTTTTAAAGATTTTCCCTATATAAGCCAATGTAAAACCAAAGGGCCCCCGTGCGGGGGCATTTTTGGTCCCAGCACTATAATTTGAACAATCTTGGTAGGGGTCCACTAGCTGAAGCTTCATACCAAATATCAAAGATCTGGGCCTTACGGTTTCAGAGAAGAAGATTTTTAAAGCTCTTCCCTATATAAGCCCATGTAAAACCAAAGGGCCCTGGAGCGGGGGCATTTTTAGCTCCAGCACTATAATTTGAACAATCTTGGTAGGGGTCCACTAGATGAAGCTTCATACCAAATATCAAAGACCTGGGCCTTGCGGTTTCAGAGAAGAAGATTTTTAAAGATTTTCCCTATATAAGCCCATGTAAAACCAAAGGGCCCCCGTGCGGGGGCATTTTTAGCTCCAGCACTATAATTTGAACAATCTTGGTAGGGGTCCACTAGATGAAGCTTCATACCAAATATCAAAGACCTGGGCCTTGCGGTTTCAGAGAAGAAGATTTTTAAAGATTTTCCCTATATAAGCCCATGTAAAACCAAAGGGCCCCCGTGCGGGGGCATTTTTGGCCCCAGCACTATAATTTGAACAATCTTGGTAGGGGTCCACTAGATGAAGCTTCATACCAAATATCAAAGACCTGGGCATTGCGGTTTCAGAGAAGAAGATTTTTAAAGATTTTCCCTATATAAGCCCATGTAAAACCAAAGGGCCCCCGTGCGGGGGCATTTTTGGCCCCAGCACTATAATTTGAACAATCTTGGTAGGGGTCCACTAGATGAAGCTTCATACCAAATATCAAAGACCTGGGCCTTGCGGTTTCAGAGAAGAAGATTTTTTAATTTTGCGGTGAAAAAAATCTATTTTTGGCTACTGTGACCTATATGTGCAACGGACCGGAACCATTTGAACAACTTTGAAAGGGGACCACCTAAGGATCATTCCTGTGAAGTTTGGTCAAAATACGATCAGTGGTTTAGGAGGAGATGTCGTTTGAAGAAAAGTTTACGGACGCACGCACGGACGCACGCACGGACGCACGCACGGACGCACGACGGACAAAAAGTGATCCCAAAAGCTCACCTTGTCACTACGTGACAGGTGAGCTAACAATATAACAAAAATAAGTGCAGTGTGTAGCATAGTATAGAAGGTGAGAAAAAAAAAAAAAAAAAAAAAAATAAAAAATAAAATAATTTTCCTACCTACCTACCCTATTTTTGAAAACCATGTAATAGGAACCACACATATAGTTTGTTTTGGCCTAAGCAATATTGGAAGAGGGTCGCCCAAGTAAGATTCCTTGGAAATGATTTCAAAATCTATCCATCTGTTTAGAAATCACGTGAGTTTGTTAAACATTTTTTTTTAGCTCTTGTGGCCATCTTGTTCATACAGTGCTTCACAGTTTGAGGGTCAATAATTTCAAAATCCATCCACCTGTTCAGGAACTGAAGTAATTTAAATGTTTCTGATATTATCTCTAGCGACCTTCTTGTTCACTGGAGCAGAACAGTTTGATCAATTTCAGTAGAGAGTCATCCAAAAAATAAACCTGTGAAATTATTTCAAATCCCCATCCACTAGCTTGTTTGATTTGAGGTTTAACGTCCCCGTCAACACTGTAAAGGTCATTTTGGAGACGTTGCTTCCAATTTTGTGGGACTTTTACCCGACACTAAGATGAAATGACATCTCAAGCCCTGTCGCCCAATGAAACCAATAGGGTTTATTAGCATGGACGGTCCGCCTCGCACCGCGGTTCCTGGACAGGCTTAGATCCTCTAAGCGGTTTACCACTAGCAGTGTGCGGGCCGGATTCAGCTTTGCCTGGAAGCATCATGCAGCCCATACCATCCACTAGTTTGTTTTATTTGAGGTTAAATGACCCCATCAACACTGAAAAGGTCATTCTGGAGACGTTGCTTCCAATTTTGTGGGACTTTTACCTGTGTGTGAGATGAAATGACATCTCAAGCCCTGTCGCCCAATGAATCCAATAGGGTTTATAAGCATGGATGGTCCGACTCGTACCGCTTTGCCTGTGCAGGCTTAGATCCTCTAAGCGGTTTACCAGTACTTGTGTGCAGTCCATTCCAGCTCTGCGTAGAAGCATCATGCAGCCCATCTATTTCTTCAAGCCCTGATGGGTGGGGTTAGGAACAGATGTCATTTAAAAGTTATAAGTCGTTTAAAGGTTTTCTATTTTTGTGGTGGCAGCCATCTTGTTCCATCAAGCTGAATGGTTTGAGCAATTTTGGTAGGGAGTCACACACGGAACATTCCTATGAAATCTTTTCAAAATCTGTCAAGTAGTTTTGGGAAAGCAAAAATTGACGACGGATGCACAGACGGTCGCACAGACGATGGACAGAGACTAATCACAACAGCTCACCTTGAGCACTTCATGCTCAGATGAGCTATAATGGACTCCTATACTGCAACATGCTTACAACAGAGGCATAAAAAAAATCGGAGTATCTTGGCAATTAGTGAACAATTATTATGAGCTACAATTGTTTCATCAATCATTTCTTTCCACATTGCAGATACTGTATACAGAGTACTGATTGGGATCTTCCACCTTATATATAGCTCAAGTCTAGTTGTCAGGCAGTGTATTTTTTTTCTTTCCAAAATTTATTTGGAAAATGGCTGAAGTTCATGCAAACAGTGGAGGCCCTGTCTGATCAGTTTGTTTTGTTTGTATGCATTGGGGTTTAATGGCCCAGTCAACACTATTTAGGTCATTTTAAGCCAGTCAGTTAACTTATGCACACTTTTCCTGGGCAGGCTTATAAGTAAGCTGTTAACCGGTACAGTGCACATTCTTACACCAGAAACTGACAACTGCCCTTCTTGAATCAGCGGAAGGGAGAGAATGTCAAGATCAATCTCCACAAAAGAATGTTGCTGACCCGGCAGGTATCGTACCCACATCCTGATCACCAGTCAGACACGCATCCAACTGAGCTAGCGAGGCTGGCTATAATAGGCCCTGATCAGATGCCGCAGAATGAGGCATCTGATCTGGGCCTGAACTTTTCGCCAATCACCTGTTTTGGGGTTTCTGGTACAAAATGGGTGAAGGAATAATTTTACTCAGCACTTGACAAGTTGTTAGAAACTAACATTGTGGGTAGTTGTTAGTAC
This sequence comes from Lucinisca nassula, assembly GCA_963580285.1. Classification (NCBI taxonomy): domain Eukaryota; kingdom Metazoa; phylum Mollusca; class Bivalvia; order Lucinida; family Lucinidae; genus Lucinisca; species Lucinisca nassula. The sequence continues at coordinate 104,651,507 of OY757011.1, forward strand.
TACCTCACCAAGAGGCAGTTCTAATACAAGTAAAAATCTGCTATTAAGACCACCAAAAATTGAGATTCAGTCTGCTTTAAAAAGCTTAATATTTAGAAAGTTTCAGTTATTCGTTCTTTGTGTTTTCGGCATACACAGTCTTCTGGTCAGATACCACCTTCGGGACTGTTCAAAAGTGGTCTTAAAGACAACACTTTTGAACAGTCCAAAAGGTGGTCTTAATATAGGAATTTTACTATACCAACAAATTCTGTTATGGACAAACTAAGAAAACTTCATCCTCATTATTCGGGTAAAAGTCCCCAAAAAATTGGAAGCAAAGTCCCCAAAATGACCTACCGTATTCGCCCTAATTACCGCACATGCTCCTATAAGCGCACACCGAGGCTATTTTTGAAAAGGAAATGCATAAGCGCACACTTTACAATAATCTATCCTTGAAATTCTCACAGTAAATCTATAAAAACTTACCATTATTTCTTCCAACAGTGAAGGCAGTGCTTAAGTATCTTTTCCGTCCCATTAAATATCAGTATGCATCATCTTGGAAGCTGTTGTTTTCGTATCACGTGTGCGCTAATTAGAAAGATTTTTCACCATGATTTTATGACACGATTTTGAAAAAACTAAGCGCACAGTGCGGTAATTAGGGCGAATACGGTAAATAGTGTTGATGGGGACATTAAACCTTAAATCAAACAAACATTATTCATGATCTGGAGCTGCCTAGCAAATATACGAATTGCTGTATTAGATATTTATAGTTTTACTTTTTAAACCCACACATTAGTACAACAGGTAAATAGTAACCATGCAACAATCTGCCTAAATATTGATTTTATAACAGTCAACATTAGGTGGTGATATTTTTTCTTTTTTCTCTTCCTTCCTGTTCACTGTCATAGTATATCTTGACCCAGCTAGTGACCCCTTGAGGACACAGCAAATAAAACCCATCTTAGGGAACCTCAAAATATTGCCACAGAATGTGGTGTGACTGGTGTCTGATTCTGATTGTTTGCAAAAAGTGTTGCCATTTTCCAAATAAATTTCCGAACAATTACTCGATATGATACAAATTACAATGGACTCCAGCTATAGATGTAAAAATAGAAAAAGACTGTTCATCTAAAAGCAGGTTCAGAAGGTGCGATACTTTTTGTTGAACTTTGCTGGTAGACATATGATTTGAGCTAGTGCACAACAAAACCTACGTTAAGGCTTGTGCAACAAGCGAAGACTCAGATCAGCCTGTGCATTTGTGCAGTCTGATCAGAGCCTTTTCTTAGCGCATGTACCTTCCATAGTAAATGGCAACATATGATTTGAGAAGCTTGAGCTATACATATATCAATAGGAAGGAGGATAATCTTGCAATATTTTTTGCCAATTTTTCTGCAAAAACATACATAAAGGGTACTTGTTAGAATGGCCTCATTGAGGCGAATCTAACAAGTACCCACAAAAAATGTCTAACATTAAATAAGAAAAACTGCCATTTAATTAACCTCATTTTTCCTCCTTAAATCAATCCAGAGCTACATGTCATGTATAGGCAGATACATGTTCTCAGGGGTTTAAACATTAAGAGGCACGGGACTGGGATTTTCCCACATACCCTCATGCAACTTTTGATAATTTATATATGGTTTACACATATAACAGACCTTATGCAAAAAAGTTGTACTTGTCACACAGGTATAAATAATGTGTAAGTTTTGCTTAAAATATTGCTTAACGCATTATACCATAGATATGATACATGTATTAGTTTTAAGGGGAACACCTTCAGGTGAAACAACTCCTGCAAAAGTATTTTTGTCTTCCATGTCAATAGGGGTCAACTCTTAAAGGAAAGAATTTGCTCCTGAGGAGCAAATTCTTTCCTTCAGAGCCAATCCCTTTTTCAGGGGGACAGAGTTTATAGAAAAAGCGAACAGAAAGTCCCGAAAGTTGTCTCCCTTTGAAAAATGGCAGAAAAATCTGCCAGGTGTTCCAATTTCTCTTAAAAGTACAAGGCATTTTGCCATAGCTCCAGACAAGATGTAATAAGGAATAGTAAGAGCTAACTTTTCATCAGAAACATTCACTATGCTGTGGTTACTTGTTAGAATCCCCGCAAGCTAGTGATTCTAACCAGTTAGCAAAACATGTTCGTAATCGAGAAAAACGTAAGAAACATTATCCCCAAATTAGCTTTATTACTACTCCTGATCTGGATTATCTGAAGCTATTTCAAAATAACTTAATTATCATACGATTCATATCACATGACTATGATCAACTGAAGTGTGGGATTTTCAATCCTAAGTAAATTTTGAAATACACTGTTTACATTACGTACTACAGACATACTGTATTAAAGACATGTACAACTCTTTAAACCATGTCCTGTTTCAGTTACATTTCTCACACCTATTTCTACTTATCAACCAATCACATTACTTGATATGAGTCATTCAAATTCACAAACTGAATGACAGTGTCGATCCTGATCAGACGAAGAAGCAGAAGCCATCTGACCTGTATCTACATTGTTTGTAAGGATAGGGGTTATCGTGTTCAGCAGGATAAGGGTTAAAACACTGATCAATCAGGGGCCAGTTGTTCAAAACTAAATAAATGTATGTCTTTAGTTAACCTGTCGTTTTGATTGTTTACTATGGCAAATATGCTAATATTTTTGCTGCCAAAAATGTGAGCAGCTTTTGCATATATGCAAAAGCTCCTCTCATTTTTTCAGTAAAAATGACACTACTACATCAGATATTGAACTTGCTAGAACAGTCAACAAAATGACCACTAACAAGTTCATTAAGCTAACGATGCTTTGAACAACTAGCCCAAGGACTGTTCCATACATTATTTTCAAATATTTTCTTTTTCACAGGAAATCAGGCTTGACATTTCTTGTGAATCATGCCAGCATATTGCAATCCCAGTAAGTTCCATATCTTCTTAAGCATGAAGGTTGTGGATGTTTGTTAAGATCACCTCGGCCAGGCAAATTTAACAGGTACCCCAGGGCTGGAAAATTTAACATCCCTGTCAACACGGTTATGGTCATTTTGGAGACGTTGCTTCCAATTTTGTGTGACTTTTACCCGACATTAAGATGAAATGACATCTAAAGCCCTGCTGCCCAATGAAACCAATAGGGTTTATAAGCACGGACGGTCCGAGTCGCACCGCTTTGCCAGGGCAGGCTTAGATCCTCTAAGCGGTTTGCCAGTACTCGTGTACCGGTCGGTATAAGCTCTGCATGGAAGCATCATGCAGCCAATCTATTTCTTCAAGCCCCCAATGGGCAGGGGCTAAACCAAAGGCATACTGATTTTGGTAAAATTTATAGGGAGTAGATACAATATTACCCTTCCTCCAAAATTCTACTCATCATGGCGAGTGGAATTTTCCAGCCCTATACCCACAACACAAGTATTCAATTAGAAGTAAAATTACCTTTTTTTATAGTCCTTATCTGGAAATACATAAAGTACAAGTATTGCCATGTGCAGAAAAATTGAAAGACTGAAGACAACTATTGACTTATAAATGAGCCAGTGCACGATAAAATCCACAAGAAGGCTTGAGCGACCGGCGAAGACTCAGATCAGTCTGCGCATTCGCACAGTCTGATCAGAGTCTTCCCTGATCGCATGTACCTACTATTGGCTAATATCTTTGCAAGGAGACATAAGCAAAAGGTTTTGTCATAGTGGATGGGTGCGCAGGTTGATTTGCGTCTCTGCTGGTGGCACTGGTCTTATTGACTTTGTAGGTTTTGTCATAGACCGGCTCAAACTGCAATCCTACAGCTGCTAATGAGGAGTAGCAGCAAGAAAAACTATCCTAAAAAAAGCAGCAACTTACTTCCTTTCTCTCCTGGGTAAGGTGGGGGTGCGTTTTCACTCATTATCTAAAAAATAAAATGGAAAGATTGATCATAATTCAGCCTCCTGACCTATTGTACCACTGTATGGTACTGAAAAATTGAGTTTTTATAAGTAAAACTTATTTTAACTAGGATACCCACCTCAGGCTTAATGAGCATTTCCCTTATTCCCCGCAAAGAAATTTATGGTTCGTTCCGTATGTTTTTGGTACTTCGTAGAATCAGTACCGGTATTTACCAGTGACAAAAGCGCGCCAAAGCGCCGGAGAATCACGGATTAATCAGAATTCCCTTGCCCTTCAGATGGAGGGGTTTGGGAGGTGGGCCATCTGCCTTAAGCCTGAGGTGGGTATCCAAGTTAAAATAAGTATTACTTATAAAAACTCAATTTTAACTGTCGTCTACCCACCTCAGGCTTAATGAGTGCAGAATTAGCCTTGGCGGGACGGAATTTCCAACCACATACAGGTCGATCCTTTATTTCAGGGATAAATCCTCCAGAAACTTAGGATTCTAAAAATATAATTGAAAATTGGAATTGGATAATTGGAAATTGAGGAAGAAAACTAAATTTCCACCAGTTCTATCCCTGGAACATCACTATCAGATCCAAGTACCTTTTGAATGTGTCTTGCAAGGCCTCGGAAGATAGTCTCCAGATAAGCATTTACGATGAGGAAGACCAGACTGGCCGGCCACCTCTTTTTGAACAGAAACTAATGGACCCATCAGTCGTAGGTTTTCTCCTTGTGTGTTCAAGTCTCGTAGATAGAACTTGGCAAAAGTCGAACGAGAGGACCACACGGCAGCTTTGATAACATCTTCAACTGAGGTTTTATTCAAGTATGACCAAGAGGTCGAAAGGGCCCTCAGCTCATGAGCCTTAATCTTAAGCAAAGCTACTTTAGACATAGACAATTTCTTATCAGCTAATCTAATAGTATAAGAAATCCATCCTGAGATAGATCCCTTGGTAATATCATGATTTCCCTTCAAGGGAAGAAAAAGCCTTTTCCTGTCTTTCGGGATAGACTCAGTCACTTTCAGATAACGTTTTAAAGCCCTAACCGGGCATAAAAACCTGTTAAAGGCATTAAATTTAACTGTTCTGGCTAAATTTTTAACCAAAATATCATCCGGGCAAATGGATGGAAATTGATTTTTTTTCAAAAAACCTGGTTGTGTCCTAAAAGAAACAGAACCATCTGACTGATTGAATCGGAGATGTCCTGAATCCATGTAGAAAGCATGAATCTCACCAACACGTTTTGCTGTTGCCATGGCAAGCAGAAAAACTGTTTTCAGAGTGAGATGGAACCTAGAAGCTTTATGCAAAGGTTCGTACGGTTCAGAACATAATGAAGAAAGGACACATGAAAGGTCCCATTTCGGAGCTAAAAACCTTTGAACAGGCCTCTGTAATTCAAATGACCTTATAAGTTCTGAAATGATAGGGTCAGATCCAATGTTTATGTCAGATGTGAATTTCAAAGTATTAGAGATAGTAGATCTGTAAACTTTAATAGTACTGACTTGACATTTTTTCTCCGTGAATAAATGTAGCAAAAAAGTCTGCTACTTTCATCGGAGATGGATTGAAACGATGAATTTCCCTGCGACTACACCAATCGGAAAAGACATTCCATTTGGCCTCACTAACACGCCTGGTAGACAATCGCCTTGCCTGAGCAGCGTGTCTGGCAACAGTCACCGAAAATTTTCTATCCGTGATGGATTGGCGGAACTCCAGGCGTGAAGTTTTAGGCTTTCTACGTTTTGACAAATGAATTTCTGACCTATTTGTGTCAGCAAATTCTGTACCGAGGGAATCTGCATTGGAGGTGCTACGAGTAACCAAAGTATGTCTGGAAACCAAGACATTTTTGCCCAAAGAGGAGCTACCAGCACTATGCTGCAATGATGTTGAAGAATCTTGTTGATTATCGCCGGGATCAGTCAAAACGGAGGAAAAGCATATGCATGCATTCCGTCCCAGTTCAGTGACATTGTGTCTATCACCAGAGCATTCTCGTCTGGGATGGGAGACACATAGAGATAGTCCATTCTGTTGCAATTGGCTTGGAAAGACGACTTAGCCTGTCTGCCAATATGTTCGATTTCCCTGGTATATAGCTGACCAGAAGATTAAAATATGCCTTCCTGATTGCAGCAAAGGAGCTTATCCCACACCTCCATGCACAGAGACGGAGATTGGGTGCCCCCTTGTTTCTTCAGGTACGAAACTACTTAAGTGTTACCTGTGGCAATCAGTACTGTTAAATTGGTGACATACTGATGACATTGTTTTAGAGCAAGCAATAATGCGTTCATCTCTAGAATATTGATATGAAGAACTGATTGGTCTGGAGGCCAGACTCCATGACAAAGAAGTCCTTCCAGTTCGAGATGGGCTCCCCATCCTGATAGACTCGCATCCGTGAACAGAGTGTGAGTAGGAAGAGATGGTTTCAGTGTTACACCCGAGCTGAAACGACTCTTGTTGTTCCACCATTCTAAATGCTTCCTGATCGAAACATTGAGAAGAAAGGGATGCTCCAATGAAAGAGCATGGGGCCTCTACTGAGCAAACAAAGCCATTTGAAGCGGACGTAAGTGCAATCTGCCCAGTACAACAAACCGGGCTGCTGCACTGAGTTTCCCCAGAAGAGACAGAAAGTCTCTTGCTGAGACCTTCTCTTGAACCTTGAACCATCGTAATAGTTCCAGAATCCTGTATTCTGTCTAATGGCACCCGAACTATACTCCTTTGTGTAAGAAATTCCATTCCTATGAACACAAAATTCTGAGATGGTTTTAAGTCCGACTTCTCTTCGTTGATTATCAGTCCTAGGGACGTAATCAACTTGACTGTAAACTGTCAATCTCTCAGAATTTCCTGACGAATCTGATTTCTGACCAACCAGTCATCCAGGTACGGAAACAGTACAATTGCCCTCTTTCGTAGATAAGATGCTTCAGCAACCATCAAACGGGTGAAGACTTAAGGACTTATTGCAAGGCCAAATGGAAGAGTCTTGAACTGTTAAGTTTGACCCTTGTGACAGAATCGGCGGTACTTCCGAGACTGTCTGTAGATATGCATCCGTCAGGTCTAAGGAGATCGCCCAATCGTTGGGTTGGATCGCCTGTCTGACTGTTGGCTGTCTCTATTTTGAACGACTGAACTTCCAGAAAAGTATTCAGTCTGGACAGATCTATTATAATTCATAATTTTCCGCTTTTGTTCGGAACTAGGAAAATACGAGAATAGAAGCCTTGAGTTCCGGCTCTATCATCTCCACTGCCTCTTTGAGTAGGAACTTGTTGACCTCTTCTTCCAAAGACCGACTTTCGGTCTCATGAAGAAAGACTGGCATTGGAGAAAGAAGAGGTTTGCTGATGAAAGGCATGTTGTACCCTTTTTTTACAACAGAGAGGACTCGGACCCATGAGTCCTCTGTTATTTCTTCCCAACGATTTTGAAAGTGGGCTAACCGTCCTCCTACTGGAAGGTCTTTTCGGAAAAGGGACAGTGGAGGGAGTGCATCATTGTCAAGAAACGTTAGAAGCACCTCCTCGGGAGGGGTGTACTGACCCCTTCCTCGAGAGCTTGAGCCTCCACGGCGAGAACCTCTCCTAGGACCACCTCTATTCTTATGATTCGTGGTCTAGTAGTGGAAGATGAATCCCTGTGAGCAGACTTCTTTTGGCATTTAGGAATCTTAAAGCCAGAAGTAGAAGCCTGCTTACTGTGCAACAGAGGAAGCAATAATACTCTGCTTTTGAGATTCAGAATTTAGTTTCTGAAAGGAAGTGTCTCCTGACAACCAGCAATATTTGTCCTATGATATTAATATTATTTTAGTTACCTTTTTAGTATTCCATGGTTCCTGATACATGTTTAATGCTTTTTTTGTCATTTTTTAGTATTCAAACCAACTTAACATGTATTTTTTTTTTTCAATTTATTTTTATTTTTGGAATAAATTCCAAGAATGGAATCAATCAAATTCTGGCCTATTATCTCACTTACACTCACTTAACTTACTTATTATACTCACTTAACTGGCTGTCAGGGGCATTTTCACTTCCTTTTTCATTTTTGGAATAAATTCCAAGAATGGAATCAATTAAATTCTGGCCTATTATCTTACTTACCGGTACACTCGCTTAACTCACTCATTAAACTCACTTACCGGCTGTCAGGAGCGTTTTTGCTATCAAAAACGCTCCTGACAACCAGCAATATTTTTCCAATAAAAACCTATGGTATTTACCTTTCCAGAATTTTAGTTACCTTTCCAGATTTTTTTTTATTTTTGGAATAAATTCCAAGAATGGAATCAATCAAATTCTGGCCTATTATCTCACTTACATGTAGATAAATTACCAAATCAGGGTGGAGAAATTATCCTTCGGTCCTTAGAGAACAAAGTTAACAGTTTGCCAATGTTTCTACTGTAATTAAGTTTACATGAATGTGGCTTATTTGTTGATAAACATGATCTGCACTTCTCCAATGTAGTTAATGATGTGGGTATTCATTAAATTGATGTTATTCTAATTAACCCATTTAGTACTGGAAACCCCTAGAGGGGTACTTTGCAAACAGTTCAGCCCAAATCAGATGCCCCAGAATGTGGTGTCTGATCAAGGCCTGCACTGTTTGCTAAAATGCCAGTCATTTTCCAAATAAATTTTGATGAAAAAACAACCTGATACCCCTAAATTTTGAAATGGACTCCTGCTAAATACATGTATAAGGAGGAAAATTCCATTTGGTACAAAAAGGGTTAATATTGCAACATACATGTATCCTGTTGTGGAAAAAACGTAGAAAATTATCATTAACAAAATGTTAACTTTTATAGTATAAGATACATTATTGTGAAATACAACGACTGATATACACATGTATGTATTGGCTGTTTTGAAGAAAGATATATATTCGGGTGATAATCTGACATCTATGACGGCTCCAACGTATATGCTTATTGAGAATTAGAGAGATCTAATTCAAGGTAATGTTGGTTGGTGCCTGATGCTCTGTCTCTGGTCGGGCCTATCGGAGTCTAACTGTTGGTTTTCTTTTGCTCCAGCATTTCAGTGGTTTCTTGCTGTCGAGTCCTCACCGTTGTCTCACCTCTGTGGTTCTTTGATTTTGTGTGTTCACGGAGATGTTGCACTGATGAGTTAGGAGGCCTTCATGCGGACTGAACAAATTATTTGTCTAAATCGCGACGGAAATAAGGGCGAGGATTGTGGCCACGTAAAATCGATTTAAGCCCCCCAGTGGAAATCTTCCCCTGACCGTTCCAAGGCGGCTCTTCTGTGGCGATTTATTTATGTTGTTGTTTGTTACTTACTGTGTGTATCACTTGTGTCTTTTAATTTTGGATGGCCATATGGCCATTTTGTGCGAAAGTAACTGTCCATATGGCCTTCCTTTGTTTAGGTTTCCATTATGGTCTGGTCGCTTAATGTTTGTATTTCTTTCCCTTTGGTGTCTTTTATGGGTGGAGTAAGTTAATTGTATCAATTCCTGATCTTTGTTTTACTTCTACTTTACTCTAAAAGGGAATTTATGACAAGTTTTTTTTCTGTAGCACTCAAGTAAAATTGCCCCTATATTTATTTGGTATTTATTTTCAGTTATAAATGAAAAATGAAATTCTGCAAATACCATGTTTTTTCTTTACTAGTTAATATGTTAAAATACCAAAGAAGACAAAAAATATTAAACATGACATTTGTATCAAGAAACTCAAAATACTGGGATAAGTAACCAAAATAATGCTAATATAGCAGGCTTTTATTGGAAAAAATATTGCTGGTTGTCAGGAGTATTTTTGACAGCAAAAATGCTCCAGACAACCGATTGTCAGGAGACGCAGCCTTTCTGAAAATAGACCTTGAATACGAGTCAAAACTTGAACTCGTATGATGATGGCATTTATGGCGTCTAGATCTAGAGTGTTTTCTCTTCACTCTCAATCTATGCCTTCTATGAGGCGTGTGACGATCCTGTGAACTAGATCTGTGTTTAGATTGAGAACGAGATGTCCGTCTCGGCGATTGGTGCCGATCTGACCGTTTCTGAGAATGGCGCCGTGATGACTGTCCCGGTGCCCGAAGGCGAGATGATCTGCCTGGTGAACAGTGACGAAATGAACGTCCCGTCGAAGGATGCCGAGATGACCGATCCCTAGAGTGTTGCCGGGAAGTGAACCGACCCACTGACTGGTACCGGGATGTAGACCGGGTCACCTGGGCCGGGTATCAATCTTTGGATTTGGGCCTAATTGACCCGGGGAGAGAATCCTGGCCCGGTGACCGGTCAGATTCCAAAGAATCTGGGCCCGAGGACGAGGAAAGACTATCCCAAGACTTGGCGTTGGGTGTACTATCTGCCCTCTTGTCCGCAGACACTTAGGTGGAGGACCCTACGGGTCGATCTACCTGAGTAGATTGACGTGTGTCTATCGGGGAATTTTCCCGGTTCTCCCGGTACTTCTCCCCCAATGCAGACTGAGAAGGGTTCTCAGACTGGGACTGCTCTGGAGCAGTCCCGGAGCCTGATTGCTTGGAAGTGGCTCCCATCTTCTTCTCTTTAGTGGAACGTCTTCGTTTGTACGACCGTCGGTTTAAGGCAAGCATCTACACTGAGCTCGTCCACAGTTTGCAAGTGGCACAGCATGACTCAAAACTGCAATGAGAGCATGTAAAACAAGAAGAATGATTGTCCCAGGAAGACTTTAAATGTCCGCAAGAGCAGCGGATTTGGGACATTGATGGACAAGAACAAAAACAAACCATAAAGTAAAGTCACGAAATAATGTGACAACAAGAAAAGAAGTTAAAAGCAGAAATTCCTGCTAAATTAACTACATGTATATGAAGAAAGGAAAAACAAATACCAACATTTCCAGCGAGGGAAAAACAGCGTACCATCCGAGTAAACAACAAATATTAGAAATTAAAATCCAATATCTGAAAACACATCCGATTTGGTCATGCGCAAAGGGAATTCTGATTAATCCGTGATTCTCGGGTGCTTTCGTGCGCTTTTGTCACTGGTTAAATACTGGTACCGGTTCTACGAAGTACCGAAAACATACGGAACAAACCATAAATTTATTTGCGGGGAATAAGGGAAATGCTCATTAAGCCTGAGGTGGGTAGACAACAGTTAAATCATTTTGCTCTGTCAGCTACACAGGAATAGAACACCTTCATAGGCATGACTTCTCAACATGACTCCAAGGTCAAAAAGTATGACTTTGTCATTTCTCCTAAATTATTGGAGTTACACTTCTGAAACTTTGGTTATTGGATGGTCCTTGGAATATAAAATTGGGATACTTTTGGTGTGACCATGACCTCAACATGACCCCAAGGTCAAAGGTAAAAAAGTATGTGTGTCATATCTTCTAAACTATTGGAGTTACACTTTTGAAACTTGGTTATTGGATGGCTGTTGGAATATAGAAAAAATTGGGATACTGTTGGTGTACCTCAACATAACCTCAAAGGTCAAAAAGTATGACTTTGCCATATCTTCTAAATTATAAGAGTTACACTTCTGAAACTTTGCTTATCAGTTAGAATGTTCTTTGCAAATGTTTTAACTTACATGTAGTTTTGGAAAAAAAAGCGGGTATGTGCTATGGTATACCATCGACTGTGTGAACTTGTTTTTACTTACTTAGTCATTAGTGCTATTCATAGAAAAAGCGGGAATGTGCTATGGTATACCATCGACTGTGTGAACTTGTTTTTACTTACTTTTGATGTGTTGAAGCTGTCACAGGGATCAGGTATTTATCTTTATCAAGAGACACTATACCAGAGTGTATCTTATAAAAGAAGGCCAAAGAGGATTGGTCAGGGCCTCAAGGGACAGCCACTCCAACTTGCTAAGCATGTCACCAACGCTACTCTTATTTTGCCATGGTCCATATACAGTTGAACCTGGGCCCTCGCCCATCGGGGCTTGAAGAAATAAATAGGCTGCATGATGCTTCCACGCAGAGGTGAAATCCGACCACACAGGAGTACTGGTAAACTAGGGCTGCCACGATACGCTTACCTCACGATACGGTACGTATCGCGATACTTGTCTCATGATACGATACGTATCACGATACGTTTTATGAAGGATCACCGGTTGGAAAACAAAGGTGAAAGTGAAACAAAACTAAATTTAATGTACATGTAACAATAAACTTTAAAAACTTAATTAAGTAAAATTCTATAGGTAAGTATGGGTATTTGGTGATGATTGAAGGATAAATTTGAAAATTGTCTTTTAAAAGTTAGCAATGACTAGCTTATACACGTGAGATCTGAGTTGTAATATCCCGGAAACACAGTATGTCCTATAGCTTATGTCCAAAGTATGTAGAAGATGGTGGAAGGTTACAGGTCAGCACTGTTTCATCCACAGACTTGACCCCATTTTGTTCTTTTTTTTTCGAATCCGAAATGCTGCCAGACAACGGATTTAAACTTTGCTGGCGCATCTTCTATTTCACAAGTTTCCCTCACTCCCCGGTCGGCCATTTTCCGATTTGAATATCGCTCATGTTACGAAAAAATCGAAAATTATTTTTTTCTTTTTGGACATAAATTTTATAAAACTGAGCCTTCTTACATCAAAAATATATACATGTAAGAAGATCGACAAACATTATTATCCGAACTGTTTCGAAGCAGATCTTCGCTAGATTTATTTCTTTTTCTTCTACTAATTGATTTAAGCGGCCGGACATTTCGGCCCTGACATTCGAACCGAATCGTACCGAAAATTAAGAAAACAATATCGTGGATCGAACCGAAGCCCTTGTACTGCGGTGAATTGAGTTTTCGGTGAATCGTGACACCTCTATGGTAAACCCCTTAGAGGATGTAAGCCTGCCCAGGAAAAGCAGTGCAAGTTGGACCGTCCATCACTCCATGCTTATAAACCCTATTGGTTTCATTGGGAGACAGGGCTCGAGATGTCATTTCATCTCAATGTCAGGTAAAAGTCCCAAAACATTGGAAGCAATGTCTCCAAAATGACCTATACAGTGTCGATGGGGATGTTAAACCTCAAATCAAACAAAACAAACAGTTGAACCTGCAGGGGCGACCACTTGGCTTAAGCATTCACCTGTTTTGAACGGTCGTCATGCAATCCTACCAAGTGATTTTCCATATTCAATTACCTGTCCTGAGCACCTGCCCAACGTAACCAAAGACCGCTAAAAACTTGTTCAAATTGTAAAAGTTCCCTGCCGTGTGCGACTAAATAAGTTTAATGTGACACCGGAAGATCAACCGGTGTGCCAGTATCAATATTTATCTCTCTCTCAAAGAGGGGTATGCAGACATTCTAAAATACAAGTTTCATATAAGAAAAGTTAAAATATTAATAAAACTGATCAGGAAACGATTCATTATCCCATTTTTGTTTCGGAAAGAATCAGGTGACTTCTGGGTTGTGGATTTATACACTTGAAAGGGATCTAGGAGGTGCTGTGCAATTACGTCAGGGGAAAATACCGACAATGCAATGTGTCGGCTGAGCTCTCACTAGGATTTTGAAAACAGGATTCCAGGAATCCTCCTTGTAAAAAGTTGGATTCACAGGTAAAAAGTTGGATTCCCATATAGAAAGTTGGAGTACTGATCTTGATTGCGCATAGAACATAGACAAAAAACTCTTATTATCAGGCTACACATCCATATGAATAACTGACGTGTAGATTGTGGGTACTTGTTAGAACTGTTTCACTGATGTGTCTAAGAAGCAGCCACAATCTGATGGCTTGTAGATAGATTAGGTAAAATAATGTATACCCCAGTAAACCCCCTCCCCAAAAAAAAACATGCAGTTGCTCCAATTTATTCTCACACTTCTAGCCAAATAATGTCATATCATATAAAACATGATAACAACAGATATAATGTAAACCCAGATCAGAAAAGAAGCATTGTATACAGCCATGTTTGTGCTTTCAAATTCGGACGTACATGTATGTGAAACTAGCTCAAAATTTTGTGAACAAATACGTAGGGCAAGCATCCTTAATAAATCTGACTTCCTGTAATTTTTAAAAATGATTGCATTTTGAAGAATTACAGACATTTAGGTCACCAGTATTGAGTAAACATCAAAACACTCTTTGACCGAGCGATAAAAAGTATGATCGTGTAGTCGCGGAAATACATGGCATTGGTAATTCGTCAATTATAACGTCTTCGCCGTAACCCTGGTTTAACCAAATGTGATATTTTACCGACTAATGTTAATCTGTTGATAGTTCATGCTCACATCAATCAGTAATCAGTGAAACTGACTAGGGCCCCGGCAGCGCTATCAGAAATTTGTGGACGGACAGACGGACGGACAGACAGACAGAGTGATTACTATAGGGCACCCACACTTTCAGTGCGGGGCCCTAATTAATTGTAATCCATAATAAGACAGGGATTAGCTCAGCGAGATAAAAAGATACAATAATTTCAACACGTGCCGCAAGCGGACCACTCGCAAAAATACCTGTCAATATGTGGCATGTGTGCTTTCAACACAAAAAGCGGTGCTGCATTTGATCTTTTAATGGTATAGGAGCTTTTTTCGTGACGTACTTCCGGTTCTAAAAATAGAACGGGAAAAGCACTGGCCGTCATCTGCCATATTGCTTCAAAGGCAGTGGGACAGATAAAGTGTTAATTACAGCGTAAAACAGTGGAATTCTTTTAAACTTTTGGGGAATTCTAATGTTAGATAATGGGAGGAACACCGATACGCTGCCAGATGTGAAATTTCGCATTACGAAAATGATATATTGTAGATACGACCCAACAGGGTCTCTCTCTCTCTCTCTCTCTTAGCGCACCAACAATTAGCGAGCGCAGGCAAATGTAAATTACAGTTTGTCGTTAAATGACGCTACGTCAACCGACATGCAGCGTGTCAACAACGTCGTGTCTACATCAAACCAACTTCAAAGCGATGCATTGAATTTGACATTGCAACGTCGATGAATCGTCACAACGTTTCGTTGGCGATAACACGGCGTTGCTTAATAAAATGTCATTTGCCCAGTGCTCGGACCTACCAAGACTCAGTGGGATTGGAACATTAAATTCAAAACAAACGTAGAACACCCTTTCAGAGCATAAGACTGTTAAACACTCCTTCGCAAGTGCAAGGTTTTACAGTAAAATCTGGTAGATTTGTAGCTTGGTTCAACCTGCCCAGCCCTTAGGTCTACATTAACCCATTTGGTAGAAGCCTCCGCCCATAGGGGCTTGAAGAATTATATGGGCTGCATGATGCTTCCACGCAGAGCTGAATCAGGCCCGAACACTAGTACTGGTAAACCGCTTAGAGTATCTAAGCCTGCCCAGGAACCGCGGTGCGAGGCGGACCGTCCATGCTAATAAACCCTATTGGTTTCATTGGACGACAGGGCTTGAGATGTCATTTCATCTCAATGTCGGGTAAAAGTCCCACAAAATTGGAAGCAACGTCTCCAAAATGACCTTTATAGTGTTAACGGGGACTTTAAACCTCAAATCAAACAAACAAAAACCCATTTGGTACCGGAAACCCCAAAAGGGGTAAGTGACAAACAGTGAAGGCCCCGATCAGACGCCACAGAACGCGGCGTCTGATCAGGGCCTACACTGTTTGCAAAAAGTTCGGCCATTTTCAAAATAAAGTTTGAAGAAAACCCAACCTGACACCCCTAAATTTTGAAAATGACTCCTGCTATATATACGGAGGAAGATTCCATTTGGTACAAAAAGGATTATGGGCTTCTTGGCTATAGGGATCAGTCAAACCATCACAACGGTCACGTGCCATTGAAGTGAGTTGGAGTGGTTGTCAACGGCATGACGTCAAACCAACGTTGACCCGACGCCCGTCTGTAAGTCCACTCATTGTTTTTTTTTTCGACTGTCAGTATGTTTATTTGTCTGTCCAACAGTCCGTCCGTTCGTCTGTTAGTCAGTCATTCAGTAAGTCGGTCTGTGTGTCGTCTGTCTGTCTACTGTCAGTTTGTCAGTCACCCTTCTCTCTCTCTCATGCCAACGGTCATGAGACAATGAAGTAAGTTGGAGTGGGTGTCGACGGCATGACGTCGAACCAACTGACTCAACGCCCCTCCGTCAGTCCACTCATTAGTTTATTTCGACTGTCAGTATGGACATTTAAATTAAATTGCACATGTAGACAGATCGTTGGACAGACAGATAGACAGATAGATAGCGAATAAAACGAAAGTTACGTAAAAACTTATTTCTTGAATAACGGTATCTCAAGCCATTGACATGGGTCATTCACGAAAAGATTTTCGTCAATTAAAAACGGATTTAGAAAACATAAATCCTGCCAGAACAGCCCTATCCTCTCCTGATAGCAGGCTATTGTGGCCAAACAAGATAAGTCGGCTGCAGTTCCATCCCTGGCAGCGGTCATAAAATTTCAGAGTCTGGTCATGCTCCATTAGCATCAGTTGCAGGAATGAATGCCACAAAATATATTGTCCTATGGATACCAGAAAACATGTACACTCCATATTTTTCACTTCTGTGGTGTATTCCTTGCTTCCAAAGGAAAACCCTTTTGTGGAACATATTAGGATAAATGAATTTCAGTAATGAAAGTAAAATATCATTCTTTCCTTCTCGAGGCATTATTTCAATGAAAACGGGTATATTTTCTCTCAAAATGTCTGAATATTGTTAGCATTTTAAGTTCCGCCAATACATTTGAATAGCGATGGCCGTTTCAATTGACGGCCAGTACTTTGCGCATGCGCAAGGATGACGTCATAAACGGAATTCCTAAAACCTCCTATTGCATAAGCGGCCTAAATTAGCTTCTGATTTAACCGCTTATGTAATTTTGGATGTGTGTCGCAATAAAAACATGCGTACATAAGAATGGGCGATAGTGAATTTTACGCATACAACGACAAAAATATGGCGTAAAACACGCAGAATCCTGCATTTCCGAGAGCTCTGGTTTCAGACTCCGCAGTGATACCGGAAGCGAGTACAATACTTTTGGGTATTAAAATACTGAAGAAATTACCACTAATTTTCACGAAAAACCCGAATTCGAGTTGATTTTTTTCATTCGGTTGCGTATTTAATAAGATAATCTTGTGACTCCCTATATAAGGAGAGCATCTAGCATAGCAACAGCTATTAGCGCCTTGATTCATATTCTACAGACATTTCCTGGGGACCGCTGTACTGTAAGTTTTCTGAAATTGACATAGTAAATAACCATGCCCGAGACAAGGCAGTGACTAATTTCATATTATTTCTTTACGCGTACAACGACAAAAATATGGCGTAAAACACGCAGAATCCTGCATTTCCGAGAGCTCTGGTTTCAGACTCTGCAGTGATACCAGAAGCGAGTACAATACTTTTGGGTATTTATCTATCTATCTAATGATACTGCGTCGGTCACTTTTGACCATTACCACAGGTGTACATTAAATACACTCCAGGTTTGCAGGATGACAGCCTACACAGTAATCATGTAATTACGGTAGGGATCTTTAACCTGCACAAGGGATGAACTTCCCTGCACAGGGGGCCTCCAGTGAACGAGATTGGAATGCCCTTCTCGATTCGATTATTTCAACGGCTGAAGGTGCTGAGGATTGTGTAGCTAAGTTTACCTCTTTGGTTAGAGCTAGGGACTAACTTCCCATATCACAGGTCCTGGTGTATGAATGTCATTTGACGTGTCACCAGTATCCCGGTTGACTACTCTATTGCGGTACTAACAGTTAATCGCCAGTAATTAAATAAACACATCAACTTGCCTAATATGTGCCTGTTTGTGTGTTATAAGTAACCCTACTTCGATATTGTAAAAGGGGTAGAAATATATTTTAGCGTCAGTCAATTTTAAATTTTCCGGTTGTTGGCAGCCATGTTGTTTAGAGTTACGTCAGAGTGACTTCATAGTCTATTGCGGCATTCACTTGAATTGAAAGTGTCAAAATATTTGAGGCCGGGTGCATATCCATGTAATATCAGTTATCAGCACTGATTCATAAGAACATATTTAGCACTTGAATTGAATCATTAAACGTTAATTAACCCTTTAAATAATCCAAAAATTCAACTTTAACAGAAATTAACGTATTTGCAATGTTTAGTGTTCTTAGTATGCTATTTACTGGTCACATGACAGACATGGACACCTTTACTCACTGCCTTCATTCACAGAAAGGATTGTGGAGCAAAACTAAAGGGGTGCCCAATGACCGCATATGTCACACTCTGCCCAGTTCAAAATTTTGACCGACTTAAACACTTTCAATTTAGATGCCCCCCCATAAGCCGTTCGGGGTTTCATTTCCAATTATAGTCGCTAATTGTCCACGTGACTTTCGGTTCCAGGAAACCGTTTCCATATAAGGTAATAACGTGACTTTATGTGCGCGCGGCATTTGTCAACTTCAGACGACAACAACCAGAATCGAACCAAAATAATACATTGAAGTTTTAATAAAGTAGAGTGGGATTTATATAGGTAGGGGTATAGAATAGATTCAGTGAAGAAAGTATTACTTGATTTTCTAAATAAATAAACTTTACTCAACAATATACTTAATGTTTTGTTCAATTTCTCTCGTGATGTGGAGTTTGATGTTTGCCTCGGAAGGTAATTATGTAAACAACCAGCAGGCCGCTGCTCGCGAGAATAAGAGGAGAACGTGAATACCGCGATAAAGTAGGACCCGCGATAGATTAGGAAGGGAGTATAATAATTCTGATTCTGAACGTCCCGATCCAAAGGATGGTGCACTTAATGACATTCATCCCTGCAAATGATGCCAATTGAGCGTGTTCGGATATAGAAATTGAATCGAACCAGGGACCTCTAGCATCAGAGGCAAGTGCACTAACCACTGAGCTATCTTTTTCACGAGACATTAGGGATACCCGACCTAGTTTTATGGGTAAATTGCCCCACCCGAAAAAAAATCCTTTCATGAATCGTGAAATGTATGGATTCGGTGTACATTGGAACTCGTTTGCCCAGAAACTGCCTTTACCGTTGGAACGGCTGGAATAACTCACCCTTTTTACAGGTTTTGTTTTCCTTATAAAATGGATATGGAAAGAATTCTTACTTCCTCTTTCGATAAACAACGATTGCGCAAGCGTGACCACGAGCCGTGTGCAAAAATTTAGTTCGGGTACAAGTATGGGTTACCCTAAAATGCGAAAAGGAGTCCTTTTCGCGACACGGACTTACCCTAAAATGCGAAAAGGACTTTCTCTGTTTCCAGCCGGCAACGCACAGTTTTTAATGACAGAGATTCCTTCTGCGATTCTTCGTCGTCCTGCATGTTTACAATTTTAACGTACGAACTTCCGGCTTCCACGGGTATCGGTGCGTAAATTTACCGGAACGGACCGGAACGGACGGGTCTCCCTATTTGGTGACAAGAAGTGTCAAGAGGTGACAAGAAGTGACAAGAGGTGACAAGAGCTTTTTTATGGTGACAAGAAACTTTCTAACACAAAATTAAACTATATTATTGCTTAAATTGATAAATTTAATGTTTTTCTTGAGTTAGAAATTACTTTTGGCCAAATTTAAAGGCGCTTGGAGGAAAAAGCAACATGACGGCTCCAACGTAAAGGCTTATTGAGAATTAGATAGATCTATTTTAAGGTAATATTGGTTGGTGCCTGATGCTCTGTCTCTGGTCGGGCCCATCGGAGTCTAACTGTTGGTTTTCTTTTGCTCCAGCATTTCAGTGGTTTCTTGCCGTCGAGTCCTCACCGTTGTTTCGCCTCTGTGGTTCTTTGATTTTTTGTGTTCACGGAGATGTTGCACTGATGAGTTAGGAGGCCTTCATGCGGACTGAAAAAATTATTTGTCTAAATCGCGACGGAAGTGAGGGCGAGGATTGTGGCCACGTAAAATCGATTTAAGCCCCCCAGTGGAAATAATTCCACTGACCGTTCCAAGGCGGTTCTTCTGTAGCTGTTTATTTATGATGTTGTTTGTTACTTACTCTGTGTATCACTTGTGTCTTTTTATTTTGGATGACCATATGACCATTTTGTGGGAAAGTAACTGTCCTTATGGCCTTCCTTTGTTTAGGTTTCCATTATGGTCTGGTCGCTTAATGTTTGTGTTTCTTTCCCTTTGGTGTCTTTGATGGGTGGAGTAAGTTAATTGTATCGATTCCTGATCTTTGTTTTACTTCTACTATGCTTTATTCAGACGTTTTACCGCATTTACCGACAAGAAAGTTCTCCCCTCTTCATATACAAAGTCACTCCATTTTATAAGCAAAAAAGTGAATTTTATGTGGGTATCTCAGGCTCAAAAACAATGTCATCTCATTTTATAAATATAAAAGCGGGTTAAACCAGGATTATTTAGGTCATTTTGGAGACCTTGGGACTTTTACCCAACATTGAGGTGAAATGACATCTCAAGCCCAATCAGAAGACTTATATGCATCGGAAGATCTGATTCACATTGCCTTGCCTGAGTAGACTTAGTCCTTCTAAGCGATTTACCAGCACTCGTGTGGTCAGTTTCAGCTCTGCGTGGAAGCATCATGGGAGAGGGGGAGCCCATTATGATAAGTCACCCGTGCAGCATAGTGCATTTTTCACATCTGATGAAAATCCTTGTTATTTTTCTTATAAATCCTCAAAAAATAGGAGGTGGATGTAGGACGGCCCGCTTCGAGGGTATTTTGTTTGCTTGATTTGAGGTTTAACACCCCTTCAACACTGTATAGGTCATTTTGGAGACGTTGCTTCAAATTTTGTGGGACATGTACCCGACAATGAGATGAACTGACATCTCAAGCCCTGTTGCCCAAACAACACTGTACAGGTCTTTTGGAGACGTTGCTTTTTTGTGGGACTTGTACCCGACAATGAGATGAATTGACATCTCAAGCCCTGTTGCCCAATGAAGCCCTTGCTTCAAAGTGTGTGGGAGTTGTACCCGACAATGAGATGAATTGACATCTCAAGCCCTGTTGCCCAATGAAGCCAATAGGGTTTATAAGCATGGACGGTCCGACTCGCACCGCTTTACCTGGGCAGGATCAGATCAGGATGAGACAGTTTTAACGAGTACCCGCAATCTATGTCTTTGAGCAGAAATAAGAAAATAATTAACTGACTTAAATAGTGTTGACTGTGCCGTTAAACCGCAATACAAACAAACAAGCAGTTGGGATAGAAGTCTTCCTTCCTTCCTTAATCGTGCGTGTGCCACTCATTAAGATAATTGCTGTCACTCAGTATTGAGTCATCTCGGTTGATTTATCACAAGCTTGTGTTATGAGCATTTGGTCGACATATAATTTTGACTCCGCTTGCTAATCATAAATTCATAGCTTTGACAAGAGTTTAAATAAATAAATAAATATATTCTGTCTATTTAAAATGTTCATAGCTTTGACAAGATAATAAGAATAAATAAATAAATAAATAAATTACCAGTAATTTTTAATTTGTTTCAAATTAAATTTTATTCTAATGATTATATTCTCTCTCTCTCTCTCTCTCTCTCTCTCTGCACGTGTTCCCAAAAAAGACTCAGACCAACGGAAGCGTCATCGAGAAAGTGTGCCTAGAAAAGACTTGGATCATCCTGCGCATATGCGTAGTCTGGTATGTTTTCTCCACTGAGGGTATAATTTTATGTGACGGAGAAATATAGTAGATCATCTCATACATGTAAAATTTTCTTGTCACCAAATTAACTTGACTTTATTTCAGATCAAAAAAATCTGAAGAGGCACTGAAGCGTCGTCGAGCAAGTGTGCCTAGAAAGGATCAGCCTGAGCATATGCGCAGTCTGGTATGTTTTCTCTGCTGAGGGAATATTTTTTATGTGAAGGAGATATATAGTATAGCATCTAATACGTGTAAAATTTTCTCGTCACCAAATTAACTTGAATTTATTCCCGACCAAAAAAATCTGAAGAGGCACTGAAGCGTCGTCGAGCAAGTGTGCCTAGAAAAGACGTGGATCAGCCTGTGCATATGCGCAGTCTGTTTAGTTTTTTCTGCTGAGGGTATAATTTTATATGACGGAGAAATATAATGGTTCATTTGATACATGTAAAATTTTCTTGTCACCCAGACAAGAAAATCTGAAGAGGCACTGGAGCGTCATCGAGCATGTGTGCCTTTGAAAATACTTGAATCAGCCTGCGCATAGGCGCAGTCTGATATATGAATCTTTGCTAAGGTATATACGCATTTTATTAGAATTTTGTGTGACAGTGAGACACATCGTGAACATTCTCTTGTCACCAGCTTGAATTTATTCCCGACAAGAAAATCTGAAGACGGTCCTGATATGATTCTAGTGGGTCATTTTGGGTTTTAGTGTCTTATATTGTAGGAAAAGTAGAAGTAAAACAAAGATCAGGAATTGATACAATTAACTTACTCCACCCATAAAAGACACCAAAGGGAAAGAAATACAAACATTAAGCGACAAGACCATAATGGAAACCTAAACAAAGGAAGGCCATAAGGACAGTTACTTTCCCACAAAATGGCCATATGGTCATCCAAAATAAAAAGACAAAAGTGATACACACACTAAGTAACAAACAACAACATAAATAAATCGCCACAGAAGAGCCACCTTGGAACGGTCAGTGGAAGATTTCCACTGGGGGGCTTAAATCAATTTTACGTGGCCACGATCCTCCCCCTTACTTCCGTCGCGATTAAGACAAATAATTTGTTCAGTCCGCATGAAGGCCTCCTAACTCATCAGTGCAACATCTCCGTGAACACAAAAATCAAAGAACCACAGAGGTGAGACAACGGTGAGGACTCGACAGCAAGAAACCACTGAAATGCTGGAGCAAAAGAAAACCAACAGTTAGACTCCGATGGGCCCGACCAGAGACAGAGCATCAGGCACCAACCAACATTACCTTGAATTAGATCTCTCTAATTCTCAATAAGCCTTTACGTTGGAGCCGCCGTCATAGAATCTGAGGCCTGACCCACCGGCGTGCAATTAAAGAGGGAAGCAAAGTTGCCAACCGTGATTGGGTTAACTACCATGCATGCAGTCTGTCGTATAATATCCATGTTGTACCCAATCTTTTTATATCGAAGAATGATTTTACGAAATTGGGTGCTGAAGTCATTGCGGTTATATATTTTTCTAAATTTATATACTAAGTCACCATAAAATTCGGGTTCCGATAGACCTTGTTGCAGAAGAAATTTAAGTCCAATATTGAATTTTGAAATTAAATCAGAATGGCGTCTATAAAAATTTGAAAAGGCTTTGCGTAGTTTATGGTACCGATAACCCTGATTAAGGAGTTTAGCCGTTAATAATTTATTACGAGTGTTGAAGTCAGTTACATGACTACACACTCTAGCAAATCGAATTAATTGCGAAATATAAACGCCATAGGATGGCGCATGAGGAACATCACCATCCAAAAAAGGAAAATTTACAATCTCAAAATCAAAGTCATCGCGTTTATCATAAATTTTGCACGAAACAAATCCATCTGCAATAGATAGATGTAAATCCAAAAATGGGGCCTCGGTATCAGAAGAATTTGCTTTATTTATCTGAAGTTCTGGGGGGTAAATCTGACTGATCAAACCATCAAAATAGGTAATATCAATAGTAAATAAATCATCTAAATATCTAGAAGTGGAGCTAAAAGCTTCAATAATTTCAGATTGGTTATCAATGGAAAGCGACAAAATGAAGTCTCTTTCATAACAATACAAGAACAGATCAGCCACAAGAGGTGCGCAATTAGTTCCCATCGGAATACCCACAATTTGTCTAAATAACTTAGTACCGAATCTAATATAAATATTGTCAAGTAGAAAGGTGAGGGCATCACACACTTTCTGACATGACCAAAGTGTATAATTCTTATGCTCTTTAGAAGTGAAAAATGCATTTCTGACATTACATGCAAGATAGAGAGAATCTTCTCTGTGAAAAGCCCATTCAATTAAATCTTTAAGCTTTTCTTTTATAAGATTATGAGGAAGTGTAGTGTAAAGAGTGGAAAAATCGTAAGTAGACAGACTAGAAGCACGAAAATGTCTGGATTTCAATTTATTTAAAACCTCATTCGAATTTTTATAGACCAAAACAGATTTCTTCCTGATCTTTCAAAGACTTTATCACAATATTTAATTACATGCGTTTTAATAGCAGTAAGACAGGAAGTTAATAATTTAGAAAGTTCAGTGGTAGTGCAAGAGCTAGAATTTGCAATAAACCGTGCTTTGTAAGGTCTTTTATGAAGTTTTGGTAACCAGTATAACGTAGGAAGCTTGTCTTGGCCTTCGTTAACACACACAGCAAACTTGGTGGCTGAAAGACAAACATGTTTATCTACTATAGCTCTCTCTTCAGCTAAAGGCTGAAGTTCTTAGGCCTTAGTACCACCAAGCTCCTGCTTAAGCGTGTTAACATAGTGGAGCCGTCACACAACGACGACGTTGTTAGCGGCTTTGTCTGCAGGGGCCAAAACAAACTTCTTATGAAATTCTTGAACACCTAGTTTAAGATGACGTAAAGACGTCTTGGGCTTAGGAGGTAATAAGTTAGTATTTTGAGAATAGAAAGAAATGCGTTTATTCACTAGTTTTAAAATGCTAAGTTTCCAGTCCTTAAGGGCTTTATGCTCAACATATACTTGCGCTTACACCATCGATTACCGAATTCATTCAAGGAAGCAGCGATTTCATCTCTGCATTTACTGAAATCAATTTTAGAAGGAAACCGATATTTTGGTCCTTTAGAAATTATATTCCTTATCCTAGAATCAGGAACAATTTTCAAATTGCCAGTAATTACATGACCAGCAGCAGGATAGCAATACTTTGAGTTTTTACAATCACATGAATCAGGAGTATTAGTATCAATATCAAGATCTGAAACAAGTTTATTGAAATTAAAAATGATAGATCTAACAGGTTTGTTATATTTATAGCAAATTATAGGTGTTTCAGTATTTTGAAAATTAGCAGGAATGGAAGAAAGCACCGATCTCTCACGGAAGATACTGGGCAAATCTATAAAATCCATACCCTTATTAATGAAGGATATTTTGAAAAAATGGCGTTTATGATTAATTTCAGAATCAATGTAAGGACGGAGAGTATGCTGAGTATAGCCTCTAGTTAAGAGAGCCGCATCATATAACTGATGAGAACTATCGTAGAATTTATTCGCCTCGGTGTCCAGAAGACGTAAAACAGAAACGGGTAATGAACTTAAAAATGAAAGCATAGAGTGGCGTCCATGATTTAATAATATAATTGACAGACACTTCAGTCTAGTATTGTTTCGTTTAAACGCACGTGATTTACGTTTAAAGTTACCATTTTTCCTGGTGCCGTGAGATCTAGTTCTGCGTTTTCGACATTCCAGGAGTGAGAAAATATCAAAGTCCGGCATTCTGGAAATATTACCCTCATGATAAATGTTGTCATTAAATCCCAGTGGAAAAGGGGTCTGTAAAAATTTAATCCATTTCAGTTCAGCTTCATGTCTTTTGATTATTTTGAATCTAGATGTGGAATTTGCATCGTAATAAAGTTTTTCCACTGGTTGTATAACAATGTTATTTACAGAATGACCTGTAAGTCGAAAGTGACGGTACAAGAAAGTGTCAGTTTTCTTAGGCTTACTCATTCTACGATAATGCTCGTTCAATTTAGTTTTAAGCATGCGGTTAGTTTGACCGACGTACTGCATATTACAGTTTGCAGCACGTCAAGAAATTCATTTTCAGGCATGAACAAATCATTTGTCTAGTCATGTTACAATAAATAATTTGGTTTATGATAGGGGTATAGTAATTTACAGGCTTTAATACGCATGCGAGCGTTTGCGTTTCTCTGGCTCGAGTACTCAGCTGCAGCGCATCATAGGAGTCTTAAAATGAATTCAAACGCTTGCAAAAATGTTTAATTTATCATATTTTACTTTTAAAAAGGGTCGAAAATTCGTTTCAACACGTCTTGTTACCATAAAATAGCTCTTGTCACTTCTTGTCACCTCTTGTCACTTCTTGTCACCAAATAGGGAGACCGGAACGGACCTAATTACCGGAACGGACCTATCCCCCCCCCCTATTTCATGCATTATTTTCCTTCTTATTGCCTTTATCATTAAGTAAATACTATTTGGAAGTCCTTTATTACCTTATGCAACATAAAGAAACTTAAATATTGTTACAATGGTGATACAGTAGATTCTTTTAGATTTATCATGATAACAATAAATTAATTAAGCACTGTTCAAAATTACTATTTTATTCTATTTATGTTTTTTTTTTTTTCAATCCTATCCTATCTTTTCTTTTAAATTGACGTGCGTTAATTCGACCTTTTTCACACCTAATTAAAAGACATATACTTCGTTTTTTACACTTAAGATAATTAGAATATCCACACCTGAGATAAATAGATTGCTGAAGTACACTTTCAAGTTTATCGGTTTGTATCACAACGATTATCACTTTAACGATATACTTTAATCTCTTTGAACTGGCGGAATTTAAAAATGTGTGCCTTGATAGTTGTTAGTTGATGGGCGGGGACTTGTAAACCCCACTTTTCCCATTATAAGTCTGACTCACGCCATTTGGGAGACGCTGCATCCAATTTTGTGGGACTTCAACCCGGCATTGTGATGAAATGACATCTCAAGCACTGCTGCCCAATGAAACCAAACGGCTTATATGCAATGAACAGTCTGACTCAAGCCATTTTGCTTGGGCAGGCTTAGTCCTTCTACTTTACCAGTAATCATGTTATTGTCAATTTCAGCTATGCGTTGAAGCACCATACAGCCCAATCTATTTCTCCTAGTCCCGATTGGCGGGGACTTGTAAACCGACTTTTCCCATTTTGTCTGACTCACGCCATTTTGCCTGGGTAGGCTTAGTCCTTCTAGTTTACCAGTATTCATGTGTTGTTAATTTCAGCTATGCGTGGATGCACCATACAGCCCAATCTACCGGAGTACCTGATGAAAAACATCTGGCCTTCCGTAACAGATCTTAGCGTCTCACATATAACACGAGCCAGGCTCGAACTACATATCGTCTGCTGAGTGCAATAACGTTGTAAGTGCATAATGGCAATTTTCAGGAGAGACAAAAAAATGTTTTATTAAAGAATGGCATAGAAATCCATACTGTAAGCTGCTTTCTTAACTTCATGGCGATTTCTTTCATTTGTGTGTGATGTTTATTGTTGAATAAATGACATTTGAATATTTAGCATTTAAGGATTGATACACCATTTCTGCGCCGACTGTTTTAGGTGCCAAAACGGTGTAAGTGCATCCAGCGCTTAAACGGTGTAAATGTACAAACCTTATTTCTTTGCCATTTACATGGTAAAGCAGTAAATTAAAGACACACATTTTATACATTCTGCATGGTAATTACATGCTTATTCTGAAATATCAAGCTGCAGGATTCAATATTTTTGAGGTATAAAAAACTTTGCGCAAAAATGGGGTAAGTGCACTTACTCTGTTTTTGCGCCAACTTTTTTTCTCTAAAAGTCAGAGCAATAATGGTGTAACTGACAAAAAAAATCCAAAATGCTGAAATAAATCATGATTGAAGCAGAATCCAGCTGTAGAACTTATTTACCAAGTGTGTTTAGTCCTAAGGCACTAATTTTTGCAAAAAACTATTTTGGCCAAGATGTCAGTTACACCGTTATTGCACTCAGCATACGATATGTGGGATACCTTTATATTTAGAGTCTTTATTTTTAATTATTTCTGCTCCAAACACCACTAGGGAAAGTGATTGTGGTGGGCCTGACGCACAGGGTGATATTATTGAGCACTGACCAATATTCCACGTTTGACAAAATGTTTTATGAACGAGAGCATACACAATGTTGTAAAAGATTAAAATAGTGTGTATTTTATACAAATATACTAAAAATAAGGTGGAAACCGGGGGGGGGGGGGGGGGGGGGGTTGGTAATTAGGTCCGTTCCGGTAAATTTAGGGCGTTTTTGTTGTACAGAAACCAGTTTCGGTTCTGACCTGGTTTCAAAAACTATCCATTTGTTGATCAAAACTTTTTTGAAACGGAAACCGGTTTGCACATTTTTTTTGGCTGAAACCGAAACAAGTTTTTGAAACTAACGAAACCACCGCAGAAGGTGGTTTCGCCGGTTTCGCTCTGTCCGAATATATGCACAGTCAGAAAAAAAAAATGGCGGAAGGTGAAGACTGTGCACAACTGAAGCTCGCCATCGACACATATATTAAATAAGATATCTTATATGGTATATTAAATATCTTATATTTTATATAAGGTAACTTATATAGCATATAATATATCTTATTTAGTATGCTAAATAAGGTACCTTATATAAAATATAAGATATTTAATATACCATATAAGATATCTTTTTTAATATAGGCCGATGGCGAGCTTCATTTGTGCACGGTCTTCAACTTCTGCCATTTTTTATTTAGTACGGGCCCCGCCCATAGGGGCTTGAAGAAATATATGGGGTGCATGATGCTTCCACGCAGAGCTGAATCAGGCCCGCACACTAGTACTGGTTAACCGCTTAGAGGATCTAAGTCTGTCCAGGAAACAAGGTGCGAGGCGGACCGTCCATGGTAATAAACCCTATTGGTTTCATTGGGCGACAGGGCTTGAGAAGTCATTTCATCTCAATGTCGGGTAAAAGTCCCACAGAATTGGAAGCAACGCCTCTAAAATGACCTTAAAAGTGTTGACGGGGACGTTAAACCTCAAATCAAACAAACAAAAAATCTAAATTAGTATATTAGATATCTTATTTGTGCCAATTTAATATATAAGATATCTTATATATATTATATAAGATATCTTATATGTTAAATAAGATATCTAATATAGTATATGATATCTTACATACTATATAAGATATATGATATATTTGA
Source organism: Lucinisca nassula (assembly GCA_963580285.1). Lineage (NCBI taxonomy): Eukaryota > Metazoa > Mollusca > Bivalvia > Lucinida > Lucinidae > Lucinisca > Lucinisca nassula. The sequence goes on from OY757011.1 coordinate 104,680,393, forward strand.
ACATGTAAGATATATATTATATTAGATATCATATATGTTAAATAATATATATATTATATAAGATATCTAATTTAATATATAAGACATCTTATATGCAGAATTATATAAAGATATCTTAATTACGATATTAGATATCTTATATAATTTGGAGGGGGAAATAAAATCATTGCAACTTAAAGTCGCTCCCTGACACTCCAGGGTCATCAAAATGCCCGACGGAGCTAAACTGAAACACAGCTTATGAGGAGACTTCATTAAATTGTTAGTGAGATATAAGATATTTTATATGCCATATTGAAACTGAAAAAAGAAACCGTGTACTTTGTGCATCAGCTGAAACTAGTTTCGGTTTTTGCAAAACCAATTTCGGTTCTTGTCAAACCGCTGAAACCAATAAAACCGAAACCGAACCAGTGTGTATAACAAAAACGCTCTTACTCACCCCACGGGTATGACTAAATACCACAGAGTCATATGAGTCATATGCGCGCATATGACCTTAAATACCGCATGTGAATGTTTATTTTACCACCTTATACTTTTTATCGTAAAAAAAGGGCTGGAAATATTGTTTAAATGGAAAACAATGTTATTGAAATGATATAATTACTTTTAAACAACATTATTGTGTATTAAATATAAAGAAACAAGAATTTAACACGACCGCATATGAACCAAACTTACGCATATGAAATGCTAATATAACCTTTTATATATTTATGCATATAATAATGGTATGGCCGTAGAACGTACCACAGGCAATATATATTTTACGTGGCCACAATCCTCGCCCTTACTTCCGTCGCGATTTAGACAAATAATTTGTTCAGTCCGCATGAAGGCCTCCTAACTCATCGGTGCAACATCTCCGTGAACACAAATAATCAAAGAATCACAGAGGTCAGACAACGGTGAGGACTCGACAGCAAGAAACCACTGAAATGCTGGAGCAAAAGAAAACCAACAGTTAGACTCCGATGGACCCGACGAGAGACAGAGCATCAGGCACCAACCAACATTTCCTTGAATTAGATCTCTCTAATTCTCAATAAGCCTTTACGTTGGAACCGTCATAGAATCTGAGGCCTGACCCACGGGTGTGCAATTAAAGAGGGAAGCAAAGTTGCCAATCGTGATTGGGTTAACTACCATGCATGTAGTCTGTCGTATAACGTCCATGTTGTACCCAATCTTTTTATATCGAAGAATGATTTTAGGAAATTGGGTGCTGAAGTCATTGCTGTATATATTTTTCTGAATTTATATACTAAGTCACCATAAAATTCGGGTCCGATAGACCTTGTTGCAGAAGAGATTTAAGTCCGATATTGAATTTAGCAATTAAATCAGAATGGCGTCTATAACATTTTGAAAATGCTTTGCGTAGTTTATGGTACCGATAACCCTAATTAAGAAGTTTAGCCAATAATAATTTATTACGAGTGTTGAAGTCAGTTACATGACTACACACTCTAGCAAATCGAATTAATTGCGAAATATAAACGCCATAGGATGGCGCACGAGGAACATCACCATCCAAAAAAGGAAAATTTACAATCTCAAAATCAACGTCATCGCGTTTATCATAAAGGGGGTCTTTCAAGGTATAGGAAATTTGCATTGGTTTCTGCCCACGCTTGGATTTTGATGAAACTATGCACAATAATTGCTTGGGTATAACCACTATAATTACGATGCATTCACTTTTAAATATTATTTCCGTAGTAAATTTATTACATACTTTATGAAGTCTCTATCACAACAGAGAGTACTCTCATATAAACTTGCCTACAGTATTCAGAGTTTCATATATCTAATGCTGCTATGTTTTATGAATTAAAGCCATAATTGGTGAGTTAGTTGATACTATGAATGACCTCATATGTCTAGTAACAGTGGCTGGGCATTCAGTTTTCTTTGATGGTGTCCCCATATTTCAGCTCCTATTTTTGTATTCATTAAAATTTTATGCATTTTTGCCATGTTCCAATTTTTGTCAAGACACCATTTTAGCATAAAAACTAGTCACATATCTTAGGAACATGTTGATGAATTTTGATGGAAATTGGGGACCGGTAACATTGTGTTTTAACAGACTGAATACTGATAGTCCTGATTCAGCAAAATGTGAAATTATATGATTATCATATTTTGGTCATGCTGTTTAATAATACTTTACTATTGCTTTCAATTTGGATGGCTTTAGTATAGTATGATTTATGTAAGTAGTTCTTATAGCATAATTATAAGTATTATTTCAAAACATTCATTTCGGTAAATTTGCCCCCTATGGAACAAACTATTTTGTCTACAGAACTATACCACAAAGGTTTTGATGACAAACGTCATCAAACGCACCCATGTAATCATATGCACAGTATTCTTTCTGTCTTTCTTGTCTAATTCGGTAATGGTGCTAAGGTGATGTTTAGATTTAACATTCAAATCAACAACATACCAGTCACTTTGTTGCTTCAGATTTTGTGAGATTTGTTATCCGACTCGAGATAAATGACTCCCAAGTCAAACTGTTGTTTTTTTTTATTTAACCCTAACTGTCCATTTAAAAAGAAAGGTTTACTCTAGGGAAAATCAATAACACTTGAGATTACTTTTCCTGGACATTACGTTTTCAGAATTTGTATCTGCATAGGCACTAGCCAATCTATCTTTTTTGTATTGCCCCTATGAACGAAATCAAACGGCTTCCTGAAGCTGTATTCCAAAGCCATTTGAATTTGCTGTTAGAATTCACATGGTCGTACATTTGTCAGTGTTCCAAAACTTCTGTGATTATGATTGTGTTGTCTATATATTTGTATATAGGTCTTTCACTCCATTTACCTATCTCAGCAGTTGTTGCAGTAATTACAAAGCACATTATGTAAGATATCAAGAAGCATTTAAACTGTTGATAATAATTTTTGGAGCGTAGCTGTTGCAGCGTAGCTCCAGTGAAATGACAAGTGATTTCGGCACTACTTTCGGTGTTACTGCATATGACCCAATCACCAGTGAGAACATAGTACCCCGTGTTAACATAGTAGATTATTACGCCATGCGGTATCTTCTTATAGACTGCTTCACAGACCACCTATTTCAAACGGAATAGATGAATATTTTTAATAGATGAACTGTGTAGCAGTCTAATGTTTTTATAGTTCAATTCATATAACCAAGTTTACAGCCCATTTGTACCATAAAATCCCAAACCTGGCAACTTGCAAACAGGACAAACCCAGATCAGATACCACATTTGTGCACATTATGACCTTCACTGCATACTTACAAAACGGTTCAGCCAGTTTTGCCAAATATTTCGTGGAAGCCACAACCTGACATCCCTGATTTTAAAATGAACTCATTCTATACTGATATAAGGTGTTGAGGATTCCATTCGTTTAAAATGGTATAAAAGAACGCAGTGTGGGTTGATAATGTATAACCAAAATAAGACAGTTGGAATGAGTTTGGACAGGTGCACGTCAAGGCTTATATTGTAAGCAGTAAATTTTGCAGTTTAGACACAGATGAGACGCCACTTGTTGTAGCGTCTGATCTGGGTCTGCTATGTTTGTCCCTAAAAAGGCTGCTAGACATATACTCAGAGTATGGGTTAATGTGTGTGTGTGTGTGGGGTGGGGGTGGGGGGAGGGGGGACAATGTTACTTTTTTAAAGCGACCTGTCTGCGTCCTAGGCATGTGACCATAAATAAAGCAGATTATCAGCTCAGACGCAAGTTCGATGCCGGGTTCGGCAACATTCTTTCCAGGAGATTGATCGTGATATCTGTTCCACGGTGATTCTATCCCTTTCGCTGATTCAATGAGGGCAGTTGTTGGTTTTCGGTAAAAGACTGTGCACTGTGCTGTATTGACAATATCTAACCAAAGAAATTGTCTTAATGCCAGATCATTTCATAATGGCCTCGTCGAGGCAATTTATTTTTATATAATAAAAACGGAGTATAATGTCTAAACCTCTTCAAATATTCCTATGGATTGATATTGACAATAACTAACCCAAGAAACTGTCGTATGCAAGATCACTTCATAAATGGCCCCACCGATGCAATATATATTTAGAAAAATGTTAACAGAGTATAATGTACAAACCTCTCTGAATATGCCGATCATTTTTGGCATTCGGATTGATATTGACAATACCTAACCCATGAGGCTGTTTTATGCAAGATTACCTAATGAATGGCCTCGCCGAGGCAAAATAATACAAAAAATGAATACGGAGTACAACATCTAAACCCGGCTTTGATCATTTTCGGCATACAGGTTGATATTGACAATACATAACCCGCAAAATTGCCTTATGCCAAATTACTTTACAAACGGCCTCGCCTAGGCAAACTGAAAAATTATTTCGAAGTGTAACTTCTAATCTACTTGGAATATTTTTGACAACTGTTAGCATACAGATAGATAGTGTTTAGATCTAACCAACGCGATTTCTGAATGCCGAATTTCTTTATTTTAGCCTCGGTAAGGTAAAAATATTCACCCACTTACACGGTCGTATAACTTTCAAACCGACGGGTATATTTTTATAATGTTTTGCATGCAGATGTAAATTGACAAGATCAAGCTAATGATCTTGTCTAATGCCAGATAGCTTTATAAACAGCCTCACCGAGGCAATTTTTAAAGACTGATTACGGATGTATAACTTATAAACTGCTGAGAAAATTATGATGATTTTTCACATGAAGATAAACATCATCAAGACGTAACCAAGGAGAATGTCTAATGCAAGATAAATAACCTCCCAAAGGTAATTTTTCAAAGTAGAAGTAAAACAAAGATCAGGAATTGATACAATTAACTTACTCCACCCATAAAAGAAAACTGATTACATAAAATAACTTTAAAGCCGCCAAACAATTGCACAAGCCGCAGTTATTGCACGAACTATATCTCAGCAGAAATCTTCAAGTAAACTGTAGAACTGCATGGTTGCTGTATTGCTCAAAAACATTGATTGCGGGTACTTGATAAGTAGAAGTAAAACAAAGATCAGGAATTGATACAATTAACTTACTCCACCCATAAAAGACACCAAAGGGAAAGAAATACAAACATTAAGCGACCAGACCATAATGGAAACCCAAACAAAGGAAGGCCATAAGGACAGTTACTTTCCCACAAAATGGCCATATGGCCATCCAAAACCAAAAGACACAAGTGATACACACAGTAAGTAACAAACAACCACATAAATAAATCGCCACAGAAGAGCCGCCTTGGAACGGTCAGTGGAAGATTTCCACTGGGGGGCTTAAATCGATTTTACGTGGCCACAATCCTCGCCCTTACTTCCGTCGCGATTTAGACAAATAATTTGTTCAGTCCGCATGAAGGCCTCCTAACTCATCAGTGCAACATCTCCGTGAACACAAAAATCAAAGAACCACAGAGGTGAGACAACGGTGAGGACTCGACAGCAAGAAACCACTGAAATGCTGGAGCAAAAGAAAACCAACAGTTAGACTCCGATGAGCCCGACCAGAGACAGAGCATCAGGCACCAACCAACATTACCTTGAATTAGATCTCTCTAATTCTCAATAAGCCTTTACGTTGGAGCCGTCATAGAATCTGAGGCCTGACCCACCGGCGTGCAATTAAAGAGGGAAGCAAAGTTGCCAACCGTGATTGGGTTAACTACCATGCATGCAGTCTGTCGTATAATATCCATGTTGTACCCAATCTTTTTATATCGAAGAATGATTTTACGAAATTGGGTGCTGAAGTCATTGCGGTTATATATTTTTCTGAATTTATATGCCTCGTCAAGGCGGTTCAATCAAGTCCCCGCAATCAATGTTTTGAGCAGAGATAAGAAAATATCACAATTTTGTATCTTAAAATTTCCATTTTTTCCCCGAAAAATTGACAATGTATTTGTACAGGCGTGTTTTCGTGATGGTTGTTGCGGGGTCTACACCTTAGCGTGAGTTAATTTCAATATAGGTCTTGTTGCTTTAACACGACTTCTGGCCCAGAATAGCTTCAAACAGCTATGTTCATTGGATCAATATGAGCCTGAATTAAAATACCATTAAGACGCTAAATCAAATTATCAAAGCTACGCTCCATCAGCACTCTCAGTGCTTTGATTCAATCTGTGAGTAGTTATCGCATTACTCATAGGATTTTAAATTATTTTCAGTTAATACATTGTGATGCTTTTTTCTGTCCAAACACTGCAATGCTCTTTCTAAGCTGAGAGATAAATTGCACAGAAATGTACTGGTAATTATTAATGAACAAAAAGCAAGCAAGAACAGTGCTTAAAAAAAAACAGTGAACTTGCATTCAGCAGAAACATTCAAGAAGTGGTTGAAAGTTTTACAACCAGAAAAAAATACTAAAAGCTCGCTTCCGTTAAATTAACCACTATATTGACAAAGAAAATAGAAAAATAAGACACTAAAGAAGCGTCAACAATTACAATTTACCAATGCAGAAAAGAGACATATTTATGCATGTGTACTATAAGGAAGGAAACTGTTTCTCTCCCTGTCTAATAGCGAAATTTCTCTAGGTCATGGAACAGCTTTGTTTACACCAAATATTCTGCGCCTCATCCATCAATGATAGCTTTTGCAACAGAAACTCAATATCAGTGACATTTCGATTTTTGGAAATACTAACCAATAATTACTGCAACTTGTTTTGTTAGGATAATAATCCAGCGTTCATAAAGACAGAGTATATCTAAGGCTTAATCTGGCCATGGATTTATCAACAGAACTTTTTTTTATTAGTAACAACAAACCACTGACCATTGCGTCCTTGCATACCAGCTTGGTATGGAAATGAAAATAATGGATCTCCTTGCCTTACACCTATTTCAGTAGAATGACTTATGCAAAGTCATTAAATAAAGTTGCACATGTTCACAATAATTGCTGCTAATAAAAAGCAATATATGTTGTTAAGCCTAATTTGTTGATTAGAATACCTTTTGATTTAGTGTTTTACTATCTACTATTTTGGATAGATCATAGTGTATAAATGAAAGGAAAATATCAGAAATTCATGATATTTTAATAGTGTCTAAGCTAGATCAGGTCAATATTTATTCATTTTGATTTGTATAATCTAATTTTTATTACGTAAGTGTTACGAATTGTCTTTTTGTAAGGTTCTTGGATGATTTCAATAAAATAGTAAATTTTGCAGAAACGACTAACATCCATTAAAGGTGTAAAACTACAGTGTTACCGGCTTTTGATTTTCATGAAATTTGGCATAGCTAAAGGAGATACATATGGAAAGTTTTCCTAGCAAAATGAAATCTTGACAAAGACTAGAACCTATTTATCTTAGGGATTGAATTTTGATATTTTTTTAAAATTTTAATTAAAAATGAGTTTTTTGATAATTATTTTATCAGAAAGTGTAAACTTTAATTAATTCAAAAGGTTTTTTAGTATCAAAGGAATGCCTTTGGAGTTCTGCATTCAATCCAGTTCACAGATCTTGAAACTCAATAAGCATTTTTAATAGCAAACAGAACGTGGGATGAAAAAAAAGGTCCATTCCGGTTATTGCATGCCCATTCCGGTTATTGGGTGCGTTCCCGATGTGCCTAAACACAGTAAAGTAAAGTAAAGTTGCGTAAAGTAAAGTAAAGGAGCGCAAAGTGGCGTAAAGGGACGTAAATTGGCATAAAGAGACGTAAATGATGCAAAGGGGTGTAAAATAACGTAGCGGTTCGGTTTCGTTTGAATTCAACACTTGGAATGTCATGGGTGTGTTTTTGTTTACTTCATCAAGAAAACACACCTATACATTTTTTACCCCATTTAACCCCAATTTTAGACAGTAAAACTGGCCATGCAGGCACACGTCGTAAGGGCAACGTCAAATCAACGTCGGTACAACGTCATGACGTTGCACAGACGTTGATGTGACATTGCATAAACGTCATGACGTTGCACTGGCGTTGGTGTGACGTCACAATTACGTCATGTGGCTGCTTGGGGTTTGCAGGGGTATACATTATTGTTCTTGTTTCTGCTCAAAAAAGCAAATTGCGGGTGCTCATTAGAACTGCCTCACAGATGCGGTTCTAACGAGTTCCCACAATCCTCAAAAAATACATTCCGCGTGCTCGCTAGAACAGCCTCATCGAGGCGGTTTTAACGAGTTCCCACAATTAATGTTTTGAGCAGAAATATGAAAAATATCAGATTTGTTATACCTGAAAATTGTCATTTTTTGATATTAAAACTTTCAATATATTTGAATAGGCTTGTTTTCGTAATATGAACTTGTTTTATGACCCTTTCAACCTATTTGTTGGTTAAGAAAATAGTTTATGGACAATAGTTAAACATATACACAGATGACATTTAAGCTCCGATTAAGCAATTCAAAACTTGGTTAAAATCCTTACCTTGTAAAAATCTTCTAGTAATTGTTGTTTGCTTGTTTGTGTAAAGAAAATATTAATGAATACATGGATTTTTTTACTGTTTGTTTCACAAACATGCCAAATAGAGAGGTAATTGGTCTGAAACGCACACCATGTCTATAGTGACAAAGAATGAATTAAAATACCTGTGCGAAACACAGACAAGAGGTATTGGTTTAGTCTGATAAAAAAGACATTCGACTAATTCAGTATGAAGTTTTATACAGAGAGACCCGCTCTTGAGGAGCGATTGCTTATCTGCTCTGTGATCTAAACAAAACATGTTAAATTGGTCTGAGAGCAATATGATATGCTAGTGTAGAGACTTTATTGCTGCCAGATGCCCTACCTGTAAGATTTGTCTTCTTCATATTTATTTGGGGAAAATGGTTATTACGGTCCATCAACAATACAAAGTCAACAAGCTAACAAGTCCATGTAATGAACACCCCTCTACACCGCACTTTATATAGTGAAAACTGGGGTTTACAGGGGTATACATTATTTTTCTTATTTCTGTTCCAAGACATAAGTTGTGGGTACTCATTAGAACCGCCTCAATGAAGCGGTTCTAACGCGCACACTGAACCTATGTTTGGAGTAAAATTAAGAAAAGTATAATAAAGTTTCATCAGATATGAAAGATGGATGTGTAATCGTAATGGGTAAGTAAATAAACAGGCAAATAAATTATTAAATAAATAAATAGACAAACAATAAGAGTTATATGGAAACTGGTATAGGTTGCAGTAATGGCATCAACATGTGAAATGCCATTTCAAAGGCAAAAATATGTGTTACTTTATAGTCAGTGTAGACCCAGATCAGATGCCACATTGCGGCGTCTGATCTGGGTCCACCCTGTGTTAATGCCCCAAAATATAAGAAGCTATGCGTATTTAGGTTAACTCATCATAGTTTTCTTGTCGTTTGGGATCATTGATTTCATTGAGGATGTTTGAACATACATGTATTTCCGGAGGGTCACTGATGAGGCCTATAGCTAGTCTGGCCCAGAACACTCCATACTTTTTCCTGCTACGGTATTTTTCTTGCTTCCGAAAGATAACTATTTAACTCACCAGCTAATTTAAAGGGAATGTGTGGCGGCCGTAAAAAGTCTCCCAGCCCTTCATCATAGTGTAGTTTATATTTTCTTGTCCTTTTGGATCATTGAATTCATTGTGGAATTTTGAAACTGTTTGAGGTCACTGATGAGGACTTATAGACCGAAACTAGCTAGTCTGGCCCAGAAAAACTTGTACATGCCTTACATTTAACTTCTGCGGTGTATTCATTATTTCCAAAGGATAACCATTTTATAGAACAAGAAGAAAGAGAGAGAGACGTTATAATGAAAACATTACAAGTGCAGTGTTTTCCCTAAAAATGGCCATAACGACAAAGTATCCAAAATAAAACAATATTACCAGGACATACTGTTTATGTATAAGACTGTTTTGTTCTTTTTTCTGATCCTCATATTCACCCAGTGGATTTGTTTGTTTTTATGCCCCCGCCATTCGAAGAATGGTGGAAAGGGCATATAGCGTTGCCCCTGTCCGTCCGTCCGTGCGTCCGAAACTTAAACGCAGTCAATAACTTCCTTATTTCTTGATGGATTTTAAAATTACTCGGCAGAAATGTTAACCATAATGAGACGACGTGTCACGTGCAAAACCCAGGTCCGTACCTCCAAGGTCAAGGTCATACTTAGACGTCAAAGGCCAAAAAAATGGGTCCGAAACTTAAACGCAGTCAATAACTTTCTTATTTCTGGATGGATTTTGAAATTACTTTGCAGAAATGTTAACCATAATGAGACGACGTGTCACATGCAAAACCCAGGTCTGTACCTCCAAGGTCAAGGCCATACTTAGAGGTCAAAGGTCAAAAAAAGAGTCCGAAACTTAAACGCAGTCAATAACTTACTTATTTCTGGATGGATTTTGAAATTACTTTGAAGAAATGTTAACCATCATGAGACGATGTGTCACGTGCAAACCCAGATCCGTACGTCCAATGTCAAGGTCATACTTAGAGGTAAAAAAAATGGTCCGAAACTTAAACTTCAATAACTTACTTATTTCTGGATGGATTTTGAAATTACTTTGAAGAAATGTTAACCATCATTAGACAATGTGTCACGTGCAAACCCAGATCCGTACCTCCAAGGTAAAAAAATGGTCCAAAACTTAAACTTTCTATAGATGAATTCGAACATAGACACATTTTCAGGCGGGGGAATCTGTGTCCTATGGACGCATTTCTAGTTTTTATTTTTTTTATACAAAGTTATTTTAAGAAATATTTTTCTAGAACATTGAATCAGAGAATAATAGGGCCCCTGCCAATCGAGCCTTGGAGAAATAGACTGGGCTGCATGATGCTTCCACGCAGAGCTTAACCCGGCTGCACATGAATACTAGTAAACCGCTTAGAAGGTCTAAGCCTGCAAAGTGGTGCGAATCAGTCTGTTCATGCATATAAACCATGTTGGCTTCATTGGACGGCAGGGATTGAGATGTCATTTTATCACAATTTCGGGTATAAGCCACACAAAATTTGAAGCGTGTCTCCAAAACGACCTAACTAGCATTGACGGAGAAGTTAAACCTCAAATCAGACAAACAAGCAAACCTCAAATGAAACAAACAAACAGAGAATAATAGTTGGTAAACATGTAAGTTTAAAGAGTAATCCATAAACTTCTGGATATCATTATTTTTAGCATATGAGGTAATTTCATTCAACAATATTACATAATCTCGGACTTTACTACATAAAAGGGAACAGAATTCCCATAGTTTTCAGTTTTTGGGGTTATTATGAAACTTCACTGTAAGTTTGTAGAAATTCATGCTTGCTACAGCCAACAGGCCCCCGCCTATCGGGGCCTAAAGAAATAGACAGGCTGCATGATGCTTCCACGCAGAGCTGATTCCGACCCGTCACACGAGTACTGGTAAACCGCTCAGAGGATCTAAGTCTGCCCAGGCAAAGCGGTGCGAGTCGGACCGTCCATGCTTATAAATCCTATTGGTTTCATTGGGCGACAGGGCTTGAGATGTCATTTCATCTCAATGTCGGGTAAAAGTCCCACAAAATTGGAAGCAACGTCTCCAAAATGACCCATACAGTGTTGACGGGGACACTTAACCTCAAACCAAACAAAAACTACAGCCAACATCATCTCAAATTCAAAAACATGAAAAAAGTGGCCAAACGGACGAACATACGAACGAAAAAAAAAACATGTAACTCAACATTGAGTTTGACTGGGACCTGGACCGCCTTAGTGGAAGGGCCGCCCAACCCTACCACTATTGACATGGTTAAGAAGGCTATCTCTCAGATGGAAGCTGGTAAAGCACCGGGCCCATCGGGCATAGTGGTGGGGATGATAGGTGATGCGAGTGCCTCAACGGTCCGTGACCTTGCAGCTTCGATTATCCGTGATGGCAAGATACCCCCTGACGGGGTACAGAGTTTCATAGTCAGTCTCTACAAGGGCAAAGATGATGCATTGGACAGGAGCAACTACCGTGGTCTCAAGCTTACAGAACAGGTAATATAGTCTGAAGAGGATCGTGGATGGCCTCATTAGACAGTTTTCGTCCCAGGAAGAGGCACAACAGACACAGTCTTTGTTGTAATGCAGCTGCAAGAATAGTATCTGGCTGCCAACAAGACTCTACTTGGCTTTCGGAGACATGGAGAAGGCATTTGATCGAGTACCTCGGAATGTCATCTGGTGGGCACTAAGAAAACTTGGAGTCGATGAGTGTATTGTGCGACTGGTCCAGGGGATGTATGCTAATGCTCAAAGCCATGTCCGTGTTGGTGATGGTTATAGTGCAGAGTTTGAAGTAAAGGTTGATGGTTATCAAGGCCCACTGCTTTTCACCATTTTGCTTGAAGCCTTGTGATGCGAGCTCCGCTCTGGAGTTCCCTTGGAGGAGCTGTATGTCGATGACCTGGTCATCATAGCTGAATCACTCGAGGAATGTGTCAGGAGGCTCTTAACTTGGAAAGAGGCAATGGAGGAAAAAGGACTGAGAGTAAATGCAGGAAAGATGAAGATCATGATCTGTGGTACAGGCATGGACCTCCTGCAGAGTATGGGTCAGTTCCAATGTGCTGTTTGTCGCACTGGAGTGGGCAACAACAGTATTTTTTTGCAATGGCTGCAGGTTCTGTGTGCACAGGAAATGCAGTTAGCTCAAGCGCTTGGCAGAGAACCCTGATTACAGGTGTACACAGTGCCAAGGAACTGCACACCACTTAGAAGGCAGACCACAGAGGGAAGTCGAAGTCGGACCTGACAAGCTGGAAATGGTAGCTTCCTCTTGCCACTTAGGTGACATGCTCTCAGCAGCGGGTGGCTATGGTCGTTTGACCACATCACATGTTAAAACAGCCTGGAAGAAATTCAAGGAGCTGCTACCAGTTCTCTCTTCCCGCCATCTCTCGTTCAAGACAGGCGGCCGTGTGTACAGCTCTTGTGTGCGGAGCGCAAGGCCTCTTGCCAGTTTGACTTGGCAATTGACAAAGCCAGACCTCCAGTGTCTGCAGTGGACTGTCACAGGGAAATAATGACCAGACAGATCTGCAATGTCAAGCCACAGGACACTGTCATCATCAGGTCCAGTGGGTTACTTGAACGTCTTGGCGTTGAGGACCTGAACCTCATCCTGAAAGAGAGAAGGCTCCGCTGGCATAGACACGTGGAACCCTCCAACGGTCCAGTCAAGACTGCCTGTAACATACAGGTAGATGGAAGGCGTGGGCCGGGGAGGCCCAAGATGACCTGGAAGAAGTTTACAGAGAGAGATCGCAGAGAGTGGAAGCTCTATGCTGTCGACCCTCATGATAGACAAACCTGGAGATCTGGTGTGAGATCTGCCATACCTGCAGCAAGCCGGATACCTGGAAGGGACCCATTTTTGTGGCTGTTGCCCCTGTACCTGTATGTTAATCAAAACTCCGATGATGATGATTATTATGATGATGATGATCAAAACTGTGGATGGACAGATGGATGGGCAGATTGACAGACAGATGAACAGACAGACAGATAGACAGACAGCCCCTTGCTTCATAATCATGTGCGCATTGTCACTGACAATAAGTACAACAAATTTAATTGGAATATCTATAACAGTTTCCATAATGTTTTCAAATTATGGAGGAAAAAAAAGAATAAAAGAATAAAACTGCAAGCACTGTATGATGCCCTGCCACTACAATTATATCAAGCAAGTGCCATATCACAGTGAAAAGGGAATTAAAAGTAAGGCTGCATTACTATTTCCCTTAATAAAGCTGACAGGAATAAACGGCTAAGATGACTATTTTCAATGTTCAAAGAGCCATGGCTCCACAAGAAAGTAAACCAGAATTAAAATTTTCATTTTCAGTTTTCGGGGACCGGTGCCCTTTAAACTAAAGTCATTAATATAGAGTCTTCAAAATCTAGTCAAATCTTTGGTCAATGGCAATATATTTTGTATCAAGTTAGACCACATTTCATTGATGTTTTCATGAGATGGGTGCAGACAAGCCATCTTTGCCCCAAAATTGACATTTTGTTGGGGCCTGTGCCCTTAAAAATAAGGTCAAAGTCACCAAAACCTAAATGCTGTTTCCCCCATCTAAGTGATGTAACCATGCGGGTTTGGTCAAAATCAATCATTAGGTTCAGTAGATATAGTGCTTCAAATAGACTACATGATAGAAATGGCTATATTTTATGTTCAAGGGGCAATAACTCCAAAAGTAGGAAAATCAGAGTAATGGTTCATGTCTTCTGCACGTCGTTTAATTCTGCTCTACATATCTGTGATGATTCATGGAAATATCTGAAACAGCATCGAAGTTATGGAGCAGAGACAAAACTATGATAGAAATGGCTATGTTCAATGTTCAAAGAGCAACAACTCCAAAAGTAGGAAAATTAGAGTTACGGTTCATACATTCTGCACGTCATCTCATAGTGCTCTTCATAGCTGTTTAGTTATGTGAAAACATCTCAAATGGTATCAGAGTAATGAAGCGGACACAAAACTGATAGCAGCAGCTATGTTCAAAGTTCAAAGGGCAATAACTACAGAAGTAGGAAAATCAGAGTTACGGTTCATATGTTCTGCACGTTGTCTCATGGTGCTCTACATACCTATGAAATTTCATGGAAATATCTCAAATGGTCTCGAAGTTATAAAGTGGACACAGAACTATGACCGAAATGGCTATGTTCAATGTTCAATGGGCAATAACTCCAAAAAGTAGGAAAACAAGAGTTATGGTTCATATGTTCTGCACGTCGTCTCATGATGCTTTACATATCAGTGAAGTTTCATGAAAATATCTAAAATGGTTTCAGAGTTATGGAACGGACACGAAACAGATAGCAGCAGGTACCTGTATATGCAAAGTTCAAAGGGCAATAACTCAAAAAGTAGGTAAACCAAAGTCACGGGTTATATATTCTGCAAGTCGCCTCATAGTGCTCTACATATCTGTATAGTTTCATGGAAATATCTCAAACGGTATCGAAGTAATGGAGCGGACACGAAACTATGACAGAAATGGCTATGTTCAATGTTCAAAGGGCATCAACTCCAAAAGTAGGAAAATCAGAGTTACCGTTCCAATGATCTGCACGTCGTCTGATAGTGCTCTACATATCTGTGAAGTTTCGTGAAAATATCTCAAACGGTATCAGAGTTATGGAGCGGACATGAAACTATGAGGCGCTTACGGACGGATGTACGGACACTCAAAACTTCGGAGGGTATATAACATAATATCCACTTTTAATGGCGGGGCATAAAAATGCTGAAAATTTGAATTTTGCAAAGGGCCATAAGTCTAGCAATTTTGTAGCTAGAGTAATATAATTTGCTATGAAATTGTGTATTGTTGTTGTCAGTTTGAAGTTCAAGTGTTTGCAAGTTATTAAGGAAAAACGACAACAACAAAACAACAACAACAAAAGATGTGGTCGGAGGGATAGTCGGACAGGGTGAATACCATTACGATAACACACCCATGTGACACAGTGCAGTTTTTTACATCTCCGAAATGGCTACTTTTCTCATGAAAATCTGTGATCTTTTTCTTATTTATACTGCAACATGGGTTGTGGTTGCTCGTTAGAACCAAATTATTGAGGCGGTTATTACCAGTACCCACAACCCATGTCTTGCGGGGACCCTAATAATTTCAAACTGGACAAAATAAACAGTTACTTTTCATACTGAAACAAATTAAATTAAAATAATAAATTAATATGGCATCTCTGATCTTTTAAAGATGAACTTTTTCTGAAGTGAGAGTTGTAAAGCACCAGTCAGCATCTGGATATAATCACCTGCGGTTAGCATAAATTGTGATGGTTGATGGCAGTCCGACACATGAAACTGTTATTTTAATGATAATTGCCTCTGATAAAGCCAAGGCAAAATTTTGAGAGAATCCGGTTAAAACTTCAGACTGTAATTAGTTAAAACTATTCAAAAATTAAATATATGTACATGCATTTTTAAACTCTCTGATCTGTTAGCAGTCATGCTAACAGAAATCATGTTGAAACAGTCTACAGAAGTTACAAAACGTCATTTTCATATAAATGAGCCGCGACATGTGATTTCTAGCAATGTGGCATTGGCGACTGTCAAAGGCTCAGAAGCTATGCTTGCCATAGATCCAAATTTGGTGTCCCAGATTACAGTAAGTAGATAAGGAGGCTGGTCTGAGTCATGCCGGTGTAACGGTCAGTTTCTTCACCCGGCCCGGTTCTTCCCCAGGGAAGAACTGGGCCGGCCCGTTTCTTCTCGGGAGAAGAACTGGGCCGGCCCGTTCTTCCCCGGGGGAGAGTTTCTTCAACCTTATTTTTTTAGAACCATTGTCAACGAGTAATTTTTGGCTCACAATTTGTTAAAAATGAGAAAAGAGACCATTCTGAATAAGTTCCGAGTCCTTTTAGTTTTAATGACAAAATTTGCTCTCTGCTACACCATTTAAGGAGATGTAATAAAATTTTGCATTACAAAACCAGCATCTATGATGAATTTTCTTTGTTTTTTAATGTATAAACTGGTAATAACTAAACAGATACAATAAGCCCAAATGTTTGGCGCTCAAATCTAAATAGAATGTGAAGACTGGGGGCGGGGAAGAACTGGGCCTTCTTCCGTTCTTCCCCACCTCAGATTTTTTTGTTTACAAAGAATTCTTGTGATAAATTTCCTTTGCTTTTAATAAATTCTTGTGATAAATTTCCTTTGCTTTTAAGACATAAATTGGTGTAAACTAAACAGATATAATAAGCAACAAATGTTTAGCACTCAAATTTAAATAGAATTTGAAGACTGGGGGAGGGGAAGAACTGGGCCGGCCCCACCCCACCCCAGATTTTTCTGTTTACTAAAAATTCTTTTAATGAATTTTCTTAGCTTTTTAAACCATAAATTGGCATTAGCTAAACAGGTATAATAAGCAACAAATGTTTGGAGCTCAAATCTAGATGTAATTTGGAAATTGGGGGTGGGGAAGAACTGGGCCGGCCCAGTTCTTCCCCACCCCAGATGTTTCTGTTTGCTAAAAATTCTTGTGATAAATTTTCTTAGCTTTTTAAGACATAAATTGGTATTAACTAAACAGATATAATTAGCAACAAATGTTTGTAGCTCAAATCTAAATAGAATTTGGAGACTTGGGGTGAGGAAGAACTGGGCCAGCCCAATTCTTCCCCAGCCAAGACATTGTCAGCGATATAACTGACATAAATGTACAACACTACCCAAGGGTGGGGAAGAAACAGGCCGGCCCAGTTCTTCTCCACCCCAGACATCTTCAGCGATTTAACTGATATAACTGTACAACACTACCCGAAGGGTGGGGTAGAAAAGGCCAGCCCAGTTCTTCCCCACCCCTGACCACCCTTGAATCTCCAAATTATATTTATACTTGAGCTCAAAACATTTGTTGCTTATTATATCTTTTTAATTTATACAAATTGTTGTCCTGAAAAGGAAAGGAAATGTATCACAAGAATTATTAGTAAACAGAAAAATCTGGGGTGGGGAAGAACTGGGCCGGCCCAGTTCTTCCCCACCCCCACTTTCCTAATTATATTTAGATTCGAGTACCAAACATTTGTTGCTTATTCTATTTGTTTAGTTGATATCAATTTATGTCATAAAAAGATAAGAAAATTAATCCTGGATACTGGAATAGGGATGAAAGTTTCCTTGGATTTTCATATATTGTATGGCAAAGAGAAATTTTTGCCATTCAAGCTGTGAAGGCTCAAAACTAATTCAGAATGGTTTCTTTTCGATTTTTGAACAATTTGTGAGGCATAAATTACGCGTCGACTATGGTTCTTAAAATATTTCAGGTGGGGAAGAAACTGACTGGGTGGGGAAGAAAGTATTTACGCATGTATTAATTTATTTTGGATAGCCTATTGGCCAGTTTGTGGGAAAGTAACTGTCCTTTTGGCTTTCCGCTGTTGGTGTTTCCATTATTAGGGTTTGCTATTTCGTGTTTGTATTTCTTTCCCTTTGGTGTCTCTGATGGGAACCATGGGTCAACCGCATCGATTCCTGATCATTGCCTCTACTTCCATTTTACAGGGGTAAACCTTTTTTTCTTATTGTGGGCACTCGTTAGAACCGTCTCGAAGAGGCGGTTCTAACGTGCACCCACAATCAATATTTTGAGCAGAAATAAGACAAATATCACAATTTTTCATCTTAAAATCTTTATTTTTTCGGCGATAAAATTTACTGTGTATTGTTATAGGCGTGTTTTCGTGATTATATATTATATAAATAATATACGAAAAATAGAAGTGAAGGCAGTGATCAGGAATCGATACAATTAACCAACACCTCCCACTTGTAAGTTAGCACCCAAACAATAAACTCAGCGTATTTGTACAGAGTCTTATTTAATGTGTTTCACCGAACACTGATCATACTATAACATCATATCAGAAGTAAAGTGGACCTACACCATACCTGTGAAATTATGGAATAAATTTCAGAACTAATTAATTTCTGGAAATTAACATTCTACGGCGTTTGGACTTAGTTGAATTTTAATTTCATTGTGAAAAGATGGAGTTACAGTTTCAAGAACATAACCCTAGAATGAACTAGGAGTCCAACGACATCCCTAATGCTTAGAAAGCATTCAAAGAACATACGGAGTTCATGTTCGGCGGTCCTCTCAAGACAAAAACAGAGGAAGTGAAATGTAACTATCTCATGTTATGGATAGGTGAAAAGGGTCAACAGATATTTTCTACCTGGGACTTGAGTAATGATGAAAAGAGAGAACTGACCAATTATCACACAGGGTTTGAGAATTACTGCAAACCCAGATCAAACAAAATACATGCCAGATATAAGTGCAAGTCAAGAGTTCAGGGAGAAAATGAAAAGTTTGAACACTTTGTTACTGACTTGAAGTTACTTCTGAAGGACTGAGGTTATGATGCCACAATCCACGACGAAATGGTGCGTGAACATATCGTGTTCGGGATTCGATCTTTAAAAATCAGGGGAAAACTGATAGAGGAAGGTTCAGACCTTACCCTACAGAAATGTCAGGACATTGCCGGGACTTACGAATTAAGCCAGGAGAAGGTGAAAGACATAGACAGCCAGTCAACAGCATCTGTTCACGCTCTTAAAAAGCGTACACAAAACACGGCGAAATGGAAGACACCCCGAGGCCGAGGACATTCATCTGCAACAGCATCACCGATGAAATCACGACCGGGTATTGGGCAGCACCCATCAAAGAAATGCGACAACTGTGGACGGAATCATTCTAAACAGGACACGTGCCCAGCAAAGGGACAAGTGTGCAATTATTGTTCAAAATACAATCATTTTGCTTTTGTGTGTAGGACAAAATTGAAGGATTACAAAGGAAAAGTGCATGAGGTCAGTGAATCCGATCTGGAATTCGCACCTGGTGAGACAAATTCAGATTTTTATGTTGATTCCATTGATTATGATAAATCAAAAGGTCAAGCTTTTGCTAAGGTTGCGCTTGGTCCGAAAAATGTCCAAATTAACATGAAAATTGCTTCAGGCTCTCAAGTAAATATCATACCCAAGCCATTATTTTGGTCATTAGGTATTGCAGGTGTTTTGCAAAAGACAAACAAACGCCTCACTGCATATGACGGAACGCCTCTCAAGGTTGACGGTTACGTCAGACTGAAATGTACATCCAATATCAAGCAAACGAAAGAAGAGTTTTACATTGTTGACACTAGTTCTATCCCCATCCTTGGTCTTGACGCATGCCTAGCGCTTGATTTAATCAAACTTGTTTTGACAGTCGGGTCTGATACCCCAGCATGCATGCCACTTACCAAGAAAGTGTGCTAGACAAAAACAGCGACGTCTTTTACGGCATTGGCCAGCTACCTGGCAAATGTGAAATGTACCTTAAGCCAGACGCTACATCAATAGTTCACCCACCGCGTCGTGTACCTGTAGCGTTGCGAGATAAACTTAAGGCGGAACTAGACAGGATGGAAAGGGAACAAATTATTTCAAAGCAATGTCAGCCAACTGACTGGGCTAATAGTCTCGTGACTGTTGAGAAACCCAATGGTAGCCTTCATATATGTCTTAACCCGAAAGACTTGAATGACGCGATTAAACGTCCCCATTATCCGAACAAGACGCTTGACGACATACTACCCGACCTGACGGACGCCAAAGTGTTCTCAAAATTCGACGCCCGCAGTGGTTATTGGTCGATTGTCCTGTCACATAAGGCTTCGCTTCTAACTACATTTCAGACGCCTTTCGGACGTTATCGTTTCTTGCGCCTACCCTATGGTTTAAAAATGGGTCAGGATGAGTTCATCTCCAAGGATGAGTTCATCTCTTCATCTCTCGAACACTGTTTGGAGGGGTTACCTGGCGTAAAAACAATAGTTGATGACATTGTGGTATACGGTAAGGACAAGGCGACTCATGATGCTAACATAGACAGACTCATGACAAGAGGTCGTGAAAAGGGCATTAAACTTAACCCTGACGAAACAGATGTAGGCAAGACAGAAATACCTTTCTTCGGGCATTGTCTTTCAGCAGAAGGCTTGAAAATGAATCCTCTAAAGGTAAAGGCACTGCGCGATATGCCAGCCCCTGCCTCTAGGCAGGAACTAGAGACTGTATTAGGCATGATTACATACTTGCAGAAATTTGCACCAAATATGGCTGAAATAACCACTCCATTGAGACAACTGCTCTCTGGTGATGCAGAGTTTGTATGGGAGAAATCTCAACAAGATGCCTTTGACAAGATTAAAGAGGTCATTACTCGTGAACCGGGACCAGTTTTGGCATACTACGACCCCCAAAAAGCTATAACAATACAGTCAGATGCGTCCAAACATGGACTGGGTTGTGTTCTTTTACAAGACGGCAAACCTGTGTGTTTCGCATCCAAGTCTTTAACCCCTACTGAAATCGGGTATGCACAGATAGAGAAAGAACTCTATGTTGTACTGTTTGCCTGCAAGAGATTCCATCAAATGGTGTACTCTAGACACATAACTGTGCAAACTGATCATAGGCCATTGGTTGCAATCTCAAAGAAAAGACTGCATTCTTCCCCCCCCCCCCCCCCCCCCCCGTTTGCAACGTATGTTACTGCAACTGTCAAAGTACGACATTGGGGTCACATTCGAACGAGGTAAGGATATTCCTGTGGCAGATACCCTAAGCCGCAAATTCCCGTCTGACACTAACCCTGAGATAACTGAAGGGCTGGATGTACAGATTCACGCTGTTATGTCCAGTATTCCCATAAGTGACCAGAAAATGGAAATGATCAGAAAAGCCACACAAAATGACATACAAATGCAAGAGCTAAAACAGAAAGTCCTTGACGGCTGGCCAGACAAATACACTGAATGCCCCTCACACCTCCAGGACTTCTGGAACTATAGAGACGAAATCGCGTATATTGACGGTATTCTCTTCAAGGGCACTGAGGTTGTCATTCCGAAAGAATGTCGAAAGCAAATGCTGGAAAAGATACATGAATCTCATTTAGGAGTCGAAAAATGCACACAAAGAGCCCGTGATGTTCTCTTTTGGCCTAACATGACAGCTGACATTAGAACAACAGTTCTAAATTGTGCTGTATGTTTAGAACACAGAAATGCCAATCAAGAAGATCCTTTGAAATCTCACAATATTCCGGACAGACCCTGGCAAGTAGTAGCTACGGATTTGTTTTACTGGACCAATACGGACTGTGTTGTACTTGTTGACTTGTACAGTAGGTTCTTTGAAGTAAGCAGACTGACAGACACTCGTGCGCAGACTGTCATTAATAAGCTGAAAAGCTTTTTCTCAAGACACGGAATTAGCGAGACTATTATCTCTGATAATGCAGCCCAATTATCGTGTGCACTATTTGCAGACTTCTGCAAAGACTGGGACATCAAGCACTCCCCGTCTATCCCATTTTATCAGCAAGCTAACCCCGCCGTTGAAGCGTTGGTACGCAGCGCAATGAAAACAGGAAAATAGGACAGTCCTCTCCCATAATCAGATAAAGTAAGAGGTGGAGTCATAAAAATGTAATTGAAATGTTAGTGTTACAGAAACTTGATACAGCATTACAGGGACTGAAATAACAAATCTCTCTACAGCTGTCGGATGTTATCAACAGGAACTCTTATTCTGATGATTACCAAACCATGGTATTACTGATATGACATTTTAGAAATATAGTGACCTGAGAGACTTTGGACGTGTCACAGCAAAGTAGAAATTAACCTTACTTGCTATTTTTCAAAAAAGGGGAGATGTTACAGTATGAGACATAACTCTGTACCATTGTGTACCTTAACACCTTAATAGCTACACTCATTGCCTACAGTACATATATACTACATGCCTCTCTGATACCATGACACTTGTAAGTTAGCACTCAAACAATAAACTCAACGTATTTGTACAGAGTCTTATTTAATGTGTTTCACCGGACACTAGCCATGCTATAACAGTAATCATTTAATTACGATAAGGTTCTTTAACCTGCACAGGAGATTGCTCTCCCTTCCCGGGGATGAGGGATTCAGTTAAAGTCAAGATCCGAAAGACGGCGCGAACTTCATAAAATTCATCCCTGAAAATGATGCCAATGGAGCATGTTCGGACACCGAAGGCCGGGGATCGACCCGTGGGGGGGGGGGGGGGGGGGGGGGGGGGGGGGGCTCCGGCATCAGAGGCAAGTGCAATAATAACCAATGAGGTATCAACATCACGCTCCTCTACAATGATATGCAGTTCCATGCCTCTTCACATCCCATTGCGCCATTTTACGTCTCTTTACACCACTTTACGTCACTTTTTCTCTCTTTCTTTTTTCTCCTATTACTGCTACTCGCTCACAGCTGAGCATTGCGAGCAGGATTTCCTGGGTGGTAACCAACGTACTTTTTTTATTATTTTATTTTTAACCAATGTGGACGAAGTGCCTTGCTCAAGGACACAACACTTTGGTCAGCGTGAGGGTCGAACCCGCAACCTCTCGATCACAAATCCGATGCACTACCACTGCACCAAAGCGCTCCACTTTGCGCTACTTTACTTTGGCCATATTCGACTGGGAAGTTTCGTGAAATTCCACGCAGGAGTGTGGTGTTATCTTGTAATAGCCGATCACATGGTCCAATCAAATATGAGTTATTTTTCAAATACATAAGCGATCGTGGAGCACGATTCTATTCGAAGGAAAAGTCGAACCTTTCGTGCACCACGGTCGCTTATGAGCTATACGCAAATAAAATATTTGATTGGACCATGTGACCAGCTATTACAACTAGGAACCACACTCCTACGTGGAATTTCACGGAAATTTCACGAAACCTACCAGTCGAATACCGTCTTTCCTTTAAACAATTTTACGCTACTTTACTGCATTTAGGCAGACCCGTCCGTTCCGGTTAGTAAACGCATCCTTATTTCCGGTTTTCTGTCACCGCTGAATTTGAAAAGCTAAATCATGGGTGAAAACACAAATTTCTCGTTAGAAAATTTATTCCCTGTTAACAACGAAGAATACCTCATGCATTTTAAAATGAATCGCGAACAATCTTTTCAGAACTGGCCTTTTGATGATACTTCAGCATGCAATCCTACTACGGTTGGTTTGTTTTCTTTTGCATGCACTCATTGTTGTTTTTATGTTTATAGTTGTGCATGTGTTCGGAAGAATAACAAAAACATAAATTTCAGCAAATAAATGTAAATAAATTACCAACTGAGGTAATGGCCAGATGTGACCGATTCAGTATTAGAAGATAGATAGGTAAAATCTGGAATGCAGAACTCTCATCAGGGGTATCGGGACAACTCGGCACATAGCCAACACGGCACATAACCAACTCAGCCCCTACAAACTCGACACATAGCCAACTCAGCCCACGATAGATATATTGCTTATTAAGCTGTACATTAATACTTTATTTGCCTGCTTTGTTATTATTATTATTTATAATATTTATATAAATGCATATTAAATAAAAAAAAAAAGCTTCTTGTTTATTTTTTTGCATTTTAAAAAAAAAAAATAATCCAAATCAATAAGCTCTGGATATGACTTAATTGCTACACTAAATATCTGATTAATCAGGCGATGACTAAAGCTTTGAATATGATATTTGGGACTCGTTGCCACCCATGATTGCCCAGCCGAGTTGATGGGCATATTGTCAAACAAGAGATTGCCCAGCAGAGTTGATCGGCGTCTTGTCAAACGATATTTTTCCTTGTTTTCAGTAAAAATAGGTTTTGGGTGCTTGTTAGAACCACCCCATTGAAGCGGTTCTAACGAGTATCCACAACCTACATGTATGTCTTGTTTATTTTTAGCGTACGTTGTGCGTCCGTCCGTGCATGCATCAGTAAACAATTTCTTTAAATGACATCTCCTAAACCACTGATCAGATTTTGACCAAACTTCACAGGAATGATCCTTAGGTGGTCCTCTTTCAAAGTTGTTCAAATGGTTCAGGTCCGTTGCACATCTAGGTCATAGGGTAACAAGACGTTTCGCCCCCAAGACGTTTCCCCCCTAGTAGTTTCGCCCCCTTTTTTGGCCCCTAGTCATTTCGCCCCCTAACCCTAGTCGTTTAGCCCCCAAACCCTAGTCGTTTCGCCCCCAAACTATTTTACTATATTTTATATAAAAAAGATTCATATATGGCAGAGAGAGAGAGAAGAACCTGTTCTTTGAATGAAAATGTTAATTAGGAATTATTACCTGTTTTGATCAATATCGTTAATCACATTGTTCATTTGATTTGACACATTAATCACGCAATTAATGCCCTTAATGATAAGGTGTGAAAACATGCGCTCTTTGCAAAGTTAAACGTCTTTAATTACCGCTTAAGCACCTTTACCAGTTTTGTTTTAAATTGGTTGGTTGGTTCGTTAACAGAGTTGGCCAGTAATACATTGTTGAAGATTGCCGCAAATGCCGTCTACGCAACATCGCCTCAACGCCGATGCAACGTAATAAAATTGCATCGCTGTTGATACGACGTCGCATACACATTGTGTGCCCACTAGGCAATACATGGTTGAGTATTGCCGCAAATGCTGTCTACGCAACGACGCGTCAACGCCGATGCAACGTAATAAATAGAAGTGAAAGCAATGATCATGTCGATTCCGTTAATCATTGTTCTGTCAGCAATTTGTGTATACTCTGATCAGATTTGCGGCGTCCGACCCAGTAATTCCTGAACTGTAAGCAAATAGTCCAGACCTTGATCAGGCAAGGCGGTTAGCTTGATCCATTCAAGTACAGCTTCTTCCCTAGGCCTATACCCGGTTGGAATTCTTTACCAGCATCTGTTTCTGAGGCCCCTGACTTGGTATCCTTCAAGCAGGGACCGTCTACTCTCGTTTTCACAGCTAGGTAGAGGCCGGTCTGTAAGTCAAGTGTGAGGGATTTTTTAACCTGTGCCGGTTGGGCGACGCTACTGTAGCCGGAGAGGTCTGGTTTCCAATGATGATTTGAAAAAGCCGGCAGGAATCTTTCCTTTCTTTTCTTTCTTGTCTATCCAAAGCTAGGTGTTTCTTTCCAATATTTCCCACTTTCTCTTTTTCACGCGCCATCAGAGACATACTGTTCAAGTATGAATGATGTCCCTTAACGAACAGATACAGATGCTTAGGCTGACGTGACAGGGCGATGATGCTACTTAAATATTTGCCTCTTCTCACCTCTAATAAAAGTTCAACATTGAAAATTAGCCTTACAGTGAAAAGTGGGCGAAACGACTAGGGGGATGAATCGACTAGGGGGGCGAAATGACCAGGGAGGAAACGTCTTGGGGGCGAAACGACTAGGGGAGGAAACGGTTTGGGGGCGAAACGTCCCGGATTCGGTCATAGGAGCCAAAAATAGTTTTAACTGTCGTCTACCCACCTCAGGCTTAATGACTGCATTTCCCTTATTCCCCGCAAAGAAATTTATGGTTCGTTCTGTATGTTTCGGTACTTCGTAGAACCGGTACCGGTAATTACCCAGTGACAAAAGCGCGGGAAAGCGCCCGAGAATCACGGATTAATCAGAATTCCCTTTGCGCGTGACCAATTCGGATGTGTTTTCAGATATTGGATTTTAATTTCTAATATTTGTCGTTTACTCGGATGGTACGCTGTTTTTCCCTCGCTGGAAATGTTGGTATTTGTTTTCCTTTCTTCATATAGTTAATTTAGCAGGAATTTCTGCTTTTAACTTCTTTTCTTGTTGTCACATAATTTCGTGACCTTTTTCGTTATTGTTTGTTTTGTTCTTGTCCTTCAATGTCCCAAATCCGCGGCTCTTGCGGACATTTAAAAGCTTCCTGGGACAATCATTCTTCTTGTTTTACATGCTCTCATTGCAGTTTTGACTCACGCTGTGCCACTTGCAAACTGTGGACGAGCTCAGTGTGGACGCTTGCCGTAAACCGACGATCGTACAAGCGAAGACGTTCCACTAAAGAGAAGAAGATGGGCAAGAAGGGAGCCGCTTCCAAGCAGTCAGGCTCCGGGACTGCAACTAAGCAGTCCGGGACTGCTCCCAAGCAGTCCCAGTCTGAGAACCCTTCTCAGACTGCGTCCGCATCGGGGGAGAATTACCGGGAGAACCGGGAAAATTCCCCGATAGACACACGTCAATCTACTCAAGATCGACCCGGTGGATCTTCCACCCAAGTGTCTGCGGACAAGAGGACAGAAAGAACACCCAACGCCAAGTCTGGGGATAGTCTTTCCTCGTCCTCGGGACCAGATTCTTTGGAATCTGACCGGTCACCGGGCCGGGAATCTGGCCGGTCACCGGGCCGGGAATCTGGCCGGTCACCGGGCCGGGATTCTCGCGACCGGTCATTTCGGCCCAAATCCAAAGATCGATCGTCCAAACATCGATACCCGGACCGGGTAACCCGGTCTACATCCCGGTACCGGTCAGTGGGTCGGTCCACTTCCCGGGACCGGTCATCCCGGCATCCTTCGGCGGGACGTTCATTTCGTCACCGTTCACCAGGCAGATCATCTCGCCACCGGGCACCGGGACAGTCATCATGGCGCCATTCTCGGAAACGGTCAGATCGGCACCGATCGCCGAGACGGACATCTCGTGATCAATCTAAACACAGATCGAGTTCACGGGATCGTCATACGCCTCATAGAAGGCATAGATCGAGAGTGAAGAGAAAAAACTCTAGATCTAGACGCCTTAAAGGCCATCATCATACGAGTTCAAGTTCTGACTCGTATTCGAGGTCTAGTTCAATCAGTTCGGACTGATCTACCTCTTCTGATAGGCACAGGCGCCATAAGAAGAAGTCTCACAATCGTTCTTCTGTCTCTAGAAGTCATAAGAGACGTAGGCACTCCTATGGTACTCGCCATAAGGATCGTGCTAGAGCTTTATCTTCAAGCTCGGATAGGAATGATAATCTCTCCATCAGGGTGGACAATAATGAATTTGAGGGTGAGAGCAGAGCTGGTTCACCCCATAAAGCCTCTTCTAATTTGGCAAAGAAAACTCGGTTTGACAGAGGTTCTTCCAATTCTGAAGAGGAAGAGGAGGGTATCATTTCTTTTGCCGAGGCAATTCAGGAGGTTATGAGCTTACTTCCCTCCGAATTTTGCCCCAGGAAGGAGTCCTCGGAGACTCTTCAGAGGCCTAGGTCCACACTGGATGCACTTAACCCATCTGAGGATAAGAGCTCAGCTTCTCTCCCTCAGTCCTTATTGATCAAAGACGTTGTAAATGTCTTTCAATCACTGATCGATAAGAAGTTTAAGCTGGAACCTGGCTGGGTTACCAATAAATCTCTGGAGAGAGATCTTGGTATAAACGTGAAACATTACCGGTCACACGGTCAGTTATTTCCCGACAGTGTTCCTAAAATTGATAAAGATGCTTCTCTACTGGATCTGATATCCTCTGGGAATGCCAATTTGCCAGTAAAGAGTTTGGAGACTATGGAGCGTCAAGCTAGGAACATGGTTTCCATTAACTTTTATGCAGACCTTTTCACTGCTGCTTCAGTTCAAGCATTGGAGTCAGACAACTTGGATGCTCCGATGCTGAAGAGGTTACTCAGCTCTATTGTTAGTTGCTTGAAGCACTCTTCCTCTATGGCAGTGATTTTGGTACCGGCCCCGATAGCTCAGTTGGTAGAGTGTCCGCTCCGGGGAACGGGAGGTCTCGGGTTCGATCCCGGGCCGCGACATACCAAAGTCGTTAAAAATGGTACTAGCTGCTCTTCGTTTGGCACTCAGATTTACGGGGTAGAGCTAGGACTGGTCGATCCAGTGTCAGGATAATGTGACTGGGTGTTGTATCATGTAATGTGTCTGGGACATGATACTTCAGTGAGGCAGCACTATAAACGTGAGCATTGAGCTCCCTGTCGCAACCAGACACCGTCGTGATATGACTGAAAAATTGTTGAAAGCGACGTTAAACCCGAATTCACACACACACACAGTGATTTTGGCAGTCGAACTCCTGCAAGCTAGAAGGGAGGCTGCCATTGAAAGGTCTAAGATTCTGACGGAAGCCACGAAGACTAAGCTTCGCTCGGTTCCGATCTCAGCTGAATCCCTCTTTGGTGGAATGATTACTGATTTTCAGAAACTAAATTCTGAATCTCAACAGCAGAGTTTCATTGCTTCCTCTGTTGCACAGAGTAAGCAGGCTTCTACTTCTGGCTTTAAGATTCCTAAATGCCAAAAGAAGTCTGCACACAGGGATTCATATTCCTCTGCTAGACCTCCCAATCATAAGAATAGAGGTGGTCCTAGGAGAGGCTCTCGCCGTGGAGGCTCAAGCTCTCGAGGAAGGGGTCAGTACACCCCCTCCCGAGGAGGTGCCTCTAACGTTTCTCGACAATGATACACTCCCTCCACTGTCCCTTTCAAGAAAGGACCTTCCAGTAGGAGGACGGTTGGCCCACTTTCAAAATCGTTGGGGAGAAATAACAGAGGACTCATGGGTCCTCTCTGTTGTAAAAAAAGGGTACAAAATACCTTTCATCAGCAAACCTCTTCTTTCTCCAACGCCAATCTTTCTTCATCAGACCGAAAGTCGGTCTTTGGAAGAAGAGGTCAACAAACTCCTACTCAAAGGGGCAGTGGAGATGATAGAGCCGGAAGGTCCAGGCTTTTATTCTCGTATTTTCCTAGTTCCCAAGAAAAACGGAAAATTACGACTTATAATAGATCTGTCCAGACTGAATACTTTTCTGGAAGTTCAGTCGTTCAAAATGGAGACAGCCAACAAAGTCAGACAGGCGATCCAACCCAACGATTGGGCGATCTCCTTAGACCTGACGGATGCATATCTACATGTTCCCATTCACAGACAGTCTCGGAAGTACCTCCGATTCTGTCTCAAGGGTCAAACTTATCAGTTCAAGGCTCTTCCGTTTGGCCTTGCAACAAGTCCGTATGTCTTCACCCGTTTGATGGTTGCTGTAGCATCTTATCTACGGAAGAGGGCAATTGTACTGTTTCCGTACCTGGACGACTGGTTGGTCAGAAATCAGATTCGTCAGGAAATTCTGAGAGATCGACAGTTTACAGTCAAGTTGATTACATCCCTAGGACTGAAAATCAACGAAGAGAAGTCGGACTTAGTACCATCTCAGAACTTTGTGTTCATAGGAATGGAATCTTTTACACAAAGGAATATAGTTCGGGTGCCGTTAGACAGAATACAGGGCATTCTGGAACTATTACGATGGTTCAAGGTTCAAGAGCAGGTCTCAGCAAGAGTCTTTCTGTCTCTTCTGGGAAATCTCAGTGCAGCAGCCCAGTTTGTTGTACTGGGCAGATTGCACTTACGTCCGCTTCAAATGGCTTTGTTTGCTCAGTGGAAGCCTCATGCTCTTCCATTGGAGCATCCCATTCTTCTCAATGTTTCGATCAGGAAGCATTTAGAATGGTGGAACAACAAGGGTCGTTTCAGCTCGGGTGTAACGCTGAAACCGTCTCTTCCTACTCACACTCTGTTCACGGATGCGAGTCTGTCTGGATGGGGAGCCCATCTCGAACCGGAAGGACTTCTGTGTCATGGAGTCTGGCCTCCAGACCAATCAGTTCTTCATATCAATATCCTAGAGATGAAAGCAATATTGCTTGCTCTAAAACAATGTCATCAGTATGTCACCAATTCAACAGTACTGATTGCCACAGACAACTCTTCAGTAGTTTCGTACCTGAAGAAACAAGGGGGCACCCATTCTCCGTCTCTGTGCATGGAGGTGTGGGATACACTCCTTTGGTGCAATCAGGAAGGCATAAATCTTCTGGTCAGACATATACCAGAGAAATCGAACATATTGGCAGACAGGCTAAGTCGTCTTTCCAAGCCAATTGCGACAGAATGGACCTTGGATCAGACGATTTGCAATTTAATTCTGTCGATGACGGGTTTTCCGAACATAGATCTGTTTGCAACTCGTCTCAACAAGAAACTGCCTCTCTATGTGTCTCCCATCCCAGACGAGAATGCTCTGGCGATAGACGCAATGTCAATGAACTGGGACGGAATGCATGCGTATGCTTTTCCTCCGTTTGCACTGATCCCGGCGATAATCAACAAGATTCGTCAACATCATTGCAACATTGTGCTGGTAGCTCCTCTTTGGGCCGAAATGTCTTGGTTTCCAGACATACTTCGGTTACTCGTAGCACCTCCAATTCGGATTCCCTCAGTGCAGAATTTGCTGACACAAGTAGGTCAGAAATTCGTTCGTCAAAACGTGGAAAGTCTAAAACTTCACGCTTGGAGTTTATCCGCCGATCCATTACGGATAGAAACTTTTCGGCGAATGTTGCCAGACACGCTGCTCAGGCAAGGCGATTGTCTACCAGGCGTGTTTATGACGCCAAATGGAAAGTCTTTTCCGATTGGTGTAGTCGCAGGGAAACTCATCCTTTCAATCCATCTCCGATGGAAGTAGCAGACTTTTTGCTACATGTATTCACGGAGAAAAAATGTCAAGTCAGTACTATCAAAGGTTACAGATCTACTATCTCTTATACTTTGAAATTCACATCTGACATAAACATTGGATCTGACCCTATCATTTCAGAACTTATAAGGTCATTTGAATTACAGAGGCCTGTTTAAAGGTCTTTAGCTCCGAAATGGGACCTTTCTTGTGTCCTTTCTTCATTATGTTCTGAACTGTATGAACCTTTGCATAAAGCTTCTAGGTTCCATCTCACTCTGAAAACAGTTTTTCTGCTTGCCATGGCAACAGCAAGACGTGTTATAGAGATTCATGCTTTCTCCATGGATTCAGGACATCTCAGATTCAATCAGTCAGATGGTTCTGTTTCTTTAAGGACACAACCAGGTTTTTTGGCAAAAAATCAATTACCATCCATTTGCCCGGATGCTATTTTGGTTCAAAATTTAGCCAGAACAGTTAAATTTAATAACTTTAACAGGTTTTTATGCCCGGTTAGGGCTTTAAAACGTTACCTGAAAGTGACTGAGCCTATCCGGAAAGACAGGAAAAGGCTTTTTCTTCCCTTGAAGGGAAATCACAATATTACCAAGGGATCTATCTCCGGATGGATTTCTTATACTATTAGATTAGCTTATAAGAAATTGTCTAAGTCTAAAATAGCTTTGCTTAAGATTAAGGCTCATGAGCTAAGGGCCCTTTCAACCTCTTGGTCTTACTTGAATAAAACCCCAGTTGAGGATGTTATCAAAGCTGCCGTGTGGTCCTCTTGTTCGACTTTTGCCAAGTTCTATTTACGAGACTTGAACACACAAGGAGAAAACCTACGACTGATGGGTCCATTGGTTTCTGCTCAAAAAGTGGTGGGGGGCCAGTCTGGTCTTCCTCATCCTCAATGCTAATCTGGAGACTATCTTCCGAGGCCTTGCAAGACACATTCAAAAGGTACTTGGAACTGATAGTGATGTTCCAGGGATAGAAATGGTGGAAATTTAGTTTTCTTCCTCAATTTCCATTGTTTATCTTTTTAGAATCCTAAGTTTCTACAGGATTTATCCCTGGAATAAAGGATCGTTCTGTATGTGGTTGGAGATTCCATCCCGCCAAGGCTAATTCTGCAGTCATTAAGCCTGAGGTGGGTAGACGACAGTTAAAATTGAGTTTTTAAAAGTAAAACTTATTTTAACTAGGATACCCACCTCAGGCTTAAGGCAGATGGCCCACCTCCCTAACCCCTCCATCTAGAGGGCAAGGGAATTCTGATTAATCCGTGATTCTCGGGCGCTTTCCCGCGCTTTTGTCACTGGGTAATTACCGGTACCGGTTCTACGAAGTACCGAAACATACAGAACGAACCATAAATTTCTTTGCGGGGAATAAGGGAAATGCAGTCATTAAGCCTGAGGTGGGTATCCTAGTTAAAATAAGTTTTACTTTTAAAAACTCAATTTTTTTTTTACCCCAAACTTAAAAAATCTTTTTCTCTGAAACCACAAGGCCCAGGTCTTAGATATTTGGTTTGAAGCTTCATCTAGTGGACCCCTACCAAGATTGTTCAAATTATAGTGCTGGGGCCAAAAATGCCCCCGCTGTGGGGCCCTTGGGTTTTACACGGGCTTATATAGGGAAAATCTTTAAAAATCTTCTTCTCTGAAACCGTAAGGCCAAGGTCTTTGTTATTTGGTATGAAGCTTCATCTAGTGGACCCCTACCAAGATGGTTCAAATTATAGTGCTGGGGCACCGCCCCCGCCCATCGGGGCTTGAAGAAATAGATGGGCTGCATGATGCTTCCACGCAGAGCTGAAACTGTCCACACACTAGTACTGGTAAACGGCTTAGAGGATCTAAGCGTGCCCAGGAACCGTGGTGCGAGTCAGACTGCCCATGCTTATAAACCCTATTGGTTTCATTGGGAGACAGGGCTTGAGATGTCATTTCATCTCAATGTCGGGTAAAAGTCCCACAAAATTGGAAGCAACGTCTCCAAAATGATCTATACTGTGTTGACGGGGACGTTAAACCTCAAATCAAACAAACAATAGTGCTGGGGCCAAAATGCCCCCGCCCCGGGGCCCTTTGGTTTTACATAGGCTTAAAAAGGGAAAATGTTTAAAAATCTTCTTCTCTGAAACTGCAAGGCCCAGGTCTTTGATATTTTGTATGAAACTTCATCTAGTGGACCCCTACCAAGATTGTTCAAATTATAGTGCTGGGGCCAAAAATGCCCCCGCTCCGGGGCCCTTTTGTTTTACATGGGCTTTTATAGGGAAGATCTTTAAAAATCTGCTTCTCTAAAACCGTAAGGCCCAGGTCTTTGATATTTGGTATGAAGCTTCATCAAGTGGACCCCTACCAAGATTGTTCAAATTATAGTGCTGGGGCCAAAAATGCCCCCGCCCCGGGGCCCTTTGGTTTTTACATGGGCTTATATAGAGATCTTTAAAAATCTTCTTCTCTGAAACGGCAAGGCCCAGGTCTTTGTTATTTGGTATGAAGCTTCATCTAGTGGACCCCTACCAAGATTGTTCAAATTATAGTGCTGGGGCCAAAAATGCCCCCGCCCCAGGGCCCTGTGGTTTTACATGGGCTTATATAGGGAAAATCTTAAAAATTTTCTTCTCTGAAACCGTAAGGCCTGTGTCTTTGATATTTGGTATGAAGCTTCACCCCACAAGGCCCAGGTCCACTCCTGCCCCAGTCCCCCTACCCTAACCCCCCCCCCCCCACCTCCCCGACGACACAGGGCCTTTTGGTTCTACATGGGCTTATATAGGGAAAATCTTGAAAAATCTTCTCTGAAACTGCAAGGCCCAGGTCTTTGATATTTGGTATGAAGCTTCATCTTGTGGATCTCTACCAAGATTGTTCAAATTATAGCCCAGGGGCCAAAAATGCCCCCGCTCAGGGGCCCTTTGGTATTACATAGACTTATATAGGGAAAATCTTGAAAAATCTTCTTCTCTGAAACCACAAGGCTAGACCTTTGGTATTTGGTATAAAGCTTCAGCTAGTCGTCCTCTACCAAGAATGTTCAAAATATAGCCCTGAGACCAAAAATGCCCCCGCCTGGTGGCCCTTTGGTTTTACATAAACTTATATGGGGAAATCTTTAAAAATCTTCTTCTGTGAAACCACAAGGCCTAGGTCTTTGATAATTGGTGTGAAATTTCATCTAGTGAACCTCTATCAAGATTGTTCAAATAATAGCCCTGAGACCAAAAATGCCCCCGCCTGGTGGCCCTTTGGTTTTACATAGACTTATATATAGAGATAATCTTTGAAAATCTTCTCTGAAACAGCAAGGCCCAGGTCTTTGATATTTGGTGTGAAGCTTCACCTAGTGGACCTCTACCAAGATTGTTCAAATTATAGACCTAGGGCCAAAAATGCCCCCGCCCTGGGGGCCTTTGGTTTTACATAGGCTTATACAGGGATTATCTTTAAAAATCTTCTTCTCTGAAACCCCAAGGCCCAGTCTTTGATATTTGGTGTGTAGCTTCATCTAGTGGACCTTTGCCAAGATTGTTCAAATTATAGCCTTTGTTGATATTTGGTATGAAGCTTCACCGTTTTAGACCTCCCTCAACAGTATGCATTTTGTAGCCCTGGGGTCAATAATGTCCCTCCCTGAGGCTCACTTGTTACTCTATCATATGGATCAGGTGAGCGATCCAGGGCCATCATGGCCCTCTTGTTTAAGATTTATTCGCTGGTAAATTTAAGAAACAACTTAAATATTTGAAACTTAAATAGTTGAAATTTTATTGAAAAAAATCTTTATATTTTTTTTACTAAAGAACTACTCCATTAAATATTGATGTTTGGTCCCTATTTAGTAGGTCCCTATTTCACAGGTAACTTTAATTTGATTGTTTGTTGGTTATGTAATTATTATTACCAAGTGAACACTAGATAATTGACCAAAACAGCTAATTACAATGTATGTGCCGAGTTTGTATAGGCCGAGTTTGTCATGTGCCGAGTTTGCTATGTGCCGAGTTTGTCATGTGCCGAGTTGTCCCACAACCTCATCAGGTAGAAGAATGTTGTTTTATTTAAAGATTGTCTTTAAATTTAAAGACTGTCTGTAAATTCAAAGACTGACACAAATAGAATGATGAAAATGGTGTAAAACAGAAAAATAGCACTTTGCTGTTTATAGTAATTTGGCGGTTGTCTATGGAATATTTAATTGTGTAACTGCAAATTGGTGGGGTATAGACGGATCCAATGTTTTGAAACGTGACCTTGTTTACATTTCACTGCGCATGCGCCAATTACCTCCCCTGTAGAGGTACTCTTTTATCTGGTTGGCAAAACATGACTGTTGCCGTACAGTGTCAATGAGAATTTCGAATATTTATCGTGTGATTAAACTCATATCTCCTCCACAAAATTAACTGATCATTATCAGTTTGTGTTTTTGAAGTAATAAATGATATAGAACCAGTCTCTTCTGACATTTAATCGCACATTTTGTTGCCTAAAAAGCATTATAAAACTACCCACTATCATGCCAAAACGTAGTCGATGCGCTTTATTTAACGAATGGAAATAAGATTAAAGCGTATATTTTCTATCCAATTTTATACGAAAAAGAATCAGTTTAATGTCAAAAATGGTTTGTGGCAAACGGTTTTGATAGAAAGATGATTTAACGGTAGTTATTACAGAAAATAATTCGTGCTACATCAACGGTAGAGTCTGGAACCGGAAGTGTTTTTTGCCCACCAGATAAAAAGAGGCTAATGACCTTTGACCTTGTGTGACGTAGACTTTGGATGTGTCTATAAAAGCCAAGGCCGCGCCAAGCCAAAAATTTTATATTTCGTCTCTTGGCACAATGAAGCTAAATACTGCAGTCAGTTTGGTATAAAAATTATTGTGAATAACATATTTGATATCTACACGAAGGTTCATCTCTCTACGTTGTTTTATTTTCTTGTAATAAGAATTTTTCCGAAATCGAGGGGTATAAAAGCCAAGGCCGGGGAAAAATGGAAATATTTCTTACGATTTTATCGGTTAAAGAAATTCTTTTTGACCTGATGTTATTTAAATTTGATAATTTTTATCATGTGTACATAGAAAATATAATAAACATATCAAAATTACCTTAAATGATCTTATTTCTTATTGTCTAATGGTTTCTATTTTTAGATTAACTTTACTAAAGGAAACGACCGAAATGTACCGAAAAGGTAAAAAAAGTATTGTTACTGCTAGCTGGAATTAAAGAAATATATAAATTGATTGTTATATTTGCTTATATGTATGTGTATATTAAAATGATAAACAAAAAAAAAATGTTGTTTTGTATTTTTCTTTAATTCCAGCTAGCAGTAAACAAAACTTTCTTCCCTTTCGGTCCTTTTCTGTCGTTTTCTTTAATTAAGTCAATCTTAAAATAGAAACAATTAAAAAGTGAGGAAATTGATAATTTAAGGTAGTCTTATATGTTTGTTATATTTTTCTATGGACAAGTGATGACAATAATCAAATTCAAATATTTTCAGGACAAAAAAGAAGTACTTAAAACTGTAGATTTGCAAGAAATTAAGAAATAATATCATTTTCCCCGGCCCTGGCTTTTATACCCCTGTATTTCGGAAAAACGGTTATTTCAAGAAAATTAAACAATGTAGAGAGATAAACCTTGGTGCAGTTATCAAATATATTATTTATAATAATTTGATACCCAACTGACCTAGATGTATATCTTAATTAATATAACAAGATACGAAATATAAAATCTTCGGATCGGCATTTTTGGCCCGGCCCGGCGCGGCCTTGGCTTTTATACCTGACCCTGCAAATTATATAGTTGTCTCTATTTAATTAAATTCCTTCCACCATAATTGAGAGTTCTAAAAAAAAAAAAAACAGTTTTGTAATAAGATTCATATGTAAAATGAGCTCAGGAATGAATGTGTATAACGATTTTAAATCATTTTGTCAATATACGGACCACTCGCTTCGACTGACAGATTTTCTTACAACTGAAATTGATGGAAGTTTCAGATGGACTACAACAGTAAAATATCAGAAAACGGAATAACGTCAGTACGAAACTCATCTTATGTTCGACCTTTGACAGATATTTCCTCCCTTACTGCGGAGTTTCACGGCATTTGTGGTCTAAGGGAAGGAACTGTGTTGTTTTATTTCTTAATTATTTCTATGATTAAAACGATATTAGAAGACAACGAAATACATGCAGTCTTTAGCAACGCACATTTTATAAATGAGATGAATACAGAGGCTGCGTATGAGAATGCGATTTTTCGTGTTACATCATTTTCATGATCTTCCGTTGTGTTACTCGGTGTCAGTCTTTAAATTTACGGACTAAATAGTCTTTAAATTTACAGACAGTCTTTAAATAAAACAACTTTCTTCTATCTGCTCATGTATGGGCACCTGAGAATCTTACTCCCATACATGAGAGTTCTGCATTCCAGATGTTCATATTTTACATTTATATGCTGATATTTATGTTTTTGTTTTTCTTCGGAACACGAACACTCATAAGGATTACGCCATTTGCTTTACGTGAGGACCACAAGACACACTAGGGGAGCCCTTCCTGATTACTTTGAGAGCATTTAAAACGTTGTCAAAACAAACTGCGTATGTAACTTACATAAGTAATATTTTAACTCCTCATCTGAACATGAAATATTCCAAAAGTCACTAAATGAAGTTTTTAATTAGGCATTATTTAGTCCAGGTGGTATTTTTATGCCCCCGGAATCTAAGAGATTCGGGGGCATATAGTTTTTGGTCTGTCCGTCTGTTTGTCTGTTTGTCCGTCTGCAAAAACTTTAACATTGGGCATAACTTTTGAATGGTAATAGATAGAGCTTTCATATTTCACATGTGTATACCTTATCACAAGACCTTTCCAGTGGTACCATAATTTTTGATTTCGTGACCTTGACCTTGACCTTTGACCTATTTTTTTCAAAATTTTTAAAAACATTAACATTGGCGCTGTCCGGGGGCATCAGTGTTTCACAAACACATCTTGTTCAATCCTGAGTTATAAGTTCCATGTGACCAGATGATTCACATAGAAATATGTCTGGGTCAGTGTGACCTATTTTCAGGGTTCAATGATTTTGCCTTATATTTCAGACACAATTTGATTCTGGAATATTTGTTCCATGTGACCTGATCATTGACCTCAAAATATATATAGCTGAGTGTGACCTATATTTCATGGTTCAGTAATAAGGCTGCCACAATTAATCGTATAATCGATCGATAAATTCCACAAAAATGATTATCATTACTGATTTGCTTTTAATTGATGACTTAATAGGTACAATTTACTACCCAAAGTTATGCCTAAAATAGGTGCATGAGTGGCAAACAGTGCAAACCCTGATGAGACGCCGCAAAATTGCCGCGTCTCATCTGGGTCTACACTGTTTGCTCAGGCCTGTCTGTTCAAATATATGGTAAAGTGCAACATATGGTAAGAGTCATGCTCAGACAGAAAGTCACACAGGTAAAATCATGACAAAAACCTTAGCGATTACTAATCGATTGTCGATCGCAATGACAGGACTGATAATCGATTAACTTTTCAGGTCCGATTAGCCAGCCCTATTCAGTAATTGTACCTTGTATCTTGAAGGCGCGAAACAGTTGAGCTATGCTGTCATGCGACAGCTCTTCTTACATATTCTACAAGTTTTTCAGACAGATCAATGGGCCAAGCACCTTTGAGGACAGTTACTTTCCCACAAAATGGCCAATTGGCAAGACATTTGCTGAAATTGAGTATTTCCCAGGAGGGTGAAATACCAGTGGGACTTCCCACCACTGGTATTTACTGACCAACCTTGTTCATTTAGGTACCGGTATGAACAATGATGCATTCCAATACATGTAACTACAGTTTTTTTTCTGTTAATGCACTGAGAATGTAAATATATGTGTTTGTTTCAGTTGGCAGCTGCTGGTTTCTATCACATACCAAGCAAAAATGAGCCAGATGCAGTTCGCTGCTTTTGCTGTTACAAAGAACTGGATGGCTGGGAACCAGAGGATGACCCATTGTACGTACTAAAATAAATTAGGCCAAATAAAAGATGTGTATGGTTACTTGAAAGAAGAAAAGATTAAGAATCTTTTTTAGCTCACCTGATTGAAGGTCTAGAGGCCACCGTTTTGGTCCAGTCATCATCAAACTTGCCCAGAATGATCATCTTGACAATATCTAGGTCAAGCTCGAATACGGGTCATGTTCAATCAAAAAGTAGGTCAGCAGATCAAATCATAGAAAACCTTGCTAACACTATAGAGACCACAGTTTTGGTCCAAACTTGTTCAGAATGATCATCTTGACAATATCTAGGTCAAGTTCGAATACGGGTCATGTTCAGTCAAAAAGAAGGTAAATAGGTCAAATCATAGAAGAACATTGTTAACACACTAGAGACCGCAGTTCGGGTCCAATCGTCATCAAACTTGCTCAGAGTTATAATATTATCCTGACAATACCTTGCTCAGGTGGGGTGTTTTATTAACAGAGTGGTACCTTTTTACAAAGGGATCCACCCCCACACCCCCATCACCATGAGTCATTATAAGTTAGACTGAGCCTGTTCATCTCCATCTGCACTAGGACCGGACTCTCATACAAGGTGCCCAGATAGTGACATACAAGTCAGCTCTGTATTGTCAAAGGGATTCGCCTCCACCCCAACCAACCACCTCTGTTCACCATGAGTCATAGTTAGGCTGAGCCTGTTCATCTTCTCTGCACTAGAACCTGACCCAAAGTGCCAAGATAGTGACATACAAAGGGATCCAGCCATATAAGGAGGAAGATTCCATTTGGTACAAAAAGAGTTATCATGGTTCTTAGGTTCTAATAATAATAATAATAATAATCGACTTTATTTATAGAGGGTAAAACACATTTAGTAAACACTAATCTTCCATGTGGCCCTCTAAAAACAAGAAAGGTCTATAAACATACAAGCATATTTACAAAGTGACAAACAACACCCCCTGACACACACACACACAATAATACTGTCTCACAGACTCACAAGTAGTTATGATACATGTACAAAAAGATACAAACCAAATCCAAAATGTGTAAGTTTAACAACACAATGAAGAATACCAAAAAAAAAAAAAAAAAAAACATTATAGTAATATTAGGTCAAGTAATATTAGGTCATGTTATGTAACTTAAGCAATATACATATGTACAACATATCCAAGGAAACAATATCACTGTTTCAACCATTTAATGAAATGATTATGAAAAGTGCTCACTGAATTAAGATCTTTAAGTTCAGAAGGTAGACTGTTCCAAATGATTGGTCCAGAGTATATGATACTTTGTTTAAATATTTCCTTTTTAGGTCGAGGTGGAATAAAGTATGAAGAAACTGCAGATCTTAAGAGTGGCATATCTTGATCATAATTTCTCTGATCAAACATTTCATTTATATATGGAGGTGTTTCAGATTTTTTCACTTTAAACATAAACTTTGATTTTCTTAGAAATAACCTTTCGAACACAGTAAGTATCTTTAAATCTGTCATGCTTTGGAATACATTATCAACATTATAATCTAATATTATCTTACATGCACGCTTCTGAAGTCGAAATATTCTCTCTAAATTCATTTGAGATGTTCCACCCCAAACCAGATTACAATAATCAATGTGGGGTTGAATGTAAGTTTTATAGAACTGTGTTCTTTGTTCTATATTAAGGTATTCTTTAATTCTTGTCAGAAGCCATAAATTTGATGAAATCTTTTTGCAGAGTTGGTCTATATGACCAGACCAGGATAAGTTATTATCAACAGTAACCCCAAGTATTTTATCTTTATTTATACTGTTTAGTTCTATATTATTCAAATTCAGAAAAATATTGTTAATATCCAGAATGGCTCTTTTTTGATGGGTTGTAACCAACATCAGCTTTGTCTTAGATGTATTTATAACCATACCATTAGCTTTACACCAGTTAGAAAGGTTGTTCAGAGCAGCTTGTAATTTGCTTTCGATTGTTGCTCGTGAAATCCCAATTTCGTAGATCGTTGTATCATCAGCATACATATCAGTATATACAGGATGCGTATAAAGGGGTAGATCATTAATGAATAATAGGAACATGAGTGGCCCTAGAATTGAGCCTTGAGGAACTCCATTAATTATCACTTCATCATCGGAGACAACATTATTGACACTTACTCTTTGCTTGCGATTAAGCAGATATGAGGAAAACCAGGACATAGTTTTTTCGGACAATTTATAAAGGTTTAACTTTTTTAGCAAAATGTCATGATCTACAAGATCAAAAGCTTTTTTAAAATCTATCATTACAACTCCAACCATAAAACCATCATTAATTGCATCAAGCCATTTACTTATCAGTCCTACTAATGCCGTCTCACAGGAGTATGATGGTCGAAAACCTGACTGCATTTTATGCAATAAATTATGGTTGATGAGGAAGTCCATTAATGAATCATGTACATGTTTTTCAATAATTTTGGATAGGACAGGAAGTACTGATATTGGTCTGAAGTTATTTACATCATCTTTTGTACCATTTTTGTGAAGTGGTGCTACTTTTCCAACTTTCCATTTATCTGGAAAAGTAGAATTTATTATACTCATGTTACAGATATGAGAAATACTATCAACAATATAAGGCGCTGCCATTTTGATAAGCCGTGGCCCAATCTGATCACATCCTGTGGCTTTAGCGACATCAATATTACTAAGGTATTTCAAAACTTTCTCATTAGAAATTACAGGAATTTCAAACTGTACATCCTTAGGAACTCTACTATTACAAAATGTATAAAGTTTATCAAAATTACTGGATGTTACAGGCTCTTTTAGCTTTGAAGCGATTGTGACAAAAAATCTGTTGAACTGATTTGCGATTTCACAGCTGTCATCAATATGGTTGTCAGCAACCTTTAAACAAGGAATGTTATTATTATTTTTCTTTTTATTAATTCCAATTTCCTTAAATAACTTCCAAATACTTCCTGGCTTATTATTATTTTCATTTATCAAGGCTGAATATTGGGCTTTCTTAGACTGTTTTATAAGAGATGTTACTTTATTGCGCCAAATTTTATATTGATCCTCTTTATTTAATGATTTATACCTGTCCCTGGTTTTAATAGCATCAATAATCTCAGGAGTTATCCATTTAGGCTGCTGT
Organism: Lucinisca nassula; assembly: GCA_963580285.1. Classification (NCBI taxonomy): domain Eukaryota; kingdom Metazoa; phylum Mollusca; class Bivalvia; order Lucinida; family Lucinidae; genus Lucinisca; species Lucinisca nassula. Next base: position 104,722,592 of record OY757011.1, read on the forward strand.
TTATGCTTAACCCTGTGCGACTTAAGTGGTAGATGTTTGTCAACAATTGACAAAAATAAGTTTGACCATTCTTCTAGTATATCATTTGTGTCATCAAAGACTTTGATTACATCCCATGGAGCAGACTGCAAGTCAGTCATAAAATTCTGTTCATTGAAATTTTTATAGGATCTATATCTTATTGTATGATGGGAGGATTTTGGCAATGACGAATTAGTTTTACGAGTAAGAAATATAGGGAAGTGGTCACTTAAACCTATTTCAGGGACATTTATAGAGCTTATATTAGCTTCTATATTGCAATAAATATGATCAATAAGAGTTCCTGAGAAAGATGTTTTCCTAGTAGCCTGGCTTACCTTCTGAATAAGACCGAAGGGTTCCAAATATTCTAGCCAAGGTTTACTTATCTGTTCATTTAACAAGTCTCTGTTAAAGTCACCTAACAAATAAAATTCTTTTTGAGTTTCTAGTATCTTATCCAGAAAAATTTCAAAATTTTCATTCCATCTGATGGTTTCATTAGGATGCCTATATAGCATACCAACAAGGTAGCTTTTTGAATTTTTAGGAAATATCTCTAGTAATAAGCATTCAATTTCATCCCTCTCAATATCATAGCACCTTTCAGCTTTCACACCATCTTTCACATAGACTATGATACCGCCACCTTCTTCACTTCTTTCGTTAGAGATAATTCTGTCTCTTCGAAAAAACTGGTAATTGTCAATATTAAAGTAATTGTCTAGATGACACCTCTTCAGTTTCGTCTCACTCAGCCCTAAAATCTGAATGTCATTGTTTGAATTATTTAACATAAGGTCAATCTGGTCATACTTGTTCTGTATACCTTGTACATTTAAATGTCCAATTTTAAAACCCTTACAGCTTAATTGTAAATCAAGAGAACTTTGGGCACACATGGAAGATGCACATTGTTGTCATGCACTTTGCTAGTTGAAATATGATCATGCACATTATTTTGAATTGTAGCATTTGCATACAGTGAAATGTCTCCAACATTTTGGTCAAAGAGGGTAGACATATCATAGACAGGATCTTTGTCCGCTGTTGAGAGGGCTGCACAGTCATCCTGTACAATTTGTTCAGCACATTTAATTGAACAGCTCAAATCATAACACTCACAGTTAGCGCAATTACAATTACTACATATATTCGCCAGTGAATTATATTTATTCACTGACAGAAAGGAATCAGACTGAATCACATAATTTGGGGCATATTTGCCTGTGTCCTAGAAGTTCCAACAAACTGAATCTTTATGACCATAAAATTTACATATGTAGCACTGTACTTGAGTTTTATGGTGGCACTGGTAAGTTTTATGATTGCTTAATCCACATTTGAAGCATCTCTCACTTTCACTTGCGTGATCCCTGTCATTGTTTCTGCGACTTTTTCTTGATGAGAAAGCATGGGGCATGCTGTCTTTCCATGGCGTAGGTCGAGTTGTCCTCTCGGTCTGGCTAGATGATGCCAGGTAGGCACACTGTTTGAAATTTTCCACAATATCTATGTGTTGATTTATACAGCCCAGAAGTCCTCGTGTACCCGAAGATGATAAGTGAACATTGTCTCTGGGCTTATAAAAATGAGACTTCAGCTGATGATGCTGGTTGAAGAAGGTACGATTTATGTCAATAAAAATACCTCCATGTGTCTCACTCTGCCTTTTTATTATTTCATTGATGTAATCAACGCAAGTGTCCCCACGTGGACATACACTACATAAGTAGATAGTGATATCTGGGTTTTTACTTTTGATTCTATTCACCAGCTGCTCATATTTTTCTTCAATATACTCCATGTCTCTGTTTTGTGAAGCGTCATTGCCAGCAACATAAACAATTATATTTTGGAAATTGTTTAAGTCATAAATTTGTATTTTTTCCAGTAGAATATCCACTGTAGCCCCAGGAAAAGGCTGGCACTCAACCTTGTTTTTCAGACCTTTACGATTTATTCCTGAGAGAACTGAGTCTCCAATCAGCAGTGTCTTTGATGTTGACTCCTTGTTATTTATTCTAGTAGTCCCAGATTTGCCCCCCTTATCATTGGAATTTTCATTCGGCTTCCCTGATTTTGGCTGCGACTTTCCATTTGCTTCTGACTTGTTGTTTTTGTCTTTCCTATTATGTGATTTTTTCCGTGGCTTCCCCTTTTGGTTTAAGGGCAATTCATTTGCCCTGAGTGCTTCACTATAACTTCTGCTTCCAGGCATTATGTTGGAATTAAGCACTGTGTCATTGACAGTTATTGGGTTTGTTTGATTTTCTGCACTTAAATTAATACTTAGATGTTCTTGGGCTGCCTCATCTCTCTGAACTGTTTCTGCTTTTTCAATAAGCTGGCTCATAAGTTCGGTAATTTTATTTATCTGTCCTTGTAGATTTTTCGTAATATCCCACAGTACGTTTAATTGTCTGTTAACATCTTTCATTGTTAGCTGATTTGTCTGCATCTCAGACTCTTCCAGCGTTTTTCCAAAGTCTATAGGGGACAGAGGAAGAGTTGTGCGTGGTTGGTGCCTTGTTTCCATAGGTGTTGAGCTCTGGAAAGTTTGCCCAACTTCATTATTCATTGCAAATGTCCGAAAAAGTCCCAGTGATAACCTCAGAAATACAGTTTCTCGCCAAATATAGTTTCCTGGTCCAGTTAGAATGATAGAAGAGTCTGACTTTTTACAAGTGATTGTACACTTTTTCCCTTGCAAGTGGGTATGGTAAACTGGGTTGTCTTCATTAGGGGAACTTGAATGTAATTCTTTATCAAGGGAATTAATGAACTGGTTGTACAATCCTTTTGTTGAAAACATGATATTAACCTGATTGTAGGTGGGTATGACATGATAAAGGATTCCATTGAATTTGTCATTTATATGTTGTTCCCTCTCAATAGCTTCACCATTTGTTATGAATTCAGAGAATCCGGAACAATCGTCTATGCTATTTTTTGAAAGGTCTCTTTCTGAAACAGCTGTGCAATTTTTATCTTCATGATGTTGAGACGGGCTGGATTGATACTTGTTCTCATTGTCTTTGTCAACTGCCTGATTGTGTGTAAGAGGTTTTGGAATAACAGAACCCTGAGGCAACCAAAGACAGCTTGGTATTGACACAAGGCTGGATTCGTCACAAATGGGATTTTGTACAGACTCTGTATTAATTACAGAGTTTTCCATTTCCACAGTTTGTTCTTCCATTGCTCAGCCACCTCTGATCATTAACAAAAGAATTCTGGGCTGTCACATAACAATAACACACCCATTACACATAGTGCATTTTTCACATCTCCAAAATGGCTACTTTTTATGAAAATCCATTATATTTATACCCCTGGCATACTTATGGTGGTATAAAGTTTTCGTCCTGCTGTTCGTTCGTCCAACCATCTGTCTGTCATTTCATCTCAATGTCGGGTAAAAGTCCCACAAAATTGGAAGCAATGTCTCCAAAATGACCTTTACAGTGTTGAAAGGGATGTTAAACCTCAAATCAAACAAACAAATCATTCATATTACATACATGTACAAGCTCAAAAGATATATGATATCAGAGGGTGGCGCTGTCCGGGGATAAACATGACCCACTGGACTCATTCTCTAGTTTTCTTAATTATACTGCAAACATAGGTTGTGGGTGCTCATTAGAACCGTCCCATTGAGGTGGCTCTAACAAGCACTCACAACCTATGTCTTGTGCCTCATTGAGGCAGTTTTAACAAGCACTCACAATGTATGTCTTGAAGCAGAAATAAAAAAAAAATTATGTCTACCCTGTAAATCCCAGTTTCCCATATATAAAGTGGGGTTTGCAGGTTGTTCATTTCACCGACTTGTTCACTTGATGAAAAGTAGAAGTGAAGGCAATGATCAAGAATCGATACAATTAACCCACACATTCCATCAGAGACACCAAAGGGAAAGAAACACAAACATGAAATAACTAGAGCCTAATGGAAACATCAATAGCGGAAAGCCAAAAGGACAGCTACTGTCCCACAAAATGGCCAATTGGCTATCCAAAACAAAAAGCGTAAAGCGATACACACATTCAAAGACAAACCATAACAAAAATAAACCACGACAGATGTTAGAACCCCCTTGGAACAGTCAGTGAAGCAGGGCCTGACAAATCCAAAAATTTTCCACTTGCCCACCGGGCAAGTAAAATATTTTTGCACTTGCCCAGCTCAAAATCCTACTTGCCCAGGATTTTGGAACTCAAAGTGGAGTTGGATGGGGGGTGGGGTGACAATGGTGACGATGATGACGACCGACATTTATAAATATAATCCAAGGTTTCTGTCAAGTTTCAAGCACAACCACTTTCCATTAGGATCTAGTTTTTTCATGTTTGTGTTTCTGTCTCTTTGGTGTCTCTGATGGGAGCTCAGGGTTAATTGTATCGATTCCTGATCATTGCATTCACTTCTATTTATTTCCCTGTGCACGGTAATACGGTAGAAATTATACTGTTGTTGTCACAGTCAATAACGGTACTTTTTCAAGTTAATTGACTTAATACCTTTACCGATTAGCAATTTAAGATAGTTATATAAACTCATTTAGCTTGACACGCATGATGAACATGAGCTGCAGCCGATATAGATCTACTCAAAAGATCAGAAGTGTCAGGGCAGCGAGATAAAAGATTAAAGAATGCAATTTATTTAGCTTGAACCACAAGACGAGGACCCTCCTCGATCCAAAACGAACCCAAACTTTCACACCCACCCTACAAGCAAGTTCAATCCGATCATTATTTCCGTCATCCAAATCGTCGTACATAAACCACCACTCCCATTTTTCTGCACGCGATCGGTAAATGACGTCATCCGACCCCAGCAACCCTACACGTGTTTAACGTCATTGTTTTATTTTAATGCGGCGTATCTCTTTCATTAAAAAAATGTTTGGAACCGGTAAAAAATATTTTCTCGCTAGCTAAACGGTTGTGGATAGAGGCGCGACCAATCCGCGGTTACCAACATTAAAAATTCGACTTTTCCCCGCCAGCGTCTGCTATTTGGCGCCAAAACATAACCATTCACGAGATAGTAGAATAGTCCGTTTTTACTACCGTAAGATGTAGCAAATCGTCTTAGGAGGTATTAAATCATTTTCACATTGATTGTGGATTAAATTTTATGGCAGGGATAAACGCAAATTAGAGACATAACTTAATCTTATTTTCACACCTTGTCACGCTTATCAATAGCGCTGGTGGTACACACTACACCAGAAATGAAAGACACGCACCGCCAGGCAATCGTGCTTAATTGGTAAATATATGACAGGGATTAACAATTTTGTCATAATTGAACCGTTATAAAAACATAGATGGTTTTGTCTCTGAATTGCCGACAAAGCGGAAATTATTGTGATTTACTTACGGGTCTAGTTTTACCGTATTTAAGGACTCAAAAGACTGACACTGACAGGGATTAACAATTGTGTCATAATTGAGCCGTTATAAAAACATAGATGGTTTTGTCTCTGAATTGCCGACAAAGCGGAAATTATTGTGAGTTACTTCGGGTCTAGTTTTACCGTATTTAAGGACTTCACTGAAGAGTATTTCACTGGGGGGGGGGGGCTTCCATGTAAATCGATTTTTCGCGGCTGCAATCCTAGCCCTTCTGTCGCGATTTAGACAAATAATTTGTTCAGTCTGCATGAAGGCCTCCTAACTCATCAGTGCAACATCTCCAAGAACACAAAAAACAAACAACCACAGAGATGAAAAAACGTTGAGGACTCAACAGCAAGAAATAATGTTCACAAAGTGACGTGTATAATAGGCCTAAAAAAAGCTGTGATTCCGCTAACCTGCCCCTAAAAAATCATTCATTTGGATGCTATGGCAACTTAGAGTTTCCATAGACTTATAATGGTGAAATAGAAAAATAGCATTTACTGCTATTCTTTTGCAGATATTTTGACAATTTTTTTATAGAAAGGTTCCTTCAGTAAACTTCTTTCAGCCCTATGCTTTTATGCCAACCTGAGGGTCCACCAGGGTGTGCCGGGGCCATGCCTCTACCCCTCCACTTCAAAAAAGGCCATATACCTCAGAAACCATTCAGATCCCCACCCTAAACCATATATATTTTTGTTCCTTGTCATAAGACATTCAGTGACACCAACCTGGTTGTGTCAGGGCCATGCCCCACCCCTCCCCTTTTAAATATTTGAGAAACTGTTCAGGGCCCCACCATATATATTCATGTTCCTTATGATAAGACACATTCAGAGACACCAACCTGGAGGTCCCCCAGGTAGCCCAGGGTCATGCCCAACCCCTCCACTTCATAAAAGAAAACATATATCTCTGAAACCTTTCAGATCCCGACCCCTTAACCATGTACATGTATATTCTAAAGCCCCCGTCCATAGGGGCTTGAAGAAATATATGGGCTGCATGATGCTTCCACGCAGAGCTGAATCCTGCCCGCACACTAGTACTGGTAAACCGCTAAGAGGATCTAAGCCTGTCCAGGAACCGCGGTGCGAGGCGGACCGTCCATGCTAATAAACCCTATTGGTTTCATTGGGCGACAGGGCTTGAGATGTCATTTCATCTCAATGTCGGGTAAAAGTCCCACAAAATTGGAAGCAACGTCTCCAAAATGACCTTTACAGTGTTGACGGGACGTTAAACCTCAAATCAAACAAACATGTATATTCTTGTTCCTTATGATAAAACACATTCCGTGACACCAAGTTGACCAATCTAGGAGTCAGTTGTGGTGCGTCGGGGCCATGCCCAACCCCTCCACTTCACAAATATCTGAGTAACTGTTCGGAGCCCAACCCCTAAACCATATATATTCATGTTCTTTATGACAAGACATATTAAGTGACACGATCCTGGGGGTCCCTGGGTCATGTCCCACCAGGGGCTGACAAATCCATTGCCCGGTCGCCCGGGACAAGTCCGAAATCGCGCCGGGCAGGTACACTTTGACCTTCCGACGCCCGGTTGGGCAAGTGCAAAAATCGTCTACAACTGTCAGTCTTTTTAGTCCTTAAATACGGTAAAACTAGACCAGTAAGTAAATCACAATAATTCCCGCTTTGTCGGCAATTCAGAGACAAAACCATCTATGTTTTTATAACGGTTCAATTATGAAACAATTGCTAATCCCGGTCATATAATTACCAATTAAACATGATTGCCCGGCGGTGCGTGTCTTTCATTTCTGATGTAGGTGTACCACCAGCGCTATTGATAAGCGTGACAAGGTGTGAAAATAAGATTAAGTTATGTCATTAATTTGCTTTTATTTAATCCACAACCAATGTGAAAATGATTTGATAGCTCCTAAGACGATCTGCTACATCGTACGGTAGTAAAAACGGACTATTCTACTATCTCCTGATTAGTTATGTTTTGGCGCAAAATAGTAGACGCTGAAGGGAAAAGTCGAATGTTTCAATGTTGGTAACCGCGGATTAGTCGCTCCTCTATCCACAACCGTTTAGCTATCGAGAAAATATTTTTTATCGGTTCCAAACATTTTTAGCTCACCTGAGCACGAAGTGCTCAAGGTGAGCTTTTGGGATCGGTCTTTGTCCGTCGTCCGTCATCCGGCGTCCGTGCATCCGTCGTCAACTTTTGCTTTAAACAACTTCTTCTCCAAAACTGCTGGACAGATTTTGATCTAATTTCACAGGAATGCTCCTTGGGTGATCCTCTACCAAAATTGCTCAAACTATTCTGCTCGGGTGAACAAGATGGCCGCCAGAGCTAAAAATAGAAAAACCTTTAATAAACGACTTCTCCTGCTTAACCAGTGGATGGATTTTGAATTTATTTCACAGGAATGTTCCTTGGATGACGTTCTACCAAAATTGCTCAAACAGTTCCGCTCGGGTGAACAAAATGGCCGCCAGAGCTAAAAATAGAAAAACCTTTAAAGGACTTCTTCTCCTTAACCAGTGGATGGATTTTGAAATCATTGCACAGGAATGTTCCTTGGGTGCCCCTCTACTAAAATTGCTCAAACCGTTCCGCTCGGGTGAACAAAATGGCCGCCAGAGCTAAAAATAGAAAAACCTTTAAACGACTTCTTCTCCTTAACCAGTGGATGGATTTTGAAATTATTGAACAGGAATGTTCCTTGGGAGCCCCTCTACTAAAATTGCTCAAACCGTTCCGCTCGGGTGAACAAAATGGCCGCCAGAGCTAAAAATAGAAAAACCTTTAAAGGACTTCTTCTCCTTAATCAGTGGATGGATTTCGAAATTACTTCACAGGAATGTTCCTTGGGTGACCCTCTACCAAAATTGCTCAAACTGTTCCGCTCATGTGAACAAAATGGCCGCCAGAGCTAAAAATAGAAAAACCTTTAAAGGACTTCTTCTCCTTAACCAGTGGATGGATTTCGAAATTACTTCACAGGAATGTTCCTTGGGTGACCCTGTGCCAAAATTGCTCTAACCATTTCGCTCCAGTGAACAAGATGGCCGCCAGAGCTAAAAATAGAAAAACCTTTAAACGACTTCTACTCCTTAACTAGTGGATGGATTTTGAAATTACTTCACAGGAAGGTTCCTTGGGTGACCCTCTACCAAAATTGCTCAAACCGTTCCGCTCAGGTGAACAAGATGGCCGCCAGAGCTAAAAATAGAATAACGTTTAAACGGCTTTTTCTCCTTAACCAGTGGATGGATTTTGAAATTATTTCAAAGGAGTGTTCCTTGTGTGACCCTCTACCAGAATTGCTCAAATCGTTCCGCTCGGGTGAACCAAATGGCCGCCAGAGCTAAAAATAGAAAAACCTTTAAACGACTTCTTCTCCTTAACCAGTGGATGGATTTTGAAATTATTGAACAGGAATGTTCCTTGGGAGCCCCTCTACTAAAATTGCTCAAACCGTTCCGCTCGGGTGAACAAAATGGCCGCCAGAGCTAAAAATAGAAAAACCTTTAAAGGACTTCTTCTCCTTAATCAGTGGATGGATTTCGAAATTACTTCACAGGAATGTTCCTTGGGTGACCCTCTACCAAAATTGCTCAAACTGTTCCGCTCGGGTGAACAAAATGGCCGCCAGAGCTAAAAATAGAAAAACCTTTAAAGGACTTCTTCTCCTTAACCAGTGGATGGATTTCGAAATTACTTCACAGGAATGTTCCTTGGGTGACCCTCTGCCAAAATTGCTCTAACCATTTCCCTCCAGTGAACAAGATGGCCGCCAGAGCTACAAAATAGAAAAACCTTTAAACGACTTCTACTCCTTAACTAGTGGATGGATTTTGAAATTACTTCACAGGAAGGTTCCTTGGGTGACCCTCTACCAAAATTGCTCAAACCGTTCCGCTCGGGTGAACAAGATGGCCACCAGAGCTAAAAATAGAATAACGTTTAAACGGCTTTTTCTCCTTAACCAGTGGATGGATTTTGAAATTATTTCAAAGGAGTGTTCCTTGTGTGACCCTCTACCAGAATTGCTCAAACCATTCCGCTCGGGTGAACAAAATGGCCACCAGAGCTAAAAATAGAAAAACCTTTAAACGACTTCTTCTCCTTAACCAGTGGATGGATTTTGAAATTATTTCACAGGAATGTTCCTTTGGTGAATCTCATCAAAAAATGCTCATACCGTTCCCCTTGGGTGAACAAAATGGCTGCCAGAGCAAAAATAGAAAAACTTTTAAACGATTTCTTCTCCTTAACCAGTGGATGAATTTTGAAATTATTTCACAGGAATGTTCGTTTGGTGTCCCTCTACCAAAATTGCTCATACTGTTCAGCTAGGGCGAACAAAATGGCCACCAGAGCTTCTCCTGCTTAACCAGTGGATGGATTATTAGCCCTGGAGCCAAAAACGGCCTGCCCCGGGGCCCACTGGTTTTACATAGGCTTATATAGGGAAAACCTTTAAAAATCTTCTTGTCTGAAACCAGAAGGCCCAGGTCTTTGATATTTGGTATGTAGCTTTGTCTAGTGGATCGCTACCAAGATTGTTCAAATTATAGCCCTGGTGCCAAAAACAGCCCCACCCCGGGGCCCACTGGTTTTACATAGGCTTATATGGAAAACCTTTAAAAATCTTCTTGTCTGAAACCAGAAGACCAAGGTCTTTGATATTTGGTATGAAGCTTCATCTAGTGGACCTCTACCAAGATTATTCAAATTATAGCCCTGGGGCCAAAACCGGCCCCGCCCCGGGGCCCACTGGTTTTACATAGGCTTATATTGGGAAAACCTTTAAAAATCTTCTTGTCTGAAACCAGAAGGCCCAGGTCTTTGATATTTGGTAAGTAGCTTCGTCAAGTGGACCGTTACCAAGATTGTTCAAATTATAGCCCTTGGGCCAAAAAATGCCCCCGCGCCAGGGCCCACTGGTTTTACATAGGCTTTTATAGGGAAAACCTTTAAAAATCTTCTCGTCTGAAACCAGAAGGCCCAGGTCTTTGATATTTGGTATGAAGCGTCATCTAGTGGACCTCTACCAAGATTGTTGAAATTATAGCCCTTGGGCCAAAAATGTCGCCGCCCAGAGACCGATTGGTTTTACATAGACTTATAAAGGGAAATTTTTAAAAATCTTCTTCTCTGAAACTGCAAGGCCCAGGTCTTTGATATTTGGTATGGAGCTTCATCTAGTGGACCTCTACCAAGTTTGTCAAAATTATAGCCCTGGGGCCACAAATGCCCCCCACCCAGGGCCCTTTGGTTTTACAGAGACTTATATAGCCTGGTGCATAGGCTTATGTAGGGAATATCTTTATAAAAATCTTCTTTTCTGAAACAGCAAGGCCCAGGTCTTTGATATTTGGTGTGTAGCGTCATCTAGTGGACCTTTGCCAAGATTGTTCAAATTATAGCCTTTGTTTTTGTTTGGTATGAAGCTTCACCTTTAAGACCTCCCTCAACATTATGCACATTAAAGCCCTTCCGCCAATAATGGCCCTCCCTGGGGCCCACTTGTTACACTATGGATCAGGTGAGCGATCCAGGGCCATCATGGCCCTCTTGTTTATGAAAGAAATACGCCCCATTAAAATAAAACAAAGACATTAAATACTTGTGGGTTTGCTGGTGACGTCATTTACCGATCGCGTGCAGAAAAATGGGAGTGGTGGTTTGTGGACAACGATTTGGATGGCGGAAATGATGATCGCAATGAACCTACTTGTAGGGCGGGTGTGAAAGCTTGGGTTAGTTTTTTATCTCGCTGCCCTGACACTTCTGATCTTTTGAGTAGATCTATATCGGCTGCAGCTCGTGTTTATCATGCGTCTCAAGCTAAACAACAGTATTTTCTACCGTATTACCGCACAGACCTGGGAAATAAATAGAAGTGAATGCAATGATCAGGAATTGATACAATTAACCCTGAGCTCCCATGAGAGACACCAAAGGGAAAGAAACACAAACATGAAATAACTAGACCCTAATGGAAAGTGGTTGTGCTAGAAACTTGACAGAAACCTTGGATTATATTTATAAATGTTGGTCGTCATCATTGTCACCATTACCTAACCACGCCCTCCCCCCCCCCCCCCCCCCCCCCCCGCCGCACCCATACCCACTTTGAGTTCCAAAATCCTGGGCAAGTAGGATTTTGAGCTGGGCAAGTGCAAAAATATTTTACTTGGAAAATTTTTGGATTTGTCAGGCCCTGCCCACCCCTCTTATTCTTAAAAAGCAATACAGTAGAATCTCGGTGATTCGAAAGCAAATTTTTCGAAACTACCAGATTTTTCCAAAGGGTGTGTCAGTCCTGATCTATTTTAGCCATTACTTTATGTAAAAATATTACCGATTATTCGAAAATTTCGATTATTCAAATAAAATGGTCGGTCCCCATCAAAGAAATTTCGATTAAAACCATCTCCAAATTCGAAGTCAAAATATGTCAAGCACATTCATGCTTGAAGAGCATGTTTTCATTTAGCTTGTTCACACCCGACTGATTTCACAGGTGCATTATATTATTGTGTACACAAATAATTGACACCTACATGTAGTTAATTCTGAGCTTCTTAATTGATATAACGGTATTTGGTAATGAGCATCGTTAAGAAGATTATCCTGTTTGATGTTTTGAATAAACTGACTTTAATCTAAAGCATTAGAGCATATGGGATTTTTGTGAAACTGAAAGTAGACGATTTTCAGAGAATTTCAAAGACAGTTGAAAGTTAAAATAGAAATACACAAATGACTAGAAACATGTGTTTGCCAGCACAGACTTCAACAGTATATTTATTGCATTCTGATCTAGGTCTTTGCTGACTACTCCCGTCCGAAAACTACCGATTTCGAAAATTCGAACTCCCGATAATTCGAAGACAATCTGGCGGTGCATGTCACTTGGAATTATCGAGGTTGTACTGTATATCTCAGAAAAAGATCAGACCCCACCCCTATACCATACCTATTCTTGTTCCTTATGGTAAGACTCATTCAGTCACACCAACTTTGGGGTCTCTTTGTGTTGGGACAATGTGCTTGGGCCATGCTCCACCCATCCACCTCCTAAAAAGCCATATATCTAAGAAAAGATTCAGATCCCTACCATGTTATCATATATATTCTTGTTCCTTATGGTTAGACACATTTAGTCACACCAACATGGGAGGGTCCATAGGGGCCATTCTTCTCCCTGCCACTTCATAAAAGGGCCTCATATCTCAAAACCATTCAAATCCCCACCCCTAAACAATATATATATATTCTTGGTCCTTATGTTAAGACACATTCAGTTACAAGTTGACAACAATCTTGGGCTGTCCTGGGATCTGCTGGGCCCATGCCTTTGCCCCTCCATTGCTTAAGAGGCCTTACATCTCAGGAACTGTACAGATCCCCACCCCTAAACAATATATATTCATGTTCCTTATGATATGCCGCATTCAGTGATGCCAACATGGCTTCCTTTGGGTTCATGCTCCATCCCCTCTACTTCATAAAATTCTTAATATTTCAGATACAGAGTCCACATGGGTGCTCATTTGGGTATGGGGGTTCTTTTTGGAGACTTTATAATCAGTAGATTAAAATTATATTATGTTAAAATACATGGCTGCCAGTGAGTGATGCCCACCTGAGCTCTGGTGAGCATAGAGGTAAGTTCATGGGTCTCTTGTTTTCATCTCCTCTACTATCTCTTCTGTCGCTTTTCTCCCTTTCTCTGGGAGACATCACAAAATGACCCACAAGGGTGGGTGTGTTGTTTAACCCTTTTTGTACCAAATGGAATCTTCCTCCTTATGTATTACCAGGAGTCCATTTCAAAATTTAGGGGTGACAGGTTGTGTTTTCTTCCAAATTTATTTGGAATTTTTTTTGCAAACAGTGTAGGCCCTGATCAGACGCCGCATTCTGCGGCGTCTGATCTGGGCCTGCACTGTTTGCCAACTACCCGTTTTGGGGTTTCCAGTACTAAATGGGTTAATCTAAAACAATCAATCAATGTAAAATAACGACGACATTAGTTTTGAACCACAGTTTTGTTTGTTTGATGTGAGGTTTAACGTCCCCATCAACACTGTAAAGGTCATTTTGGAGACGCTTCCAATTTTGTGGGACTTTTACCCGACATTGAGATGAAATGACATCTCAAGCCCTGCCGCCCAATGAAACCAATAGGGTTTATAAGCATTTGTGGGCCGACTCACACCGCATTGCCTTGGCAGGCTTAGAGCCTCTAAGCGGTTTACCAGCTCTGTCGGTTTCAGCTCTGTGTGGAAGCATCATGTAGCCCATCTATTTTATCAAGCCCCAATTGGTGGGGGCTTGTTGAACCACAGGTCACTAAATGTCAACAAAAGATAAAAGTAGAATTTATTTTTCAGGGATGAACATATGAAACATTCATCAAAGTGTTTTTTTCTTACATTGAAAAAGACTGATACAGATTTGCCTGATCTCACTATGGAAGAGTTTGTTAAACTGGAAATGGAAAGAACTACAAATAGGCTGGTAAGTATGGTTGTGGTTGCTTTTGTTTGAAACATGGAAAAAGTGAAAATTTGTCCTGGGATGTAAAAGCTGCTCTCATTTTTTCAACAAAAATAAAATTTTAGGTATTGTACTTGCTAGAACAGTTAACAATTTGACCACTAATGAGTTCGTTAAGTTAATGATGCTTTGAACAACTGGCCCCAATAGTGGAAAGTAGTGGAAAGTGTTCTAGCAAGGGCAATATCAGTTTCTTGTACATTGGTAGTTTTGCTGAAAAAATGTGTGAACTTTGTCAGCAAAAAAATAATTAGTGTACCAGTTATTTGCCATATTGAATACTGAAAGTTTGGCTAACACCTTCATAACCTTCAAATTGGCTAACACCTTCATTTCCTTTGATCAGCAGGGCCAAGGCTTCCTGATCCTTCATTACCTTTGAACAGCTGGGCCCAGGTGTGTTTTTGAGTTTTACATCTCACCAACAGCTAAGGTCATATAAAGACAGGACCTTGGTTTAAATACACATCAGAAAGTCTGTAGAAGCCCAGGATCAAACCCATGACCCCAGGTTTATGAAGTGAGTAGCATAACCGCTACACCAAGGGGGCTTCACTGGGCCAAGGTTTTCCTGCCCTTCATTACCTTTGAACCATTGAGGCCAGATTTTCTAGTCCTTCATTACCATTGAACATTCTTATCCTTCATTACTTTTGAACAATTAGGCCCAGATTTTCTAATCTTCATTACCTTTGAACAACTGGGGAAAGGTTTTCTGATCCTTTATCAGTTTTGATCAACTGGGCTCACATTTGCTAATCCTTCATTACCTTTGAACAACTGGGCCAAAGCTTTCTAATGAATCTTATGAAATGGCTACTGCTGTGACATCCAGTTAACAAATATTTCCCTGTTTCTGTTTCAGACAAAGTTCATGCATGCAAAAACAGAAGACTTCAAAGCACAGGCTGCTAAAGTTCGTGAGGAACTCAAAAAGTTAGGAAAGTGAGACCCCTGTGTCTTTCATTGTGAAACATGAAATTTACAAAGTGAGACTTGAGGTTGTAGACATTTTCATGTTGAGCTCAGTTTGCCATGAAATTTGTACTGCTCATAAATATTAAAATGCCAACAAATTATTTGAGCTGGGGCACAGCATTTTCTACACCTTATATGTGCGCCCAGCGAAGAATCAGATCAGCTTGCGCATCCATATAGTCTAACCAGAGACTTCTCTTGCTGCATGAAGGGGCATTGGGTCCTCAGCTATCCTTAGAGCGTACTACGAAGGCTCTGATCCGACTGCATGGATACGCAGGCTGGTCTGAGTCTTCTTTGGGCACACGTCTTATTGTAGGTTTTGTCATGCGCTGGCTCATTTTATTGTTGGCATTTTAATATTTATAAGCAGGACAAACATTTTCTGCAGATTTGAGCAAGAAAAAGGCACAAACAGCTGGTATTCTGAAAATTATGAGCAACTAAAATTTCATGCTTAATTGAGTTGAGCATGAAAAACTCTTCATAACCTCGGATTCTGCTGGCTTGTGATGAAAAAAAGCAAGAAATTAGAACAATGGAGCATGATGTCATCACACAGTAATTTTTGAGGTTGTCAAATGTGACCCAAAAGGTGAAAGCAGGATGTGGGTGCTTTGTGTTATTTAATGCATACACATGTTTGTACAAGGACCTATTTATTCCGTGAGAAAACATTTTTCAAACCCATGTCAGTTGAGTTTGAAATTTATCTAGAACATGAGTATGAGGAAGGACAACAGGTGTTGACATTTTTACATTTGAGCTAGCGCATGACAAAATCTATAAGTAGTCTTGAGCGACCAGCGAAGACTCAGATCAGCCTGCGCATTTGCGCTGTCTGATCAGAGTCTTTGCCAATCGCTTGAACCTAGGATAGGCTAATATCTATGCAAAGAGTCATAAGAAAAGGTCTTGTCATAGTTAATGGGTGCGCAGGTTGATTTGAGTCTCTGTTGGTCGCACAGTCTTATTGTAGGTTTTGTCATGCGCAGTCTCATTTTATATGGGAAACCAGGAAATTACTATGATTAGTAGACAGCTCAGGCCCGGATCAGACACTGCCTGTACAGTTTGCTAAAAGAACAGCCATTTTCTAAATATTTCTTAAAAAAACAACAACTCATCCTTGCATTCTAGAAAGTCCAAATGTACTCCAAGTCTGTATATTAAAGAGAGATCTTATTCTGTATAAAATAGGTTAACCTTTATTCCACTGCATAAATTAATTTAGCCACACCCATTTACATTTCAACCTATCAAATTACTTGATGTTATTTTTTTTTTCTTCCAACTCGCAAACTGAATGACAAACAGTGTAGATCCTGATCAGATGGCTTCTTCAGAAGCCATCTGATCTGGATCTACTCTGTTTGCAAAGGTAGGGGTTGTCTTGTTCTTCAGAAGCCATCTGATCTGGATCTTCACTGTTTGATAAGGTAGGTGTTGTCGTGTTCTGTAGGATATGGGTTAATACTGTAAGTACTGTATCTACCGTAAGTTCGGACAGACAGACCTGAGCAAACAGTGTAAACCCTGATGAGACACTGCAAACTCGGGGTCTACACTGTTTATCAGCTATTTTTAGACACAACATCTGAAAGTCGATTATACTTGTTCAAATTTTTGTATGGTAAGGGGTTGAAGTGTCTGAATATTTAGGATAAATACAGGACGATAATTATGGGCTGGGCTTAGCTTATGCAAGCTTGAAAACTGGTCTGATGTGAAACAGGAACTTGAAAGTGAAGCATAAATTCATCAGATGTGAAGAAGTTTGGAAATTGAGCAAAGGTATAATCGCACAGAAACCTTGTTTGTTTGTTTTGTTTGAGTTGAGGTTTAACGTCCCCGTCAACACTGTATTGGTCATCTTGGAGATGCTGCTTTCAATTTTGCGGGACTTTTACCCGACATTGAGATGAAATGTCATCTCAAGCCCTGTCGCCCAGTGAAAGCAGTAGGGTTTATAAGTATGGACAGTCCGACTCGCACCGGTTTACCTGGGCAGGCTTAGATCCTCTAAGCAGATTACCAGTACTCATGTGCGGTCGGTATCAGCTCTGTGTGGAAGCATCATGCAGCCGATCTATTTCTTCAAGCCCCAATGGGGTGGGGGCTGTACAGAAACCTTTGTGACACAAAAAGGAGAAAGCAATATCTGTGTTCCTCATATGTAAATACACATACATGTATATTGGATCTTCATTATATAATGACAGTATTTATTTCCTAGTTTGCTGTTTAACCCATTTTGTACCAGAAACCCCAAAATGGGTACCCTGGCAAACAGTGCAGGCCCAGATCAGACACCACAAAATGCGGCATCTGATCAGGGCCTTCACTGTTTGCAGAAAGTTCAGCCATTTTCCAAATAGCCATTTTCCAAATAAATTTTGACGAAAACACAACCTGACACCCCTTAATTTTGAAATGGACTCCTGCTATATATTATTATAAGGAGGAAGATTCCATTTGGCACAAAAAGGGTTAAATCCTTGTCCTGCTGAATAAATTTATTTAGCCTCACCAATTTCTGACCGTCAGCCAATCAACTTTTCTTGATATAATATATTCATTTTAATTTGCAAAATGAAAGACAGTGTAGATCCTGATCAGATGGCTTCTTTATCTGGATCTACACTGTTGCAAAGGTAGGAGTTTTCGAGTTCAGCAGGATAAAGGTTAACGTTCATGAAAACCCTTACCTACAAAACAGTGTAGCTGGACAGGATCTACACTGACATTCAATTTGTGAATTTGTAGGAATAAATTACATCAAGTAATATGATTTGTTCAGAGCTAGAAATGGGTGTGGCTTAATTAATTGGGGATATGGTAGATATCAAAATAAAGTTTTGCAAGAGGGTTTCAAAGGGTCCCCCTGGGTGTGCCTGGCCTGGGACATGCCCTGTTCTTAATGCCCTCCACTTCATAAAAGGCCTAATTTCAAATCACCACCCTTAAACTATAATATATACTCTTGTTTCTTATGATAAGAGGCATTCAGAGACACCAGCCTGGGCGTCCCTCAGGGTGTACCAGAGCCATGCCCCACCACCTCCACTTCATAAAAGGCCATATATCTCAGAAACCATTCAGATCCCCAATCCAAAACCATATAAACTCTTGTTCTTTATGATTAGACACATTCAGTGACACCAAACTGAGGGGTCACCCAGGATATGCCAGGGCCATGCTTCACCCCAAAGGCCTTCTATCTCAGAAAGCTTTCAGATCCCCACACCCCTAAACAATATGTATTATTGTTTCTTTTGATGAGTCACATTCAGTGACACCAACCTGGGGTCTCCAGGTATGCACTGGGAAAATGCTCCACCTCTCCACTTCATAAAAGGCCATATGTAGGAGAAACTGTTAAGATCCCCACCCCTAAACCACATATATTCATGTTCCTATGATAAGACACGTTCAGTGTCACCAACCTTGGGATCCACCAAATATCAACAATTAAGCTCCTTTGAAAATTTTGGTTTACATTTTCGTATCCAGATACCTCCTCCTATAGTTTTCAACCGATCAAGCTGAAACTTGGTAGATAGTAAGATTACGATGTGGAGATGTCCGTAAAGTTTCAAGGTTAACTGTCCACCAAATATTTTCATAGTTATGCCTCTTTGAATATTTCTGTAAACATTCAATTCCGGCTAACTCCTCCTACAATCAACATTCGATCGAGCTGAAACTTTTTATATAGTAAGACCATTATGTGGAGCAGTGCATATTGTTAGGACTTCACCCTGGCCATAACTATAGTGCTTTTCCATGTGTTTGTCCCATCTTAACCCAAAACCTAGCCTCAGTTAAACTTAAAAAGTATTTGCCCTACTCTGATGAAACTTCACACACATACTTGCCATCACCAGACCTACATTCTGACAAAGGGCCATAGCTATATTGATTTTTGTCTGTTTGTTTGTCATGCCTTAACGAAAAAACTTAACCTTGGTCATAACTTCAAAAGCATTTGCCCTACACTCATGCAACTTCACACACATACTTACCATCAGTTCATATTGTTTCGCAGTTGCAGTCCAACAAATTTTAACTTTCTCTACAAGAAAAAGTCCATGGGCATATAATGCCCCACTTGCGGAGATATTGTTAACATTTTGTTGTAATCTTTTTTCAAAGTGTCTTTAGATTTTTGAATGTGCTCTATCTTTGAAAATAAAGAGGAAAAAAGACTAGTGAAATGTTTGAAATTTTTATGCCCTGCTGTTAAAAATGGCAGGGTATTTTGTTATACCCTCCAAAGTTTTGTGTGTCTGTCCGTCCCTCTGTCAGTACGTCAGCGCCTCATAGTTTTGTGTCCGCTCCATAACTCTGATACCATTTGAGATATTTTCACAAAACTTCACAGATATGTAGAGCAATATGAGACGATGTGCAGAACATATGAACCATAACACTGATTTTCCTACTTTTGGAGTAGTTGCCGTTCGAACATTGAACATACTCATTTCTATCATAGTTTTGTGTCCACTCCATAACTTTGACATCATTTGAGATATTTCCATGAAACTCCACAGATATGTAAAGCACCATGAGACGACGTGCAGAGCATATGAACAGTAACTCCGAATTTCCTACTTTTGGAGTTATTGTACACTTTGAATATGGCTGTTGCTATCAGTTTTGTGTCTGCTCCATAATTCTGATACAATTTGAGATATTTTCACTAAACTTCAGAGATATGTACAGCACCCTGAGATACATGCAGAACATTACTTTTGGAGTTATCACCCCTTGAACATTGCCATTTCTATCATCTACTCTGTAGCACTATATCTCCTGAACCTTATGATTGATTCTGACCAAATTGGCATGGTTACATTACTAGGATCGGGAAAATAACCATTAGATTTTGATGACCATAACCTTATTTTCAAGGGCACAGGCTCCCAAAAACTTAATTTTGGGCCAAAGATGACTTGTCTGCACCTAATCTAAGACATCAATGAAATGTGGTCCAACTTGGTACAATATATCATTGCAATTGACCAATGATTTGATAAGATTTTGAAGACTGTTGACTTTATTTTAAAGGGCACAGGCCCCCAAAAACTGAAAATGAGAATTGTAATTCTGGTTTACTTACTTTTGGAGCCATGGCTCTTTGACATTGAAAATAGTCATCTCAGTCATGTATTCTTATCATCTTTATTATTAAGGGATGATTAGATTTTGAAGACATTGACTTGATTTCAAAGGGCACTGGCCCCCAAAAACTGAGAATGAGAATTGTAATTCTGGTTTCCTTTTTTGGGGGAGCCATGGCTCTTTGAACATTGAAAATAGTCATCTCAGTCATTTATTTGATTCCGCTAAAGGGCCTGCACCCTGGCGGCCATTTTTATTTTTCGATTGACTATTTAATGTTTGCCTGAAGACCCAAGAACTTAAAATGCTAAGAATGCACTGAACATACCTGCTGGTGGCTACAGTCCCCAATAGTACATACCAAGTTTCACAACGATCAGCTCACAGGTTCTGGAGAAGATTTTTTGGAGGGTTTTCATCTTATATGGCCAATGCAGCCATATTGGTCATGCGACCAACTTCTGAAAGCTTCATGAAATTTGTTATATATGGCCCAGTGGTTTCTGACAAAAACAGTTTTATATTCTGACAAAATAGTTTTTAAATTTTCATCTCAATGACCTTGGGTCAAGGTCGAGCAATGACCTTGACCTTCAATACTCATGTACTTTCATTTTGTTAATTGCATGTAGTACTTGTTGCAATGGATGCAGCATGGATGTTGTTAAATATAGTGTTGTATTTCAAATAAGGTTGGCCTATGTCAACCTAAATAAGGTTGGCCTATGTCAACCTTACACGAAGTAAACCTTAAAAGAAGTAATTATTATAGCCCCGCTTTGAAAAAGTGGGGGCTATATTGGATTTGGCTTGTCCGGAATTCCGTCTGTCTGTCTGTCTGTCTTTCTGTCTGTCTGTCTGTCTGTAATATTTGATAGTGGGTACCTTGTTACTGCAACTCCTCTTACAGTTCTAGGTCAATCCTTTTGAAAGTTTACAGGTGTTTTCATATAGATCTGAAGATGTGCATATTCTTTTTTCATTATCCTTAAATAATTTTTTTCACTTATTTCACCTTTTTTAACTTAGACAATTTTTGAGATCTACTAATGTTAAAATGTATAGGGAGTAGCTACCTTGTTACCGCAACTCCTCTTACAGTTCTAGGACAGTCCTTTTGAAACTTTACAGGTGTTTTTATATAGGTCTGAAGATGTGCATTATCTTTTTTCATTAACCTTAAATATTTTTTTTTACTTATTTCACCTTTTTTAACTTAGACAATTTTTGAGATCTACTAATGTTAAAATGTATAGGGAGTAGCTACCTTGTTACCGCAACTCCTCTTACAGTTCTAGGTCAATCCTTTTGAAACGTTACAGGTGTTTTCATATAGGTCTGAAGATGTGCATATTCTTTTTTCATTATCCTTAAATAATTTTTTCACTTATTTCGCCTTTTTAGCTCACCGTCACGTAGTGACGAGGTGAGCTTTTGGGATCACTTTTTGTCCGTCGTGCGTGCGTCCGTGCGTGCGTGCGTGCGTAAACAATTTCTTTAAACGACATCTCCTCCTAAACCACTGATCGGATTTTGACCAAACTTCACAGGAATGATCCTCAGGTGGTCCCCTTTCAAAGTTGTTCAAATGGTTCCGGTCCATTGCACATCTAGGTCACAGGAGCCAAAAATAGATTTTTTTCACCAAAAACTTAAAAAATCTTCTTCTCTGGAACCACAAGGCCCAGGTCTTTGATATTTGGTATGAAGCATCATCTAGTGGACCCCTACCAAGATTGTTCAAATTATAGTGCTGGGGCCAAAAATGCCCCCACCCTGGGGCCCTTTGGTTTTACATAGGCTTATATAGGGAAAATCTTTAAAAATCTTCTTCTCTGAAACCACAAGGCCCAGTTCTTTGATATTTGGTATGAAGCTTCATCTAGTGGACCCCTACCAAGATTGTTCAAATTATAGTGCTGGGGCCAAAAATGCCCCCGCCCCGGGGCCCTTTGGTTTTACATGGGCTTATATAGGGAAAATCTTTAAAAATCTTCTTCTCTGAAACCACAAGGCCCAGGACTTTGATATTTGGTATGAAGCTTCATCTAGTGGACCCCTACCAAGATTGTTCAAATTATAGTGCTGGGGCAAAAAATGCCCCCACCCCGGGGCCCTTTGGTTTTACATAGGCTTATACAGGGAAAATCTTTAAAAATCTTCTTCTCTGAAACCACAAGGCCCAGGACTTTGATATTTGGTATGAAGCTTCATCTAGTGGACCCCTACCAAGATTGTTCAAATTATAGTGCTGGGACAAAAAATGCCCCCGCCACGGGGCCCTTGGGTTTTACATAGGCTTATATAGGGAAAATCTTAAAAAATCTTCTTTTCTGAAACCACAAGGCCCGGGTCTTTGATATTTGGTATGACGCTTCATCTAGTGGACCCCTACCAAGATTGTTCAAATTATAGTGCTGGGGCCAAAAATGCCCCCGCCCCGGGGCCCTTTGGTTTTATATAGGCTTATATAGGGAAAATCTTTAAAAATTTTCTTCTCTGAAACCACAAGGCACAGGACTTTGATATTTGGTATGAAGCTTCATCTAGTGGACCCCTACCAAGATTGTTCAAATTTTAGTGCTGGAACAAAAAATTGCCCCCGCCACGGGGCCCTTTGGTTTTACATTGGCTTATTTAGGGAAAATCTTTAAAAATCTTCTTCTCTGAAACCACAAGGCCCAGGTCTTTTATATTTGGTATGAAGCTTCATCTAGTGGACCCCTACCAAGATTGTTCAAATTATAGTGCTGGGGCAAAAAATGCCCACGCCCCGGGGCCCTTTGGTTTTACATAGGCTTATATAGGAAAAATCTTTTAAAATCTTCTTCTCTGAAACCACAAGGCCCAGGTCTTTGATATTTGGTATGAAGCTTCATCTAGTGGACCCCTACCAAGAATGTTCAAATTATAGTGCTGGGACAAAAAATGCCCCCGCCATGGGGCCCTTTGGTTTTACATTGGCTTATATAGGGAAAATCTTTAAAAATCTTCTTCTGAAACCACAAGGCCCAGGTCTTTGATATTTGGTATGAAGCTTCATCTAGTGGACCCCTACCAAGATTGTTCAAATTATAGTGCTGGGGCCAAAAATGCCCCCGCCCCGGGGCCCTTTGGTTTTACATAGGCTTATATAGGGAAATTCTTTAAAAATCTTCTTCTCTGAAACCACAAGGCCCAGGACTTTGATATTTGGTATGAAGCTTCATCTAGTGGACCCCTTCAAATTATAGTGCTGGGACAAAAAATGCCCCCGCCCCGGGGCCCTTTGGTTTAACATTGGTTTATATAGGGAAAATCTTTAAAAATCTTCTTCTCTGAAACCACAAGGCCCAGGTCTTTGATATTTGGTATGAAGCTTCATCTAGTGGACCCCTACGAAGACTGTTCAAAAAATTATAGTGCTGGGGCCAAAAATGCCCCCGCCCCGGGGCCCTTTGGTTTTACATAGGCTTATATAGGGAAAATCTTTAAAAATCTTCTTCTCTGAAACCTCAAGGCCCAGAACTTTGATATTTGGTATGAAGCTTCATCTAGTGGACCCCTACCAAGATTGTTCAAATTATAGTGCTGGGGCAAAAAATGTCCCCGTCCCGGGGCCCTTTGGTTTTACATAGGCTTATATAGGCAAAATCTTTAAAAATCTTCTTCTCTGAAACCGCTAGGCACAGGTCTTTGATATTTGATGTGTAGCTTCATCTAGTGGACCTTTGCCAAGATTGTTCAAATAATAGCCTTTGTTGATGTTTGGTATGAAGCTTCACCTTAAGACCTCCCTCAACATTATGCACATTAAAGCCCTGGGGCCAATAATGACCCTCTCTGGGGCACACTTGTTACACTATGGATCAGGTGAGCGATCCAGGGCCATCATGGCCCTCTTGTTAGCTCACCGTCACGTAGTGACGAGGTGAGCTTTTGGGATCACTTTTTGTCCGTTGTCCGTCGTGCGTCCGTGCGTCCGTCCGTGCGTGCGTAAACAATTTCTTTAAACGACATCTCCTCCTAAACCACTGAGCGGATTTTGACCAAACTTCACAGGAATGATCCTTAGGTGGTCCCCTTTCAAAGTTGTTCAAATGGTTCCGGTCCGTTGCACATATGGGTCACAGGAGCCAAAAATAGATTTTTTTCACCGAAAACTTAAAAAATCTTCTTCTCTGAAACTGCAAGGCCCAGGTCTTTGATATTTGGTATGAAGCTTCATCTAGTGGACCCCTACCAAGATTGTTCAAATTATAGTGCTGGGGCCAAAAATGCCCCCGCCCCGGGTCCCTTTGGTTTTACATGGGCTTATATAGGGAAAATCTTTAAAAATCTTCTTCTCTGAAACTGCAAGGCCCAGGTCTTTGATATTTGGTATGAATCTTTATCTGGTGGACCCCTACCAAGATTGTTCAAATTATAGTGCTGGGGCCAAAGATGCCCCCGCCCCGGGGCCCTTTGGTTTTACATAGGCTTATATAGGGAAAATCTTTAAAAATCTTCTTCTCTGAAACCGCAAGGCCCAGGTCTTTGATATTTGGTATGAAGCTTCATCTAGTGGACCCCTACCAAGATTGTTCAAATTATAGTGCTGGGGCCAAAAATGCCCCCGCCCCGGGGCCCTTTGGTTTTACATGGGCTTATATAGGGAAAATCTTTAAAAATCTTCTTCTCTGAAACTGCAAGGCCCAGGTCTTTGATATTTGGTATGAATCTTCATCTTATGGACCCCTACCAAGATTGTTCAAATTATAGTGCTGGGGCCAAAAATACCCCCGCCCCTGGGCCCTTTGGTTTTACATAGGCTTATATAGGGAAAACCTTTAAAAATCTTCTTCTATGAAACCGCAAGGCCCAGGTCTTTGATATTTGGTATGAAGCTTCATCTAGTGGACCCCTACCAAGATGGTTCAAATTATAGTGCTGGGGCCAAAAATGCCCCCGCCCCAGGGCCCTTTGGTTTTACATGGGCTTATATTGGGAAAATCTTTAAAAAATCTTCTTCTCTGAAACTGCAGGGCCCAGGTCTTTGCTATTTGGTATGAAGCTTCATCTAGTGGACCCCTACCAAGACTGTTCAAATTATAGTGCTGGGGCCAAAAATGCCCCCGCCCCGGGGCCCTTTGGTTTTACATAGGCTTATATAGGTAAAATCTTTAAAAATCTTCTTTTCTGAAACTGCAAGGCCCAGGTCTTTGATATTTGGTATGAAGTTTCATCTTGTGGACCTCTATCAAGATTGTTCAAATTATAGCCCTGAGGCCAAAATTGCCCCCGCTCCTGGGCCCTTTGGTTTTTCATAGACTTATATAGGGAAAATCTTGAAAAATCTTCTACTCTGAAACCACAAGGCCTAGGTCTTTGACATTTGGTATGAAGCTTCAGCTAGTGGACCTCTACCAAGATTGTTCAAATTATAGCCCTGGGGCCACAATGCCCCCACCCCAGGGCCCTTTGGTTTTACATAGACTTATAATAGAGATAATCTTTGAAAATCTTCTTCTCTGAAACAACAAGGCCCAGGTCTTTGATATTTGTTGTGTAGCTTCATCTAGTGGACCTTTGCCAACATTGTTCAAATTATAGTCTTTTGTTGATATTTGGTATGAAGCTTCACCTTTTTAGACCTCCCTCAACATTATGCACATTATAACCCTGGGGTCAATAATGGCCCTCCCCGGGGCCCACTTGTTACTCTCTGGATCAGGTGAGCGATCCAGGGCCATCATGGTCCTCTTGTGTTTTATATTAGGATCACTTTTTGTCTGTCATGCGTGCGTAAACAATTTCTTTAAACGACATCTCCTCCTAAACCACTGATCGGATTTTGACCAAACTTCACAGGAATGATCCTTAGGTGGTCCCCTTTCAAAGTTGTTCAAATGGTTCCGGTCCATTACACATATAGGTCACAGGAGCCAAAAATAGATTTTTTCACTGAAAACTTAAAAAATCTTCTTCTCAGAAACCGCAAGGCCCAGGTGTTTGATATTTGGTTTGAAGCTTAATCTAGTGGACCCCTACCAAGCTTGTTCAAATTATAGTGATGGGGCCAAAAATGCCCCCGCCCCGGGGCCCTTTGGTTTTACATGGGCTTATATAGGGAAAATCTTTAAAAATCTTCTTCTCTGAAACCACAAGGCCCAGGTCTTTGATATTTGGTATGAAGCTTCAATTAGTGGACCCCTACCAAGATTGTTCAAATTTTAGTGCTGGGGCCAAAAACGCCTCTGCCCCGGGGCCCTTTGGTTTTACATGGGCTTATATAGGGAAAATCTTTAAAAAATCTTCTTCTCTGAAACCGCAAGGCCCAGGCCTTTGATATTTGGTATGAAGCTTCATCTAGTGGATCCCTACCAAGATTGTTCAAATTATAGTGTTGGGGCCAAAAATGCCCCCGCCCCGGGGCCCTTTGGTTTAACATAGGCTTATATAGGAAAAATCTTTAAAAATCTTATTCTCTGAAGCTGCAAGGCCCAAATTCTTTGATATTTGATATGAAGCTTCATCTAGTGGACCCCTACCAAGATTGTTCAAATTATAGTGCTGGTGCCAAATATGCCCCAGCCCTGGGGCCCTTTGGTTTTACATAGACTTATATAGGGAAAATCTTGAAAAATCTTCTCTGAAACCGCAAGGCTAGGTCTTTGATATTTGGTATGAAGCTTCAGCTAGTGGACCTCTACCAAGATTGTTCAAATTATAGACCTGAGACCAAAAATGCCCCTGCCTGGTGGCCCTTTGGTTTTGCATAGACTTTTATAGGGAATATCTTAAAAAAAATATCTTCTTCTATGAAACCACAAGGCTCAGGTCTTTTATATTTGGTGTGAAATTTCATATAGTGGACCTCTATCAAGATTGTTCAAATTATAGCCCTGGGGCCAAAGATGCCCCTGCCCCGAGACCCTTTGGTTTTACATAGACAAATAAAGGGAAATCTTTAAAAATCTTCATCTCTGAAACTGCAAGGTCATGTCTTTGATATTTGGTATGGAGCTTCATCTAGTGGACCTCTACCAAGATTGAACAAATTATAGCCCTCGGGCCACAAATGCCCCCGCCCCGGGCCCTTTGGTTTTACATAGACTTATATAGAGATAATCTTTGAAAATCTTCTTCTCTGAAACAGCAAGGCCCAGGTCTTTGATATTTAGTGTGAAGCTTCATCTAGTGGACCTTCATCAAGATTGTTTAAATTATAGCCCTGAGGCTAAAAATGCCCCCACCCCGGGGCCATTTGGTTTCACATAAGCTAATGTAGGGAATATCTTTAAAAAAAATCTTCTTCTCTGAAACCGCAAGGCTCAGGTCTTTGATATTTGGTGTGTAGCTTCATCTAGTGGACCTTTGCCAAGATTGTTCAAATTATTGCCTTTGTTGATATTTGGTATGAAGCTTCACCTTTTTAGACCTCCCTCAACATTATGCACATTATAGCCCTCCCCGGGGCCCACTTGTTACTCTATGGATCAGGTGAGCGATCCAGGGCCATCATGGCCCTCTTGTTTAACTTAGACAATTTTTGAGATCTACTAATGTTAAAATGTATAGGGAGTAGCTACCTTGTGACCACAACTCCTCTTACAGTTCTAGGTCAATCCTTTTGAAACTTTACAGATGTTTTCATATAGGTCTGAAGATGTGCATATTTTTTTTTTTTTATTATCCTTAAATAATTTTTTTTCACTTATTTCACCTTTTTTAACTTAGACAATTTTTGAGATCTACTAATGTTAAAATGTTTAGGGAGTAGCTACCTTGTGATCGCAACTCCTCTTACAGTTCTAGGTCAATCCTTTTGAAACTTAACAGGTGTTTTCATATAGGTCTGAAGATGTGCATGTGCTTTTTTCATTATCCAAAACTTATTTTTTAACTTAGACTGGTTTTCAGATCTAATAACGCGAAAAGTCTATAAGGCGTAGGTACCTTGTTAGGGATTTAAGCCTCTCACAAGTCTTTACCTTTAATTCATGAGTCTTTCTCCTCTGACAGGGCTATAGAGGGGCTATAGTCAGATCCTCTGACAGTTCTAGTTTCAACTCAATATGACCCAAATAGAGTTAACGAGGCCGTTGGACATTATAAAATACGAACCAAACCTCGTTTGTATAAACCTGCCGAGAATGTGAAGATAGACTGACGGGCCCACTATTACCTAATATTGCTTCATTTAACGTTGTTATTTCAAATAAGGTTGGCCTATGTCAACCTTATATGAAGTAAACCTTAAACAAAGTAATTATTTCAAATTAGATTAAGTGTGGCTAGGTAACTTGACCAACTCGATATGGCCCGAAGAGTGTTGACTAGGCAGTTAAACTCTACTAAACATGAACAATGCTGCTCTCGTTTAAACCCTTCCAGGATGAGTGGTTAGGTAGACTGACGGGACCCACTATAGCCTAAAAAGTGTTGACTGGGCTATAAAACTCAAAGCAACAAAGAAACCAATTCCTAATAAAACTATTCTTCACAATAGCTTATGGATATATGTCAGTTTAAGTATTGTTATAGCCCCGCTTTGAAAAAGCGGGGGCTGTTTTGGATTTGGCTTGTCCGGAATTCCGTCTGTCTGTCTTTCTGTCTGTCTGTCTGTAATATTTGATAGTGGCTACCTTGTGACCGCAACTCCTCTTACAGTTCTAGGTCAATCCTTTTGAAACTTTACAGGTGTTTTCATATAGGTCTGAAGATGTGCATATTCTTTTTTCATTATCCTTAAATAATTTTTTTCACTTTTTTCACCTTTTTTAACTTAGACAATTTTTGAGATCTACTAATGTTAAAATGTAAAGGGAGTAGCTACCTTGTGTCCACAACTCCTCTTACAGTTCTAGGTCAATCCTTTTGAAACTTTACAGGTGTTTTCATATAGGTCTGAAGATGTGCATATTCTTTTTTCATTATCCTTAAATAATTTTTTTCACTTATTTCACCTTTTTTAACTTAGTAAATTTTTGAGATCTACTAATGTTAAAATGTATAGGGAGTAGCTACCTTGTGACCCCAACTCCTCTTACAGTTCTAGGTCAGTCCTTTTGAAACTTTACAGGTGTTTTCATATAGGTCTGAAGATGTGCATTATCTTTTTTCATTATCCTTAAATAATTTTTTTCACTTATTTCACCTTTTTTAACTTAGACAATTTTTGAGATCTACTAATGTTAAAATGTATAGGGAGTAGCTACCTTGTGACCGCAACTCCTCTTACAGTTCTAGGTCAATCCTTTTGAAACTTTACAGGTGTTTTCATATAGGTCTGAAGATGTGCATATTCTTTTTTCATTATCCTTAAATATTTTTTTTCACTTATTTCACCTTTTTTAACTTAGACAATGTTTGAGATCTACTAATGTTAAAATGTATAGGGAGTAGCTACCTTGTGACCGCAACTCCTCTTACAGTTCTAGGTCAATCCTTTTGAAACTTGACAGGTGTTTTCATATAGGTCTGAAGATGTGCATGTGCTTTTTTCATTATCCTAAAATTATTTTTTTCCACTTATTTCACTTTTTTAACTAAGACAATTTTTGAGATCTTCTAATGTTAAAATGTATAGGGAGTAGCTACCTTGTGAACGCAACTCCTCTTACAGTTCTAGGCCGATCCTTTGAAACGTTTCAGGTGTTTTCAAAGAGGTCTTAAGATGTGCATGTGTTTTTTTCATTATCCAAAACTTATTTTTTAACTTAGTAAATTTTTCAGATCTAATAACACGAAAAAGCTATAAGGCGTAGGTACCTTGTTAGGGATTTAACCCTCTCACAAGTCTTTACCTTTAATTCATGAGTCTTTCTCCTCTAACAGGGCTATAGCGGGGCTATAGTCAGATCCTCTGACAGTTTTAGTTTTATTTAACGTTGGTATTTCAAATAAGGTTGGCCTAGGTCAACCCTAATTTGAGTGAGTGAGTTTTATATTTACGTCCTACCAACAGCTAAGGTCATACGGAGATGGGACCTCGGTTTAAAGACTCATCCGAAAGTCTGGAGAAGCCCGGGATCGATCCTGGGATCCCTGGTTTACAAGGCGAGTAGCGTAACCACTGCACCACGGAGGCTTCAACCCTAATTTGAAGTAACCTAAAATGAAGTAATTATTTCAAATAAGGTTTTTATTTCGAATAAGGTTGACTCCTTATATGGTATAAACCTCAAATGAAGTAATAATTTCAAATTGGGTTAAGTGTGACTTGGTAAATTGACCAACTCTATATGGCCCAAAGAGTGGGGACTAGGCCATTAAGCTCTATTAAACATGAACATTACCACTCTTGTTTAAACCCTTCAGGATGAGTGGTTTAGTAGACTGACGGACCAGCTATAACCTAAATAGTGTTGACTGGGCCGTAAAACACAATGCAACAAAGAAACTAATTCCTAATAAAAATTCTTCACAATAGCTTATGGATATATGTCAGTTTAAGTATTGTTTCATTTAACGTTGGTATTTCAAACAAGGTTGGCCTATGTCAAATATGTTCTATAAAAGGGTTATTCTTTTGGGAGCAAGGAATACACCACAAAACTGGAAAGTATAGAGTGTACATGGTTTCTTGGCCAGAATAGCTTGTTTCGGCCAATTAGGCCTCATCATTTACCCTCAAAATATTTTCAAAATTCCACAATAGAATCAATGATCCCAAAGGACAAGAAAATATAAACTACACTATGATATAGGGTAGGGTGACTTTTTAAGGCCACCACACATTCCCACACATCAACCCTAATTTGAAATAACCTTAAATTACAAGGAAAATTGTCATCCTCGTCTTACTTTCGGTATAACACAGTATAATTATTTATTTTTTTTTACATTTTCATAAAGAAGTATACCGGCGTTACATGATCCTGGCAGGTGTCAGAACTGCACCCTGGGCCTAAGTGAGCTTTCAGCCAATATATCTCTGACATCAAATTAAGCCACAGATAATGTTATAGCATGTGAACAATTCTTTTGCGATTTCACACTAATTCTGTTAAATAAAGGGTAGAAATGCCAGACACAGACTCTTTTGAAAACGTTTTATGCCCCTGAATCATTCGGAATCAAAGATTCGGGCGTGGGGGGGGGGATATAGTTTTTGGTCAGTATGTCTGTCCGCAAAAACTTTAACATTGGACATAACTTTTTAATGGTAACTGATATGGCTTTCATATTTCACATGTGCATCCCTTGTCACAAGACCCTTCCAGTGGTACCATAGCTTTTGACCTCGTGAAATTGTCCTTGACGTTAACCTACTTTTTTAAAAACTTTAACATTGACCATAACTTTCCATTGGTAAGCGATATGGCTTGTTTTGGTCTATAAAAAACAGATTGAAATCCAGACGTTTTCGTGCTTCAACTCTGTCTGTTATGATTTTTCCACCTTTTACACTACACTTCCTCATAATCTTATATAAGAAAAACTTAAAGATTTAATTGAATGGACATTTCATAGGGAAGTCTTCCTCTATCTTGCATGTTATGTAAGAAATGTTTTTTTTCACTTCTGAAGAGCATAAAAATTATACTTTATGGTCATGTCAGAAAGTGTGTGAAGCTCTCACCTTTCTACTTGACAATATTTCATAAGATTTGGTACTAAGTTATTTAGACAAGTTGTGGGTATTCCGATGGGTTCTAATTGCGCACCCCTTGTAGCTGAGTTGTTCTTGTTTTGTTATGAAAAAGAGACTTCATGATCAATGTCCCTTTCCATTGAAACCCAATCTGAAATCATTGAAGCCTTTAGCTCGATTTCTAGATATTTGGATGATTTATTAAAAATTGACATTATGGTCTGGTCGCTTAATGTTTGTGCTTCTTTCCCTTTGGTGCCTTTGATGGGTGGAGTAAGTTAATTATATCGATTCCTGATCTTTATTTTACTTCTACTTTACAATATTTAAAATATAACAAAACGTGGTAACCAAAGTAGAAGTAAAACACAGATCAGGAATCGATACAATTAACTTACTCCACCCATCAAGACACCAAAGGGAAAGAAACACCAACATGAAGCGACCAGACCATAATGGAAGCCTACACAAAGGAAGGCCATAAGGACAGTTACTTTCCCACAAAATGGCCATATGGCCATCCAAAATAAAAAGACACAAGTGATACACACAGTGAGTAACAAACAACAACATACCGCCAAAGAAGAACCGCCTTGGAACGGTCAGTGGAAAGAATTCCACTGGGGGGCTTAAATCGATTTTACGTGACCTCAATCCTCGCCCTTACATCCGTGGCGATTTAGACAAATAATTTGTTCAGTCCGCATGAAGGGCTCCTAACTCATCAGTGCAACATCTCCGTGAACACAAATAATCAAAGAACAACAGAGATGGGACAATGGTGAGGACTCGACAGCAAGAAACCACAGAAATGCTGGAGCAAAAGAAAACCAACAGTTAGACTCCGATGGGCCCGACCAAAGACAGAGCATCAGGCACCAACCAACATTACCTTGCATTAGATCTCTCTAATTCTCAATAAGCCTTTACGTTGGAACCGTCATAGAATCTGAATCCTGACCCACTGGCGTGCAATTAAAGAGGGAAGCAAAGTTGCCAACCGTGATTGGGTTAACTACCATGCATGCAGTCTGTCGTATAACATCCATGTTGTACACAATCTTTTTATATCGAAGAATGATTTTACGAAATTGGGTGCTGAAGTCATTCCAATTATATATTTTTCTGAATTTACATACTAAGTCACCATAAAATTCGGGTTCCGATAGACCTTGTTGCAGAAGAGATTTAAGTCCAATATTGAATTTTGAAATTAAATCATAATGGCATCTATAAATTTTTGAAAAGGCCTTGCGCAGCCTATGGTACCGATAACCCTGATTAAGAAGCTTAGCCGTTAATAATTTATTGCGAGTGTTGAAGTCAGTTACATGACTACACACTCTAGCAAATCGAATTAATTGCGAAATATAAACGCCATAAGATGGCGCACGAGGAACATCACCATCCAAAAAAGGAAAAGTTACAATCTCAAAATCAAAGTCATCGCGTTTATCATAAATTTTGCACGAAACAAACCCATCTACAATAGATAGATGTAAATAAAAAAAATGGGGCCTCGGTATCAGAAGAATTTGCTTTACTTAACTGAAGTTCTGGGGGGTAAATTTGACTGATCAAACCATCGAAATAGGTATTATCAATATTTAATAAATCATCTAAATATCTAGAAGTGGAGCTGAAAGCTTCAATAATTTCAGATTGGTTATCAATGGAAAGCGACAACATGAAGCCTCTTTCATAACAATACAGGAACAGATCAGCCACAAGAGGTGAGCAATTTGTACCCATCGGAATACCCACAATTTGTCTAAATAACTTAGTACCGAATCTAATATAAATATTGTCAAGTAGAAAGGTGAGGGCATCACACACTTTCTGACATGACCAAAGTGTCTAATTCTTATGCTCTTTAGAAGTGAAAAATGCATTTCTGACATTACATGCAAGATAGAGAGAATCTTCTCTGTGAAAACCCCATTCATTTAAATCATTAAGCTTTTCTTTTATAAGATTATGAGGAAGTGTAGTGTAAGAGTTGAAAAATCGTAAGTAGACAGACTTGAAGCACGAAAACGTCTGGATTTCAAATTATTTAAAACCTCATTCGAATTTTTTACAGACCAAAACAGATTTCTTCCTGATCTTTCAAAGACTTTATCACAATATTTAATCACATGCGTTTTAATAGCAGTAAGACAGGAAGTTAATAATTTAGAAAGTTCAGTGGTAGTACAAGAGCAAGAATTTGCAATAAACCGTGCTTTGTAAGGTCTCTTATGACGTTTTGGTAACCAGTATAGCGTAGGGAGCTTCTCTTGGCCTTCGGTAACACACACAGCAAACTTGGTGGCTGAATGACAAATATGTTCATCTACTATAGCTCTCTCTTCAGCTGAAGGCTGAAGTTCATAGGCCTTAGTACCACCAAGCTCCTGCTTAAGCGTGTTAACATAGTGGAGCCTTCACACAACGACGACGTTGTTAGCGGCCTTGTCCGCAGGGGCCAAAACAAACTTCTTATGAAATGCTTGAATACCTAGTTTAAGATGACGTAAAGACGTTTTAGGCTTAGGAGGTAATAAGTTAGTATTTTGAGAATAGAAAGAAATGCGTTTATTCACTAGTTTTAAAATGCTAAGTTTTCAGTCCTTAAGGGCTTTATGCTCAACATACTCTCGCTTACACCATCGATTACCGAATTCATTCAAGGCAGCAGTGATTTCATCTCTACATTTACTGAAAACAATTTTAGAAGGAAACTGATATTTCGGTCCTTTAGAAATTATGTTCCTTATCCTAGAATCAGGAATAATTTTCAAATTGCCAGTAATTACATGACCAGCAGCAGGAAAGCAATACACTGAGTTTTTACAATCACATGTATCAGGAGTATTTGTATCAATATCAAGATCTGAAACAAGTTTATTGAAATTAAAAAAGTAGTTCTAACGGGTTTGTTATATTTATAGCAAATTATAGGTGTTTCAGTATTTTGAAAATAAGCAGGAATGGAAGAAAGCACCGAGCTCTCACGAAAAATACACCACACGGCTTCTACCCTTAATAATGAAGGATATTTTGAAGAAGCGTTTATGATTAATTTCAGAATCAATGTAAGGACGGAGAGTATGCTGAGTATAGCCTCTAGTTAAGAGAGCCGCATCATATAACTGATTAGAACTATCGTAGAATTTATTCGCCTCAGTGTCCAGAAGACGTAAAACAGAAACAGGTAATGAACTTAGAAATGAAAGCATAGAGTGGCGTCCATGATTTAATAATATAGTTGACAGTCACTTCAGTGTAGTATTGTTTCGTTTAAACGCACGTAATTTACGTTTATAGTTACCATTTTTCCTGGTGCCATGAGATCTAGTTCTGCGTTTTCGACATTCCAGGAGCGAGAAATATCAAACTCCGGCATTCTGGAAATATTACCCTCATGATAAATGTTGTCATTAAATACCAAATCCGCTAAGATACATGTCTCACCTGACAAGTAAGTCTTAGTTTTAGAAAAGTTAGAATTTTATACTGCAAAAGTTAAAGATATAATATAGTTATTTAAATCAGTACTTGAGTGCTGACGTCAATACCGCAGTATCAACCTTAGCACTAAGGAACTGAAACTGAGCTGATGATACCCTCGGGGCAAGGTTGCAAAAATGCCGGCAAATATCATATTTTCCATGCCACTGGCATTTACCGGCATTTATGGCAAAATATGGCAAATTCAATTGATGGTCATCAAGTATGTTCCAAAAAATTACTTGTATAAGTAGTTTAAACAACACACCTTAATTATCTGAAAATCAAAAGTATTAAGCTGATTTAGATTTAGCACTGATTTTAGTTATTTATTTGAAAATTAAATAAATAAAAAGTGATTTTATTTTTTTCTATTTGGTTTGGGCCCCAAATAAAACATAACAAAATCTCCTGTTTCGTACCACACCTAAGATACCTCTTTTCAATTCCACCTAGACTAAATATCTAAGTTATATACACAAATAACAAATTATGACATCTTCTTGTTTTCTTCTTTGCCTCTGGCTATGCTCTACCTACTTTAAATAAACATTTTCTTAAATTTGTTGTTTTAGTAATTCTATCTGTCTAGTGTCTATCCAAAGATTAAGGGTCAATATACCAAGTGTCACTGGCAGAGCTAAATAAACCTGTTCTTAATTTTGTTGTTAAGTAATGTCAAATTGACAATTTATGTAAAACTCCTTGCAACTTTGGATAGTGTCAAACTTGCTGAATATTCAATTAAGCCACACCCATTTCTGACTTTGAACCAATCAGTTTACAATTAATTTCTACATATTCATAAACTGAATGTCAAACAGTGTAGATCCTTCAGAAGCCATCTGATCTGGATCTACACTGTTTGCAAAGATAGGGCTTGTCGCCAAGAGCAGGATAAAGGTTAAAGCATGTTGTTGAGAAAGTAAACAGACAAATCAGTCAAGGACCTGATCAGACTGTTCTGATCTGAACAATCTTTAAGAGGCCTGTCTACTGTCTATCCAAAAACTTAGGATCAATATTAGTGTCAATGGCACAGCTAAATGCATACCTGTGATTTTATTTTTACCTGCTTAATATCTCAATTTCTGACTTGGTCGAGATTTCTAAAATATTTTAAGACCAAAATCATATTTGCCATATTTGCCACTTTGGGCATATTTTCCAGGCCGGTAAATACCGGTAAATGCCACTGGTAAATACCGGGGGTGGAATTTGCCACTCAACCTTGCCTCGGGGACGAACGAATCATCCACCAGCAGAGATACCGACCCAGTGGTTGCAATTAAGGTGTAACTATACCAAATTAAGTGACACAGAGGCCTTTCTGATATTTAATCTTCATCAGTGTGCCTAAACCCCAAAGTTTTGAACCGAAACGGATGATGGACAAGACCCGGCAAACACAGCACATCCCAGTCCAAGCACATACCGACCGACGTAGCTCATGAGAAATGCTAGCTGGAGGCATCAGGCAAAAGACGCCCGATCCAGATAGGCGTCCCCCACCGAGCCAACATCAGCAAACATGGCCCAAGCTCCACGGAAGTCCCGGGCATCAGGAAGTAGATGTCCAAAGTAGCGAGACTTGCAATATTTAAAATATAACAAAACGTGGTAACCAAATCCGCTAAGAAACATGTCTCACCTGATAAGTAAGTTTTAGTTTTAGAAAAGTTAGAATTTTATACTGCAAAAGTTAAAGATATAATGTAGTTATTTAAATCAGTACTTGAGTGCTGACATCAATACCGCAGTATCAACCTCAGCACTAAGGAACTGATACTGAGCTGATGATACCCTCGGGGACGAACGAATCATCCACCAGCAGAGATACCGACCCAGTGGTTCCAATTAAGGTGTAACTATACCAAATTTAGTGACACAGAGGCCTTTCTGATATTTAATCTTCATCAGTGTGCCTAAACCCCAAAGTTTTGAAACCGAAACGGATGATGGACAAGACCCGGCAAACACAGCACATCCCCCTCCGAGCACATACCGTCCCGACCGACGTAGCTCATGAGAAATGTCAGCTGGAGGCATCAGGCAAGAGACGCCCGATCCAGATAGGCGTCCCCCACCGAGCCAACATCAGCAAACATGGCCCACGCTCCACGGAAGTCCCGGGCATCAGGAAGGAGATGTCCAAAGTATCGAGACTTGCAATATTTAAAATATAACAGAACGTGGTATCCAAATCCGCTAAGATACATGTCTCACCTGACAAGTAAGTCTTAGTTTTAGAAAAGTTAGAATTTTATACTGCAAAAGTTAAAGATATAATATAGTTATTTAAATCAGTACTTGAGTGCTCTCGTCAATACCGCAGTATCAACCTCAGCAATAAATATTCAACTGTGATAAATGTAGTATGTGAAATATATGTACATAAATTTTTCAAAATGCATTCGATGATATTCTCTAAATATAATTGCAACAAGGACATTCTGTAGTTTCAAAACATTAGATATACAACTGGGATAAAAAAGGTATATTTGTAAATAAATATTTGTAAATAATACATTGTACTTTGAGTAAGCAATTGACTTCATTGCGAATTATTCAGTTTTGCGAAGTTTGTATGAAGTATATTTATTGTTCATTGTACATGTATTTTATAATTAATTATTCAACTCTCGTAAGTATTTATAAACTGTCTGTTTATAACTATTTGTTGATAATAAAACATTATAAGTGGAATAAGCACATTTTCAAACTAGAATAAGATGAATTGTTGATACATGCAAATATGTAAAAATAAAATATTATGAACTAGATCGAGCAGTCGATGGTACCGGTATACCATAGCAATGTCGGCAATTTTCTATGAATAACACTAAAGATATGGCAATGTAATACTTTTTGACCTTTAACCTTGGGGTCATGTTGAGGCCAAGGTCACACCAAAAGTAGCCCAGTGCCATCTATATCCAATATACTATCCACATGCAAAGTTTGAAAAGTGTACCTTAACCGGTTTCAGAGGAGATCCATTCCAAAGAAACGTAAAGGACGTACGTACACACACATAAATACATACATACAGACCCACGGACTGACAAGCACTCGACTCCGACACGAAAACAATGTACCCGTTTTCCTTCGAAAAAGCGGGTATAATTACATAGATTACATTCAAATAGAAAACTTGTAAACTTAAAATTGTACATCTTGGATACATATGGTAACAAAATCAGCAATTTTGCGGTCTCCATAGCTGCAGGTTTCGTACTTCCGGTTGCCGTTTTCCTATGCAAAACGTACAAACCTTCCATAAGAATATGTGAATAATCATTTCTTTGACACATTTTTGTCGTAGTTGGTCAGAGTATAGGATTAGTAACAGAACATGGTCAACACTTTTCTGTATGGTTTTCATTACTTTTTCGGACGTCATCATTATTTGACGTCATACGCTTTTACGCCTGTGGTCCGGGAAGGGACCTGCAATTTTCTGAAGCCCAATACATTCATCTTCAATTATCTTAAATAAAATTACTGTTATACTGAGAGTAAAACGAACGTGATTTTAGCCACTTTCTGAAAAACGGCCACCATGCTAAAATGAAATAATTATTTCAAATAAATGTGATATTCAAATAAGGTTGGCCTATGTCAAACTTATATGAAGTACACCTTAATTGAAGTAACTATTTCAAATTAGGTTAAGTGGGGCTAGGTAACTTGACCAACTCGATATGGCTCAAAGAGTGTTGACTAGGCCGTTGAACTCTGTTAAACATGAACAACACCGCTCTTGTTTAAACCATTCCAGGTTGAGTGGTTAAGTAGACTGACGGGCCCACTATTACATAAATAGTGTTGACTGAGCCGTAAAACTCAAAGCAACAAAGAAGCGAGTTCCTTATGACACTGTTCTTCACAATAACTTATGGATATATGTCAGTTTAAGTATTGTTTCATTTAACGTTGTTATTTCAAATAAGGTTGGCCTATGTCAACCTTATTTGAAGTAACCTTAAATTAAGTAAATATTTCAAATAAGGTTGTTATTTCAAATATGGTTGTAATTGTGTGACACTTCAAAGTCCATATACGCGGTCGGAGAGTCAGAGAGTGAGTGAGTGTTCGAGTTTTACGTCCCACCAACAGCTAAGGTCATGCGGAGACTGGACCTCGGTTTAAAGACTCATCCAAAAGTCTGGAGAAGCCCGAGATCGATCCTGCGACCCCTGGTTTACATGGCGAGTAGCGTAACCACTACACCACGGAGGCTTCTCGGAGAGTCACACAAGTTATTCGCATGAATTACTTATTAGTTCACCTGAAGCCGGCCTTTTTGTGTGAGTTTGTTTTATGTGATTTTCACGTTGCGAACTTAGTTTTGCCTTCGCAAGATATAGAAATAAAATATTCTGCCAGTTTAGTAGTGTTGTATAGTCTTTCAAAACGCAGTGAGACGTGTCTGCACTTTTAATTTTGAACTAGTCCGTGTTTTAGGTCAGTCGCCTTGGGTTGGGATTTTACATTGGGTGATGTAGTTTTACTGAGATTCGTACTGCATCATATTAACCACTTGTCCACGGCTTTTACATAATGGCATTATAAAAAAACGTATGTATGATAAAAGAAATCTGAAACCAGCTTCCTAGTCTTGTCACGCTTGAACGTTGAACTGTCAAAGGTCGTTGATAAACTAAATATAGTTAATGTTTCGCATATGATATCTTCCTTGTGATTTGCCCTACAGTTGGCTGTGCAATTGTCAGAGATCGCCCTTGGTTGTCTTGTCCGCATGTGGTTTGCGGGACGCTGTAAGCCTTCCAAGCCCTAGACCGGAAGCATTGTTTTAACCTTTTATATTTGCACTTAGTCTTCATCTTAACCTATCATCTTTATTTATTGGCTTCATTCCAGCGAGGACAAATCATGGTGCTCTATATTGGTGAAAGCTTTAAGATCAACTAGAATAAAGGAAAGTACGGAACCCGGGAAGGGACATGCATTTTTTTAAATGAGCCCCGCCATGCGAATTTGTGTCTTCGAGCATTCCGTCATTACAAATTTTAATTGTGCATGCCCAGCCATTCAGAGGGGCCAGGGATATGGCTTTCTGTCTGAAGGTTCCTCTTGATTCACTGCTTGTATGAGCGAGCAGTGAAGGTTCTGGCGAGACTGCGCGGATGCACAGGCTCGCCTGAACCTTCGCTGCTCGCATAGGCGATAAGTACCAAAATCGCTTGACGGGGCCCAAATATGTTGTGCGAACAAGATATTAAGTTGTGCGAACAAGATATTATCTTGTGTGCACAAGATAATATGTTGTGTGCACAAGATATTATCTTGTGCAGACAACATAATATATCCTGTGCGCACAACATATTATCTTGTTTGCACAACATAGATCTTGTGCGGACAACATAATGTCTTATGCGTCTGATTAAATTGTGCTAACAAGACAAATATGTTGTGTAAATAAGATAATAAGTTGTGCGCACAAGATAATATCTTTTGCGTGTACCAGATAATATCTTGTGTGCACAAGATATTATGTTGTCCACACAAAATATTAAGTTGTGCGAACAAGATAATATCTTGTGCGAAAAAGATATTATTATGTTGTCTGCACAAGATCTATGTTGTGCAAACAAGATAAAATGTTGTGTGAACAAGATAATAACTTGAGCGCACAAGATGTCTTGTGTGCACAAGATATTGTGTTGTCCGCACAAGATCTATGTTCTGCAAACAAGATAGTATCTTATGGGCACAAGATATTATCTTCTTCGCACAACATATTAAAATAAATTGCATGTCCCTTCCAGGCTTCCGTAGGAAAGAGATATACCTTCATATAATTTTGAAATGATTGGTAAAAATAACCAGTGCTTCAGCTGAAGTGCATGACCCGCCGGATGCTTTTAGCTTTATGAGTGTTACCATATATGGGTATGGTGGCCATTTTGGTCCTGTGACCTGGACCAAAAGCGGTTCCCCAAATAAATACGCCTTATCGTAAGGAGCAAAAATATATCTTATACTTTAGTACTGTGTTCTGAATCGTTTGCAGGATAAAATGCATTCTCACTTTTCCAGTACAAAAGCATATGTGTCAAAGTTTGACCTAGGCACAAAGAAGGTCAAGGACAACCCAGGGTCACCATTTTAGCAATTTATGATGGGTCTACGTCCCGGATGCTATTTATTAAGTTTCGTGGAAATCTGCCCAGTGGTTCTGGAGTGGTTCTGGATAAGACTATTTTTGAAGGGTTTTTACCATATATGGCTTGGCGGCCATTTTGGTCATGTGACCTGGACCCCATGAGCAAATTTTGGTTTCCCCCATCCCATAGAGGCTCCATATGAAATTTGACTTCAATCGGCCCAACGGTTTCCGAGGAGAAGCAGTTCAAAAATTTTCATATTTTTTCGCCTCGGCGAGGCTAAACTAAATGGAATGTAATATTTTGCAAGTTCATTGGTTAGATCTCATTGATATCTATCAGTATGCCAAAAATTGTTTAAATATTCCAACAAAAACATATGTGTCAAAGTTTGACCTAGGCACAAAGAAGGTCAAGGTCAACCCAGGGTCACCATTTAAGCAATTAATGATGGGCCTACGTCCCAGATGCTATTAATCAAGTTTCGTGGAAGTCTGCCCAGTCGTTCTGGAGAAGACTATTTTTGAAGGGTTTTTACCATATATGGCTTGGCGGCCATTTTGCTCATGTGACCTGGACCCCATGAGCAAATTTTGGTTTCCCCCATCCCATAGAGGCTCCATATGAAATTTGACTTCATTCGGCCCAACCGCTTCCGTGGAGAAGCAGTTCGAAAATTTTCACATTTTTCGTCTCGGCGAGGCTATACTAAATGACATGTAATATTTCGCAAGTTCATTGGTTAGATCTCATTGATATCTATCAGTATGCCAAAAAATTGTTTAAATATTCCAACAAAAACATATGTGTCAAAGTTTGACCTAGGCACAAAGAAGGTCAAGGTCAACCCAGGGTCACCATTTTAGCAATTTATGATGGGCCTACGTCCCAGATGCTATTTATCAAGTTTCATGAAAAAATGCCCAGTGGTTCTGGAGAAGACTATTTTTGAAGTGTTTTTACCATATATGGCTTGGCGGCCATTTTGGTCATGTGACCTGGGCCCCATGAGCAAATTTTGGTTTCCCCCATCCCATAGAGGCTCCATATGAAATTTGACTTCAATCGGCCCAACGGTTTCCGAGGAAAAGCAGTTCGAAAATTTTCACATTTTTCGCCTCGGCGAGGCTTTACAAAATGGAATTCAATATTTTACAAGTTCATTGGTTAGATCTCATTGATATCTATCAGTATGCCAAAAATTGTTTAAATATTCCAAGCGGTTAAGTCACTATCACCAATTTTCACAAACGGGTTACGGACGGACAGACAGACAGACCATATATGGCTTGGCGGCCATTTTGGTCATGTGACCTGGACCCCATGAGCAAATTTTGGTTTCCCCCATCCCATAGTGGCTCCATATGAAATTTGACTTCAATCGGCCCAACGGT
Organism: Lucinisca nassula; assembly: GCA_963580285.1. Taxonomy (NCBI): domain Eukaryota; kingdom Metazoa; phylum Mollusca; class Bivalvia; order Lucinida; family Lucinidae; genus Lucinisca; species Lucinisca nassula. The sequence goes on from OY757011.1 coordinate 104,765,265, forward strand.
TTCCGAGGAAAAGCAGTTCGAAAATTTTCACATTTTTCGCCTCGGCGAGGCTATACAAAATGGAATGTAATATTTTACAAGTTCGTTGGTTAGATCTCATTGATATCTATCAGTATGCCAAAAATTGTTTAAATATTCCAAGCGGTTAAGTCACTATCACCAATTTTCACAAACGGTACGGACGGACATACAGACAGACCATATATGGCTTGGCGGCCATTTTGGTCATGTGACCTGGACCCCATGAGCAAATTTTGGTTTCCCCCATCCCATAGAGGCTCCATATGAAATTTGACTCTAATCGGCCCAACGGCTTCCGAGGAAAAGCAGTTCGAAAATTTTCACATTTTTCGCCTCGGCGAGGCTATACAAAATGGAATGTAATATTTTACAAGTTCATTGGTTAGATCTCATTGATATCTATCAGTATGCCAAAAATTGTTTAAATATTCCAAGCGGTTAAGTCACTATCACCAATTTTCACAAACGGGTTACAGACGGACATACAGACAGACCATATATGGCTTGGCGGCCATTTTGGTCATGTGACCTGGACCCCATGAGCAAATTTTGATTTCCCCCATCCCATAGAGGCTCCATATGAAATTTGACTTCAATCGGCCCAACGGTTTCTGAGGAGAAGCAGTTCGAAAATTTTCACATTTTTCGCCTCGGCGAGGCTATACTAAATGGAATGTAATATTTCGCAAGTTCATTGGTTAGATGTCATTGATATCTATCAGTATGCCAAAAATTGTTTAAATATTCCAAGCGGTTAAGTCACTATCACCAATTTTCACAAACGGGTTACGGACGGACAGACTGACAGAATGACACGGTGATTTTAGGGCACTCTTAGAAATCAACCGACTTCAGTCGGTCGCTTTTTCTGCGGGTCGTGCAATAACTGATTTTTATATGCTACAGACACAATGCATAAGTTAAAGGCATTTATTCTCGTTTATTGAGGACCGTCATTGCATTACATAATATTATATAGCTCTCAGTGCTGGCTGAAGAGAAGTCCTCTGTCTTCAACAGGTAAGGGGCCTCTTGGGGAAAAATCAAGAGTTTACTAACTGTTGACTAGAGTGTACCTTATTGATTTTCCCCTTACGTGCCTCAGTCAGGGATTCAACAAGAGCTACTAATCACCATATTAGGGGCTGCCTTTGATCTGCTGCAGAGAGTATATCACTGGGGGCAATAAAACAATTATGAGCACACGGTGTGTCCTACCTTACAAGAATAAATGCCTTTAAACGAAAATGAGGACCGTAAGCTGAAATTGTATTCTTCGAATGTTAGATCCAAATTATTTGAAATTAAACCTTACACATGAAGTCAAATAGTTCTATAATAAAAGTTAGTGCCCATACACTAAATATTGAAAGGGGTACGCCAGAGCAAAGATTCCAAGGAACCAAAGGATCTGCAAATTGTGTAACTAAGTTGAATCCGAGTCACATTTTATTTTGTCCACACTTTGATGGATTAAGGGGTGCATTTATTTAAAGAATTTAACATAGAAAAATTAAACTTAATGTTCTAATAATGAATCTGTTACTTTACCATTACTTAATCATGCAAATAGGACTCAAGCGATACGATAAAGTAAATTATTCACGATGCTATTGAATTACGTGAATTATGAAACACATTATTTGAAAAATCTCAGAAAAATATAAATGTCCCTGAAGAGCAACAGCACTTCTTTTAATAAGGATGTTAGATTTTTGGACAAAACGGCGGTAATATTTACATCGAATATTTTCAACTTTGTGCTGCTTTAGCCCATTGTAGTTTAGATACTTTCTGTGCTAATTTGTTGCACATACACATGTCAACTGGTTTGCTGTGTTATCATTTCATATATAGATTGGAATCTAGACAGATCCGGATTCTGCCTAGGCCAGATTAGAATTCTAATTTGGTCTAGACCAATCCAGGCAGAGCAAATTGGAATCCTTAAAAATGGGACGAAACAATAGGATATGTTTATTTATATATTTTTCACTGTTTCTTTTTTTTTTCTTCAAATAATTCCAAAGGTAAGAAATACCTTAAAATATGTACATCATGAATAAATAGTTACAAGCACTATATCATCATCCACTGAACCATTTCTAGTAAGCAAAAGCAGTACTCTGAATTATGTTCACTTCAAACTGAAAAATCTTTCATAAATTATACAGTCTCTATGTTTCACAAATGAATGTCTCTATATTCTTCATATTTATTGTATTTTTATTTTACTGTATCTTTACTTATCTTTTACTGTACCTTCACTTTCATCTTTTGTTCTTTTTCTGTGAGCGCCGTCGTAAAAATTGAAATAATAATTAAATTAACGTCAAAAATGAAATAAAATTCCAATGAAAAGTTAATGACTGTATAGAATTTTTAACACTCTACGACCATGTGAAATTTGTGTGGTGAATTTTCATTCTTTGAGGAGAAATAAAAGACTTTTTGATTATCGCTTCAAGAATGGTTTCAAGAATCACAGCAGAATTCAGTAAGGAGATATCGGAAATTATATAGAACAGAATTGCAGCGACTTCAGCTTGCAAAAGTAAGTTTACATAATATTTAGAAACTTTTCATAGTTTGAGAAAGCTATTAATGTGAGCTAAAAACTGAAATAAATCTAGAGTTTCAAAGAAAACTGCACTGAATCATGATGGCAGAAAATTCTGGTGCAGAAGGGATTTTGGTTCCATCTGTTTGCACTGACGAAAACAGTCTGGAAAATTTTACGCAAAACGTCCTTGTAGCAGTAAATGGAGATAGCTCAGAAGACAGCCTGTCGACCATTGACCCTGAAACGTGCAAATCGGTGACCGAATATGACGACCCATTCGAGGGCACTCTCTATAGGACTATATCAGAGGACTCTGACATAGTAGTTCAGTTCGTATCCGGTGTGTTCTTTGATTGTTTTAAAAATAAACTGTTAGCTGATTTTTCAGACAAGATAGAAATAGACGATTCTCAAATATTCAAATGCACAACACACGTGAGAAGTTTGCGGTGTGATATAAAAATGAACAGCGAATATAAAAAGATAGTAGTATCTGCTGTTGGCAGAATAGTATGGAGAAATGATCACTTCCAGAAAGTCGCTAAAGTTTTGTTTAAACAGTATGTGCAAATGTCAGACAATCAGACCTTTGATTCACAACAGGAATCCAGACAAGTAGAAGAAAATGTAACGGAAATTCGCGTGCCGGATATTCAGCCTGCATTCACAAGTACACCGCTAGTGCCAAGATCGGACCATCAACTGAGTAGCCACGGATTATTTATTCAACAGACGCCTGTATGTACTCCTATAGGGACAATTACAGGTACCCGGCCCATCAACGGTGGACATATTTATCCGACTTACTTGCTGACTGACCCAATGCGGGAATTGCGACCATCAAATGAACAGTTACTGTACAGTCTACCGATCTCAGAACCCAGTGTGAACTTGCACACATACAGTGACGGGGCATATAGGTTACCATATGAATCAGCTGTACAAACTGCCTTTCCTGAAACAACGAATCTTTGGTCAAATCCGACAGTGTACACACGCGAGCCAGTGGGAGTTCAATCTGACTACGAAATTGCCAATGCCCAGCAGTTAAATATTCAGCAAAAGTCAAGAGTAATTACAGCCGAACGGGCACAAATCTACGACACGGGAGCTAGCTCGCAAGAAATGGTATTTTCACCAGCGACAATAGATAACCAGACCTGCAGAGAGCCAGACCCAAAGAGCAACAACGGATTTTGTATACAGAAAACTGAGTATTTGAATTTGAATACGCCGGAAAGTGTTAATATGAAAACAAAATCGCCGTCTTTCACATGTGAAACGCTATTAATGCATGGGTCACATAATTTTCAGCCACAGACCACAGAAGCTGTCAACCAGTAGGGATTGCTAATTTCAGACAACCAGCCAGGAATAGTTTATCAGCGACCTAAACCAGACGTAGATCATGGTCAGAATTTGCAAGGAACAATTCCGCCAAGAACGGATCAACAGCTAACTGCGAATCAGCAATATATGCCTAGCACAGATAACCTGACAGGAACAGATCAGCAGCAGCGTATGCTAAAACACGTCAATCACCATCCGTCGTACAGACAATCCACCACGATGGCAAATACTGAAATTGAACAGAACAATAGTCAGCCGCACATACTTGGCATGATAATGCGGAAAATTCAAGATCTAGAATCATTAATTCAACATGTTAAGAATTCAATTCTGCTAAACGTCGATTCAAATTTACAAGAAATGAAATCAGTAATATCAAGTATTGTGGATAAAGTTCCATCAAGAACATATGCCGAGGTAGCCTGCCACCAGACGCCTACAGTTACACGTGGAGAGTCAGAGAGCTTGGACGAAGGTTACTGTAACATCACAATACACAGTACTGACGGGAATTCCTCTCAAACATTTGTGAAGGAACCTTTTCAGTCAGATAGACAAGAGAACAAACTGTCGACACAAAACAAAATTCCGGTCCGCCTGACAACTAGAGAGGGAACCAGCAACGAAAATCTAAAACAGGGCAATGCTTTAAAGATAAGAACCCCATTAAATACTGGTAAACCGTCTCAAAAGAAGATTTTGTTGATTGGCGATTCCATTTTGAACCCTGTTAATCCGAAAGGGATGATCAAAGACATCCGTAAACATTCCAAAAGTGGTGCTCAGATAAGAAACCTCCTTGAGGAGATAGCCATGTATGACCTGAAATCATTCAAGGCAGTCGTAGTATTCATTGGTGGTAACGATGCCTCCAACAAAACAGACATTGAACTATTTGAAGAGTATTACGATCAGGTCATCAGTCTAATAAAAACCGGAAATCCTGAGTGCAACGTCTTTCTGTGCAGCATAACACCTCGGGGAGATACGGATGTGACTGACTATAATGCATGTATAGAAAGGATATCAGCTCAACGGAAGGAACATGGTGTCTCTTTAATTAAAAACACAGAAGAATATTTCTATGGAAAAGACGGTCTGCCGATGTTTAGGTATTATTCGGCAGATGGTATTCACCTCTCAAGATCAGGAATAAGGCGTCTACTCCATGCAATTGACGACAAGGTACATATTGTGACTGATTTCGAAGGGTGTGTGTTTACGCCACGTACATCAGGTACGCGGGGTCATGGAGGTCGACGAGTAGAGAAGCCGTCTATGGGACAATTAAAGCGCCCGTCATACAGTTTACCTTCTGGTAGGAAACGAGATCGTCCTAGGGAACCTTACACTAACAGATGGAACGGTTTTAACTACGGGCGACAAAAGCGGGGATGCTTTGGTTGCGGTATGGTTGGACACAAAATAAAGGACTGTTGGAACACCAGATAGGGACTCGGCATTACTGCCAGATCAGATAGAGGCACGCCAATAAATAGTGTTAATTCTTTCTATTGTCTTGAAAACATATGTAGTGATTGCAATGAATTGGACTGTGCCTGTGAAAATTTTTATTGTGATTCTCTAATCAATCATACTGAGGGTCAATGTAGGCATGAGAAACATAAGAGTTCCAGTATATATTTAACAGATACTGAAATAAATAGTAATTCACTTTCGTTAAATGAAACGTCAGAAGATATCAGACACGAAACTTCCATTGACTTAAGGCTTTGTAAAAAAGGCATGAACATTGGGTTTTTAAATATTCAAGGATTACGTTCTAAATTTTCTGAAGTTCAGGCAATGCTAACATCTACAAAAAATTCAAATCTGCACGTATTTGGCATGTGTGAAACAAAATTAAATAACAATTGCATGTCAAGCAGTTTTAATATCCAAGGTTTTCAAGATGCGTTTCGTAAAGATAATCATACAAATGGTGGCGGCGGCATACTTGTTTACGTTAGGGATCAAATAATGACTAAACGTAGGGAAGACCTTGAGAGTAATGAAATATCATGCATTTGGCTTGAAATTAGTCCTACTAAAGGAAAGTCCTTTTTACTTGGATTCTTGTACAGAAATCCTGTCGAACGTGCCGAGTGGTTAGACCGTTTTGAATGTTTTTTAGAAGGCGTTTGGAAAGAAAGTAAAGAAATCATTTTACTGGGAGATTTTAATAAAGATTTATTAAATCCAAATATAAAAAGAGAATGGTCAATATTTACAGAATCATTAGGGCTAAGTCAACTCATTACACAGCCAACAAGGGTAACGAACAATTCTAGCACGCTTATTGACCATATTTATTCAAATCATGAAGATAATATTTCAGAAGTACACGTAAGTCAAATCGGCATCAGTGACCATTTTTCTGTTATCTGCAACAGAAAGTTAAATGCAACTTTTATTAAGAACGCACACAGATCAATAACATATCGATCGTTCAAAAACTTTGACGAAAATAAGTTTTTGATTGATTTGCAATCAATACCATGGAATGAACTCAGTAGGCTTGACTCTTTAGATGACATACTTTGTGCCTGGTATTCATTTTTCAATGATACGGTCAATAAGCATGCACCAACAAAAACTCATAGAATTAAAAAAGACATACAACCTGACTGGCTAACACCAGATATCCTTGACAGTATGAAAGAAAGAGACAAACTCAAAATACAAGGTCGTTTTGAAGAGTACAAACATACACGGAATCAGGTATCATCAATGATTAATGAATCAAAAAAGGCAACTTATAGAACTAAAATTGAACAAGGAAAAGATGATCCAAAATCAATTTGGAGACTTTTTAAAGAGTTCGGTGCTTCAAATAAAAAGGCCGACAATAACGATATCTTAGGACTTAAGATAAACGAAGAAATGGTTGCAGACAATAATGAGTTAGCCAATAACTTTAACGATTACTTTACAAACATAGCGGCAAGACTCAAGGAGCCTATACAACATGACGAATTTAATATCTTAATGATTACATTAATTCAAAAATTCCTGCAGACGTAAGTTTTGAGCTCCCTGAAATAAGCGAAAGTTTTGTTTTTAAATTTCTTTCTTCACTTGATATTTCTAAAGCAACAGGGTTAGACGGAGTTTGGCCTAGACTCCTAAAGTTGTCGGCAGGAATAACTACTAAAAGTATAACAATTATTGCTAATAAATGTTTATTGACTGGGGAATTTCCTTCCCTCTGGAAACAAGCTAAGGTCATCCCTCTTCATAAAGGGGGTGCAAAAGATGAAATCAATAATTATAGGCCAATATCTATCCTACCTACATTGTCGAAGTTAATAGACAAATTCATTCACGTACATTTCATGTCTTTTCTGGATAACTTTGAAATAATACATAGTTCCCAGAGCGGTTTTAGACCTGGTCACTCCACTGAAACGGCTTTGTTATTAATGACGGAACATTGGTTAAAAGCTTTAAACGACGGTAATATCCCAGCAAGCAAAATATATGGGACACATCTGGGTCCCATATGGGATTCCATGTGGGTCCTATATGGGCATTCCATATAGGGCCCATACGGGATTTGCAACACGGTTCCACCTGGGACCCACATGGGCCAGCCCATACGGGTAGCATATGGGTTCTATGTGGGTAATCTCATATTTATAATCGAGACAAAAGGTTTATACAATTGAATTACAAGTCTTTATTGTTCCAGCCCACTTGATGGGCTGGTTAGGTCTCAACAGAGAGAGACCCACTCGTGCAACTTATTGCACATGTATACAGTTGTGATCTCTTAAAAGATTAAGACATTCTTTTCAATAATTAAATTTGTTAATTCTTGCGTGATTATATATCGCCCTCAATTTTAAAAGTAACTGGGATAAACAAGTTCTAATAAAAAAACATGACCTAAAACAATGTCCATGCCGTGCAAATATCTAAGTTAATAGATATTTTCATTTTGTGATGTTTAAAACCATTTATTTTATTTTATTATTGTCGTCAGTAGCTGCTTTTATATCGGGAAATTTACTTTTTTATATTAAGCTTAACTAATGGCACAGTTGTTTCCCTTATTGCCCACATCGAGCCCATATGGACCCCATATAGTAGAAAGCAGATATCATGGGAATAATTTGGTCCGATATCTGTAACACATAGGAGCCATTTGAGGCCTTTTATGTATCCTGAAATTATAAGGTATCTTAGATTATTGCAATTTCATCTCAGGTGTCGAATGTTGCGTATACGGGACCCATATGAGTCTCATATGGGCAAAAAATCCTATATGGGACCCATGTAGAACCCAAATGGGCTAAATGCCCAGAATCTGCCCATATGGGCCCCATATACACATGCTTGCTGGGATAGTAGGGACTGTTATGGTTGACTTCAGAAAAGCTTTTGATCTTGTTGACCATACGTTACTTTTAAAGAAACTAGCATGCTACAAATGTAATAGTTCTTTTCTGAAATTAATGGAATCATACTTAAGAAACCGTACACAAATTACATCTGTAAATAACAAAATATCAGATCCAGGTCTTGTTACGAGTGGTGTACCTCAAGGGTCCATATTAGGTCCTCTTTTATTTTTAATTTTCATTAATGATTTGCCTTTAGCTTTGTCGCGAAACATTTCCTCTATAGATCTCTATGCTGATGATACTACGATATATGATATGCAAAGTGACCTGCACACATTAAAATTAAATCTGCAAGAAGCTCTTTTTTCCCTTCATATATGATGTAAACAAAACGGGATGCTTTTAAATACTGAGAAAACTAAAGTTATGATAATAACAACAAGGCAAAAAAGAATACATATAGATGAGAGTATTTTAACTTTATCATATAATGGCACTGAACTAAACTTAACTACTGCTGACAAAATACTTGGTGTTAACATCGATGCTAATCTCACGTGGAATGAACATTTCAACTTTATTTGCAAAAAGATATCCACTTATATTTGGCTGTTGTCCAGGATCCAACACTTCATTAATTATGAACACAAAGTTATTTTCTATAATGCGTACATTCATCCACATTTCAATTATTGCAATATAATATGGGGTAATTCATCAAATTATAATATGTCAAAAATAGTTAAACTACAGAAACGTGCTTGCAAAATAATCTTAGGCAATGAATACTCAAGTTTCGAAGATGCAAAATCAAGGCTAAGTATCCTTTCTTTCGAGCAAAGTATGTTCGTAAATAAGGCAAAAATCATGTTCAAAGTCACGCACAGTCTCCTACCAAAGTATATTTGTGAGTTATTTGAGAAAAAAAGGGATCAATCAAATCAAACAACACTGAGATCAACTTCTGGTCAAAATTTTAGAATTCCAAAACCTAATATAAATGTTTTCAAAAACAGTATATCATATTCGGGTCCTATTATTTGGAATAGCATACCAACTGAAATTAAGAATTCTTCATCGTATAATGCATTCTCACGAAATTGTATTAGCTGGTTAATTAACTCTTGATGTTGTTGTATATATTGCAACGTGCGTATGCCTCCGCCACCTTGAACTTTTAAATGTCATATTACCATTTTGCATCTACAGTCGAACTTCGATATCTCAAATACATACTTGACCAAGAACTTACTTTGAAAAATAGGTACCCAATAGTACATAATAGAAATGATCTTGGGGCATATTTTCGACTTTCTATAAAATACACATGTTTTGTGTGTGCTCATTAGAATCGCCTCAAAAAGCAATTCTAATGATGCACACATAACATGCATTTCCAAGTAAACACCAAACAACCCCAACCATAACACAAGTATAGCTGGAGAAATGTAAACAAGGGACCCAAGAGTGAGCTCGAATTAGCCAAAGTAAACTAATTATCTGTATTAGAGTTATCGAAGTTTTACATACGAATGCTTCAATCATTTCTTCTTTTTCCACATTATGTTATCACTTTTGTTAATACCCATGTACTGTTCGTTAAATGTTTTGCATTGTGTTTTAGATAGAGGGCCTTGTGGAAGATTGGTTTTACCAAACGAGTTACCCTCTTTAAATAAAGAAATTACTTACTTACTTACTTACTTACTATAATATTTGTTTTTATTGTCTTTCACAACTTGTTATATGTGCCAGATAGGCCATTGGTCCCTCATACAAATAAAAAGTTAGGATACATAAATATTTATTTCACCTTCACCTGTTTTGGGGTAGTTTCGACCCAAAATTACTAAATGACAGAACCAGAAATAGTGCTGTTGTCCACATGACTATCACTGATTTGAGGAAACCAAGGTTAATTATGGTTTTTGTCGCGCCTGCTATTAGCATGGCGCGATATAGGCGCCCGGTTTTCCATCCGTTCGTCTGTTCGTTCGTCCGTCCGTCCGTTTGTCAAGGCGTCAACATTTGCGACCACCCTAGCGTTCACCCTGAGGTTCAAGTTTATTTCTCAAGAACTATAAGAGCTTCATTAATGCTACTTGGTACAAACTTGTATCTGGGGATGACAACTTAAATGCAAGCATCCATATTTGACCTGGACCTACATTTCATGGTTCACTGACTTTGTAAAATATTGCGACCACCCTAGCGTTCACCCTGAGGCTAAAGTTTATTTCTCAAGAACTATAAGAGCTTCATTAATGATACTTGGTACAAACTTGTAGCTGGGTATGGTAACTTAAATGCAAGCATCCATATTTGACCTTGACCTATATTTCATGGTTCACTGACTTTGTAGAATATTGCGATCGCCCTAGTGTTCACCCTAATGGTCAAGTTTATTTCTCAAGAACTATAAGAGCTACATTAATGATACTTGGTACAAGCTTGCATTTAAGAATGGAAACTTTTGTGCAAGCATCTATGTTTGATCTTGACCTACATATCATGGTTTGGTGGCTTTGCGCCCCCACAGGCGCGACATAGCCTTCGGCGGAATTCTTGTTAATAGAAAATAGTACTAGTATCGATGTTACCTGTAGGTCAGAGTGTTGCGTGTTGCTAGACACCTTTGGCAAACAGTGTATAGCCAGATCAAAAGCCGCAAAATGTGTCGTCTGCTCAGCCGGCTGCTCAGGGTCTACACTGTTTGCTTCAAATACTGGTATTTAGGGATAAGTCTCAGCTGTCAATTTACTGTTGTAGAATTTCGTTTAGTACAGTTCGTGGAATTGTCTCAAATTAACGCCTGTCCAGGAACCGCGGTGCGAGGTGGACCGTCCATGCTAATAAATCCTATTGGTTTCATTGGTCGACAGGGCTTGAGATGTCATTTCATTTCAATGTCGGGTAAAAGTCCCACAAAATTGGAAGCAACGTCTCCAAAATGACCTTTACAGTGTTGACGGGGACGTTAAACCTCAAATCAAACAAACAAACATTTACAGATAACTCTCTTACATGTACGCAAAACTCTTGACCTCAGAGAGTGGAACAAACAACACGGCTATTTTTGGGTCATTTGTCAATCGACCCAAAGTTACAAAGCAGAAAAGCTCTTCAGTGCTAAAGTCCACGTATCCATCACTGACTTGTCGGAATAACTTTTTTATGGAATTTAGCCGCAGTGAGGTCAAGAGGGTTATCTTGGAATCATAGGTTGGGCTTCGCAACCAGTGTAGATACAGACCAGAGGCCACAGAGCGCGGCGTCTGATCAAAATCTACACTTTTTGCTTAAAACCCGGAATTTCCACAGATACTTGGGGTCAGTAGAGCTTTAGTAGAGTGGATATGGTCCAAAACTGATCTCTTGGATTTTTTTTTCATTATATCATACTTAAACAACACCTTAAGTCATACAAACAGTTTTATCACTTCTAGAAGCCGTTGAAAATACTGATAAGATAAAATTACGAAAAGTCTTTACTTTCAGTGCACCGGTTAAATACTCACACACAACTTTAGGTGGAATACATGTGTACTAAGGCGAATCTTCAGCAGTGTACCCAGGATGTCAAAGAGGCAGCATATAAAGGTCTTGTTCGCCCAATCTTGGAATATGGTAGTTGTATCTGGGACCCCAGTGGAGTGGTCCTAACTAAGAAATTGAAAAAGTTCAGAATAGAGCGGCTAGATTTGTAACAGGCAATTACTGCTATAAAAAAATTAAACTTGAGTGTCTCAAGAAAAGGAGAAAAGACAGTAGGCTCATCCTTTATACAAAGGTCTAAAGGGTACTGCCAGCATACCAACAGATGATCTTGTTCCCCCAGCTAGGTACTGTAGAAATCACCATTCGTTTGCGTTTCAGACCCTTACTGCAAGAACAGTCGTTCTTCCCACGAGCCATTAGAGATTGAAATGCCCTTCCCGATCGACGGCTGAATGTACTGATGATTGTGTAGCTAAGTTTACCGCTTTGGTAAGAGCTAGGGACTAACTTCCCACATCACAGGTCCTGGTGTATGGCTGTCATTTGACGTGTCCCTGGTAAGAATTATCATTCTGACATAATGATGCCCTGAAGAGTCGCTACAGGAGACTCAGAGCCTTTGTTCAAAAGGAAATAAGAGATGCATATTGGAGATATGTCTCCAATAGCTTCAATCCCCTGGATACAGACACTGCTATAGAAGACTGTAACCAAAACGATAGACTTAAAAATTTTTGGTCCTTTATGAAAAACTTGAAGAAGGATTCCACGGGTGTAGCTTGTTTAAGAGAAAATGGTATCTTGAAAACTGGAGCCAAAGATAAAGCTGATATACTCAACAGACAGTTTGAGTCTGTGTACACCCGGGAACAAGTAGGTGCCCCTCCATCAAAAGGACCAAGCCCCTATCCAGACATGGATGATCTATTCATTGACCCAAATGGGGTCAAAAACTACCAGACCGTCTTAACCCCCACAAATCCTCAGGTCCTGATGACCTCAGCGCACGTGTGTTAAAAGAATGCAGCGCAGAAATTGCTCGTCCTTGCCAGCATCTTCAACCAGTCCCTGGCCCAGGGTAAGGTCCCAGATGATTGGCTTCAAGCCATTGTGGTGCCCATTTATAAGAAAGGGGAAAAGTATGACCTGCCAATTATAGGCCAGTATCACTGACTTGTATTTGCTGTAAGTCTCTTGAGCACATCATCGTGGGCAAAATCATGCAACATCTTACAGAGCACAAGATCCTTGTTGAGTCCCAACATGGATTTAGAAGCGGTAGGGCATGTGAGACCCAGCTTGTCCAGTTCATGCACGACCTACAGGAAAACCTGGACGGGGCCGATAATACGGGTCAAAAACAAACAGACTTAATTATTATGGACTTCGCCAAGGCTTTCGATAAGGTCCCCCACAGAAGACTTCTTTCTTATGAATGTTTTCATTGCTCTTAAAGGAACTCTTTTCTGATTTTTATTTGCCTTCACTGCAGCTGGTGTTGTGTCGTGTGGCGGCCGTAAAACGTCTCCCCGTACATCAACCATAGTGCAGTTTATATTTTACTTTTGGTCCTTTGAGATTAGCGTGAATATTCTGAGAAATCGGAAATAAATTATTGGTTTAGACTAATATTCTAGACAGGTTTTTTAATTATTTGGACCCCATTTTGATTTATATCAGTCTTTGAATCGACTGCCTATTCGAAATTCGCAAAATTGCAGTATGTTTCCTCTGGCTTTCTTTGCCGGATCATTACAGGGTCACTGATGAGGCTTTATTAGCCGAAACTACGTAGTATGACCCATCTTCTTTCTTATGAATGTTTTCATTGCTCTTAAAGGAACTCTTTTCTGATTGTTATTTGCCTTCACTGCAGCTGGTGTTGTGCCGTGTGGCGGCCGTAAAACGTTTCCCCGTACATCAACCATAGTGCAGTTTATATTTTACTTTTGGTCCTTTGAGATTAGCGTGAATATTCTGAGAAATCGGAAATAAATTATTGGTTTAGACTAATATTCTAGACAGGTTTTTTAATTATTTGGACCCCATTTTGATTTATATCAGTCTTTGATTTATCCCAGTGGAAATCTTCCACTGACCGTTCCAAGGCGGCTCTTCTGTGGCGATTTATTTATGTTGTTGTTTGTTACTTACTGTGTGTATCACTTGTGTCTTTTGGTTTTGGATGGCCATATGGCCATTTTGTGGGAAAGTAACTGTCCTTATGGCCTTCCTTTGTTAAGGTTTCCATTATGGTCTGGTCGCTTAATGTTTGTATTTCTTTCCCTTTGCTGTCTTTTATGGGTGGAGTAAGTTAATTGTATCAATTCCTGATCTTTGTTTTACTTCTACTTTGAATCGACTGCCTATTCGAAATTCGCAAAATTGCAGTATGTTTCCTCTGGCTTTCTTTGCCGGATCATTACAGGGTCACTGATGAGGCTTTATTAGCCGAAACTACGTAGTATGACCCATCTTCTTTCTTATGAATGTTTTCATTGCTCTTAAAGGAACTCTTTTCTGATTTTTATTCTGTATAAAATGGAGTAGTATGGTATCCGAAATGATACCCTCCAGTGGATCTCAGCTTGGCTATCTGGACGAACACAAAAAGTCGTAATTGACGGTGTTTGCTCTGACCCTGCCCCGGTGTTGTCTGGTGTCCCGTAAGGTTCCGTGCTGGGACCGATATTGTTCTTGATTTTTATTAACGACCTGCCAGACAACATCAACTCTACAATCCGCCTTTTCGCTGATGATTGTGTACTGTACAGAAATATAAGAGGGTCTGATGACCTACAGATACTTCAAGATGACTTGGAAAAGTTGGTTGCCTGGGAAGATGCATGGCTCATGAAATTTAATGTCGCCAAATGTCACTCTCTGAGAGTGACAAGGCACCCTCCCCATAAACAGATTGTCCATGGTTATACATTACATAACCAGGTTTTAGAGAATGTTTCTTCTGCTAAATACATAGGAGTTCGAATCAATGATGACCTCGAGTGGGGTCAACACATTAATGAGATAACTAGTAAGGCTACTAAGACACTCGGTTTCCTTCGTAGAAATTTGGCTTTCGCACCGAGGGAAACCAAGGATGCTGCATACAAAACTATAGTCCGCCCCAAACTTGAATATGCAGCACCAGTTTGGATGCCCTATCATCAAAAGGAGATTGATAGAATAGAAAAAGTTCAGAGGACTGCTGCTCGTTGGACCTACAGACGCTGGCGCAACCAAAGTCACGTTGGAGAGATAATTGAAGAACTCTAGTGGCCGACTCTGCAGGAAAGGCGTGAGCAGGCTTCTCTGACTCTATTCTATAAAATCCATAATAATTTAGCCATTATAGATAAGAGTAGTTACCTATCTGAAGCTGGTGGAGGGAGTAGGAGAACCAGGTCCCATCCCTTTCAGTATCACCGTCCTAATGCTTACACTGATGGTTTTAAGAATTCTGTTTTCCCCAGGACAATTGCAACTTGGAATGGCCTTACAATCGAAGCTGTCTCTTCTGAGACAGTTGATGGGTTTAAGGCCAAAATATAACATCCTAGGGTTGGGCAGGGGATAGGCATGGAATCCTTCCCCTGATGGCTTCTTGTAAATAGTTTTAATCTGCTGGTGGTTGTGTCACAAAGCTCTTTTTGGGGGTGGGGATTGAAAACTTTTTGTGCCACACCCCAAACCTGTTATCATGGTCAGAATTGACCGAAAACAGTATCGGGAGAAAGAAAGACAAGTATCTGTGGGAATTTCAGGGTTAAATGGAAATTGAAATTGTTAAATGGAAATTGGTTTGTCTTTGAGCGTGTTTATCGTTTATATCATTTTGTTTTGGATAGCCAATTGGCCATTTTGTGGGAAAGTAACTGTCCTTTTGGCTTTCCGCTATTGATGTTTCCATTAGGGTCTAGTTGTTTCATGTTTGTGCTTGTCTCTAATGGGAGCTGTGGGTTAATTTTGATCATTGCCTTCACTTCTATTTTAAATGGAACAATTTAAATCACAGTCCAGTGGCCAGTTGTTCAAAACTAACGACGTCGTTAGTTAACGTGTCGTTAAAACTTTGATCATATGTTATGGCAAATATGCTACTATTTTTGCTGAAAAAAATGTGAGCTGCCCACATTTTTTCAGCACAAATACCAAAATTTCAGTGCCTTGAGATGTCTTGATAATTTCGTTCAAGGACATAGAGGATGCAGCCAAACAGTGTACATGAGACTCTACAAATCCTTGGTTCTTCCTGTGATGGAATATGGAGCAGCAGTGACAGTCGAGTCCCTTGCAGAAAGCAGTAAGGAATTTGGAAAGGTTCAGCGGTCAGCGATGCTAAAGGCATCAGGTTGTTTGAACAGTACCAGCACAGAAGCTTTGGAAGTCTTGACAAACACCATGCCTATAGACCTACAGCTGAAGATAAGACAAGCACAAGAAGTTATCAGAATCAGTGCCAAGTATGAAGATGATCCTCTCAGGGAAGAATTTGATGAATGGATAGAGGGAGATAAGACTGTGGGTAGAAGAGCTACTATTTTTCATTTATTGATGTCTAGGTTTAGGGAATTGAAGGGAATGTTAGAGTTTGGAAATCTTCCACTGACCGTTCCAAGGCGGCTCTTCTGTGGCGATTTATTTATGTTGTTGTTTGTTGCTTGCTGTGTGTATCACTTGTGACTTTTAATTTTGGATGGCCATATGGCCATTTTGTGGGAAAGTAACTGTCCTTATGGCCTTCCTTTGTTTGTTTTTTTTTTAATTTTATTTTTCAAAAACTTTAAATATTTACATTCAATTTACAAACACATTCATATGTATATTTAATGTAAAATATTTGATAGTTCAATGACTTATTTTTATTGTTTACTCCACATTTTAGTATGGAGGTATCTACTGTAGAGATCCCAGAATTTCAGGTAGCAGAAGAGATGTAAGAAAACCATCTAGATAACTTTCCTTATTATTTCATCATTACATTTTTCGGAACTATTACCGAAGGTTGAAGGCAAAGATGCTAATCAAGCTGCATTCTGGGTCTTATCTGTCTCTGCTCTGTTACACTCGCCTGCTACACAAGAAATTTGGGATCACTACTGTATGTGTAACTGATTATCACCTATGCATAGCAATTTCTAACATCCCTCCAAGGTTAACGAGATAATTTTATTTCTTAAAACACTTTCTGCTATAGATCCTCCTGCCCTGTGGTGCCGCTGAAGTTCGATATTGATATTCTCTTTTTATTAAAAGGAAAAAGATGAGATGTCTCTCGCAAAATGCCCTATTATATTAACTTAAAACATTGTTTAGTGGGCCCCATTTCGACAAAAACTTTGCTAGGCTATTATCTAAGTATGCTATGTACTTTTCACACCGAAATTTATCTTTTAAAATTGCTATAAAGGTATTTAAATTGAGTTCATTAGCAAAAAACTTAGTTTTATATATGTAATATTTAGCTGTTGTAGAAATGTAGCTCACAAGCAGGTCTCTGCCTTGGGTGGAGAATAAAATATTTTTCCCATCCAATACTAAATGAACATTTGATATTGAAAGTAGCCATTGCCTAAGCTCTACCCAGAAATGTTTCACTTTATCACATTCTACAAAGAGATGGTAAATAGATTCTATATCACTATTACAATATGAACAGAGAGTATTTTCTGCCTTTCTTATACGGTACAGAAAAGATTTTGTAACCAAAATTTTATTGTTTATTTTAAACTGAAAATCTTTTAATATAACCTCTTTTAAATTTTTCATTGCTCTATTAGTATTATTAAAATCTTGCTCATTTAGATTCCCAATCTCTCTTACCCATTTGTTTTCAAAAATAATTTCATTTGCTCTGGTCATTATGTCATAGAATCTCCTACATCCTTTTTTATCTTTCAACAAAAAACTTGTATATAAACTACTTGTTACATTAAATCTGTTCATTCTGTGTACATTATTATTGGTTCTTATAATAGTTTTCCATTCGTCTGGTATTTTAGCTAAGAGCCCTTGATAATCCAAAAAAGTCCCGGCTACCCCATATATTGTTTTTAAAGCATCAAAATTGTAAAAATTACCGTTTTGGTCCAGCAGGTCAGAAACTAGCCTAATGCCTTTGTCATACCAATTTTTAATGAAATAATTTGCTCCTTGTGTTAAATTTTTGTTATACCATAGTGGAGAGTTTAAAATTTGGCAGACTGACTCAACTTTTACTAAATCGCAAAAATTTGCCCAACATTTCAATACTTCTTCCCATAATGGATTATTAATACGCCCTGCTATTTGAGATGGATATCCTGATCCCATATTTAATAACGTACCAAAGTCAATGTTTGATAGTGAATGCCATGAAGAATTTCTATCATTCTTAATGACTCGTCGAAGCCATGTTATTTTTAGTGCTTTAATAAAGTGCTGAATATGTATCATTCTCAGCCCTCCAGCTTTCTTTTTTTTTATAATAATACTTCTTTTGATCCTGTCTGGACCAAAATTCCACAAAAATTTATAGAAAAGCCTCTCAAGCTGTTTAATGAGGTCTCCCGGCGGATTTGGTAAAGCCAAAAATAGATGGGTGAACTTAGACAGAGCTAATGATTTGATGACTGTAATTCGTCCAAGCAAAGTTAACTTTCTTTTAGACCAGTGCGCTAATATATTTTCTACTTTGTTCAATACTTCATTTGAGTTTAAATCCCAGATATCAAAAACTTCACATGAAAAATTAACACCTAAAATTTTAAAAGTTCCCTGAGTCCAATCAAGATTATAGTCCTGGCACAGCTGGGTTTCCGAATGACTCAATGATCCAATCCATATTGCTTTAGTTTTATCCACATTTAACTTTAATCCAGATATCTCATAAAATTTATTTAAAACTGACAATGCTGTATTTAATGTATTCTCACTACCATCTAAAAATATTTGGGTGTCATCAGCATATTGGCTTAATTTGTATTCTCTATCATTTATTACAATGCCTTTGATATTTCCGTTTTTCCAAATCATTTTCCCTAATATTTCCGCACATAAAATAAATATATATGGTGAGATTGG
The DNA here is from genome assembly GCA_963580285.1 of Lucinisca nassula. NCBI lineage: Eukaryota > Metazoa > Mollusca > Bivalvia > Lucinida > Lucinidae > Lucinisca > Lucinisca nassula. The sequence goes on from OY757011.1 coordinate 104,784,105, forward strand.
ATCACCTTGCCTACACCCACGTTTTAGAAGAAAACTTTCTGACATAAAGCCATTTTGAATAATGCATGATTCAGCTCCAGACTGAAATAAATTAATCCATTTACGTATAGATGGTCCAAAGTTATAATAATTTAATGTTTTATTAATGAATTCCCATGATACTGTGTCGAATGCCTTTTCAAAGTCTACAGATAAAATCAGTCCTGGTAATTCTTGATGTTTTATATTATATAACACATCATATATTAACCTGATGTTCTCCCCTAAAAATCTCCCTGAAATAAAACCCTTTTGATCCTCATGTATTAATTTATCAAGTACTTTCTTAAGTCTGTTAGCTATTACTGATGATGCCAATTTGTATATAACATTTAGTAGTGATATAGGTCTCCAGTTTTTTAAACTATGTCTATTCTTATTTGGCTTTGGTAAACATGTTATAATACCAAGTTTTTGTGTTACAGAGAGAGAACCATTTCTATATGCATAATTTAATGACCTTAATATAAAATGTCCTATGTCTACCCAGAAAAATTAAAAAAATTCTGCTGTAAAGCCATCTTGTCCTGGGCTTTTATCATTTTTCATATTTTTTAGGGCCTGTAATATTTCTGCATATTTAATATCTCCTTCCAGATCTTCTGATTCTGCATTAGATAATTTTTCAGAATTTTCTCCTATCAACGTTTCTAAGTCATTTACATTTATATCTTCATTTTTAGAGTATAATTTTTGATAAAATTCTTTTTGAAGATTCAAAATATCCTTACTTTCCGTATACTCTTTACCATCATCATCAATCAATTTATTTATTGTTTTACTAGTATAATTTCTGCTTTCTAAATTTAAAAAATATTTTGTTGGTTTCTCCCCTAAATCTTGATATCTACATTTGGACCTAAGCATTACACCTTCATTTTTTTGCTTTCTTATATCTACTAACTGTATTTTTTTTGTTCTAAAAGTTGAAGTTTCTCTTGACTTATATTTATCAAATTATCATTAATTTCTTGCTCTAAAATATTAATTTCTTTCTCCAAATTACTTTCTTCCAGTTTAGATCTTTTCTTTTTTTCAGAGCTAAATTTAATTGTATTCCCTCTAATTATCATGAGTAATGTTTCTAAGAATAACTGATCATTTATATTAAATTGAATTGTTTCATTGTTATTATTTGTTTCCATTTCATTTTCATTTATTACATATTGCCGTTTTACTTCATTAATAGTTTGTTTAATATTTATAACATAATCCTTATCTTTTAATAGTGTGTTATTGAATTTCCAATACCCAGGACCCCTTACACCCTCTTGAAATTTTAACTTTAATACTATACCACTATGATCAGTACGAAAACCTGGAATTATTTGAGTATCAGTGACAAAATGGGACATGTTTTCAGAAATAAGAAAAAAAATCAAGTCTGGCTTGCTTTCTAACAGGATTTAGTCTTCGCCATGTAAACTGTTTTTTCTCTTCGTTCATAATTCTCCAAATATCTAACATGCTGTTTTCCTCTAAAAAGTCTAGCATAGCTTGTCTTGATCTTGGATTATTAATATGCATATAGTTGTCATAATCAATATCTGGATTAAGTACAAAATTCCAATCACCACACATTATAATTTGATCATTTTCGAATTCTGATATTTTCTGAAATAAAGTTCTATAGAACTGTGGATTATCTTGGTTAGGACCATAAACATTTACTAAAGTAATTTTTTTTCATGTATAGTAATATTAATAATTAAATAATTGCCATTTTTATCTGACTTTACTTGTTCAATCTTCTCTTCAAAGTTGTTATTTATTAGGGTCATCACCCCTCGGCTGTTTGTACTATATGAACTGAAGTAGGCCTTATACCCCCATTCATTTTTTACAAATTCTTCCATTTGATTATTGATATGTACATCCTGCAAACAAATTATGTTGTACTTTTTGTTTTTGACAAAATGAAATAAATCTCTTCTTTTAGATGCTAATGATATACCTTGGCAATTTTGCGAGAAAAATGTAATTTGTTCATCCATTATCTACTTTATATATAGTGAACCTATTCAATATTTTTAATAATATTTTGGACAACAGTTGGGCACCACAAGGCAGGCGAAATAAGCAGCAAGAATATCTTAACTTACTTATAACAGAAAGAAAACTTACCCTAAAAAACATCATTTTCCAGTTCTGCATTATGGTACATTAAGTTGTAGATCAATACATTTTCAAAACCCAATTTTATTCTAAATGCTTGATATTTGGCACTAGTTCTACAATGAGACAGCTGGTGCTATCAAATTTGGCACCTAATATTTATATACTACCAACCTGTAGCAAAGCCCGGAAGTGACTTCAGCATCCAAAAACATGTGAGAGTGGGGCCCAGGGGTGGGGGGCAGTCAATACCCCTTCTATTCCGGCTCAACAGCACATGTTGTGGGTATCCTTTGGAACCACCCCGCTTAGGTGGTCTCAATTGGTACCCACAATCCTTTCTTAGAACAATGGCCTTCCTTTGTTTAGGTTTCCATTATGGTCTGGTCGCTTAATGTTTGTATTTCTTTCCCTTTGGTGTCTTTTATGGGTGGAGTAAGTTAATTGTATCAATTCCTGATCCTTGTTTTACTTCTACTTTGAGAACATTGAGAAGGAATTCAGATATACTAAGGAATTGATGGGGCTCATCAAAGAGACAGGAAGTGTACACAAAGAAGAATTCACATTCTCCAAGGAAGAACAGAAAGAAAACATATTAGAGCTACTAAGCAATTGTGATAAAAATGATGTATTAATGTTCACAGATGGATCAGCATTAGGTAATCCCGGTCCGACTGGAGCTGGTGCTGTGGTCTACCTAGAGGGTTACTCCAGCACACCAGTTTTGATGAACAAGGGAGTCTCTCCTATAGGTATTAATTATATTGGAGAATTGGTAGGTATACAGATCGGGCTAGAATTCTTGGCTGATCTAGACTTCAAAGGCAGAGTAGTCCATATTCTGACTGATTGTCAACCAGCTATTAAGACTGCTTTCAGTACTGAAATGCCAACAAACAAGATTGAAACAGTTCTCAGTATCAAGGAGTGTTTAGCAAAGGTAAGGCATAGGGAGAATATTGTCAAAGTTCATTGGGTACCGGGACACAAAGATATTGAGGGGAATGAGTTGGCAGATCAACAGGCGAAGGCGGCAGCGTCAGAAATGATTAAAAACAATGAGGTAAAACCGACCCTGGACAAGAAAGAAGCAGTACGGGAGTGTAAATCACAGGGAAAGGAAAAATGGGAAAGAAGATACAAGTGCTCAGACAAAGTGAACGTATTGCAGGAAATAATAGGGGAAGTGGGAAAAAGAATCTGCCATGGAGATAGGGACAGAAGGACTTTTTCTGCAGTAAATCAGTTGCTGTGTGGACATTCAATCTTAAATGATCACCAGGCAAAGTTAAACAAAGATCTGTCAAGTTTGTGCGAGACATGCAACATGAAAGAGAATGTAGATCATTTTCTGTTCCACTGTCAGAGATTTAAATCAGAAAGGGATACTTTAGAGTATAATGTTGAAGAGATTCTGGGCAGGGAGGAGGTGAAAATGGTAACAGACATTAACCTGAAAGTGTTGACAGGTATGATTGAAGACATTAGTAAGCAAGGAAGGAAGGAACTGACAGATGCACTGATGGAATTCATCAGGAGCACAAAAAGATTTTGAATTGCATTGTAATATATGTATCATGAGTTTTTCACATAGTGAAATGTACAAGTGACTTATTTAAGTACCAAGTGGCTATAGGCAGCGATAAAATGCCTTATAGATATACAACAACAACAACAAAATTTTGAATATTAAACTTGCTAGAACAGTTAACAATATGACCACTAACGGGCTCGTTAAGCTAACGATGCTTTGAACAACTGGCCCCTGGACTATCTAGGAGACAATCGACCCAACAGTACTCTTGGTACTTTGATTATCTTTTTTTGTCCGATGTCGACCAAGGGAGAAAACTGCTGAAGACTTATTGAAGAAGCCAAGGGCAATAAATCATACATAAAACGCTTAGTTGATTTAGAATACGCCATTTTGATAAAAATTTTGAGTGACAGTGAAAGGCTTTTTTTCCCTGAATTGGAAATCATATTATTCAAAAGTATTTCTGGGATAATAAGATAAGTCCTCTATAAATTCTTCAAATAGTAAACCAATTGTTATATTATTTATTCGCGGCGATAGACAGGGAAACCGATTTCCTTTTGCTGCGATCTGTTTCATTTGGACGCTTATGAATATTGAATTGAAATTTGATACCGACAGAGGGAAAATTCGATTTATAAGTGAGGAATTTTGTATTTTAACTTTATTTTTTCTTACTTTAGAAGTAATTTGAGTTAGGCTTGTAATAAACATTGAAATCTTCAAAAACAGACAATTGCGTTTTTTTTTTTATCACATTTCAAAAGTGCTGAGAGAGGCTAGAGGAAGATGGTGAAATAATCAGCAGTGCTGTTTTGTTGTTTGAAGACTGGTAGTTGATGTGATAATGGATGCCAAAAAGTTTAATTCAACTCAAGAAGAGATTTGTTATTGGAGAGACCAAGCACAAAAGTTTAAACAAGAGTAAGTATGCATGCAGGGGAACGGTGTCGGGACAACTCGGCACATAGCAAACTCGGCACATACCCAACTCGGCACATAACCAACTCGGCCCCTACAAACTCGGCACATAGCAAACTCGGCCCACAATAGTTATAATGGTTATTAAGCTGTACAGTAATACTTTATTTGCCTGTTTTATTATTATTGTTTTATAATAATTATATGTATGCTTATTACATAAAAAAAAAGTTTCTATTGTTTTTTTTTTTGCATTTTAAAAACAAATCTTTTAAATCGATCGATAAGCTCTGGATATGACTTAATTGCTACACTAATTATTTGATTAATCAGGCGATGACTAAAGCTGTGAATATGATATTTGGGACTCATTGCGACCCATGATTGCCCAGCCGAGTTGATGGGCGTATTGTCAAACAAGAGATTGCCCAGCCGAGTTGATGGGCGTCTTGTCAAACGATATTTTTTCCTTGTTTTCAATAAAAATAGGTTGTGGGTGCTTGTTAGAACCACCTCATTGAGGCGGTTCTTACGAGTACCCACAACCTATGTCTTGTTTTTTTTTTAAGATTTATTCGCTGGTAAATTTAAGAAACAACAATTTGAAACTTAAATAGTTGAAATTGTATTGTAAAAAAAATCTTCATATTTTGTTTTTTAATAAAGATCTACTCCATTAAATATTGATGTTTGCTCCCTATTTAGTTGGTCCCTATTTCACAGGTAACTTTAATTTGATTATTTGTTTGGTTATGCAATTATCATTACCAAGTGAACAATAGATAATTGACCCAAACAGCTAATTATGTGCCGAGTTTGTCATGTGCCGAGTTTGTCATGTGCCGAGTTTGCTATGTGCCGAGTTGTCCCACAACCCAGGGGAACCAGAGGTAACAAGACGTTTCGCCCCCCTTTTTTGGCCCCTAGTCATTTCGGCCCCTAACCCCTTACATTAGTAAGCAAGGAAGGAAGGAATGACAGATGCACTGATGGAATTCATCAGGAGCACAAAAAGATTTTGAAGTGCATTGTAATATAAGTATCATGTGTTTTTCACATAATGAAATGTACAAGTGACTTACTTAAGTACCAGTAGATCATAGGCAGCGATAAAATGCCTTTAAATAGATATACAACAACAACCTAACCCTAGTCGTTTCGCACCCCAAACCTGAGTCGTTTCGCCCCCAAACTATTTTCCTGTATTTTATATATAAAAGATTCATATATGACTATGAGGCATGATCAGTATGTAAATAACTTGGTAGGTGATGTAAAGGCAAATCCCAGAGACTTCTACAGATATATCAATAGCCAGAAGAAAGATAGGCAAGGTATCCCTCCCCTTAATAAAAGAGGAGGGAACGGTGTCGCTGAATCGGACTCTGAAAGGGCAGAGGAATTGGTTGGTCAATTCAATGATGCATTTAATAAAACTGAGTTCAACGAGGTTCCCTTGACTGGAAGATCGGCCCCTTTCATGGAAAATATTGTTGTATCCTCGGCGGGAGTGATCAAGTTACTCAAAGGTTTGAACCCTTCTAAAGCTTTAGGGCCTGATGAGCTTCATCCTAGAGTCCTGAAGGAACTAGCAAACGAGTTAGGTCCAGTTTTTGCTCATCTTTTCCAACAATCTCTCGATACGGGTGAAATTCCCAAAGAATGGCTCCTAGCGAACATCTGTCCACTTTTCAAAAAAGGGGACAGGGCTCTTGCTCGTAATTATCGTCCGGTGTCACTAACCTGTGTTCTATGTAAATTGCTTGAACACATAGTCTGCTCAAACATCATGGCCCACTTGGATGAACATAAACTTTTGTCAGACAGACAACATGCATTTAGGAAAAGGCATAGTTGCGAAACTCAGTTGAGCACGGTTATTAATGATTGGGCAAAAATCCGGGACAAAGTGGGGCAGGTGGACACATTTATTCTGGACTTCGAGAAGGCTTTTGACACCCCTCCTCATGAACTACTTAAATCCAAATTATTTGGTTATGGAATTGGAGGTCGCGGGACGTTTCGGTCCTGAGTCGTTTTGGTCCCTGGGTCGTTTCGGTCCTGAGTCGTTTCGGCCTGTGTCGTTTTGGCCCAATTTCGGGGGTGGGTCGTTTCGGCCAAATTGGTGGGTCGTTTCGGCCTGATTTTTCTATCACTTTATTTATATGTATATATATTTTGTTTTTCGAAGACCAGCCTGTGCTTTTGCTATCTTCGCTCGTTTTAAGCCTTTAATAGGTCAGAAACATCGTTACATCGTTCAGTTTTTTAATAGCTCAGAAAACAGGGGGCTTTTTCAAACTGTGTAGACTTTGATCACAATGAACTTGTGTAAAGGTTATTATGTCTTTGAAGGTATCACAACGACAAATGCAGGCTGATCATATAAAATAATTAGCCTACATTTAGCAAATATTTCGCATGCTGTTCTCAAAACGTGCGTGTCATTGAACCTAGTACAGTAGAATTCCGCTTAAAGACCACTTCTATAATAGGACCACTCCGCTATTAAGACCGGTTTTCGCCAGACCCAAATTATTTCTTATATAATTAATTAAGACCACCCCGCTATTCAGTATTATGACCGCTTTCAAAAGACCGAATCTACCATTACTGTTCTTTTATTGAGACCACTTTTTGGCCAAGTGAAGTTAATTTGTATCTCTCAGTCCATTGGTCAATATAATGTTTTGCAGGATTCCTCATCATTACAACAGATCTTGGTTATGTTTACACATTTCCCTAAATGTGTGAAAAACAGCAGTTTACCTGTACCAGTCAGTGTGTTGTTTTGACAAGATTTTTTATGCTAGGTGAATATATAGCTTTAATAATTTTGGTAATGTGCAGCTCTGTTTTCTTCAGAAAGAAGATTATTGTGGAACAATTGTTATCATTAATGTGATTTTTATTGGTGTAATATTGCCTATAATTAAGTTAAGAAACCAGCTTATTGTATGGTTTTCTATGCCATTCTTTAATAAAACAGTTTTTTGTCTCTCCTGAAATGTTGCCATTCTGCACTTACAACGTTATTGCACTCAGCAGACGATATAATGAGGAAAAGAGCAGTAAAGTTAAAGACAGCAAGATTTACTAAAAACAATAAAATAGGCACAGTGCACATAAAAAATATTTAAATCAGTCTTGCCAGCAATATTTTTTCACCAATTCCATTATATGGGACTACCCCGCTAATAAGACCACTTTTTAGAAGTCTAGAAAGTGATCTTAATAGCGGAATTTTACTGTAAATACTGATCATTCTCAAACAATAATCAAGTCCTAGTCACACTTCCTCGTTGGTGCTGACTGGAAACATGGCTATGAATAGAACTTTTAAAACACTTTATTTGGGCTATCATAACCATGGCTAACGTGACAGGTCGTTAAAATAATATTCCAAATTGAAATAATAACTACTATTCAATATGTTTTATGCAGAAAAAAGCTATCTAATAAAATCGGACCGAAACGACCCAGGCCGAATCGACCCAGGGCCGAAACGACCCACCGAAATAGGCCGAAACGACCCAGGTCCAAATTTGGGCCGAAACGACCTAGGCCGAAATGGCCCGGCCGAAACGACTCAGGACCGAAATGTCCCGGATTCGAATTGGAGGGAAGACTCTTAAATGGATAGATTCCTTCCTTTGCTACAGAAAACAGCGTGTTGTTGTTAATGGTGAATCTTCAGTATGGGCGCCAGTTTTGTCTGGAGTCCCACAAGGGACTGTTCTTGGTCCTCTATTGTTCTCCCTGTACATCAATGATATTTCCACTGACATTGACTCAGAAATAAGACTTTTCGCAGATGACTGCGTTTGTTACCGGGAAATTAGAGATAAGGATGACTCACTGAAACTTCAGGCTGACATAGATAGATTAGGATGTTGGGCCCGTAAATGGGGCATGAGATTTCAGCCAGTTAAATGCAATATTATGCAGATAACAAGGAAGAGATCTAATAAAGTTGAGGCTTCTTACACTTTAGAGGGAACGGTCCTCGAAAATGTGAATTCCATTAAATACCTTGGTGTGACAATCACTCACGATTTGAGATGGAATACACACATTAGCAATATGTGTACAAAGGCGAATAGAACTCTTGGATTCCTGAGGCGAAATCTTCATCAGTGTCCCCAGGATGTGAAAGAGACAGCATACAGGGGACTTGTCCGCCCAATCTTGGAATATGGTAGTTGCATCTGGGACCCAAGCGGAGTGGTCCTAAATGAAGAAATTGAAAAAGTTCAGAATAGAGCTGCTAGATTTGTAACTGGAAATTACTGCTTTGAAACTGGGAGCATGACTGGAATACTAGGAAAATTAAGATGGGAGTCTCTCAAGAAAAGGAGAAGAGACAGTAGGCTCATACTCTTATACAAAGGTCTAAAGGGTGCTGCCAGCATTCCAACAGATGACCTTGTTCCCCCGGCTAGGCACTGTAGAAAGCACCATTCAATGACGTTTCAGACCCTTACTGCAAGAACGGATATTTATAAAGAATCGTTCTTCCCCCGAACCATTAGAGATTGGAATGCCCTTCCGGATTTTATTATTTCGACGGCGGAAGGTGCTGAGGATTGTGTAGCTAAGTTTACATCTTTGGTTAGAGCTAGGGACTAACTTCCCATATCACAGGTCCTGGTGTATGAATGTCATTTGAGGTGTCACCAGTAACAATTCTGATTCTGATTCTGAAAGAGAGAGAGAGAGAGAAGAACCTGTTCTTTGAATGAAAATGTTAATTAGGAATTATGATAAGTATTACCTGTTTTGATTAATACCGTTAATCACATTGTTTATTTGATTTTGACACATTAATCGCGCAATTAATGCCATTAATGATGAGGTGTGAAAACCAGCGCTCTTTCAAAGTTAAACGTTGTTAATTATCGCTTAAGCACCTTTAACAGTTTTGTTTTTAATTGGTCGGTTGGTTCGTTAACAGAGTCAACCAATAATACACTGTTGAATATTGCCGCAAATGCAGTCTACGCAATGTCGCGTCAACACTGATCCAACGTCATAAAGTTGCATCGGCGTTGATACGACGTTGCATACACATAGTGTGCCCACTAGGTAATACATGGTTGAGTATTGCCGCAAATGTTGTCTACGCAATGACGCGTCAACGCCGATGCATCATAATAAGGTTGATTCCATTTACCAAGCTTCTGTCAGCAGTCTGTATACCGACCCAGTAATTCCAGGTTTTTAAGCAAATAGTGCAGACCCTGATCAGGCAACGCGGTTTGCTTGATACATTCAAGAACAGCTTTCCCTAGGACTTTACCAGCATCTGTTGCTGAGGCCCCTGACTTGGTATCCTTCAAGCAGGGGCCGTCCACTCTATCTATCTATCTATCTTCTTATACTGAGTCGGTCATATTTGGCCATTACCTCGGTTGATTGGGTGGCTAAATTTAGAATTTAGCTAAAAAAAAAAAAAAGAGAGGCACTGGATGCGTCCTTAAAACTATTTACAATCTGCATAACAGAGGTATCCTAAAACGCATACCTCTGAGTCTCAATCTTACACTGTACAGGCTTCAAACTCTTCTGCGGACTTGGCATTCATCACAGAGGAGGGAAGACTATTCCATTGGGGAATAGTTCTAGGAAAGAACGAGTTCTTCAGGGCATCACTATAGGACTGGTATCTACGATACTGTGAGTCGTTTACTTTTGATGTCCTTGTTTGGGTCAACACTGTTACAGGGGTCAAGTACCTATCTTTATTAATAGACACTGAATCAGAGTGTATCTTGTAGAAGAAGGTTAAAGAGGACTGCTCACGATGGGCCTCCAGGGATGGCCACTCTAGCTCATTAAGCATGTCACTGACGCTACTTCTATTTCACCATCGCCGTCAGGTCCATCGAGCAGCTGTCCTCTACACCTTCTCCACCTGCTGAGTCTTAGTTTTAACATAGGGATGCCAAATGGGTGATGCATATTCAAGTTGAGGGCCAACCAATGTTTTATATGCAACATCCTTTGTCTGCCTAGGTGCAAAAGACAAGTTCCATCAAAGGAATCCTAAAGTCCTAATTGCTTTAGATGTAAACAGAGATATGTTGACCCCAATCAAGATGGTCAGTGATGGTGATGCCAAGATATTTGGCGGATTGAACATGCTCCAAAATTTGCTGGTGAAGTGTATAGTCAAACTTAATTTGCTTGTCCGGAGGGTGTCATGACACCCTCATTGAGTGACATTTGGTCACATTGAACTTCATTTGCCAATCGGCCTCCCACTGTGCAAGTTGATCCAGGTCATCTTGTAAAATAAGACAGTCAGAAGGAGAATATATGTTCCTATACAGGACACAAACATCAGCAAACAAACAGATCGATGACCTGATATTATCTGGGAGATCATTAATGAAAACCAAGAAAAGGTGCGGTCCAAGGACCGAACCTTGGGGGACTCCAGATAAAACAGTGACTGGATCAGACGCTTGGCCATCAAGTACAACTTGTTGTGAGGGCCCAGAGAGCCATGAGCTAATCCACCTATGTGTGGATCCTCTTATCCCATAGTTTATGTAATAGCCTTCTGTGAGGTTCCTTGTCAAAGGCCTTAGCGAAGTCCATGATGATCAAGTCAGTCTGTTTGTGGCCACTGTTTATGGCCCCATCCTGATTGCTCACAATGTCATGGTAAAATTGAACAAGCTGCGTTTTGCAAGACCTTTGGCTCCGGAAACCATGTTGACAGTCAGCAAGAATGCTCTCAAAGGCTAAGTGCTTGTTGATGTTGCTTACTAATATATGCTTCAGGGTTTTGCAACAGATGCATGTTAGCGACACTGGTCTATATTTTGCTGCATCATATTTTTCCCCTTTTTTATAGACCGGGGTAACATTTGCTTGTCTCCAGTCATCTGGTACAGTGCCCTGGGCAAGTGATTCATTGAAGATAAAGGCCAACACAGTAGAAATTTCAGCACTACATTCCTTAAGTACCCTGGCATTCAGGTCATCAGGCCCAGATACCTTATGTATCTTGAGCTTACCTAACAGTTTAGTGACCCCATTGGGGTCAACTGTTATGTCCCCCATAGAGGGGAACGGACTTTCGCCTTTAGATGGTACATGTAGCTCACCGTCAGTTTCACGCATAAATGCTGGTTGAAATTGTTTATTGCAAATATTATCCTTATCGTGCGCATCTTTTTTTAGAATTCCATTTTCCCTTAGCGAAGTTATCCCAAATGCATCCTTTTTCAGGGACTTTACGAATGACCAAAACTTCAAAACTTTTTAACTTTACCACTCTCTCATTTGAGCACCTAGGTAGGGGCCGGTCTGTAAGTAAAGTCTGAGGGATTTTTAACCTGTGCCGGTCAGGCGACCATACCCAGGGGCAGCTACTGTAGCTGGAGAGGTCTGGTTTCCAATGATGATTTGAAAAAGCAGGCTGGAATCTTTCTTTTCTTTCTTGTCTATCCACTATTTCTCTTTCTTTCCTATATTTCCCACTTTCTCTTTTTCACCCGCCACCAGAGGCATAATGTTCAAGTATGAATGAAGTTTCTTAACGAGCATATACAGATACTTAGGCTGACATGATAGGGCGATGCTGCTACTTAAATATTTGCCTCTACTCACCTCTAATAAAAGTTCAACAGTGAAAATTAGTCTTACATTGAAAAGTGGAAGAAACAACTAGGGTGCAAAACGACTAGGGGGTTGGAGGGGGAAACGACCAGAGAGGAAACGTCTTGGGGTGAAACGACTAGGGGAGAAAATGGTTTGGAGGCGAAACGTCCGGGAAACGAACCAGACATTTCACTGACAAGAATCCGGGACGTTTTGATCCTGAGACATTTCGACCTATTTGGATGGGTCGTTTTGGTCCTGGGTCTTTCTTTTCTTTCTTTCTACATTGTACTTATACCGCGATCAGTCACATCTGACCATTACTTGCAGGTGTACATTACATACACACCAGATTTTGGTCTTGGACTCTGGGTCGTTTTGGACAGTTCAGAATTGTTACTGGAGATACATCAAATGACATTCATACACCAGGACCTATGATACGGGAAGTTAGTCCCTAGCTCAAGGGAGATTTTATTACATAGATTTTTTTTTCAGCAGAGTTCCTATAATACTATATCTTTTTAATATGGCCTTTCACGTCAGCTATGTTTATGATAGAAATGAAAATCACTACCTTAACCTCCCTTCTGTCGGTCAAATGGCCAATTTATTGGAGAACCATTTGGGTAACGACATTGTTTCTATGTTTATGATAGCTCAATTAAAGAATTCTAAAAGTTCTTTTCATAAGGAATCAGCAAGGAACTCTTCAGTAAAAAGGAACAAAGAATGGTTATCTTTCCCACAATTTTTCTCTTTCGGTGGAGGTTTTCATCACTAAAATTTAACCATTTTAAACAGATTTCTAAGCAGAATGTGTCTGATGTTTTTTTCGATAATCATCAGAAATTAAAGGAAATATACAGAATAATACTGTGTCAGTCGGATGCGCGTCTGACTGGTGATCAGGAGGTCACGGGTTCGACTCCCGCCGGGTCGGCAACATTCTTTCGTGAAGATTGATCATGAAATCTTTTCTACGGTCATTCTCTCCCTTCCGCTGATTCAAGAAGGGCAGTTGTCAGTTTCTGGCGAAAGAATGTGCACTGTACTGGTTAACCGCTTACGTATAAGCCTGCCCAGGAAAGTGTTGATAGGTAGACTGACCAGCTCAAAAATGACCTTAATAGTGTTGACTGGGCCGTTAAACTCCAATACAAACAAACAAACAAACAGAATAATACTGTAGAGTAAGTCTTTGTCAGACGCTTAAGACAGATTTGAAATATCGTATTCGCTCTAATTACCGCACATGCTCCTATAAGGGCACACCAAAGCTATTTTTGAAAAAATATGCATAAGCGCACACCATACAGTAACCTCCCATTGAAGCTTTCACGGGAAATCTATAAAAACTTACCATTATTTCTTCAACAGTGAAGCAGAGAACAAGACAGTTCAGCTGCCAAGACAGTTACCCGAATGATTTGTGTGCGCTTAATAGGTCGATTTTTCACCATGATTTGTTGACACAATTTTGAAAAAACTAAGCGCAGGGTGTGGTAATTAGGGCGAATACGGTATTTATTGCGCACATTTGGTAAGGTTATATACATGTAGTATAATATCCTTGTTTTCATCTCCAAAAATGGCGGACCTCAGCGGAAGTGACGTCACACCGACTGTCGTTATACTGATGTTGCATTGACGTAGATGTGACGTTGCATAAACCTCATAAAATTGCACATACCGGGTACGTTTATGTGACTTCTTTGTCACATGCATCTATTTGCACGATAAAAAAAGAAGATTTTTTAAAGACCCTTTGACAATTATTATGAGCCATTACAAGGATACTTAGGTTAGTCTCTGAGCACCTGATATAGGTACACTGATTGCTGACATTAAAAAGACTTCTTGAAACGAAAGCATATGTTACATGTATAACATATTTGGATATTTTGTACGTTAACAGAATTTAGGGCTTAAAATCTTTCTCACTTTCATAATTAAATAAGTACTGAATAGTTAGAAATTTGGAAACAAAGAATATACCAAGTAAACGAAAATAGCAGACTGGGTTTTATTGAGTCTGTTCAATGCGCAACTCTAGCACTGGCTTTAGCAGAACTCTATTTTCAAAATGATTCAAAATCAACCCAATGATTCCAAAGGACCAGAAAATATAATCTGCACTATGATGTATGGGGAGACTTTTCACGGCTGCCACATGACACAACACCTTTTAACGCTTGTTTTCACACCTAATTCAGGTCCTGCACTGGCACTCAGTTAATCACAGATAGACAAAAAAGAAATTTGATTCATAGGTGATTGATTAATGGATCATTAACTTTTGATGATTCCAAGCAGAACTGAAACCAACCCGCACAAGAGTACTCGTGTGCGGGTTGGTTTCAGCTCTGCGTGAAAGCATTATGCAGCCTATCTATTTCTTCAAGCCCCAATGGGGTGATGATTATCCCCACGTTTTTAAAAAAAAGTGGGGATATTGTTATCGCCTCCGTCCGTCTGTCCGTCCGTCCGCCCGTCTGTCCGTCTGTCTGTCCGGCTATCTCCTCCTAAACCGTTAGCCGGAATTCAACCAAATTTGGTATGCGAGTTGCTTACATGAATGGCTTGCGCAAGAGCACATTTTTTTTGTCCCCGCCCCCAGGGGCCCTGGGGAGGGGTCAAAAGGTCAAATATCAATAAAACTCAATTACAAAGTCAATTTTGAAGATTTTGATGCCAAACTTTGCACATGTACTTAGTTATGAAAAAGTAAAACAAGTTGAACGGGATTTTGGCTGTGACCCCTAGGTCACGCCCTGGGGGTCGGACTTGGGGGTGGGGGGTCGGGGGTCAAAATTAAAGTTTTTCAGAACATAGTCATGTTGCATATCTATGCGAAGGGGATAATGGGTAGAATAAACTACGAGTAAAATTTTGACCCTGGGGTCAGATTGGGGCCCTGGGAGAGGGGTCAAAGGGTCAAAATTTAAGTTTTTTGGAACATAGTCATGTGGCATATGAAATTGAAGGGCATGATTAGTAGAATATAATACAGGTAATATTTTGACCATGGAGTCAAATTAGGGCCCAGGGTGAGGGGTTTTCGGTACTTGGCCCCTCTGTAGAAAGCGTGGGGATTTGCGATGGCGCGCCATCGACAGTATTCTAGTTTAATTTACTACAGCTTACAATGTGAAATAAATAAATAACACCTTGGGAGGCATTGTGACTGCAGAGGGTTCATATCTACAAAGACTCTGATTAGACTGCACATGTGTGCAGGGTGATCTGAGTCTTTCATGATCGAAAAACGACATGCAGATTTCGATCAGCATACGCATCCATTCATTACGGCAAAGTTAATCGCTTTTATCTCTATATGTCGCTGTGGTTGTAGAAAGTTTGTGCAAGTCTCAAAGATTTTGAAGGTTCGTGCAATCCACAAAGATTACGATCAGACTGCGTGCAAGCGCACGATTGTTTACTTCACCTGCCATATACAGACATGCACAATTTAAGATCAGGATGCACATCTATTCTATAAGATTTTTTCTTGACAGCCATGTGGATGCGATCTGCACACATTGATTATACTGCACTGATGTGCAGGCTGATTGGTATCCGTTAGTATCACAATAACATGCAGTTTCAGAGCAGCATGCGAAACATTCTCTGGGTAGTCCTGTGACTGCTCCAACTGTTTTATCTGATCAGCCAGTACCTGTCGTTGTGATCAGAGTTTGCTGGTCAAAGTAGCCCTCTAAGGCTTCTGCGCTATTTATAACATAACAAGCAATGATAGCAGTAGCACAGGCTGATATGCAATGTTACAATGCAATGCTTTGAAATGACGAGAAAAAAAATTCGGGCTGAAACGACCTACATGTACCCCCCAAAATTGGGCCGAAATGACTCAGGCCAAAACGACCCGACCAAATTGACTCGGGGACCAAACGTCCAGCAACCACTGACAAGACAACTCTTCAACACAGTTTTTGGAAACAATTCACCAACAAAATTGAAGCCGATTCACCAGCACTTTTCAAAGACAATTCTCCGACACATTTATATAATGCATTCATAGCCCAGATGATAAAAAGAAAACATGATTAATTTATTTTGAAAATAAAATGATGTGTAATCAAGTTTTTGATTAAAATAAGGAATGTAGGATAAGTTATTAACTTTATTAAATTTTTGCATATTTATGACAAGATATACACAGGCGCATAGGATGACTGACATAAATAAACTTTCACATTTACTTTAGGGACGTAATTTACCGGAAAAGTATAGATCTACTACAAGGAAAGCTTTTTCCTTTATAAAGTGGGGTTAACCAGGTTTTTATACATGTAGCTTAGGCTTATTTTTTCGAAGACAATTCACCGGCAAGACAATTCATCTTTGCGGTTTATATCTCGACTGAGTGTTAAAATGTCCCCTTTTCAATACTCGAGCGTCATTTATCAAAGAGTTTCATTGATCGAGTTATGAATATTGCAGTCCCATAAACCAACATCCTAATACATGTAGCTACAGGTTAGCCCCAGTGAGACTTTGAAACTGCTCACCGACAGACATCAGACAAATCTCCCTCAGCAGCTGCATCTAAATGAATGCAGAACATAAGTCATGACTAGAACCTTTCCCCCTTCTAAGCATATTTGTCAATTCTCTGACAGTTCACCAACAGACAGAAAAGGCCTGGTCATTAGCAGGTATGGTCAGTCATACACAATACACCACATCCACATTTACCTTTAACCCTTCTCTTGCTGAATATTCATTTTAGCCACACCCATCTCTGACTTTGAACCAATCAGATTACTTGATGTAATTTATTCCTGCAAATTCATAAACTGAGTGTCAAACAGTGTAGATCCAGATCAGATGGCTTCTTCAGAAGCCATCTGATCTGGATCTACACTGTTTGCAAAGATAGGGGTTGTCGTGAACAGCATGATAAGGGTTAATTACCTTTGATTATCAATCATAATTATCAGTCCCAGATTGATTGTCTTTGAATAAATTTGTCAGTGAATTGTCTTCAAGTGTGAAAGTGAATTATCTCCAAAAACTGTGTAAGTGAGTTGTCTTGTCAGTGAATTGTCTCGAATCAGTGAATTGTCTCGATTCCGTATGTGGAATCTTCCATGGTGTAGTATGGTCCTGTCTCCATATGACCTTTATTGGTAGTGAATAGGAGCATTGTTTCTCGATCATTGGGTCTGTCACCACCTTTTTACAGCCTTGCTCTGGTCACGACAGAAGGTCAGGTGCTTTTTTGGGTGGGGGTGTACTATTGTTTTGGCCCACCTCTGATTGACGACTGACAATAGGAATGATCTGGCTGAGATCAGCAGCTGCCATTTTGATTTTTTCAGAGGTACTTGCTTCAGTTTTTATCGTTTTGATTCATTGAAAAAAAAACAACCTCGCATCATGAAAACAGACCTCTATAATTTTGACTCCCTTGAACACCACTTTTATATAGTAAAACTGTGGTTTACAGGGGTAAACCTTATTTTTCTTATTTCTGCTCTAAAATATAGATTGTGGGTACTCGTAAGAACCGCCTCGATGAGGCGATGAGGCGTTCTAACGAGTACCCAAAATCTGTATTTTGAGCAGAAATAAGAAAAAATCATGATTTTTCCTCCCAAAATTTTCACTTTTTCAGCGGTACAGTTTAAAATGTATTTATATAGGCGTGTTTTCGCAATGAAAGCTAGCAGAGAAAATTATTAAACAATCACATTCTGTTGGGAAATCCGCCCCCGCCCATAGGGGCTTGAAGAAATATATGGGCTGCATGATCCTTCCACGCAGAGCTGAATCCGGCCCACACACTAGTACTGATAAACCGCTTAGAGGATCTAAGCCTGTCTAGGAACCGCAGTGCGAGGCGGACCGTCCATGCTAATAAACCCTATTGGTTTTATTGGGCGACAGGGCTTGAGATGTCATTTCATCTCAATGTCGGGTAAAAGTCCCACAAAATTGGAAGCAACGTCTCCAAAATGACCTTTACAATGTTGACGGGGATGTTAAACCTCAAATCAAACAAATCTGTTGTGAAACAGAACCAGTGCTAGAAGCTTAGAAGTCACAGAGATTCAGTGGATTTCGGATTATCAATATGAAGTCATAAGTGCAAGTTTGGAAGCTGTTAACGACAAAGACAGAGGCTTTAGTGTTTCCCACAGACTAAAATTAGGGCAAGGTGCTACTTCATTGATCAACATATTTTTAGAATTCTGAATTACAGTAGTTGTTTTTGTTTGTTTGAATTGAGGTTTTTACATAACCGGTCATTTTAGAGATGTTGCTTTCAATGTTGTGGGACGTTTTCCCGAAATTGAGATGAGATGACATCTGAAGCCCTGCCACCCAAACAAACCAAAAAGATTTACATGGAGATTGTTCTAATGCGCAGCAGTACTCATCATCCGTCATTTGCGGTCGGTGTCAGCTCTGCATGGAAGCATCATGCAGCCCAGTCTGTTTCGGTCGGTGTCAGCTCTGCATGGAAGCATCATGCAGCCCAGTCTGTTTCTCCAAGCCCCATCTTTAGAAAAAGAAGACAAGAAAATGTTGGTGTAGCAGCTACTTCGGATGTGATGTATCTGCAAAATTTACAAGCTGTCATTGTTTTAATAATGGATGTTACTAGACATACAGATGTCCCATGATAAAATTTCTGTATTAAATACCTCTGACATTGTTTAAGGTGCTGCTATATAAATACACTATGAATAAACCTTTTCAGGTATTGCATGTTATCGGCTGATATTTAAAGTTAAATGTCTTGGGTATTTAAATTGATTGTGCTGAACTATTTGATGGTATAACGATACATCTCAATCATAAAATCAGCTGTTTGAGTAAAATGGTGAGAACAAAATTTAACAAAGATCATTTTTAGCTCATTTTAACCCTTGTTCCGCTGAACATGTCAACCACTACCTTTGCAAACAGTGTAGATCCAGATAAGATGGCTTCTGCAGAAGCCATCTGATCAGCATCTACATTGTTCAGACTGCTTCTGAAGAAACCATCTGATCAGGATCTACACTGTTTGTCATGCAGTTTATGAATGGAATGAATTGATTGTATCAAGTGATTTGATAGGTGGATAGTCAGAAATGGGTGTGGCTAAATTAATTTATTCAGCAGGATAAGGGTTAAACTGAATTGAATCTACCTGGGATCCATTTCAAAATTTAGGGCTGTCAGGTTGAGTTATTTATAGACATTTATTTAGAAATTGTGTATGTCCTGGGCATGCACCCCAGTTTATCAGTTTTGTGGCTTCTGGTTTTAACCGTTCTCTTGCTGAATATTCATTTAAGCCACACCCATTTCTGTCTATCAACCAATCAAATTACTTTATGTAATTTATTGCTACAAATTCATAAACTGAATACCAAACAGTGTAGAACCTGATCAGATGGCTTCTTCAGAAGCCATCTGATCTGGATCTGCACTGTTTGCAAAGATAAGGGTTGTTGTAAACAGCAAGATATGGGTTAATGAATGAACACTTTCATTTCTGTAGACTGGTACTGATACATAATCCTATGCAAACAGTGTAGATCACGGCCGTCTGTCAGTCTGTCCATCATGCTTTCTCCTCCTAAACAGTTACATGTAGTTGGACTCCAAACAAATTTGGTGTGTGGGTTGCTTAGCAGCTTACATGGGTGGGGTGTGCAAGGGGCCCTGGGGAGGGGTCAAAAGGTCAGATGCATGTCCTATGATAGCGTGCCCATAGTTGACTGACAACTGACTGTGATGTATTCATAACATTTGCCGTCTGCAGCTGGGTACTATCGGTCTGGAGCATGTCAACGGCTCTCCAACATTGAGCGACCGTTAGCTGGATCATGGTTCTAATAACGAATTTGTTTTTGAAATCATTTCATACATGTACAACACTTTAACAGTAAATACAGAAAATTTTATCCAAATCTCGCATCAATAAACCAGTTTGTCACTTTTAATGTTAAAATTCACATGCTACCCCATGTACAATTTATGCCCCCGTGCTACATGTACGCCACTCGAGCATATATATACTGCTCAACAGTACAATATACATTTATGATAGTCAATTGACATGGTACTATTCCTAATGTTTAGGGCTGGCCCCAATAGCTCGGTAGAGTTTCCGCTCTGGGGAACGGGAGGTCACGGGTTCGATCCTGGGCCGCGACATACCAAAGTCGTTAAAAATGGCACTAGCTGCTCCTCGTTTGCACTCAGATTTACGGGGTAGAGCTAGGACTGGTCGACCCAGTGTCAGGATAATGTGACTGGGTGTGGTATCATGTATTGTGTCTGGGACATGATACTTCAGTGAGGCAGCACTATAAAAGTGAGCATTGAGCTCCCTGTCGCAACCAGACACCGTCGTGATATGACTGAAAAATTGTTGAAAGCGACGTTAAACCCGAATTCACACACACACTCCTAATGTTTAGGCTGATGGGCTCGAAGGAACCTGAATATCCCCTACTTTTTGTGAACAGTATTTGTAAAACATATTGAAGGGATTATGGCTATGACCCCCAGGGTTGTGCTCCAGGGGCTGGACTTGGTATGGGGTTGGTGGTGGGGTGGGAGGAGGGGGCGTATACTTTTGAATATGATGATAAGTTGGTACTTTGTCCCTGTGGAGAAAACTTTGGGATTTACGATGGCGTGCCATCAACCGCATTCCAGTTACTGTATGTATTCGCACAGACAGGCTTGAATAAACACTGTAACCCAGAAAGCAGCATCTCAGCAAGGTCTAAACTGTTTGTTACTCATGCAGCTATTTTAGACAATTAACATTTACACTGGGTAGTAAATTTTACTTGTTCAAATTTTAGAACAATTATGGTAAGGAGCTGAGGTGTCCAAATACTTAGGGTAAATACAGAAGAACAGGGGCCAGTTGTACAAAACATTGTTAGCTTAACAAGCTCGTCAGTGGTCATATTGTTAACTGTTCTAGCAAGTTTAATATTTAAATTCTTTTGTATTTTTGCTAAAAAGAAAATGTGAGCAGCTTTTGCATTTGCAAAAGCTGCTCACATTTTTTTTTCAGCAAAAATATTAGCATATTTGCCATAATACATGATCAAAGTTTTAACAATACGTTTACTAATGACATTATTTGTTTTGAACAACTGGCCACTGGTTTTACTTTGGATCTGACATGAGGGTAGGTGGTGATATTGTGTCAATTGTCATAGCAACAGATAAGGTTAGTTTTTTGTGATAACTGAAGGATAATTTTGGTCAATTCTCCTTAACCCTTGTCCTGCTGAATATTCATATATGCCACACCCACTACCGATTATCAACCAATCAGATTACTTGATGCAAATTATTGCAACAAATTCATAAACTGAATGACAAACAAGGTAGATCCTGATCAGATGGCTTCGTCAGAAGCCATCTGATCTGGATCTACATTGTTTCAAAGATAAGGCATATCCGGGATTAGCAGGACAAGGGTTAATAGGTGTCAGGCTTGAACATCAAAAAATTTATTGACTTTTATCGGGTTTCGACACTCATATACCACTGGCTTTGTTTGAACATTGGTTGAAGAACATATGTCAACATTATGATTGACCCATACATGACATAGAATATTCTGTCCAATAGCTTTAGACAGGTCCAGTTCCAGTTGGTTTCAAACTTTCTTTATTTGTTTTAAGTTTTATACAAAAAATTCCATACTTATAGGGAACAGTGTAGCCCTTGATCAGATGACACATCATGCAGTGTCTGATCAGGATCTACACTGTTTGTCAATGTCCCATTTTGGGATGTTCTACACTTATATGGGTTATTTTTACATAGAAACAAATAAGGTGGTGCATGTATTTGTTGATCCTTTAAGAATAATATACTGAACCGAAAAAGAAACACAACTCCAAATATAAATGCGAGTATTTGCAGAAATAATCATATTTGCTGAAAATAGATTTAATGACGCAATAATATAATCATTCCTGAATGTAACTACCATAGAGAGTTCAATTTCCAGTGAGAATGTTTGGAACACAAATCCGTTTTGTCATAGAGGTAGTCATTTCACAAGTTCAAAACATAAGTAGTTAATAGCGAGTATGTCCTCCGTTTGCATTCAGTTCTGCATGCACAACGCGTTGTTGGCGGCTGGGGTGGGCAGGGCCTGACAAATCCAAAAATTTTCCACTTGCCCACCGGGCAAGTAAAGTATTTTTGCACTTGCCCAGCTCAAAATCCTACTTGCCCAGGATTTTGGAACTCAAAGTGGGGTTGGATGTGGGGGGAGGGGGGATAATGGTGACGTGACGACCAACATTTATAAATATAATCCAAGGTTTCTATCAAGTTTCAAGCAACACCACTTTCCATTAGGGTCTAGTTATGTCATGTTTCTCTTTTTTTTATCTCCTTTTACTGCTACTCGCTCACATCTGAGCATTACCAGCAGGACTTCCTGGGTGGTAACCAGTACTTTTTTAATTATTTTATTTTTTAAGCAATGTGGATGAAGTGCCTTGCTCAAGGACACAACACTTTGGTCAGTGTGAGGCTCGAACCCGGAACCTCTCGATCACAAATCCGATGCCCTACCACTGCACCAAAGCGCTCCAATGCTAGTGTTTATTTCCCTTTGGTGTCTGTGATGGGATCTCGGGGTTAATTGTATCGATTACCACTTCTATTTATTTCCCTCTGTGTGGTAATACGGTAGAAAATACTGTTGTTGACACAGTCAATAACGTTACCTTTCAAGTGAATTGCTGACATAATATACCTTAACCGATTACCAATATAAACTCATTTAGCTTGACACGCACGATAAACACGAGCTGCAGCCGATATAGATCTACTCAAAATATCAGAAGTGTCAGGGCAGCGAGATAAAAGATTAAAAGAAAGCAGTTTATTTAGCTTGCAATTTAATGATCTATGACAAACGAACCCAAACGTTCACACCCAACCTATAAGCATGTTCAATGCGATCATCATTTCCGCCATCCAAATCGTCGTCCACAAACCACCACTAACATTTTTCTGCACGCGATCGGTGAATGACGTCATCCGACCCCAGCAACACCATGCGTGTTTAACGTCATTGTTTTATTTTATTGGGGCGTATCTCTTTCATAAAAAAAATGTTTGAAACCGGTAAAAAAAAATATTTTCTCGATAGCTAAACGGTTGTGGATAGCGGGGCGCTTAATCCGCGGTTACCAACATTAAAACATTCGACTTTTTCCGTCAGCGTCTGCTTTTTGGCGCCAAAACTTAACCATACACGAGATAGTAGAATAGTCCGTTTCTTACTGCCGTAAGATGTAGCAAATCGTCTTAGGAGCTATTAAATCATTTTCACATTGATTGTGGATTAAATTTTATGGCAATTTTCACAACTTGTCACGCTTATCGATAGCGCTGGCGGTACACACTGCACCAGAAATGAAAGACACGCACCGCCGGGCAATCATGTTTAATTGGCAATTATATGACAGGGATTAATAACAATAGTGTCATAAATGAACCGTTATAAAAGCATGGATGGTTTCGTCTCTGAATTGCCGACAAAGCGGTTGTGATTAACTTACTGGTCTAGTTTTACTGTATTGAAGGGCTCAAAAGATTGACGATTGTAGACGATTTTTGCACTTGCCCGACCGGGCGTCGAAAGGTCAAAGTGCACCTGCCCGGCGCAATTTCAGACTTGTCCCGGGCGGCCGGGCAATGGATTTGTCAGCCCCTGGGTGGGGTGGGGGGCGGTTATGTACGCGCCTATCCAAGACGTCCCACTAATGTTCTACAGGAGAGAGATCTTGACTACATGTATACGGAGGCCAGTGCAACACTTCAACGTTGTTTTGCTGAAGAAACGCCATGCAGAGCCTTGGTACATGCGCCCGAGCATTATCCTGTTGAAACATAATGTTGTGCTGTAGTACATATGGAACCGGTCGCAAAATGACATCAGCGTAACACTGAGCCGTCAAAGATCCATCAATGAATACCAGGGGCGTTCTATGACCATAAGATATGCCAGCCCACACCATCAACCTACCGCCTCCAAATCGATCACGTTCAACCACATAATTGACATGATAACGCTCTCTGTCACGCCTATACACACGTTGACGGCCGTCAGCTCTGTACAACAAGTACCTGGACTCGTCAGGAAACATTACGTTATGCCACTGACGAAGGGGAAACAGGTTTGGCCTATGTTGTGTGAGCCACGCCATTCTAACCTGACGTTGTCGTGGTGTTAATGGCATACCAACATACGGACGACGAGGATGTAAGCCAAACTCTCGAAGGCGATTCCTGACAGTATCTGCACTAATTCGATTGTTGTGCATTCCTGGTGTCACCTGAGACGTCTCGACGGCTGTACGGAACCAATTACGAAGGTGGGTTAGATGGATGTATCGGTCCTGTCGACATGTCGTGACGCGTGGACGTCCACTTCTGGGTCTGTCATTTGTCGTTCCCGTTTGACGTAGGCGCTGGTACAAGCGAGTTATCGTCGATTTACTCTTTTAGAAGTTCCTGGCGATGACAGCCTGAGATGTCCCACGTAGAAGCATTTGGGCCGCTATGTTACGTTGATCTTGCGTCAAATGTACCATATTCCGTTGAGAAATTTTACCGGACTTTTGAAACCGAAACTCCAGGTAACTCAATATGCCAATATGATGAGGTTTTTGTTTGTTTGTTTGTTTTGGAGTTTAACAGCCCAGTCACCACTATTTTAGGTCATTTTTGAGCCGGTCAGTTTACCTATCCACACTTTTCCTGGGCAGGCTTATACGTAAGCAGTTAACCAGCACAGTGCACATTCTTTCGCCAGAAACTGACAACTGCCCTTCTTGAATCAGCAGAAGGGAGAGAATGACCCTAGAAAAGATTTCATGATCAATCTCCACGAAAGAATGTTGCCGATCCCGGCGGGAATCGAACCCGCGTCCTCCTGATCACCAGTCAGACGCGCATCCGACTGAGCCACCGAGGCCGCCAATATGATGAGGTTACTGTATACATTTAATGTACTGCACAACTTGACAAGGAAATGTTGAAAACAACGAATTGCCAAGTGGAGCATTAACTTGTACAGATATCGCCAAAATGTTTTCTGCATAAGAAAGTTTAAAAAGTATGAAAGTAAATCGCAAAATGATTTTTCAGTCAACCTGATGGTTGCATGAAATCTTTTGGGTTAAAAAGTTGGGTTTCTTTTTCGGTTCAGTATATTTGACAACTCTCCATATAAACCCATGTTGTTGGTATTCATTTAAACCACCTTGGCGAGGCAGTTCAAATGTAAACTCATTACAGCATTGGCGAGTCTGTTCAAATGAATACTGGCAGCATAATGCTTATATGGAAATATAAGGGGCTGAAAGAAATAGATTGGGCTGCATGGTGCTTCCACCTACATGTAGAGCTGAAACCGACCGCACATGAATACTGGTAAGCCGCCTAGAAGGTCTAAGCTTGACCAGGCAAAGTGATGAATCGTTCAGGAGCAGTCTGATCAGGTCTGTACTGTTTGCCCAGGCTTATCTGTCCCAATCATTACGGTAATCTAACCTATATGGATACATGTAACCTCTATTTAGCAGTCATCGAGGGAAAATTCCAAAAACTGGCTGCTTAAATGAGATGGCTGTTCAGCAGGGCTGATGGTTGACCTGATATACCTGTATACAGACAAAAATGCGTGGCACATGATTTAGGTGTAACTGAGGATGTATGAAAAGAAATAGTTGTCATCTGACACCTCTATCTAATTATGTATTTATTAACCCTTATCTTGCTGAATATTCATTTAAGCCACACCCATTTCTGTCTTTCAATCAATCAAATTACTTGATGTAATTTATTGCTACAAATTCATAAACTGAATGCCAAACAGTGTAGATCCTGATCAGATGGCTTCTTCAGAAGCCATCTGAAGCCATCTGATCTGGATCTACACTGTTTGCAAAGATAGGGGTTGTTGTGAACAGCAAGATAAGGGTAAAAACTGATATCAGACTGGCAATTTGAAGTGAAATAAACACTGAAGAAAAAAATATTCTTTATTTCATTCATTTCCTCTTTGGGCAGTTAACTCTGTCTTTTTAGATTTTGTAATGTGGAGGTTAATATAGCAAACTATTTTGACAGGAATTATTGAGGTGGTTGCTCAAAAGATGAGAACATTACTGAAGGTTTGTCTGTACAACATGTTTGTAGTCATATATGGAATTTTCTGTCAAAAATAGAATAAAAGGGAAAAAAATAGGTCTGGCACCCCTAATATGACAAATGGATTCAGGGGTGTAAAATTCCACTCGCCCGCTCGCATTGGCGAGTTAATTTTAAAGCAGGGCGAGTGAGATTTTCTAAACTTTCTTCACTTTTTCTTCATTTTTAGCATCTAAATAAAAATTTAGATCATAAGGGCAAGTATGTTTTAAGGAAATTTTACACCCCTGGGATTTGTCCAACATAGAGCAGTTCGAGCCTCGGTCGGGTCACGTGTGAGACGCCAAGTTCTGCAACAGAAGGTCAGGTGGTTTTTCTCCGGGTACTCCGGTTTTCGCCCACCTATGATTAACGATCGGCTCGATATGAGTGAAATAATCTTGAAAGGGCCGTAAACCCCCCCCCCCAACATAGAGTGCTCAATGGAAGTGAACTAGCATACAGTTGGTTAATGGAGAAATTAGAAAAATTATCCTGAAGTGGATCTTATCTATTGTACAGTGTACAACCATTCTGATCTGATCAGTGAAAGCGAAGAAGCTTCTGTGATGTATTGGTCATTAACCAGGGGTTGTCGATTTGATTTTGGGCTTCTCCAGACTTTCTGATGAGTTAAAGACCGAGGTCATGTCTCCATAATGACCTCAGTTGTTGGTGGAGCGTAACACACGCATATTTTATACCGCAATCAGGCATTCTAGTAACCTAATAAAGGGGGTCGAATAACTGCACACTATAATCGGTAGTGACCTATAATACCTTCTACTGACCTATAATATGTCTCGTGATCGTTTATAGATCAGACCTACTTTTCAGGTCCCTAATTTACGAGTGTAAACAATAACATGCAACCTTTTATAGATGGAAAACAACGAAACTGCAAGTTAAAATCTTTGCAATATTTATTTGAACAGATTTTCAGAAATTTCAGCTTAATTCTTACCTTCTCGGCCTTTGAACGGCCTGTTGGAATAACTGCGCACTGCTACTGCAGTTGCATCTAAACCTCGAAAATAATTTAAAGCTAAAATAAACTGTTTATTTGCAGATTTTCATACAGAAAGTAAAGCGCTGAGAAACTTTCATTCGAGCATCCATGTTGTTTCCTACGTCTTTGTGGCGTGGTGACGTCATAAACTTTGCACTCCTTGACGTCATGTTATACTACGTATGCGCACCATGGCACTCAATGTAGTTGAACATGCCGCTCTGTCTGCTGTAGGCCTACTTTTTGCTTAAATTTCTTATATTACTGCAAACCCCTTGGTTGTTTTGGATTGCTGTATAAACTAAATACATGATTAGTGTCTTTAATAATAAAATAAAATCAATTCGCCCCGACAATTCTATAAAATTGTCTAAGGCTCACCGATTATATTTTATTATTAAAGACACTAACCATGTACAGTATAGCTCCAATATATCGCGGTAGTCGGGGTCCATAGCCCGAAAACCGCAATGTGGTCGGAGCGCGATATAAGTCGCGGTAGTTTGCCGAGATGCCAATACAAGTCGCAGTGATACCACGGGCCGAAAAACTATACAACAACAAAACTATCATTTTATTGTATTATGATTTCGGGCAAGTGTAAAAAAAAAATTGACTGACACTAATTGGATTATTTGGTTATAATGTGTGAACTGACAATTGGCACCTGGTTTAACCTGGTTTTAAATAAATTTTAACAACTTAAAACTCTTTTTTTTTTTAATTATGAATTTTTTAGGGGAAAAAAAAAACGGGATCCACGGCACGACCGCGATAGATTGGACATCGCGAAATATCGGAACGCGATATATTGGAGCTATACTGTATTTACTATTATTATGATCAGTGAAGGCAAGAAATATCCGTAGCTGTAGCCGAACATGATGTTTTGTATGTTTCGCCCAGTAAGACCGTTTCATAATGTTATCAGAATATCTGATCTTTCACTCTTTAAAATATAAAGCAGGCATAAAATGATTGCAATCAGGAACACTATTGAAAAGGCTATTCTTTATGGAATGATCTACATGTACATGTATTGTCAAGGGGTGAAAACTACAAGTTCTTAACCTTTAGCCTGCTGTAGGCGACAAGCCCTATCTTTGCAAACAGTGTAGATCCAGATCAGATGGCTTCTGAAGAAGCCATCTGATCAGGATCTACAATGTTTGACATTAAGTTTATGAATTTGTTAAAATAAATTGCACCAAGTTATCTGATTGGTTCAAGGTCAGAAATGGGTGTGGCTTAATTGAATATTCAGCAGGTTAAAGGTTAAAAGAGAGCTGACAAGCCTTCAGTGGAGAGGGGAGACAACTCTTTCATGAAGATTTTCGACTCTCTTGGCAAAAGTAATCCGCTTTTAACTCATTGTATACTAGTGGACTCTTCCATTGCTATATGTTGGACAAGTCCATTTCAACTCCATTTGTCATATAAGGGGTATCAGGCTTATATTTTCGTTTTTATTCTATTTTTGACGAAAAATTCTGTTAGCAAATAGTGCAGGCCCTGATTAGACGCCGCGTTCTGCGGCGTCTAAAGAATGCAGCGTCTGATCTGGGCCTGCACTGTTTGCCAAGGTACCCCTGCTGGGTTTTTCCGCATGCAATGGGTTAAAGGAAAGAATTTGCTCCTCATGAGCAAATTCTTTTCTGTAAGAGTAAAAAACCAAGTTTTAATGAGGTTGATAGTCTCGGGTGGTGACACTTAATGACTTACGTGTTGGGGTGCTGGTGGGTGGGGGTCTGGGAGGATGGAGAAGTGTGTTGGGGAGCAAATGGGGAGCCACCGTTGTTTTGTCTCATGTGAAAGTGGAACAGTCTCTATGTTGTCTAAAAGGTTTCTGACCTCTATTATACTTGTGATACTCCAAAATTTACAACTTGTCACGACCATATATGGCAGAATTACTCCACTGAGAAATGATTAATACAGTCACTGGTATGCAGAAAATTACTGTATTGATACTAAATATTCTGACATGAACTGTATAGTGATGGTTGGAAATTAACACTTATCCTGCTGACTAATTAATTTATCCGCACCCATTTCTGACTTCGAACTAATCAGATTACTTGTTATAATTTATTCCTGCAAAGTCACAAACTGAAAGTCAAACAGTGTATGTCCTGATCAGATGGCTTCTCCAGAAGCCATCTGATCTGGATCTACACTATTTGCAAAGGTAGGGGTTGTTGTGAACAGCAGGATAAGGTTTGAGCAATACCATCGGCCTGATAGCTCAGTTGGGCACAAAATTTCTGACTGGTGAACAGATTGCTGGTTTGATCTCCCCAGCTCTGGCAAAATTGAACTACTGGCAAAACGCAGCTCTCAAGGACAAATTTTGCTTAGGAAAAGAGTGGTTACAGTAGCTGTGTTGACTAGCCTGCCCATCGGGGCATGAAGAAATAGATGGGCTGCAAATTGCTTCCAAGCAAAGCTGAAACCCGACAGCACACAAGTTCTAGAGGATCTTAGCCTGCCCAGGCAAAGCGGTGCGAGTCGGACCGTCTATGTTTATAAACCCTATTGGTTTCATTGGGCGACAGGGTTTGAGATGTCATTTCATCTCAATGTCGGGTAAAAGTCCCACAAAATTGGAAGCAACGTCTCTAAAATGACCTATACAGTGTTGATGGGGATGTTAAACCTCAAATCAAACCAAAAACAGGTATCACAAAATATGACCCTTATCAAATCTACCATATTTACCCTAAATATTCGAACACCTCAACTCCCTACCATACTTATTCTGAAATTCGAACAAGTACATGTACCACAATTTTCTTACCCAGTGTGGTAGTTAAAAATAGCTGGATGAATGGCAAACAGTAAAGATCCTGATAAGATGCTGGATTCTGTGAAGTATCATCTAGATATATATACTGTTTTCTCAAGCCTATCTGTCCAAATTCATAGAGTAAATATGGTTTGCGTTTTTTTTTAATCCATTTTCAAATCTTGTTATATGAAGGACTGTTTTATCGGCCTCCACCCATTTGGGCTTGAAGAAATAAATGGGCTTCATGATGCTTCCACGCAGAGCTGAAACCGACCTGCACACGAGTACTGGTAAACCGTTTAGAGGATCTAAGCCTGCCCAGGTAATGCGGTGCGAGTCGGCCTGTCCATGCTTATAAACCCTATTGGCTTCATTGGGCGACAGGGCTTGAGATGTCATTTCATCTCAATGTCGGGTATAAGTCCCACAAAATTGGAAGTAACGTCTCCAAAATGACCTTTACAATGTTTACGGGGACGTTAAACTTCAAATCAAACAAACAAAAGACTGTTTTATAATAAACAGTGTTATAAAAGATTTGTGTATGCCCCAATAGTAAGCTGTAATAAAGGGAGTTAACTTCTTAACCCATTTACACATGTAGTACCAGAAACTCCAAAACGGGTACCAGGGCAAACAGTGCATGCCCAGATCAGGGCCTCCACTGTTTGCTAAAAGTTTAGCCATTTTCCTAATCAATTTTGAAGAAAACACAACCTGACACCCCTAAATTTTGAAATGGACTTCTGCTATATATAAGGAGGAAGATTCCATTTCGTACAAAAAGGGTTAAGGTTGTGTCCAGATTTTAGGGTAGATATAGTTGGTTCGATCAGGCGGGTAAATAGTTCATATCAAGAGGGGTTTTATATAACTAACGCTTGTTGTTTTCATATGGTGTTATTGATAAGATTTTAACCCTTTTTGTACCATATGGAATCTTCCTCCTTATATATAAGAGGAGTCCATTCCAAAATTAAGGGGTGTCAGGTTGTGTTTTCTTCAAAATTGATTTGGAAAATGGCTGAACTTTTTGCAAACAGTGTAGGCCCTGATCATACGCCACGTTCTGTGGCGTCTGATCTGGGCCTGCACTGTTTGCCATGGGTACCCGTTTTGGGGTTTCCGGTACTAAATAGGTTAATGAAATTGTCATTCATCAATTGTTACTTCCAATATGAAATACATATATGTACATGTAGCAACAGATTTGTGATACATGAAGGATAGTTTTTGTCCATTCTCCATAAAAACTTACAAGTATGTTGTGGGTATTCAGTTGGTCTAATGAATACCCACAACATAGGTTTAAATGGACAAATAAGGAAAACTACCCTTCAATTATCACAAAACACACACCTTATCTGTTGCTATGGAAAAAGGGTCTTCTCTAAAAAGAAAGCATTTGCTCCTAGGAGACCCCAGTTAATAAGCTGAGAAAAGTAATTTTAATACAAGATTTACTTTCCATGGAGGTGTATGCAACCACCTTATGGCCCTTGCTTTCAACCCCTATGGTGTGAAAGAAGTTATTGCCCACAATAACTGATTATTGATTTAAAATAAAGAAATTTTATTGCAGTAAAATGCATATAGTAGGCGATAGCTATCCTAAACATTGGTACACATGACACTGGGCATGTAAAGTCCACCCTTATAGGGGCTTGGAGAAATAGATTGGTCTGCATGGTGCTTCCACCCAGAGCTGAAACCACACACACGAGTACTAGTAAACCACTTAGAGGGTCTAACCCTGCCCAGGCAAAGTGGTGCGAGTCAGACCTTCCTTGCATAATTATAAACCCTTTTGGTTTCATTTGGCGGCAGGGCATAAGATGCCATTTCATCTCAGTGATGGGTAAAAGTCACACATAATTGGAAGCAATTTAACCTTTAAGATGCCATGAAAAACTGCATCTGAAAATGTCGTCTGCTCATGTCATCTGCTGATGGCCCCCGCCCATAGGAGCTTGAAGAAATATATGGGCTGCGTGATGCTTCCACGCAGAGCTGAATCTGGCCCGCACACTAGTACTGGTAGACCGTTTAGAGGAACTAAGCCTGTCCAGGAACCGCGGTGCAAGGCGGACCGTCCATGCTAATAAACCCTATTGGTTTCATTGGGCGACAGGGCTTGAGATGTCATTTCATCTCAATGTCGGGTAAAAGTCCCACAAAATTGGAAGCAACGTCTCCAAAATGACCTTTATAGTGTTGACGGGGACGTTAAACCTCAAATCAAACAAAAATGTCATCTGCTGAATCTTCTTATGAACTTTTTAAAAAACTTTGCATACAGGCAAACAGTGTGGCCTTAGAGGAGCAGTCTGATCTGGGTCCACACTGTTTGCAAAAATGACTTTTAAAGTTAATGGCATACTCCAAAGCAGACGACAATTGTCGTGATTGGCAGTGTATGGGTTGATTGTTGCTATCCCCTCAGAGGTGAAATGGTGTGTTTTTCTTCTGGATTTAAGACAGCCAAATAATCCCAACTGTTGTGAATTTGACAGAGTACATGATTGCTACAGGGGTGGTGTCTTAGCTCTTATCATGCTGTCCACAACAACCCCTATCTTTGGAAACAGTGTAGATCCAGATCAGATGGCTTCTGAAGAAGCCATCTGATCAGGATCTACACTGTTTGACATTTAGTTTATAGCTTTGTAAGAATAAATTACATCAAGTAATCTGATTGGTTCAAAGTCAGAAATGGGTGTGGCTAAACTCAATATTCAGCAAGATAAGGGTTAGATACATGTACATGTACTTTACGTCGAAATTCTTGAAGATTAAGCATGTGACTTCCAGTTTTCAAACTTGTTCACCATAATGATCCTTAGTATTGAGACAGACAGGCCTAAGCAAACAGTGTTGACCCAGAGACTTATTAGGGTCTACACTGTTTGCCATTTCGTACCTTTTGGACACCTTGCATGATCATGAAACAAATTTGTTAAAACTTTAGGAGAATTATGGCGAGTCCTGAAGGTGTCCGAATTGTTAGGAGTTTTACGGTAATTCCAAAGGGTAGTCATGCCATCCCCCTCTTTAGGAAAACATACATTGGTGCAAGACATTGTACTGGTTGTTATTTTTGGATGGAAATTTATGAAAATTTCTGGCCCGGCCCTGTGGCTCAGCTGAATTGTGTCTGACCAGTAATCAGGTATTCACAGGTTTGATCCCTACTCATGGAGATTTCCACTGTTTATTGTCTCTTTGCTGCTGATATTTAGTAACCAGGGCCGAGTTGTTTAAAGTTTGTTAGCTAGTTTAACAAGCTCGTTTGTGGTCAAATTGTTAACTGTTCTAGCCAGTACAAAATCTAACATACTCAGGTATTTTTCCACAAAAATCTTAGCATGTTTGCTATATTAAACTAGATCATGCAGTAGATGGTATGCCATCACAAATACCCGCTTTTTCTATGACTAACACTAATGACTATGTATTAGCTAGCCAAAACTACATGTACATGTAAGTTAAAAAAAGTTGCAAAGAATATTCTAACTTCAGAAGTGTAACTCCTATAGTTTAGAAGATATGACCTTTGACCTTCAACAGGTGTTATGTTGAGGTCCACCAAAAGTATCCCAACCTATTCTATATTACAACGGCCATCCAATAATCAAGTTTCAGAAGTGTAACTCCAATAGTTTAGAAAATATGGCCAAGTCATACTTTTTGACCTTTGACCTCGGGATCATGTTGAGCTTTGACCTTGGGGTCATGTTAAGGTTAAGGTCACACCAAAAGTAGCCAAATATATTCTATCTTCCAATGGCCATCCAATAAGCAAAGTTTCAGAAGTGTAACTTCACTAGTTTAGGAGATATGGCAAAGTCATACTTTTTGACCTTTGACCTTGGGGTCATGTTGAGGTCAAGGTCATGTCAAAAGTAGCCCAGTGCCATCTACATCCCATGTACTATCCTCAGGCAAAGTTTGAAAAGTGTACATTAACCGGTTTCAGAGGAGATCCATTCCAAAGAAACGTGACATAACGGTACATACATGTACATATATACAGACCCATGGACTGACAGATACTCGACTCTGACACGAAAACAATATTCCCGATTTTTCCTTGAAAAAGCAGGTATGATGAAGGAAGTTTGAATGGTATGTATGTTAACTAACGATGTCATTAGTTTTGAACAACCGGCCGTATGTTCCTGTGAAAGAATGGGTAATTCTGACAAATGGTCTAAATCTGCCAAATAGTCAGTTACATGAAGAAGAAGGTTTTTGTTTGTTTGATTTGAGGTTTAACGTCCCCGTCAACACTGTAAAGGTCATTTTGGAGACGTCACTTCCAATTTTGTGGGACTTTTACCCAACATTGAGATGAAATGACATCTCAAGCCCTGCCGCCTATTGAAACCAGTAGGGTTTATAAGCATGGACAGGCCGACTTGCACCGCTTTGCCTGCGCAGGCTTAGATCCTCTAAGCTGTTTACCAGTACTCGTGTGCGGGTTGGTTACATCTCTGCGTGGAAGCATCATGCAGCCCATATATTTCTTCAGGCCCTGATGGGCGGGGGGCGGTGAAGAAGAAGGTACTTGACTGGTTTTGCATGACTGGAGTTTTGTTGACTGGGCTATGAAAGTCCAGAACATGAAAATTAACAGAATGAATCCACTGGAGCAGATTGTTTATGATTTTTGAACCATTGTAAGACTATAAATTCATAAAAAAATAATTTCAATAAAACATTGTTTAAATTTATTTTGACTAGTTCGTGGAAGTGTAAATGAACACTCTTGGGAAGAATGGTGGGAAAGAAATGCGCATACATATTAATGGTAATTGTAGGCCTGTCATTAAAATGCTATTAATTTGCAATTAACATGCATACTGTTCATTTTAGCAACAGCTGTCAGACTGTCATAACTCTTAATGTACTAAGTGAAATTCATAGACATTTTTTTTCAGAGAAATTCAGGCTTATCGGGTGTTAATCATCTGCAGAGCAAACAATTCAAGATTGATGCTTGTAGCTTTTTTTTTATATGAAAAATATATATATATATGTGTATGTGTATGTGTGTGTGTTCATTGAAAATGTCATCTGCAAACAATCATGACTGACATGTTATCTGCATGGTACATCTATAGGTGGCACATTGATTGCTTGTTAAATTGGCATGGTAATAAGAGTAACCAAGGTACATTGCAATTAAGTGATGATTTTTTGGGTGTATTGTCAGTTGACCCAAAGCTACTAAGCACAGAGGCTTTTCATTGTTTAAGTCTTCCTTGTAGGAAATCCAGGTAACGATTAGTTTATTTAAAATAGCCCTGCTGTCCTTATCGCTGTGAGATCAGAGTGTTGCTTAACCCTTCTCTTGCTGAATATTCATTTAAGCCACACCCATTTCTGTCTATCAACCAATCAAATTACTTAAAGCAGTTTATTCCTACAAATTCATAAAATGAATGTCAAACAGTGTAGATCCTGCCATCTGATCTGGATCTACACTGTTTCCAAAGATAGGGGTTGTTGTGAACAGCAAGATAAGGGTTAAGAGGGTTATATTTAGAATTTGGACCCGAATGGCAAACAGTGGAGACAAAGAATGCCACTTCTGATCAGGGTCTACACTGTTTACTTACAGCTATGGTGTTTAAGGGTTTAAACGAAACCGTCCAAGTCTGCTTTTCCAGCCTGCACTGAGAGACACTTGACCTACCAGTGCCGACAGTCCTTTTTGATTTTATTTCTGTTAGAAAAATACAAGGGTACATTAACCCATTGCATGCGGCGTCTGATCAGGACCTGCACTATTTGCTAACAGATTTTTCCGACAAAAATGGAATAAAACTGAAAAAATAGGCTTGACACTCCTTATATGACAAATGGACTTGTCCAACAAATAGCAATGGAAGAGTCCACTAGCATACTGGGTTAAAAATACTTCTAGGCCTCTGGCTAAGGAGTATATGAAGGAGAGATCATCATTCATACATGGTCTCCATTAACTTCATTGTACTTAACTCATTGTATACTAGTGGACTCTTCCATTGCTATATATTGGACAAGTCCATTTGTCATATAGGGGTGTATCAGGCCTATTTTCTCATTTTTATTCTATTTTAGAATGGAAAATTCTGTTAGCAAATAGTGCAGGCCCTGATCAGACGGCCCATTCTACCATCGACCATTGATATTAAAGTGCGGGTAATCTCTTCTATCTTGATTGTTTGTTTGATTTGAGGTTTAATATCCTCATCAACAATATTTAGGTCATTTTGGAGAGGTTGCTTCCAATATTGTGGAACATTTACCCAACACTGAGATGGAATAACATCTCAATCCCTGCCGCCCAATGAAACCAATAAGGTTTATATGCATGGACAAACTAACTCACACAGCTTTGCCTGGGCTGGTTTAGACCATCTAAGCAGTTTACCAGTACTTGTGTGTGGTTGATTTCAGCTCTCCGTGGAAGCATCATGCAGTCCAATCTATTTCTCCAAGCCCTGATTGTGTGTGTGTAGGGGAGGGGGTGGGGGGGGGGGTGAGGGGCGGGGCAGCTGCATCTTGAGTGTAACCAATTTTGTACCATATGGAATCTTCCACCTTATATATAGCGCAAGTCCAGTTAATAATTTACAGGTTGCATGTTGGTTGTGTTTTTCTTTAAAATTCATTTTCAGCTTCGGGCCTGCCGTGTTTGCCAATTATCTGTTTTGGGTTTCCGGTACAAAATGGGTTAAAGATACTCTGAAGCATGTCTTTGAAAGTGGTGACAACCCATTTGTGATTTGAAAATCAGACAGTGCAAAATCCTGCGAGTAAGAGGCATCGGGCAAAAAGAAAGTCAAATTGTTAGTCAGTCAGTCAGTCAACATTTGAAACAACCCTAGTGTTCATTAACCCTTATGGTTTAGATCCGTTTTCAAGAAGTATAATAGCTTCAGTACATGTATTGATACTAGGTACAAATTTGCATCTGGCTAGGGATGGCAACTTTAATGCTAAAATATAAATTTGACCTTGCCCTGGCCGCAAATGTTGATGACTTGTCCTTTGTCTATATGTCAAGTCGTCAACATTTGCGACCACCCTAGCATTCACACTAATGTTCAAGTCCATTTCCCAAGAACTATAAGAGCTTCATTAATGATACTCGGTACAGATTTGTATCTAGGGATGGCAATTTTAATGCAAGTGTCAATATTTGACCTATATTTCATGGTTCACTGACTTTTGGAACTTATGCGACCACCCTTGCATTCACCCAAATGTACAAGTTCATTTCTCAAGAACTGTAAAAATGCCTTCCTAAATACACTTTGTATTTGTGATATGAAAAATCTCCCTAAATACACGTTGTATTTGTGATTTGAAAAATCTCCTCTAAATACACTATGGGCTGCACTATAGTCATGTTATTTTTCTCAATGTGAAAACTATTGTCATGTTATTTTTCTCAATGTGAAAACTATAGTCATGTTATTTTTCTCAATGTGAAAACTATTGTCATGTTATTTTTCACAATGTAAAATATAGAATCATTTCACAATGTGAAAATATCATATTTATATTGCCCCCGCCCATAGGGGCTTGAAGAAATATATGGGCTGCACGATGCTTCCACGCAGAGCTGAATCCGGCCCATACACTAGTACTGGTAAACCGTTTAGAGGATCTAAGCCTGTCCAGGAACAGCGGTACGAGGCGGACCGTCCATGCTAATAAACCCTATTGGTTTCATTGGGCGACAGGGCTTGAGATGTCATTTCATCTCAATGTCGGGTAAAAGTCCCACAAAATTGGAAGCAACGCCTCCAAAATGACCTTTACAGTGTTGACGGGGACGTTAAACCTCAAATCAAACAAACAAATATCATATTTATTTGTTTCAGATATGCATTGATTTCACTTCTAAGTATAAAACACAGTAAAAATCCTGTATTAAGACCACCTTTGGGACTGTTCAAAAGTGGTCTTTACGACCACTTTTGAACAGTCCCAAAGGTGGTCTCTGTCCAGAGGACACTGTATGCAGAAAACACAAAGAAAAAATAACTGCAACCAACTAAAGCAGAATTAGTCTGAATTTTAGGTGGTCTTAATAGCAGAATTTTCCTGTAAATACAGTAGAACTTCGATGGCTCGGACACTGATAAAAGTATCACGTTATGCCTCCTGACAGTAACCTCAGTGGCTCGAACTACCCCAGTCTCGAACAGATTTTCGAGGTCCCAAAGGTGTTCGAGCCATTGAAGTACGACTGTACGAGTTACTGGTGTGTATTTCAGGTTGGAAGAGACTAAAGAAGAGTTAGAAGAGTTTCAGATCAGTAGTCGAGAGCTCGAGGCAGAGCTTGAAGCACAACTAGAGCAGTTAGAGAAGAAGAGCAATGTCCTCACACAGGATAACTCAAAATTAAAACATGAGGTGGAATCTTTAAAAGTAAGTCTTGAGTGCTTTTGTGAAACTACATGTAAATACTTTCCCACAATATGCCAGGATGCAGACTAACAAAAATTTTCAGGAGCTAGCTGTGTTGTGAAAAAAAAAAAAAAAAAAAAAAGATTTGTGACCCAGCCCAAAAATTTGAATGTACCAGGAAAACTGGAACTTGACACACAGCTATGCTATAGCTCACCTTACCTGCTTTGCTTCATATGTCTTTTCATGTTCGTTGATTTTGTTTACTGTTGGCCAGTCTTTTGTTCCACTAGTCAGTCAGGTACGCATTGTAATGTGCTAGTTTCCATACACCAGTTAGATGCCTCTAGATTTTGATCAATTTAAGCTTCATTGTGGAAGCACCCATTTTTGGGTCGATCGTTTATCAGTGGACCCAAGGTTGTAAAGTGCAGGAAGCTCTTCAGTGCTGAAGTCCACGTGATTATCACTGACTTGTCAGAAAATCTGGTAACAGTTATTTCTAAGGAAAATAGCCACATTGTTCTCAGCAGCTATTCTTTTCAGTGTGAGGTCAGAGTGTTGCTTATGAGGGTTATCTATAGAATCTGGAGTAGAATCATGGATTGGGCTTAGCAAACAGTGTAGACCCTAATCAGATGTCGCAGACTGTGGCATCTGTTCATGGTCTACACTGTTTGCGTACAGTACAGAAATTCAAGGGTCAGATGCCACAGAAAACAGCGTCTGATCAGGGTCCACATTGTTTGCTTACAGTACAGGAAAGTAAGAGTTAACAGTCCTAAGTCAGTGTTCAGGATCATTTATCAGTGCTATCAGTGCTTTGATTCATTTACTCAACGAAGCTTCAAAGACATTGCAAGTTTGTTTATTTGATTTGAGGTTTAACTTCCCTGTCAACACTTTATAGGTAATTTTGAGACATTGCTGCCAGTTTTGTGGGACTTTTACCCGACATTGAGATGAAATGACATCTCAAGGCCTGTCGCCCAATGGAACCAATAGGGTTTATAAGTATGGACGGTCCGAATCGCACCGCTTTGCTGGGCAGGCTTAGCTCCTCTTAGCGGTTTACCAGTACTAGTTTGCATTCAATTTCAGATATGTGTGGAAGCATCATGCAGCCCATCTATTTCTTCAAGCCCCGATGGGCGAGGGCTGAGACATTGCAAGTCACTGGGAACCATGCGCTGTGAACCATGTTACATCGATAAAACACAGTAATATGGTGTTGCAGAACTATGCAGTTTGTTTAACCCTTATCTTGCTGTTCATGACAACCCATATCTTTGGAAACAGTGTAGATCCAGATCAGATGGCTTCTGAAGAAGCCATCTGATCAGGATCTACACTGTTTGACAATCAATTTATGAATTTTTAGCAATAAATTACAGCAAGTAATTTGATTGGTTGATAGACAGAAATGGGTGTGGCTAAACTGAATATTCAGCAAAATAAGGGTTAATTAACATTATTTTCAAGTAGAATTTTTCAAGTTACTAACATAATATAATTATTAATTTTCCACTTTGTTAACTGAATAATAACCTAATTATCCCCTCGCAACAACGTTGCGAATGGGGATATAGCATCAGTGCCGTGCGTCCGTGTGTTAGTGTGTGTGTGTGTGTGTCTGTGTGTGTGTGTGTGTGTGTGTCTGTCCGGAACCTTGTGAGCAGGATAGAAGACACAGTATTCATCGTAGAAGCATCAAACCTTCCACAAATGTTCACCATGTACAGAGGATGAACCCTATTGAATTTCAAGGTCAGGGGTCAAAGGTCAAGGTCACAATGGACTTGACCTTGAAAACCTTGTGAGCAGGATAGAAGACACAGTATTCATCGTAGAAGCATCAAACCTTCCACAAATGTTCACCATGTACAGAGGATGAACCCTATTGAATTTCAAGGTCAGGGGTCAAAGGTCAAGGTCACAATGGACTTGACCTTGAAAACCTTGTGAGCAGGATAGACGACACAGTATTCATCGTAGAAGCATCAAACCTTCCACAAATGTTCACCATGTACAGAGGATGAACCCTATTGAATTTCAAGGTCAGGGGTCAAAGGTCAAGGTCACAATGGACTTGACCTTGAAAACCTTGTGAGCAGGATAGAAGACACAGTATTCATCGTAGAAGCATCAAACCTTCCACAAATGTTCACCATGTACAGAGGATGAACCCTATTGAATTTCAAGGTCAGGGGTCAAAGGTCAAGGTCACAATGGACTTGACCTTGAAAACCTTGTGAGCAGGATAGACGACACAGTATTCATCGTAGAAGCATCAAACCTTCCACAAATGTTCACCATGTACAGAGGATGAACCCTATTGAATTTCAAGGTCAGGGGTCAAAGGTCAAGGTCACAATGGTCTAACATATTCAGATTGGATTTTCATGTTAATGAATGGTATGCAGTTGCGAGGGGATGCTACGCTTGCGTTGCCTTGTTTTTCAAGTTGTTATTAACCTGAAAATAACAACTCAGGTATACTTCATGTACCTGTTACATCAGATGCTGTATATCTGTAGTATTTTTCTGTTTCATCATATGATGTATGAGGTCATTACTCATCAGGTACAGTTATAATATAGGTGTCGCTTTGGAGCATTTCTGTCTTATCATTACCGTAAATGCCCATAGGGGCTTGAAGATATAGATGGGCTGCATGATGCTTCCACGCAGAGCTGAATCCGACCGCACAAGAGTACTGGTAAACCGCTTAGAGGATCTAAGCCTGCCCAGGCAAATCGGTGCAAGTCGGACCGTCCATGCTTACAAACCCTTTCGGTTTCATTGGGCGACAGGGCTTGAGATGTCATTTAATCTCAGTGTCAGGTAAAACTCCCACAAAATTGGAAGCAACGTCTCCAAAATGACCTATACAGTGTTGACAGGGACATTAAACCTCAAATCAAACAAACAAAACATTACAGTAAACATCCTTAAATTTGCGAACAAAAAATGAGTAGGCTCGTGAGAAAATGGCACATGTGGTACTTGATTAGAATCTGATGTAGATTTTTTAGCTCACCTGAGTCTTTAGGCTCATAGGTGAGCTTATAGTATAGCCATGGTCCGTCGTCCGTCCGTCGTCCGTCCGTCCGTCCGTCCACCATTTTCAAAGGTCTACTTCTCCTATACTGCAGGGCCAATCAAAGCCAAATTTCATATGGAGCCTCAGTGGGATGGGGGAACGAAAGTTTGTTCGCGGGGTCTGGATCACATGACCAAGATGGCCACCATGCCCATATATGGTAAAAAGCCTTCAAAAATTTTCTTCTCCAGAACCATAAGGCCAGTGGCCTTGAAACTTGGCATGTAGCATATGGTACTCGGGCCCATCATGATTTGTACAAATGGTGACCCCGGGTTGACCTTGACCTATTTTACAG
Source organism: Lucinisca nassula (assembly GCA_963580285.1). Classification (NCBI taxonomy): domain Eukaryota; kingdom Metazoa; phylum Mollusca; class Bivalvia; order Lucinida; family Lucinidae; genus Lucinisca; species Lucinisca nassula. The sequence goes on from OY757011.1 coordinate 104,826,146, forward strand.
CAATGTCAAATTTGCCGAAGTAGGCTTTTGCATGGGGCAAAGTGAAAATAATGGATTTATAGGAAAACCATTTAAGACAGTGTCACCAAAATTTGTAGATCAGGTAAAGTAACTGAATACATGAAGATCTATGGGTCAGAAAGGTCAAGGTCATTCATTGGCCTTAGACCAAGGTCATTCAGGATCCATATTTCAAACATCTTTTTCTCCAAAACTGCTGAGCCAATTTAAGTGAAATTTAATATGGAGCCTTTGTGAGTTGAACAAATGAAAAAATGCCAATACGGTCTAGATCACATGACCAAGATGGCCGTCACGCCTATATATATGGTAAAAAGCCTTAAAAATTCTTCTTCTCCAGAACCGTAAGGCCAATGGCCGTGAAACTTGGCATGTAGCATATGGTACTCAGGCCCATCATAGTTTGTACAAATGGTGACCCCGAGTTGACCTTGACCTATTTTACAGCAATGTCAAATTTGCCGACTTAGGCTTTTGCATGGGAAAAAGTGAAAATAATGGATTTTTAGGAAACCATTGAAGACAGTGTCACCAAAATTAGTAGATAAGGTAAAGTAGCTGAATACATGAAGATCTATGTGTAAGAAAGGTCAAGGTCATTAATTGACCTTAGACCAAGGTCATGCAGGTTCCATATTTCAAACATTTTTTCTCAGAAACTACTGAGCAAATTGAAGTGAAATTCAATATGGAGCCTTTGGGAGTTGAACAAATGAAAAGCTGCCAACATGGTCAAGATCACATGACCAAGATGGCCACCACGCCCATATATGGTAAAGAAACTTCGAAATTCTTCTTCTCAAGAACCGTAAGGCCAATGGCCTTGAAACTTGGCATGTAGCATATGGTACTCGGGCCTATCATAATTTGTTCAATTGGTGACCCTGGGTTGATCTTGACCTATTTTACAGTAATGTCAAATTTGCTGACTTAGACTTTTGCATAGTGAAAATAATGGATATTTAGGGAAACCATTGAAGACAGTGTCACCAAAATTTGTAGATTAGGTAAAGTAACTGAATACATGAAGATCTATGGGTAAGAAAGGTCAAGGTCATTCATTGACCTTAGACCAAGGTCACTCCGATTTCATATTTCAAAAAAAACATTTTTTCTCAGAAACTACTGAGCCAATTTAAGTGAAATTCAATATGGAGCTTTTGTGAGTTGAACAAATGAAAAGTTGCCAGTACGGTCTAGATCACATGACCAAGATGACCGCCACGCCCATATATGGTAAAAAGCCTTCAAAAATTTTCTTCTCCAGAACCGTATTGCCAATGGCTTTGAAACTTGGCATATATCATATGGTACTCGGGCTCGTCATAGTTTTTACAAATGCTGACCCTGGGTTGACCTTGACCTATTTTATGGCAGTGTCAAATTTGTCAACTTAGGCTTTTGCATGGGAAAAAGTGAGTGGAAAATCAAGGAGTCAAGTGCTCTTTCCCAGCACATTGTCAATCAGACATTCCCTAAATAATATGAAAAGTTAAAAAAAATATGACAAATGGAATAAACCATAATGAAAGCATGGCCTTCGAACTGTCAGAAAGGTAGGAATAGGTGGAAAGTTTTATCACATTGTTAGACATAAAAATTTTGTCCCCACAAGTTGTGTACCCCTGCTCTGAGGCTATATACATATATAAAAACATTAAAATGTACACCAGGACCAGGTGTCAGGTGAGCGTTTACAGGACCACTGGTCCTCTGGTTTGTGATTTCAAATTACTGTGTTAATTTGGACCCAAGATATATGTGGTTTGACGCCTGTTTTGAAGACATCTGCATCCACTGGACCCCTAAAATTTGGAACTCAGATGTAAAACCCTGAGTATGCTGAGGGTCCTTTTTTCATTGGCTGGCAGAAGTAATCTCCCTTTATCAATATACCTGATGCATATTGCATATGAAATTTTTATACATTTCGTAGCAACAGATATTTAGTTGAGTCTTTGTTGATAAGTGAAAGATAATTTTTCTTATTTTGCCATAAAAATCTTTATGTTATTGGGTATTTATTTGAATCAGATGAAAACCCACAACAAAAGTGTTTATAGAGAACTGACAAAATCATCCTTTAATTATCACCAAATAACCTCCATCCATCACCAAATAACCTCCATCCCAATACCCCCCTTCCCCATACTCAGTCACACACACAAAATTGGAAGCATTGTCTCCAAAATGACCTGTAGTGTTGAGGGGGACATTTAACCTCAAATCACCTAATTCCCACCTTATCAATCTGTTCAGGCAAGTTTGGCTTTCAGAAGGTTGGAAGTTACAGTTTTCTTCATTTCCCCACTTTTTGTTAAAAATTGGGTTGATATAAGTGGAATGTTCTTAACCCATAAAATGCCAACCATGACATTTGTCTTCCGTTTTGTTGTCTGCTGGTTACTTTAAAAGTCATTTTTGCAAACATTGTGGACTCTGATTAGACTGCTCCTCTAGATCTGGGACCAAACTGTTTGCCTGTATGCAAAAATATTTTTAAAAAGTTTGCAAGAAGATTCAGCAGACGACATCAGCAGACGGCATTTTCAGCGGTAGATTTCATGGCATCTTAACCCTTATCTTGCTGTTCACGACAACCCCTATCTTTGCAATCAGTGTAGATCCAGATCAGATGGCTTCTGATCAGGATCTACACTGTTTGACATTCAGTTTATGAATTTGTAGGAATAAATTACATCAAGCTATCTGATTGGTTCAAAGTCAGAGATAGGTGTGGCTAAAATGAATATTCAGCAAGAGAAGGGTTAAGGGTTAAAAGGGTGTGGAATCCTTAAAGCGGGCTGAAAATCCAGCTAAAAGGGAAATACGGCCAGTAAAATTAAGTGTTTTGAAACGGGACTGAGCAGTCAAATATACAGTTTAAATTGCCCAAATACGTATTTATAAATGGTAAAATAATTTTATCATTATCAAATATCTTTCTAACTACATGTTTAATTGTAACAGTAAAATCCATTATAATTAATTTATGAATTTGCAATAGAATTTATTAGGATTTTGTTAACTACGTGTACATGGTTTAATATAACAGTAAAATCCATTATAATTAATTTTTGAATTCAGCATAGAATTTATTAGAATTTTGGTATAACAACACAAAGATCACTGAAAGCTACATGCAGTCATAATTACCATAATGATATGTACATGTATAAGCCTTAGCAAACGGTGCAGAAGGAGCAGTCTGATCAGGGTCTACACTGTTTGCCATTACGTCTCATACAATGCATAAAAAGTATGTACAATTTTCCATGGGCATGCTTTATGCATAACAAATGTAATGAAGGGAATATATAGGTCATCGGGGCTTGAAGAAATATATGGGCTGCATGATACTTCTATGCAGAGCTGAATCCGACCCGCACCGGAGTATTGGTAAACCGCTTAAAGGATCTAAGCCTGCCCAGGCAAAGCGGTGCGCAAGAGTCGGACCGTCCATGCTTATAAACCCTATTGGTTTCATAGGGCGACAGGGCTTGAGATGTCATTTCATCTCAGTGTTTGGTAAAAGTCCCACAAAATTGGAAGTACTGTCTCCAAAATGACCTTTACAGTGTTGACGGGGATGTTAAACCTCAAATCAAACAAACAAACAGTATAGGGCAAAAACCTATGCATCAACCCTAGCTTTCACCCTAATGTTTAAGTCATTTGTGAAGACCTATGAGAGCTTCATTAGTGATGCTTGGTACAATTTTGTATCAAGGAATGGCAGCTTTTATGCAAGCATCCATGACCTTTACCTACATTTCATGGTTCTTTGACTTTGCTCCCCTGTAGGCGTGACGTAGCCTTTGGAGGAATTCGTGTTGGCGTCCATCTTCAGATTGTGTAAATTTAACCCTTAAGATGCCATGAAAAACTGCATTTGAAAATGTCGTCTGCTGAATCTTCTTGCAAACTTTTTAAAAATATTAGTGCATACAGGCAAACAGTGTGGACCCAGATCAGACTGCTCCTAAAGGAGCAGTCTGATCTGGGCCCACACTGTTTGCAAAAATGACTTTTAAAGTAACTGGCAGACGACAAAGCAGAAGACAACTGTCGTGATTGGCATTTTATGGGTTAAATCAAAAACTGTGCTTTAATGAACAGAATTGTAAATTGGTTTATGTGTAGTTGAATTTTGCTTTGTTTGGAAGTGTTCTGTTTGAATCCCCAATATACCAAATATCAGATTTTACTGAAACAGGAAGAACTTGTTTCAGCTTTCATTTTGCCGACATCCATTTGAATGTTACAGTGATACATTTTGAGTACAACACAAAGCAGAACTGAGCCTCTAAGTGTGTGTGTGGGAGGTTGGGGATGGGGGGTGCGGTCTGGGGCACTTACGTCAACTTCTAGAATGTTTGTTCTGATCTTGGTTTGGTCTATTTGTCAAAACTCTGAAGGTTGCTATTTGTATGCAGGCCCTGCTCTTGTCTAATTGTGGAGTGTAGTGCTTAACTCTTGGCTTGCTGAATATATTAATTTAGCCCCACCCATTTCTGACTTCCAGCCAATCAGATGAACTGAATAGATTTAATTTTTTTGCAAAAGTATGGCATATCCTAGTTTAGCAGAACAAGTCAACCATTATCCATTGTAAAGTTTAAATCCTAATGGTATCTTTGGACAGTAGGGCTTGAGATGTCATTTCACCTCATTGCAGGTTAAAAGTCCCACTAAATTGGATGCAATGTCTCCAAGATGTCCTAAACAGTGTTGACGGGGACGTACAACTACAACTCAAACAAACAAAGATATAACCCTAATCCTGCTGAATAAGTTACTTTAGCCGCACCCATTTCTGACCATCAGCCAATCGGATTACTTAATTTTATGTATCCATTTAATTAAAATAAAACAACAACAGAATGGTAAACAGTGTATTCAGAAGCCATCAGATCTGGATCTACACTGTTTGCAAAGGTAGGTGTTGTTTTGTTCAGCAGGATAAGTCAAGGTAGTCAAGCCCAGACTTCTTTAGTCTTTCAAATGATCTGTCACCCATTTTATATGGGAAAACCCAAAACGGGACACTGGTAACAAAACAGTGTAGAGCTGGATCTGATACATCTGACCAGGGTCATCACTGATTGCAAAAACGTAGGCCATTTTCCTTTCAAGAATTTCTATAAAATGAGAACCTGATATCTATAAACCATATTACAGTCCAACTTCAATAACTTGAAAACCTTTTGGACCGTAATATTGTTGGGCTCCAGCCCATCAGTGCTTGGAGGAATAGATTTGGCTGGGGCTTCCACGCAGAGCTGAAACTGACTGGTAAACCGCTTAGAAGAACTACCTGCCTTCCCAGGAAAAGTGGTAAGTGTCAGAATGTCCATTGCATAGAAGCATTTTGGTTTCTTTGGGCGTCAGGGCTTGAGATGTGACTTCATCTCACTCTCGGATAAAAGTCCCACAAAACTGTAAGTAACGTCCCCAGAATTACCTAAATAGTGTTGGCGGGGATGTTAAACCTCAATTCAAACATATCCATAAAATTTGTGGGCCCGCCCATCAGGGCTTGGAAGAATAGATTTGGCTGCATGGTGCTTCCACGCAGAGCTGAAACTGACTGGTAAACTGCTTAGAAGAACTAAGTCTTCCTAAGCGGTAAGTGTCAGAATGTCCAATGCATATAAGCATTTTGGTTTCTTTGGGCATCAGGGCTTGAGATGTGACTTTATACTCTCGGTTAAAAGTCCCACAAAATTGTAAGTCACGTCCCCAGAATGACCTAAATAGTGTTGGCAGTGATTCTAATGAGTATACACAGCATACCTTTTGATGATAAAATACAGAAAATCTCCCTAAAATATGCATACATATTGCTTGCTTAATAGAGGTGGCCAGTAAGACAGGTTTTACTGTGTATGGTGGAAATCTTCCATGTTGGAGATATGGAAGTTCCACCGTATAATGAAGTTTTAAATGGGTTAACCCTTTTTGTACCAAACGGAATCTTCCTCCTTATACATAGAGCAGGACTTTATTTCAAAATTAAGGGGTGTCAAGTTGTGTTTTCTTCAAACTTTATTTGGAAAATGGCTGAACTTTTTGCAAACAGTGTAGGCCCTGATCAGATGCAACATCCTGCATCTGGGCCTGCACTGTTTACCAGGGTACCTGTGCTGGGGTTTCTGGTACTAAATTGGTTAAACTCAATTGGTTGGGATGTAAGAGGATGTAAAATGCATATAATAGTTTTCCTTATTAATAATTTCCATGCCCTGATAAACAATATTGATTTTGATTTTATTAATACCGTATTTGCCCCAATTACCGCACCGTGCGCTTAGTTTTTTCAAAATTGTGTAAAAAAATAGTAGTGAAAAATCGACCTATAAAGCGCACACAAATCATTTTGGGTAACTGTCCTGGCAGTTGAACTGTCTTGTTTCCCGCTTCGCAAGTTTCGTAAACGAGGAATTAAAGTGTGTATTAGAGGTGTCGAATGCATTTGACAGAAATGCAGTTGCTTTGCCTTCACTGTTGAAGAAATAACGGTAATTTTTTTTTATAGATTTCCTGTGAAAGCTTCAATGGGAGGTTACTGTAAGGTGTGCGCTTATGCATTTTTTTCAATAACAGCTTTGGTGTGCGCTTATAGGAGCATGTGCGGTAATTAGGGCGAATACGGTAATATCAAACCTAGATAAAAGATGACTCAGTGGCAAAACATCTAATACAGTTATAGCAGGTCAGGTCATCTGCAGGTCAGTTAACATTACATTAAAGACAATAGACTCTGGGACTAAATAATTTAACGACAAAAAAAATGGCCATCAATGAATGAGTGAACCAGGTGCATAATAAACAGTATTAAAATACAGCCTGTTTGAATTGTACTGTTCAGTGCAGGTAGATCTGATCAGCATCTGTAATTATCGCTTATCCTGCTGTTTAGGATGACCCCAACCCCTACCATTGTAAACAGTGTAGATCCAGATCAGATGGCGTCTAAAGAAGCCATCTGATCAGGATCTACACTGTTTGTCACTCAGTTTGCAAATTTCAATGAGTGTACTATATTAAGTGATTTGATTTGTTGCTAGTCAGAAATGGGTGTGACAAATTAACTTATTCAGCAGGATAAGGGTTAACCCTTTTACCCACAAGTGTCTGAAGTGAACTCTATCATCTGCGAATTTGGATAAATACGGGGGTTTAGTTTGAATAATCATTTGCAGAACAACAAGCAATGTTATCCCTGATGAGACAGATCTGCGTGTACATCTACATATTGACACTGACCAGGGTCCCCACGAGGGAATACCCTCTTCACTCCCAGTGTGAAAACTGTTCAGACCTACATATTTAATTGTTCCTTATCATATAACATTGCTGTTGTTTAGTGATAAAAATCATGTTACTGGTGCAAAACATCATGACGCAGTCTGCCACTATCCCATAATTTATATTGAAATTCTTTTGCAGCAAAACATGATTTAAAGTGTTAAATGGTAAACAGAATCTTACCCTTGCAGAGGCTTGTTTTATAAATTTCATAAGAAATGACAACTAAGATCCTCTATTTATGATGAGAGACATTTATGTATTCACACTGACTGGGGTCCCTCGGGGTATGCCCCACCCCTCCATTTCACAAAAGGCTTGATATCTAATATAGATGGGTTAATATGTAAACCTGTTAAGTTGTTTTATGTCAAGAAATGCTCTCATCTTCTGATGGAAACAGAGTCCACAATGTCATGCTTTGGGTTGGTTATGGAGACTTTTTAAGGGGAATGGGAACACTTTGCAGATTTTTCCGCCATTTTTCAAAGGGAGACAACTTTCGGGACTTCCTGTTCGCTTTTCTATAAGCCCAATCACACTGAACAAGGAGTCAACTCTTAAAGGAAAGAATTTGCTCCTGAGGAGCAAATTCTTTCCTTTAAGAGTTGACCCCTATAGATATGGGAGACAAAAATACTTTTGCAGGAGTTGCCTCCCCTGTAGGTGTTCCCATTCTCCTTAATATCTTTTCTTTATTTTCTGAAAGAAACGTAGGTTGTGGGTACTGGTTACACCTATCTGTGGCCCACAACAGAAGAAAATTTTTCACACAGTTATGACTATTTACCATATTTATCCAAAACCATTTGACAACTTGAACAAGTAGCAAAATTGACTTTTACTGTACATATATTTAGAAAAGCTGCTGATGGATTGGCAAAAGTGTAGATTCTAACTGCCAACATAAAGGACTTGAACCGGACCAAAATTCGAGTCACCATATCCTCTGTCAGTTTGTCCGCCCATATACCATAGTTACCCTACTTCTGATTGAGCCTTAGCCCTTACAGTATCATAAACTATTCATAACATATTTTGATGGTTGGTTGAGGTGATTTTGTTTTGTTTGAATTGGGGTTTAACGTCCCCGTCAACACTATTTAGGTAATTTTGGAGACATTGCTTCCAATTTTCAGGGACTTTTACCCGACATTGAGATGAAATGACATCTCAAGCCCTGCCGTCCAATGAATCCAGAGGGCTCATATGCATTGGACGATCTGACTCACACCGCTTTTCCTGGACAGGCTTAGTCCTTCTAAGCGGTTTACCAGTACTCGTGTTGTGGTCAGATTGAGCTCTGCGTGGAAGCACCATGCAGCCCAATCTATTTCTTCAAGCCCCAATGGGCGGGGGTGGCATGGACACGTTGTAAATGTAGGGAATTGAACAAATGTTATCAAAATTCCAAATGCATTGTTCTAATCTTGGTCTGCACATTTGGCCTAGGCACTGGCTTTCCTCTTTACAAGGAAAATTATGGTAAAAGAATGAATGTCAAAAGCTGTAAGTAGTATTAAAGGGAATGGGAACAGATTTTTCCGCCATTTTTCAAAGGGAGACAGTTTTCGGGACTTCCTGTTCGCTTTTCTGTAAGCCCTGTCCCACTGAGAAAGGGGTCTACTCTTAAAGGAAAGAATTTGCTCCACTGGAGCAAATTCTTTCCTTTAAGAGTTGACCCCTATTGACATGGGAGACAAAAATACTTTTGCAGGAGTTGCTTCCTCTGAAGGTGTTCCCATTCCCCTTAAAGAATCCAGGAAGTATTTGTAAACCATCCTCTGATTCATACATACTTATTCTGTATCCTAAACATCCGGACACCACAGCTCAGTACAATACTGGTTCTACAATTTGAAAAAGTACAACTAGAAATGTCCAATTGTCCGCCCATAATAAATGTATCATAAATACCCATTTGACTTTAATAATTAGGTTAAAGTCACCAAAATGTATGCTGCAAACAAGCAATTTTTGATAGTTTTTGGGAGCCTGTGACCTAAGTCATTAAATAGGGTACAGATAAGCCATTTTTTTTGTCCCCAGAAGAACAAGTTTCAGGAGTCCTTAACCTTGAGATTAAGTTCAAGGTCACCAAAATCTGAACAAATATGTTTTGACCAGTGTAAAAATGTATATTTTCAGGAGAAGTTAGAGCTACTACAGGGAAGTAGTCACAAAGAGATCTCTGAGTTAGAGGGCGAACTAGCACAAGTTAGAGCCTTCAAAGATGAACTACAAAGATATATAAGAGAGTTAGAACAGTCAAATGATGACTTAGAAAGAGCTAAGAGGTATAGAAATACTGTCAAACCTGTCTTAAAAGGTCACTTTTATCAGACAATGATTGACTTGTGTTAATATGAAACTCGTTCATGTCCCATCAATGACAAATTAGTGAAATCATAAACATGTATTAAGCAAGCACCTGAAATTTTAGTACCGTATTCGGGCGTGTACTACCCGCATTTGCGTACTACCCGCACCCCTTTTTTTTGCCAAAATCTGGGGGAAAAATGTTATTCTGTTGTATTACCCGCATGGAACATTTGCTGAAATTTTGGTGGGTCCGTAAGTGAGAAAAAGTAAGAATTTGGCCAGTTTTTGTAACATAAAACGGAACGTGCGATCGTCTTCAAAAGGCGGGAAAATGCACGTGCGTGCGGCTATCACCAGAAAGCATGTATTTTACATGAAAAAGTTGTAAAAACTTGGCCTGTTCACCCTTGTTATTTATTTATTAACCAATATATGCCCAGCGGCCCTTTTGGGGGACATCGGCAAACAGTGCAGACTCAGATCATACGCCGCAGAAAATGTTGTAAAAACTTCACCTGTTCACCCTTGCAATTTATTTATTAACCAATATAAACTTTCCCTTAATAAAACATTGTCATTGTTTTTATTCTTTTGTATTATCCCTTCCCTGGCCGCTGTTTGCGATTACGACTGATCATCGTCGTTACGCACTACGAACCGCTGATTAGCGGTGCTTTTGATGTGCAATTTAGACCACTCATCGGGTAAACACTTATTGCGCATGCAGTGTCCGTGTCCGTTAATCGATAGCGAATTAACATGATTAAAGTCGGCCTTTATTTGTGTTAATTGTGTGTTTGGTAAAGGTGACAAAGTTGAGAACTTTGAGAAGTGACATATGACTAAATCTGACAAGTCATTCTAACCGGCCCTTCTTAGGGCCAACAAACCCTCAAGAAAGAATAGCCAAATAATGTCACTAAGTAGATATACATATCTACACGTCCCCTTTTCATTTTTTTACTCCGTTTCATTGATATATTTCTATTTGTTTTTCTGCTCCGCAAAAAAAAAATCCGCTGGTAAAATGTAGCATCCTTTTGTAAAAGCTCATTCTTGTTTCACGGAAACGCTCGAATATAGTCGAGTGACCACGATCGCTCAAGTCAAATATAGCGGCCAATCAAATCGATTGTAGCTATACACACCTTCTCAATTCCCGGAAATCAGACAAACCATGTGTACAAATGGATAAATAACTTGTTTATTTCGTTTAAAATCAGAGTTTTAGAATAATTAGTACAAAATCGGTTTTCCTAGTATTGGAGATGGTTATATTACTCATGTGTAAGTTAAATCGAGTCGGCAATTAACGTTATTTATATCGGGAATCGTAAATAGATAGCGCATAACATTGAGATGCATTGTATTTTCAGCGGACAAAAGTAAAAAAAAAAAAGGTCCAAAACAAATTCGGGCAGATTACCCGCACCCCAAACTTGGGCTGTAATTTGGGGGAAAAAAACTGCGGGTAGTACACGCCCGAATACGGTAACCACTTTTGAGTGTTAGAAAAAATGATGACTTAAAAACCGCTATAAGTACATAAAACCTATCAGGTCCCCTTAATTGGACAATAATCTATATATATTTACATGAAACACTTTCGTATCCCACCAGAATTAGTGAAAATAAGTATGCATTAAGGACCTCGGCCCCCGCCCATTTGGGCTTGAAGAAATAGATGGGCTGCATGATGCTTCCACGCAGAGCTGAAACCGACCGCACACAAGTACTGGTAAACCGCTTAGAGGATCTAAGCCAGGCAAAGCGGTGCGAATCGGTCCATCCGTGCTTATAAACCCTATTGGTTTCATTGGACAACAGGGCTTGAGGTGTCATTTCATCTCTGTGTCGGGTAAAAGTCTCACGAAAATGGAAGCAACGTCTCCAAAATGACCTATACAGTGTTAACTGGCCTTCGTGGCTTAGTGGATAAGAGCGCTGACACTTAATCATTAGGTCTCCCACCGCTGTGGGTTCGAGCCTCGCTTGGGTCACATGTGAGACGCCAAGTTCTGCAACCGAAGGTCAGGTGGTTTTTCTCCAGGTACTCCAGTTTTCGCCCACCTCTGATTAACAATCAGCTAGATATGAGTGAAATAATCTTGATAGGGCCGTAAAACCAACCCCCCCCCCCCCCCCCCCCCCCCCCAAAAAAAAAACAAAAACAAGCAAAAGCAATAAGGAGCTAATTCTTTACATAAACAGACTCATAGATTTGTCAATACTTTATGACTCTTTCCAGTGTATCTAATCCCCGTTTTCCATTCTATACGCGGATTCATTTGAATACAGTGCAGTCCTGATTAGATGCCGCAAAATGCAGCATCTGATCAGGACCTTCACTATTTGCAAAAAATTCAAACATTGCAATCAAAATTTCTAAGAATGATTTGACTTGCCACCCCTTAATTTCGAAATATAAGGCAGTAGATTCTGTTCACTATAAAAAAGGTTTACCCTTTTATGTACCATATGGAATCTTCCTCCTTATATATATATAGTAGGAGTCCATTTCAAAATTTAGTAATGTCAGGTTGTGTTTTCTTCAAAATCTATTTTGAAAATGGCTGAGCTTTTTGCAAACATTGTAGGCCCTGATCAGACGCCGCAGAATGCGGCGTCTGATCTGGGCCTGCATTGTTTGCCAACCACCGGTTTTGGGGTTTCTGGTACAGAATGGGTTAATTGATCTGTGACAATTTAGGAAATCTGCCTTGCAGATTACTGTCAAGAGTTAGAGTACTACCACAAATTCTGTTGTTATATTGATTTCCTTCCGCTGATTAATGAGGACAACAGTTACTGTCAGATACTGGTGAATGAATATGTACTGTCCGGGTTAACAATTTAGGTCTAAATCTGCCCAGGAAAAGTGTGGTTTGGTTACCTGACCGGCTCAACAGGACCCCAGTAGTTCTGTCATGGCTGTATACAAAAGTTCAATGACAAAAAGGTTTAATCTATTTTGTACCAGAAACCCCAAAACGGGTAATTGGCAAACAGTGCAGACCCAGATCAGATGCAGCAGAATGCGGCATCTGATCAGGGCCTACACTGTTTGCAAAAATTCAGCTATTTCCCAAATAAATTTTGAAGAAAACACATCCTGACACTCCTAAATTTCTTTTCTTATTTCTGCACGAAACCATATATTGTGGCTACTCATTAGAATCGCCTCAATGAGGCGCTTCTAATGAGTACCCACAACATACATTTGCAGGCATAAATAAGAAAAATAATATGTGGATATCCCCACTTATCTGGGGCTATGAGCTTGGCATATGCATCCTGCAGAGAATGTAAATCAGCCTATGCTCCTAAATAGCCCATCACCTTCCGTTGATGGGCCAGCTTATGTGTTTTGATTTTGAGGACAGATCAGACCAGGGCTCGAGAAACTGAAGAATCCAAATCGGTCCAGCCAGATTTCGCCAAAAAATTACGGAAATTGCCGATCGGTTTCGGTAATTTCCGTAAACTCAGTTGGCGATTTTCAATTTCAAAATGTGTTATTAGCGTAACGAATGACATACCGATGTTGCTCTTACACTTTTCAACGGATATGAACACCAGTATCTCGATTATAAACAGCAATTATTGCTCACATCGTTCAGATTTCATCTACTTTCATTTTCTACGCCAGATTTCATCTACCTTCATTTTCCCAATATCCGGTGTAACAGTTTATCTTTACCCCCTGGGTAGCTTTACCCCCGGGGGTAAAGATATCCCGGGATATCTTTACCCCCACCCTGGATATCTTCACCCCCGGGGGTAAAGATATCCCGGCTGGGATATCTTTACCCCCGGGGGTAAAGCTATCCCAGCCGGGATATCTTTACCCCCACCCAAACTTTTGGATATAAACTATTTTCTTAATGCCCAATTTCTTCTTTTATGTAAGTGAAGCAAGATAGTGGACTCGATGTTTCACTTTAACATTTTTTCGTTTCAATCATGACTCGGACTAATAGAACTTCCCTTAGTAAGAAATATGACCATATTATAGAGGCAAATGATTATTTAATAACTTCTTTTTTGTATATTTTCTTATTCAAAATGTTGCTTATGACAATCTTTCATAATCTTGCATTATCCCTGTCTGTCATGAAATGGGTGGTAGTGGTGAGTGGAAAGGCGGGGGTAAAGATATCCCGGCTGAGATATCTTTACCCCCGGGGGTAAAGCTAAACTGGCCAGGATATCTTTACCCCCACCCCAACTTTTAGGAGTAAACTATTTTCTAAATGCCCAATTTCTTCTTATATGTAAGAGAAGCAAGATAGTGGACTGAATGTTTCACTTTAACATTTTTCGATTCAATTGTGTCTCGGACTTATAGAACCACCCTTAGAAAGAAATATAACCATATTATAGAGGCAAATGATTATTTAATAACTTCTTTTTGTATATTTTCTTATTCAAAATGTCCCTTATGACAATCTTTCATAATCTTGCATTATCCCCGTCAGTTGTGATATGGGTGGTGGTGGTGAGTGGAAAGGCGGGGGTAAAGCTAAACTGGCCAGGATATCTTTACCCCCACCCCAACTTTTAGGTATAAACTATTTTCTAAATGCCCAATTTCTTCTTTTATGTAAGTGAAGCAAGATAGTGGACTCGATGTTTAACTTTAACATTTTTTCGTATCAATCATGACTCGGACTAAAAGAACTACCCTTAGTAAGAAATATGACCATATTATAGAGGCAAATGATCATTTAATAACTTCTTTTTTGTATATTTTCTTATTCAAAATGTTGCTTATGACAATCTTTCATAATCTTGCATTATCCCTGTCTGTCGTGAAATGGGTGGTAGTGGTGAGTGGAAAGGCGGGGGTAAAGATATCCCGGCTGGGATATCTTTACCCCCGGGGGTAAAGCTAAACTGGCCAGGATATCTTTACCCCTACCCCAACTTTTAGGTGTAAACTATTTTCTAAATGCCCAATTTCTTCTTATATGTAAGAGAAGCAAGATAGTGGTATCAATGTGTCACTTTAACATTTTTCGTTTCAATTGTGACTCGGACTTATAGAACCACCCTTAGAAAGAAATATAACCATATTATAGAGGCAAATGATTATTTAATAACTTCTTTTTGTATATTTTCTTATTCAAAATGTCCCTTATGACAATCTTTCATAATCTTGCATTATCCCCGTCAGTAGTGAAATGGGTGGTGGTGGTGAGTGGAAAGGCGGGGGTAAAGATATCCCAGCCGGGATATCTTTACCCCCGGGGGTAAAGCTAAACTGGCCAGGATATCTTTACCCCCACCCCAACTTTTGGGTATAAACTATTTTCTAAATGCCATATTTCTTCTTATATGTAAGAGAATCAAGATAGTGGACTCGATGTTTCACTTTTACATTTTTCGTTTCAATCATGACTCGGACTAATAGAACTACCCTTAGTAAGAAATATAACCATATTATAGAGGCGAATGATTATTAAATAACTTCTTTCTGTATATTTTCTTATTCAAAATGTCCCTTATGACAATCTTTCATAATCTTGCATTATCCCTGTCAGTTGTGAAATGGGTGGTGGGGGTGAGTGGAAAGGCGGGGGTAAAGATATCCCGGCTGGGATATCTTTACCCCCGGGGGTAAAGCTAAACTGGCCAGGATATCTTTACCCCCACCCCAACTTTTGGTTATAAACTATTTTCTAAATGCCCAATTTCTTCTTATATGTAAGCGAAGCAAGATACTGGACTCGATGTTTCACTTTAACATTTTTCGTTTCAATTGTGACTCGGACTATCAGAACTACCCTTAGTAAGAAATATGACCATATTATAGAGGCAAATGAGTATTTAATAACTTCATTTTGTCTGATTCTTATTCAAAATGTCCCTTATGACAATCTTTCATAATCTTGCATTATCCCTGTCAGTTGTGAAATGGGTGGTGGTGGTGAGTGCAAAGGTGGGGGTAAAGATATCCCGGCTGGGATATCTTTACCCCCGGGGGTAAAGCTATCCCAGCCGGGATATCTTTACCCCCACCCCAACTTTTGGGTATAAAATATTTCTAAATGCCCAATTTCTTCTTATATGTAAGAGAAGCAAGATAGTGGACTCAATGTTTCACTTGAACATTTTTCGTTTCAATCGTGACTCGGACTTATGGAACTACCCTTAGTAAGAAATATGACCATATTATAGAGGCAAATGATTATTTGATAACTTCTTTTTAGCTCACCTGTCACGTAGTGACGAGGTGAGCTTTTGGGATCACTTTTTGTCCGTCGTGCGTGCGTGCGTGCGTCCGTAAACAATTTCAAATAAGTGTATCTCTAATACCCCATGGCCAATCTTGATTAAATTTCATGTGAAGCATCATCAGGTAGGGGGAAAGGCTGCATAAGGTTTTTGGGCTGATCAGATTGGAATTCTGGTTGCCATGGCAACATATAGCTCCCATAGACTTATAATGGGAAAAGTTTAAAAAATCTTCTTCTCTGAAACCACAGGGCCCAGAGCTTAGATAATAAGCTTGTAACAATGTCAAGTGGTCACCTACATAATTCCTTCCAATCATGCCCCTGGGGTCCAAATTGGCCACACCCCGGGGCCCCTTAGCTCCCATAGACTCATAATGGAAAAAAAAACTTTCAAAAATTTTCATCTCTGAAACCATAGGGCACAGAGATTAGATATTTAGCATGTAGCAACGGCAAGTGGTCACCTACATAATTCCTGCCAATCATGCCCCTGGGGTCCAAACAGGCCACGCCCCGGGGCCCTTTAGCTCCTATAGACTCATAATGGAAAAAAGCTTCAAAAATCTTCTTCTCTGAAACCAAAGGGCCCAGAGCTGAGACATTTGGCATGTAGCAACGGCAAGTAGTAACCTACATAATTCCTGCCAATCATGCCCCTGAGGTCCAAATTGGCCACACCCCGGGGCCCCTTAGCTCCCATAGACTCATAATGGAAAAAAGCTTCAAAAATCTTCTTCTCTGAAACCACAGGGCCCAGAGCTTAGATATTTAGCATGTAGCAAAGGCCAGTGGTCACCTACATAATTCCTGCCAATCATGCCCCTGGGTTTCAAATTGGCGATGCCCCGGGGCCCCTTCGCTCCCATAGACTCATAATGGAAAAAAGCTTCAAAAATCTTCTTCTCTGAAACCACAGCTCCCAGAGCTTAGATATTTAGCACGTAGCAACGGCAAGTGGTCACCTACATAATTCCTGCCAATCATGCCCCTGGGGTCCAAATGGGCCACACCCCGGGGCCCCTAAGCTCCCATAGACTCATAATGGAAAAAAAGAACTTCAAAAATCTTCTTCTCTGAAACCATAGGGCCCAGACCTTAGATATTTAGCATGTAGCAATGGCAAGTGGTCACCTACATAATTCCTGCCAATCCTGCCCCTGGGGTCCAAATGGGCTACGCCCCGGGGCCCCTTAGCTCCCATAGACTCATAATGGAAAAAAGCTTCAAAAATCTTCTTCTCTGAAACCACAGGGCCCAGAGCTTAGATATTTAGCATGTAGCAACGGCAACTGGTCACCTACATAAATCCTGCCAATCATGCCCCTGGGGTCCAAATGGGCCACACCCCGGGGCCCCTTAACTCCCATAGACTCATAACGGAAAAAAGCTTCAAAAATCTTCTTCTCTGAAACCACAGGGCCCAGAGCTGAGGTAATTGGTATGTAGCAACGGCAAGTGGTCACCTACATAAATCCTGCCAATCATGCCCCTACGGTCCAAATTGGCCATGCCCCGGGGCCCCTTAGCTCACATAGACTCATAATGGAAAAAAAAAGCTTCAAAAATCTTCTTCTCTGAAACCACAGGGCCCAGAGTTTTGATATGTAGCATGTAGCAACGGCAAGTGGTCACCTACATAAATCTAGCGAATCATGCCCCTAGGGTCCAAATGGGCCATGCCCTGTGACCCCCTGAGCTCCCATTGACTCATAATGGAGAAACTGTGAAGCACAGAGCTTAGATATTTAGTATCTAGCAACATAAAATATTCACCTACATAAATCCTGCTAACCCTGCCCCTGGGATTCAAATGGGCCACACCCCGGGGCCCCTCAGCTCCTTTAGACTTATAATTGAAAAAAGCTGCAAAAATCTTCTTTTCCAAAGCCATAAGGCCCAGAGCTTAGATATTTAGTGTAGCAATGTCAAGTGGTCTCCTACACTAATTATTTTCTGGTACACAGGTGAGCGATATAGGGCCATTGAGCCCTCTTGTTGTATATTTTCTTATTCAAAATGTCTCTTATGACAATCTTTCATAATCTTGAATTATCCCTGTCAGTTGTGAAATGGGTGGTGGTGAGTGGAAAGGCGGGGGTAAAGATATCCTGGCTGGGATATCGTTACCCCCGGGGGTAAAGCTAAACTGGCCAGGATATCTTTACCCCCATCCCCACTTTTGGATATAAACTATTTTCTCAATGCCCAATTTCTTCTTATACGTAACTGAAGCAAGAAAGTGGACTCGATGTTTCACTTGAACATTTTTTGTTTCAGTCATGACACTGAAAGAACTACCCTAAGTATAAAATATGACCATATTATAAAGGCATATGACCGTTTAATAACTTCATTTTGTTTATTTTCTTAGTCAACACCTTGCTTATGACAATCTTTCTTAATCTTGCATTAACCCTGTCAGTTGTGAGTGGTGGACATCAGTAGTACCTTCCATTGTTGATAAATGTGCTTGTCTGGGTTTTCCAAAGTCTTGATTTTTTTGGGGGTGGTGTGTGTGTGTGTGTGGGGGGGGGGGGGGGGGGGGTTCACCCTAACCCAGCCATGAAATCTTCATCCCCACCCATGAGCAATGATATAAGATGTGAAAAAAATATTCTTGCAAGCTGTATGGTTTAATTATGCTTGTTTTTTTTGTTTTTTTTGCTTCACTTACATATAAGAAGAAATTTGGCATTAAGAAATAGTTTTTACCAAAAAGTTGGGGTGGGGGTAAAGATATCCTGGCCAGTTTAGCTTTACCCCCGCCTTTCCACTCACCACCACCACCCATTTCACAACGGACAGGGTTAATACAAGATCATGAAAGATTGTCATAAGGGACATTTTGAATAAGAAAATATACAAAAAGAAGTTATTAAATAATCATTTGCCTCTATAATATGGTCTATTTCTTTCTAAGGATAGTTCTATAAGTCCGAGTCACAATTGAAACGAAAAATGTTAAAGTGAAACATCGAGTCCACTATCTTGCTTCTCTTACATTTAAGAAGAAATTAGGCATTTAGAAAATAGTTTATACCCAAAAGTTGGGGTGGGGGTACAGATATCCTGGCCAGTTTAGCTTTACCCCCGGGGGTAAAGATATCCCGGCTGGGATATCTTTACCCCCGCCTTTCCACTCACCACCACCACCCATTTCACAACTGATGGGGATAATGCAAGATTATGAAAGATTGTCATAAGGGACATTTTGAATAAGGAAATATACAAAAAAGAAGTTATTAAATAATCATTTGCCTCTTTAATATGGTTATATTTCTTTCTAAGGGTGGTTCTATAAGTCCGAGTCACAATTGAAACGAAAAATGTTAAAGTGAAACATTGCGTCCACTATCTTGCTTCTCTTACATATAAGAAGAAATTTGGAATTTAGAAAATAGTTTACACCCAAAAGTTGGGATGGGGGTAAAGATATCCTGGCCAGTTTAGCTTTACCCCCGGGGGTAAAGATATCCCAGCCGGGATATCTTTACCCCCGCCTTTCCACTCACCACCACCACCCATTTCACGACTGACAGGGATAATGCAAGATTATGAAAGATTGTCATAAGGGACATTTTGAATAAGAATCAAACAAAAAGAAGTTATTAAATAATCATTTGCCTCTATAATATGGTCTATTTCTTTTCAAGGGTAGTTCTATAAGTCCGAGTCACAATTGAAACGAAAAATGTTAAAGTGAAACATCGAGTCCACTATCTTGCTTCTTTTACATATAAGAAGAAATTGGGCATTTATAAAATAGTTTACACCCAAAAGTTGGGGTGGGGGTAAAGATATCCTGGCCAGTTTAGCTTTACCCCCGGGGGTAAAGATATCCCAGCCGGGATATCTTTACCCCCGCCTTTCCACTCACCACCACCACCCATTTCACTACTGACAGGGATAATGCAAGATTATGAAAGATTGTCATAAGCAACATTTTGAATAAGAAAATATACCAAAAAGAAGTTATTAAATAATCATTTGCCTCTATAATGTGGTCATATTTCTTACTAAGGGTAGTTCTATAAGTCTGAGTCATGATTGAAACTAAAAATGTTAAAGTGAAACATCGAGTCCACTATCTTGCTTCTCTTACATATAAGAAGAAATTGGGTATTAAGAAAATAGTTTATACCCAAAAGTTGGGGTGGGGGTAAAGATATCCTGGCCAGTTTAGCTTTACCCCCGGGGGTAAAGATATCCTGGCCAGTTTAGCTTTACCCCCGGGGGTGAAGATATCCAGGGTGGGGGTAAAGATATCCCGGGATATCCTTACCCCCGGGGGTAAAGCTACCCCTGAGTAGCTTTACCCCCGGGGGTAAAGCTACCCAGGGGTCAAGATAAACTGGGACACCGGGTCACTCAGAACCTGAAGACCGCTAAAGGGAAACAACTGACTTGGGGCAGTAAAAGACCAGTTCGATGGTCACTATTTTTTCCCCCTTTTTGAAACCTTTAAAATATTTCTCTTATTTCACGCATTTTATTTTGCCCAAATTGCTTTGTTTACAAATGGCGACAACGTGCAGCAACGTGGTCGGAAAATGACGTCATACGGTTTCCGTTTACACAATACACATTAATGCAGTCAAGGACCTCATCCACACACCTGTTTTAAGTGATTGATTTTAATAGAGCGTATTTTTAAAAAAATCGTTTTGAACGGGTTAAAAAATCGAAAAACATTTCTTTACTGTCGAAACAAAACATGGCCGAACGAGAGTCATTGAAAATCTTACATGGCCGAACCGTGTTTAAAAGAATATAAATACATATTTCACGATTACACAAGCCTGAAACAAATCGCTTTGTCTACAAATGACGTGGCTTATGTTATTGGTTTCAATGGAGCGTATTCTTAAATAAAAATATCGTTTAGAATGGGTGAAATAAAGCATTTTCCCTTGAAGGCATAACACGCAATGTTCAGACATGACAGGTGTGGATTGAAAATTGCGCCCCGTGAAAAAATATATATATATATTCAAATACCGGTTCTATAGTAAGCCATAAATTAATGACTTGTCTAAACAAACTAGCGTATGTCCTGCATTTATTGACCTTATTTTCTCACCTTGCCAGCTTGCCGATAATGCCTCAGGCCAGTTTTCACGGATTAATAATTTTGACACAGGTCAAATTGCGCTCACCCAAGTGGACAGATCAGATTACATGATTTTGTCACGCGGATCAAATTTCGCTGTGATAAGATCAAAGACCCCGACGTGGACTTGTCCGATTTTCACCTAGTTAGATAATGAACCAGTCTAACACCTTGCGCTTCAGGCATTTTTGTGTACTTGCTTGGATTGTCAATGGAAAAAGGTCAGATTGTTTTTACAAAATAACGGCTTGGCTAAAATTTTCGAACCGTAGCTCACCTGAGCACGAAGTGCTCATGGTGAGCTTTTGTGATTAGTCTTTGTCCGTCGTCCGTCGTCCGTGCGTGCGTCCGTCGTCAACTTTTGCTTTAAACAACTTCTTCTCCAAAACTGCTGGACAGATTTTGAAATAATTTCATAGGAATATTCCTTGAGTGACCCTCCACCAAAATTGCTCAAATCGTTCCGCTCGGGTGAACAAGATGGCCGCCAGAGCTAAAAATAGAAAAACCTATAAAAGACTTCTCCTCCTTAACCAGTGCAAGGATTTTGATATAATTTCACAGGAAGGTTCCTTGGGTGCCCCTCTACCAAAATTGCTCAAATCGTTCCACTCAGGTGAACAAGATGGCCACCAGAGCTAAAAATAGAAAAACCTTTAAATGACTTCTTCTCCTTAACCAGTGGATGGATTTTGAAATTATTGGACAGGAATGTTCCTTGGGTACCCCTCTACTAAAATTGCTCAAACCATTCCACTCGGGTGAACAAAATGGCCGCCAGAGCTAAAAATAGAAAAACCTTTAAACGACTTCTTCTCCTTAACCAGTGGATGGATTTCGAAATTACTTCACAGGAAAGTTCCTTGGGTGACCCTGTACCAAAATTGCTCAAAATGTTCCGATCGGGTGAACAAGATGGCTGCCAGAGCTAAAAATAGAAAAACCTTTAAACGACTTCTTCTCCTTAACTAGTGAATGGATTTTTAAATTACTTCACAGGAATGTTCCTTGGGTGACCCTCTTCCAAAATTGCTCAAACCGTTCCGCTCGGGTGAACAAGATAGCCACCAGAGCTAAAAATAGAATAACCTTTAAACGACTTTTTCTCCTTAACCAGTGGATGGATTTTGAAATTATTTCACTGGAATGTTCCTTGGGTGACCCTCTACCAGAATTGCTCAAAATGTTCCGCTCTGGTGAACAAGATGGCTGCCAGAGCTAAAAAACAGAAAAACCTTTAAACGACTTCTTCTCCTTAACTAGTGGATGGATTTTGAAATTACTTTACAGGAATGTTCCTTGGGTGACCCTCTACCAAAATTGCTCAAACCGTTCCGCTCGGGTGAACAAGATGGCCGCCAGATCTTAAAATAGAATAACCTTTAAACGACTTTTTCTCCTTAACCAGTGGATGGATTTTGAAATTATTTCACTGGAATGTTCCTTGGGTGACCCTTTACCAAAATTGCTCAAACCGTTTCGCTCTGGTGAACAAGCTGGCTGCCAGAGCTAAAAATAGAAAAACCTTTAAACGACTTCTTCTCCTTAACCAGTGGATGGAGTTTGAAATTACTTCACAGGAATGTTCCTTGGGTGACCCTCTACCAAAATTGCTCAAACCGTTCCGCTCTGGTGAACAAGATAGGCTCATTGAGGCGGTTCTAACGAGTACCCACAACTTATGTCTTGGAGCAGAAATAAGTAAAATAATGTTTACCCCTGTAAACCCCAGTTTTCTCTATATAAAGTGGGGTTTAGGGGGGTCTTCATTTCACGGACTTGTTCACGTGATGTCTACATGTACTTCTCAAAATGACTTCTGCTCCTGAACAGGCAGACTGATTTTGAATTAATTTCGCAGAAATGGTCTTTGGGTCCAACCAAAATTGCTCAAACCCTCCACACCACCATCTATTACCCACAATTCCGTTTGTACAATATGGATCAGGTGAGCGATCCAGGGCCATCATGGCCCTCTTGTTTTGAAAATTTTAATAAATTATGGACCGATTTTTTAGTCTTCTTTTTCAGTTAAAATCGGTTCAGTAAGCCCAAAATCGGTCCAGGACCGGGAAACCGGCATTTTCTCGAGCCCTGGATCAGACTATATGACTTTGCAGGCTTGTCTAAGTCTTTGTCAGGCATACATTCCAATTTGCACCGTTTTATGTGCTGGCCTCAGTAGCTCGGTCGGTGTCACTCCTGAAATTGAATGGTGATCAGGAGGTTGCGGGTTTGATACGTGCCTGGGGCCAGTTGTTCAAAAGTAACGACATAGTTAGCTAATGTATCGTTAAAACTTTGATCATTCGGTATGGTGGAAATACTAATATTTTTGCTGAAAAAAATGTGAGCAGCTTTTGCAAAGCTGCTCACATTTTTCAGCAAAAATAACAAAATTTTAGATATTGTACTTGCTAGAATGGTTAATAATTTGACCTCAAATGAGCTCGTTAAGCTAACGAGGCTTTGTACAACTGGACCATGGTTGGCAATATTCTTTCTTGGAGATTGATTATGAAATATTTCTCTATTGTCTCTTCCGCTGATTCAAAGAGGACATTTGTCAGTTTCTGGTGAAAGATTTCAATGTACTGGTTCACTACTTATGTATATTAGCCTGCCGGGAAAAGTGTTGATAGGTAAACTGTCCAGCTCAATATGATCTACATAGTGCACGGTACTGCTGACTAGGCCCTTAAAGTTGAAACTAACAAACAGATCTATTCATGGGCATTTATTTAATTATTTTAAAAGATACGGGCCTCCATGGCCTTATGGATAAGAGCGCTGACTCTCAATAATTAGATCTCTCACCGCTGTGGGTTAGAGCCTGGCTCGGGTCACATGTGAGAGGCCAAGTTCTGCAACGGAAGGTCAGGTTTTTTTCTCCGGGTACTCTGGTTTTCGCCCACCTCTGATTAATGATTGGCTCGATATGAGTGAAATAATCTTGAAAGGGCCGTAAAACCAAAACCAAAAAAAAATATTTATTTTAAAGTATTAATATATTATTATTATTTTAGAGCAACAGTTGTGTCATTAGAAGATTTTGAACTGAGATTAAATCAAGTGAGTATTTAAATATCATCAGATGCCCCCATGCTGTAGTGGTTATACTACTCGCCTCATAAACCAGGGGCCGTGGGTTCGATGCCGGCTTCTCCAGCTTCCAGATGAGTCATTAAACTGAGGTCCCATATGACCTTAAGACTTTTAAACAGTCTCAAAGATGGTCTCTTTTTAGAAGATACCAGATGTAAGAAAAAGAAAGAATTAGTATGATGTTTAAAGAAGATGTAGCGGCACCCGCCCATCAGGGCTTGAAGAAATATATGGGCTGCATGATGCTTCCACGCAGAGCTGAAACCGACCTGCACACGAGTACTGGTAAACCACTTAAAGGATCTAAGCCTGCCCAGGCAAACCGGTGTGAATCGGCCCGTCCATGCTTATAAACCCTATTGGTTTCATTGGGCGGCAGGGCTTGAGATGTAATTTCATCTCAATGTCGGGTAAAAGTCCCACCAAATTGGAAGCAAGGTCTCCAAAATGACCTTTACAGTGTTAACGGGGACGTTAAACCTCAAACAAACAAACAAAAGAAGATGTAAATATCAGTACTGGCCTAAGGGAGACAAGCATGAGTATAAAATGTTGAGATGCTGTTTTAAAGTTATACAATGAGGAAGATAAAATGTTTTCAATAGAGCTGAACTGGAATATTAGTTTCATTACCTGTTGTCTGCTTTGTCGTCTGCAGATTTACCAGGTTGGTTTTAGTCATTTTTTGCAGTGTGGACCCAGATCAGACTGCTTCTTTAGGAGCATTCTGGTAGGTCCACACTGTTTGCTTGTATACAAAAATATGCAAGATGCAGCAGACAACATAAACAATATTTTCACCTGTAGTTTTTCTTGGCATCTTAAGTAAAAAGATGCATCTGAATAATTAAGATGCAAGTTTTCAAAGGGAGGACGGAATTTGAGCTTGATCCTTTCAGCCTTGTGGACTACCGTAAAAATCGTAAAAAATTGGACAACTATAGGACATGCTGTAATTCTCCTAAAATTTTATCAAATTTGTTTCACAGTCCAGTAAGGCATCCAAGAAGTGCAGATGGAATTACAAACAGTGTAGATCCTGATTCAGGAGCAGTCTGATCTGGGTCTGCACAGTTT
Organism: Lucinisca nassula; assembly: GCA_963580285.1. NCBI lineage: Eukaryota > Metazoa > Mollusca > Bivalvia > Lucinida > Lucinidae > Lucinisca > Lucinisca nassula. The sequence goes on from OY757011.1 coordinate 104,851,331, forward strand.
GATTAGACCTGTCGGTCCGAATAGTAAGGATCATTACGGTAGTATGGATAGCTAAGCAAACAGTATAGATCCTGATGAAATGACAGTTTGTCATTCTCTTAATAACTTTTGACCATACCCCTTTATTTGAGATAATGGACTGGTCCAAATTCAAAGGTGGAAGAGCCTACTTCAGAAACTCAATGGTATGACCATCCATGGTCTAGTGGGTAAGATTAAATTGATTGTGTTGGGTTTTACGGCATGTCAACCCTTTGTGAGTCATTTTGTGTTGTCTCCCAGAAAAAGGAACAAAAGTGATAGAAGGGGAGATGAAAATGAGGGATAGGGATGAAAGGGGAAAATGAAAGAAAGTGAGGAAATAGAAGAAAAAACAACATTACTCCCATCCCCCACCCCATACACCCCCCCCACACACACACCCCACCCCCTTGACCTGCTCCAATGACAGCAAGCCTTGCCCAACTGTAAACCAATATCAGTTTGGGTGCCCCAGTGGTTAAGTGGGCCATCTCTTAACTCTTATCATGCTGTTCACGACAAACCCTATCTTCGGAAACAGTGTAAATCCAGATCAGAGCCATCTGATCAGGATCTACACAGTTTGACATTCAATTTATGGATTTGTAGGAATAAATTACATCAAGTAATCTGATTGGTTCAAAGTCAGAAATGGGTGTGGCTAATCTGAATATTCAGCAAGAGAAGGGTTAATCTTCCAAGTTTCTCGTGCTGTGAGTTCCAGCTTGGTCAGGTCACAAGTGAGATACCAAGTTCTTAAATGGAAGATCAGTTGTTTTTTCTCTGGGTATCCCATGTGTTGCCCACCTCAGATTAAGGGTTACCTCAAAATGAGTGAAATAATGTTGAAATAGTTGTAAAACAAAAAACCCACAAAAACCCACAGAAAACAAACAAACAAACAAACAAACAAACAAACAAAAAAAAAAACACACAAAAACACAATGATATAAGACTTAACGAGGGATACTCTGAAGGAAAGAATTGCTTACTGTTTGAAAATTACTGTTACTTAACTGACTAATATCATTATTATTTTCTTTTCTAAGGCCATAGAAAGAAATGCCTTCTTAGAAAGTGAGCTAGATGAAAAGGAGACCCTTAGTGATACTGTACAGAGACTCAAAGATGAAGCCAGAGGTATTAATACTGTTGTATGAAAACTTGTCCTTAACCCATTGCATGCGGGAAGCCCCTTAAGGGGTACAATGGCAAACAGCGCAGGCCCAGATCAGACGCCGCAAAATGCGGCGTCTGATCAGGGCCTGCACTATTTTCTAACAGAATTTTCGGTCAAAAATGGTATAAAAACGAAAAAATAGGCCTGACATCCCTTATATGACAAATGGACTTGTCCAACATATAGTAGTGGAAGAGTCCGCTAGTATACAATGAGTTAAAGGCATTTATTCTTGGAACAGTAGGACACACCGTGTGTTCATAATTGTTTTATGGCCCCCCTGTGATATACTGTCTATAGCAGATCAAAGGCAGCCCTTAATAGGGTGATTGGTAGTTCTTGTTGAATCCCCTGACTGAGGCACTTAAGGGGAAAATCAATAGTGTACACCATAGTCAACAGTTAGTAAATTATTGATTTTCTCCAGGGAGGCCACTTACCTGCTTATGACAGAGCACTTCTCTTCAGTCAGCACTGAGGGCTACATAATATTCTGTAATGAAATGATAGTCTTCAATAATCAAAACTAAATGCCTTTAAGGAACTATGTTACTTATTGCCCTAGCTTATGAGTCCTTATCACATAGACAAGTAGCAATGGTTCAGCCGAACCGGCACTGAAGCGCATTCTCACCAAAGTCTTTGCTGCGCGCAGGCAAGTATAGGAGACTTTCAGGTAGCTTCTTGCAAGGAGTCATGTTTCTATCCTTATAAGTTGACTGCCAAAGTCCAATTGAAGAAGTTAAATAGGAGAATGCTATGAGCCTTTTCAAAGAGATGGGAGCAGTGTCTTTGTCTTAGCATTGAAGGCTGTGCAACTTCTGGGCCCAGATGTTCATTACATTGCAAGCTTAACAAGCTTGTTAGTGGCCAAGATGTTAACCATTCTAGCAAGTGCAATATCGATTATTCTTGGATTTTTGCTGAAAAAATGTGAGTAGCTTTTGCATTACTCACTTTTTTTTCAGCAAAAATATTAGTATTATATGTGATTCTAAGTGATCAAAGTTTTAACCATACATTAACTATAGACATTTTTTGTTTCGAACAACTGGCCCCTGTTCTCTAAGCTCCCACATATGAAAAGACTGAAATACTAGGTACTTCATGAATGAGTTTCATTGTAAACTATGTTTTACAGATTTACGGCAAGAACTTGGTGTGCGGAAACGGCCAGCAAGTGAATCAAGTCAGAAGCAAGACTCAGACGATAATGTTACTACTCCAACAAATATTACCTCAAAAATCGAGAGACTTACATCTCAAACAAATAGTCATGTGACACAGGTTGTGAGACCGGACAGTTTAGCGACAGAACCATACCAAAGTAATCAAGTGCAAGGGGCCTCAGTCACGCCAAATAAAGGTAATGGAGAAAGAATGTTACTTTATGGGTATACATGGTTACGGGTATTGTACATTTTCTGACAGTTAAGACAAAGCAGTCCATGCATATAAACCCTATTGTTTCATTGGGCGACAGGGCTTGAGATGTCATTTCATCTCAATTTTGGGTAATAGTCCCACAAAATTGGATGCAACGTCTCCAAAATGACCTGTATAGTGTTGACGGGGACGTTAAATCGCAAATCAAGCAAGCAAACAAACAAAGCTCCAGATAAAATAGAATGGAGGATAATATTGGGGAAGATGTCTCTCATTTCTCTGTTGATATATATGTTGTGGGTACTTGTTAGAATCGCCTCAATGAGGCGATTCTAACAAGTATCCACAACATACATATTTAACAAGAAATAAGAAAAAAATATCATTACTCCAGTTTAGGTTGAGCTTTGACTGATCAAATCACTATTGCTACAGAAGCAGTCTGATCAGGCTCTACACTGTTTGCACTTCTAACACATCAAAATAAATATACAGTAGAACTTCGATGGCTCCAACACTGATGACTCGTTTACCATGGCTGAGTCGAACTCATTCTTGAGCCCCTAGGGAAATCCTCTACATAAGAAAAAATGGGGAATAATATAGGAGATTTTAGTCTTTTGCAAATGTATGCTGTGTGTACTCATTAGAATCGCCTCCATGAGGCGATTCTTATGAGTACACACAGCATACATTTTCATTATAGAACACTGAAAAGATGTCCAAAAGTATCTTGTTATGCCTCCTGACAGTAACCCTCGGTGGCTCTAACTACCCCTGTCTCGAACAGATTTTTGAGGGCCCAAAGGTGTTTGAGCCATTGAAGTTCCACTGTAGTACTTTTTAATATGTCCAAACTTAAGGTGGAGACAGTAGAGGAAAAAAAGTTTGAGAAGAGGAGACAAAAGCTAAAAATTTCTTTAGACATGCAAATTCAGAACTTAGTAGCAGTCTGATCAGGATCTGTACTATTTTCCTTGTGGGTCTATGTATTGAGCACATCAAGTGAAAAAATGACCTTGTATCAATTCTGACTGGTTAAGATATCCCAGTATTTAGGTAAAAATAATCACTTTAGAAATGCTGAAACATTCTTTCTTACTTCCATTTCGCCTTAACCCCAGAAGGGGACACAGACGGTGTACATTATATACACTCCAGGTTTGCAGGATGAAAGCCTACACAGTTATCATGTTATTGTGGCAGGGATCTTTAACCTGCACAGGGGATGACTCTCCCTGCACAGGGGGCCTCAAGTTAACGTCCAGATCCAAAGGACGGTACATTAATGGCATTCATCCCTTCAAATAATGCCGATGGAGCATGTTCGGACACCGAAATTTTATTGCCCCTGCTGGGGATCTAACCGGGGGCCTCTAGCATCAGAGGCAAGTGCACTAACCACTCAGCTATCACGCTCTTCTTCCTGGGAACAGTTGTTCAAAGCTTACAATGTTGCTTGTTAACATAATCATTTAATATGCAAATATACTAATATTTTTGTTGAAAAGGAAAAGTTTGAATAGCTTTTGCAGAAGCCCCCCGCACTTTTTCAGCAAAATTTCCTCTATTGAATATTGTAATTACTAGAATACTTAACATTGTGTGACACCACTAACAAGTTCTTTACAACCACACAAACAGCAGTTTAGCAATAAGACTTCACCCCATCACCCATTTGATGCTGTTTGCAACAAAAATTGAAGACGCACCATGTTGAACTTTCCATCATGCTTCTGAGTAGGTCTTAGAGATGACTGACATTGCTGGCAGAACGATTGCATAGCTAGTCCTTCTTAGTTGATTGGCGAAACTTTCAACAACTGACGTGATGTCAATAACATTTTTGAATATGGAGTGCAAATCTGAAGAGGGCGGGATTGACAATCGCTAAGCTCTGCCCCCACTTTCTGTGTCAATATGCAAAATATGGATTACTGCTCCCGCCCATCGCGGCTAGGAGAAATAGGTTGGGCTACATGCTGCTTCCATGCAGAGCTGAAACTGGCCACACATGAGTACTGGTAAACCGCTTAGAAGGACTAAGCCTGCCCAGTCAAAGTGATGTGAGTCAGGCTGGATTATGGTTTCTTTGTACTTTGACAAACATGTCACTTGTGATGCATGTTCTTGTTCAGCGTGTCATTGTGTTTTGACGTATTTGCACTTTAATGAACCGACAACATGTTGTATTGCTAAACTGATAGCTGCGGGGTTGTAAGCTAATGATGATACTTTGAACAACAGGTCCCTGGACTTTCTTTCATACTATATGTTTAACCCTTTTTGTGCCAAATGGAATTTTCCTCCGTATAATTTATATAGCTTGGGAGTCCATTTCAGCATTTAGGGATGTCCGGTTGTGGTTTCTCAAAAATTTATTTAGAAAATGGCTGAACATTTTGCAAATAGTGTAGGCCCTCATCAGATGCCGCGTTCTGTGGCATCTGATCTGGGCCTGCACTGTTTGCCAGGGTACCCGTTTGGGGGTTTCTGGTACAAAATGGGTTAAATGTTGTTTCTGCTGTACCTTGCTGTCTAAATAAGATCTACTGTATCCTGTATTGCCTTTGTTGTATTCCTCTCTTTCTGTGGTTTCTCACTTTATGTTTCTATGCTTTATAATTTTCTGAATTAAAGGCCTTATCTGCTACTTGGCAGTTTTTTTCTTCAGACTATGGAAGCATCATGCAGCCCATATATTTTTTCAAGCCCTGATAGGCAGGGCGAGAGTGGTTTTGATGAACTTAATGTTGATTATTGGGGAAGTTTCAACAAAAATCATTTATGGAATCCTAAGTTATCCCAGCATAGTTATCACCTATGTATGGTTCATTACATTGATGTACTGGTTCCCTCAGACATGCTTGAATATGACAGCCTCGCTTTCATACAACTTTCTAAGGATATAGCAAATGTAAATGTGTCAAAAAGCAGACCGTAATAATCCTAAGTATTGGGACAGGCAGGCCTAAGCAAACAGTGCAGACCCAGATCAGACTGCTCCTGAAGGAGCAGTCTGATCAGGGTCTACACTGTTTTCCATTCTGTCTGCACCTTTGGACTCCTTGCTGGATCATGTAACAAATTAGTTAAAATTTTAGGAGAATAACAGCAAGTCTTCATGTCCGAATTTTTAGGATTTTACGGTAAGTGATCTCTGTATTGGATGCAGATTCTTAGTTGGATGCAGATTTGGAGTGAAAAAAAAATTTTAATCAAATTAAAAGATGACAGTGAAGAAAACAAGTGTTGCAATAAAAAGTGGCGTGAACGTGTTCACTATTTTGGCTTCAGCATGAATAATTAGGCACTGAGGTGCAGTCTTTCTTCAAAGGGAGACCACTTGTACAAGCAAAAGTACTTCAACATGGGCTAGTCAGAAAAAATTTAGTGTTGGGCCATATGAGATTCTGAAGGGAGGTAAATACTAAAGGGTAGTGCTCTGAGGCAGTTAAACTTTTTTATGCTCTGCTCATTTGAGATTGAAGTTGGTATTAAAATGCCAATGTTGTTAGTGTTGGCATTTTGATATTTGTGTACAGGACAATTAACTTTCTCTGCTGTTCTGTGGAGGAAGATTGCATCAACATTGTTGGCATCCCAATGTTTATGGGCAGGACAAAAATTTTCCCTGCTCTTCTGTGTAGGATGATTGCCTCAACATTGTTGGTATCTCAATATTTATGAGCAGGACAAAATATTCTCTGCTGTTCCATGAAGGAAGATTGCCCCAACATTGTTAGCATCTCAATATTTATGAGCAGGACAAAATATTCTCTGCGGTTCAATGAAAGAAGATTGCTTCAACATTTTTGGCATCTCAATATTTATGAGCAGGACAAAATATTCTCTGCTGTTCTATGAAGGAAGATTGCCCCAACATTGTTAGCATCTCAATATTTATGAACAGGACAAAAATATTCTCTGCTGTTCTGTGGAGGAAGATTGCCTCAACATTCTTGCAATTCCAATATTTATGAGCAGGACAGAAATATTCTCTGCTGTTCCATGAAGGAAGATTGCCCCAACATTGTTAGCATCTCAATATTTATGAGCAGGACAAAATATTCTCTGCGGTTCAATGAAAGAAGATTGCTTCAACATTTTTGGCATCTCAATATTTATGAGCAGGACAAAATATTCTCTGCTGTTCTATGAAGGAAGATTGCCCCAACATTGTTAGCATCTCAATATTTATGAACAGGACAAAAATATTCTCTGCTGTTCTGTGGAGGAAGATTGCCTCAACATTCTTGCAATCCCAATATTTATGAGCAGGACAGAAATATTCTTTGTTGTTCTTTGTCGGAATATTGCCTCAAGATTGTTGGCATCTCTGTATTTATACCCCCACAAATGAAATTTGGGGGGGGGTATATAGGAGTGAGCTTGTCGGTCGGTCGGTCGGTTGGTCGGTCAGTTGGTCGGTCAGTCTGTTGGTTTCCAGACAATAACTCAAAAAGCGCTTCACCGATTTTTATAATTTTTGGTACACTGATGTAACATCATAAAATACAGGTCAAGTTCGATTTCCACTACAATTCGTCAATTTTCGACATAGTTATGGCCCCTTTCAAGTGAAAAAATTGCAAATTGCTGCTGTTGTACTATCAAGGCAGTTTTTGTGGGGGTATTCATCACCTTTAGTGATAGCTCTAGTTATGAGCAGGACAAAAATATTCTCTGCTGTTCGATGGAGGAAGATTGCCTCAACATTGTTGGCATCCCAATAAAAATGAGCAGGACAAAAATATTCTTGGCTGTTCTATGGAAGAAGATTTCCTCAACATTGTTACCATCCCAATATTTATGAGCAGGACAAATAACATTCTCTGCTGTTCTGTAGAGGAAATTTGCTGCACCTGTTTGCAGTTAAATATTAATGAGCATTACAATTTTCATGCATATTTGAGTTGAACATGAAAAAACTTTATAAACTCAGACGAAGAATAATACATTTAATTCTGGAATTATCTCCACTTGAGTCTGCATTAACTTAACCCAGAACCTCACTTCTGCTTGTGTTTTTGGTCACGGACCCTTGCCTTATTGTGCATTTCTGCATGAAATTAAGCTACCGCAATGATCCTTAGTATTGGGACAGAAAGGCCTAAGCAAACAGTGCAGACCCAGATCAGACTGCTCCTGAAGGAGCAGTCTGATCAGGGTCTACACTGTTTGCCATTCTGTATGTACCTTATGGACTCCATGCTGGATTGTGACACAAATCTGTTAAAATTTTAGGAGAATTACAACAAGTCCTCAAGGTGTCCGAATTTTTGGATTTTTACGGTACCTGTATATGACGAAGCATGATGGGTGCTTTTACCAAGCTGAGATCAGAGAAATATATGAAAGTGTGAAATTGAATCAGATTACACAACATCTGTACAGGATATTATTATTATTTTTGGTTTCTTTTTGGATTTTTTTTTGCATATGAAATATTTGTCTATCAGACTTAAATTCTTTTAAGTGTGTCAGCATGTGCATGAGTTCATGTTTGTTTTATTCTGATATATAAACAATGTGTTAAAGACTTTAATTAATGAAAAAAGCTAAAAACAGCAACAAAAACAAAACGATAATTTTCGACTGATTTGAAAATGATACCTTACTATTTTTGAATTTCGTGTTTTAACTCTTGTCCTGCTGAATATTTTAATCTGCCACACCCACTACTGATTATCAGCCAATCAGATTACTTGATGCAAATTATTGCAAAAAAATCACAATCTGAATGACAAACAATGCAGATCCTGATCAGATGGCTTCTTCAGAACCCATCTGATCTGGATCTACGTTGTTTGAAAGATAATACATATCTGGGCTCAGCAGGACAAGGGTTAAATATGAAAGGTATCATTATCCAGCATGTATCTCAAAGAAGCCCCACCGGGTACACAACATTTCAGCAACTTCACATCAAAGTTGATTAAAAATCATGACATTTCAGCAACATCCCATCAATGTCGATGAAATGTCATGATGTTACATCGCTGTTGATAAGGCATTGCCTGTCCTATCATACCTTATTTGTATCTTTAAACCAGGAATTCAAAGTGTTGGATAGCTTATTTGAAAGTCTAAATACTGACAAAAAAATTAATAACTTTGTTTACGGCAGAAATTTTTTTGAAAAAAAAAATATCACAGATTTTCCTTTAAAAATCACATTGTAAATACATGTAGTATGTTTACACTTTACATATTACCTATTACATTGCAAAACATGCTGCCATCCAAGACAATGTAATAATTTTTAATGAACATATTGTTGCTTACATAGAGGATCTTACATGTCAGAGTGCTCATGTATTATTGAATTAAACAAGTTGAGGTAAAGGGATAAAATGCGAGGCTGTGCCGAGCATTTTACCCCTTTTCCTCAATGAGCTTAATAAATTCAATAATACATGAGCACAAATGCAAGATTCTATTTATCATATGACATTTAAAACGCATTTTATGCTCTTATATTTTACAAAATTGTCAATATTCCGCCATTTGTAGCCGTGATGTCGTTAAGGATGTCATATGTGTAACGTTACTAGACGTATCTCACTAGTTTGCATATTTAAACTAATAGCGGATCATGGAATTTATTACATAGCATTATTACACTCTCATATGATAAATATACAAAATAAGTGCTATAAAACATAACTGCCGGCTTGTGACAATTTCATCTGAAATTCATGGAATTTGCTAAAGGCTTGTTTAACCCATTTTGTACTGGAAACCCCAAAACAGGTAGTTGGCAAACAGTGCAGGCCCAGATCAGATGCCGGAGAATGCGGCATCTGATTTGGGCCTACACTTTTTGCAAAATTTTCAGCCAGTTTCCAAATAGTTTTTGAAGAAAACACAACATGACACACCTAAATTTTGAAATGATTTCCTGCTATATATAAGATGGAAAATTCCATTTGGTACAACATGGGTTATTTGAAATGCTGTCTGCTATGGCTGTGATTGGCATTTTTAGGGCTAACAAACAATGCTTTGAATGACTGGTCTTGAGTACTAGGGTAGAAATGTGTTTGTGGCATTCTTGTCTGTATCCATGTGTTTTGCTTTCCAGGAATCCCTACAATGAATGGTGGTACACCCTTAACCCCATCTGCACGAATATCTGCTCTAAATATAGTCGGAGATTTATTACGCAAAGTCGGTGTAAGTATTCAGTCAAGAATGGAGTTGTACTCCCCAAAGAGATCTAAAAAAAATTTTTATTGCAGAGAATCTGGTTAAATAGACCTTATACACCTCAACCTCTTTAAAACACTATTGTTGGAATCCAAAACGGAAATGGTATTTGCTAAATCTAAGCAAAAGTGTGTAGATTATATACAAAAAAATAGATTTTTCTGTAAAATCTATACCTGTTTTGGATCCATCTATAAACCGTGGTATATCTAAAACTGTGCTATATTGAACAGTATTATAAAGAGGCAAGATTGAGATAGAAATATAAAATAAGAAATAAATGACAGTCAGCAAGAAAAATTATGGATGTTACTGAAAAAGAAAGAAAAGAAGGAAAAATGAACATTACAGAAGAAATAAGACAGGCTTTTCAGTATGAAACTACAACACATTTTTGGATATACTGTAATTACCCTAAATATTCAGACCCCCCCCCCCCCCCCCCCCCCCCCCCACTCCTTACCATACTTGTTCTGTTTCAACAAGTACAATTTACTCCCCGATGTTGTGTTTCAGAATAGCAGGATGAGTGGCAGTGTAGACCCTGATGAGACGCTGCATTCTGCAGCGTCTCATCTGGGTCTGCACTGTTTGCTCAAAATATAAAAATTATATAGAAAGCTTGACATATAAAACAGCCATTTTGTTTGAATATAACACATTTGTTTCTGCTTTGGCACATAACAATAGTGTTATAAAGAGGTTGAAGTTGTAGTAACAGAGACTCAGTCCTATTTTATACTGATTATTTAGGTTCATGTTGAGGTTATTAACTGATATGAACCAAAATTTTGTACTTTTAAATTGAATCCTGTAATTGTCTGACCAAAGTCTTATTTATTGGCAATATTAGTTTCGATGTTTAATGTTTGTTGCAGCCCTTGGTCGATGTTAATGACCCATGACCATTAACTTTCTTCAAGGCCCGGAGCGAACACTAAACATCAAATGTAATTATGTCGCACTCTGAAACAATTTTTGATCAATTTAATTGTTTACTGGCAATGAAAATGAAACTCACTTGAACATGAAATTTGCCTTGCTCAAATTTTATCAAATTTTAAAATGCCAACAATTGTCTTGCTCAGATTTTAAAATGCCAACATTGTTGGCATTTTAAAATTTATGAGCAGGACAAATTACATTCTCTGCAGAACTGATCAGGAAAATTGTTTCAGTGATATTTTAATATTTATGAGCATTACAGAATTTTTTGGGGGCCTAGGAATGCTATTAAATCAAGCAAGAGCCTCTTGTTTTGCATGCATCCGAGTACCTTGCTACTAATCAAGCCATTTTAGAGGTCAGCCTCACCTTTATGCTGTACTGTGCTTGCAAGGCTGCTAAGAGCATTGAATATTTGCTGTTCATACACCTAGAGAGAAGCATATAAACTGTTGAATATAACAGAAATATACACATACATAAACTGTATACACTATCTATCTATCTATCTATCTATCTATCTATCTATCTATCTATCTATCTATCTATCTATCTATCTATCTATCTATCTATCTATCTATCTTATCTGTCTGTCTGTCTGTCTGTCTATCTATCTATCTATCTATCTATCTATCTATCTATCTATCTATCTATCTATCTATCTATCTATCTATCTATCTATCTATCTATCTATCTATCTATCTATCTATCTATCTATCTATCTATCTATCTATCTATCTATCTATCTATCTATCTATCTATCTATCTATCTATCTAATCTATCTATCTGTCTATCTATCTTACACATATATGGGCTTTAAACTCTTCTGCGGACTTGGCATTCACCGCAGAGGAGGGAAGACTATTCCATTGGGGAATAGTTCTAGGAAAGAATGAGTTCTTCAGGGCATCACTATAGGACTGGTATCTACGATATTGTGAGTCGTTTACTTTCGATGCCCTTGTTTGGGTCGACACTGTTACAGGGGTCAAGTACCTATCTTTATTAATAGACACTGAATCAGAGTGTATCTTGTAGAAGAAGGTTAAAGAGGACTGCTCACGACGGGCCTCCAGGGACGGCCACTCTAGCTCATTAAGAATGTCACCGACGCTACTTCTATTTCGCCATCGCCTACAGGTCCATCAAGCAGCTGTCCTCTGCACCTTCTCCATCTGTTGAGTCTGAGTTTTAACATCGGGATGCCAAATGGGTGATGCATATTCAAGTTGAGAGCGAACCAATGTTTTATATGCAACATCCTTTGTCTGTCTAGGTGCAAAAGCCAAGTTCCGTCTAAGGAATCCTAAAGTCCTAGTTGCTTTAGATGTAATCTCAGAGATATGTTGAGATATGTTGACCCCAATCAAGATCGTCAGTGATGGTGATACCAAGATATTTGGCGGATTGAACATGCTCCAAAATTTGCTGGTGAAGTGTATAGTCAAACTTAATTTGCTTGTCCGGAGGGTGTCGTGACACCCTCATTGAGTGACATTTGGCCACATTGAACTTCATTTGCCAATCGGCCTCCCACTGTGCAAGTTGATCCAGGTATTCTTGAAAAATAAGACAGTCAGAAGGAGAATATATGTTCCTATACAGGACACAATCATCAGCAAACAAACGGACCGATGACCTGATATTTTCGGGGAGATCATTAATGAAAACCAAGAAAAGGACTGGTTCAAGGACCGAACCTTGGGGGACTCCAGATAAAACAGGGACTGGATCAGACGCTTGGCCATCAAGTACAACTTGTTGTGAGCGCCCAGAGAGCCATGAGCTAATCCACCTATGTGTGGATCTTCTTATCCCATAGTACTCCAGTTTATGTAATATCCTTCTGTGAGGTAGCTTGTCAAAGGCCTTAGCGAAGTCCATGATGATCAAGTCAGTCTGTTTGTGGCCACGGTTTATGGCCCCATCCAGATTGCTCACAATGTCATGGTAAAACTGAACAAGCTGCGTTTCACAAGACCTTTGACTCCGGTAACCATGTTGACAGTCAGCAAGAATGCTCTCAAAGGCTAAGTGCTTGTTGATGTTGCTTACTAATATATGCTCCAGGGTTTTGCAACAGATGCATGTTAGCGACACTGGTCTATAATTTGCTGCATCATATTTTTCCCCTTTTTTACATACATAAACTTGAAATATAATATTCAGATACCTAAACTCTGAAATACTTAATTGCATAAATTATGCATAAACTAAGAATTAAACAGACAAAAACTGTGAAATATACACAGGCATTAACAATTAAATATATGTATACACATGCATAAACTGTGAAATATACATGTACATGTGAAAGCATTTTATTTGAAGATACAGCTATACACCTTAAAATAAACAATTTTTTAATCATTTTTAATTGATAAAAATTTTGAGCCAAATCTCAGTATTAAGCAAGTTACATCCAGCAAAAATATGCACACAGAAAAGACTGAGATTGGCATGTACTTTCATGCACTATGCTTTATATTGATAAAGATTGACCCACAACTTTTACATGTGGACATCGCCCCCGCCCATAGGGGCTTGAAGAAATATATGGGCTGCATGATGCTTCCTCGCAGAGCTGAATTCGGCCCGCACACTAGTACTGGTAAACCGCATAGAGGATCTAAGCCTGTCCAGGAACCCCGGTGCGAGGCGGACCGTCCATGCTTATAAACCCTATTGGTTTTATTGGGCGACAGGGCTTGAGATGTCATTTCATCTCAATGTCGGGTAAAAGTCCCACAAAATCGGAAGCAACGTCTCCAAAATGACCTGTACAGTGTTGACGGGGACGTTAAACCTCAAATCAAACAAACAAACAAATTTACATGTGGACAGAGAAATAGAAGTGAAGGCAATGAACAGGAATGGATAAAACTACTTAATACCTCCCATCAAAGACACCAAAGGGAAAGAAATACGAACATGAAATAAAATTTACCCAAATGAAAATAGCACTTGATTGGAGTTTAATGGCTCAGCCCATGCTATTTAACCCTTGTTCTGCTGAATATTTATATAAGCCACACCCACTACTCATTATTAGCCAATCAGATTACTTGATTCAAATTATTGCAACAAATTCACAATCTGAATGACAAACAATGTAGATCCTGATCAGATGGCTTCTTCAGAAGCCATCTGATCTGGATCTACATTGTTTGAAAGGTAAGGCATATCCGGGCTCAGCAGGACAAGGGTTCAGTAATATCGAGCCAGTCAATTTACCTAAACATACTACATGGGCAGGCTTATACACAAGTGGGTAACCAGAACAGTGTACATTCTTTTGCCAGAAACTGACAAAGTAACTGCCCTTTTTGAATCAACAGAAGGAGAGAATGACTGTAGAAAAGATTGCATGAGCAAACTTCATGAAAGAATATTGCCGACCCAGCAAGTATTGAACCCACGACCTGATCAGTTTGATGTGCATCTGACGGAGCTACCAAGGCCAGCTGTAAAAGGATGTGTTATTAGCTCGTCTGTTTTTTGAAAAAAAAACTTTCGAGCTATTGTCATCACTCCGGCGTCTTCGTTGTCGTCTGGCGTCGTCCTTAACCGAAAACCTTAACCTTGACCATATTTCCAAAAGTATTTGGCCTACCTTCATGAAACTTCATACACATACTCACCATCACAAGAGCTACATTCCCTACAAGTTTTATAACTCCATCTTGCAATTTGATTGCTCTTGTTTGACTTAGAACTTTGTTTTTCTAAAAGAAACTGCAGACGAGCGTTGGCACCCGCATGCGGTGCTCTTGTTTTTCCTTATTTTTTGTTAGCTCACCTGTCACGTAGTGACAAGGTGAGCTTTTGGGATCACTTTTTGTCCGTCGTGCGTCCGTCCGTGCATGCGTGCGTGCGTCCGTAAACTTTTCTTCAAACGACATCTCCTCCTAAACCACTGATCGGATTTTGACCAAACTTCACAGGAATGATCCTTAGGTGGTCCCCTTTCAAAGTTGTTCAAATGGTTCCGGTCCATTGCTTATATAGGTCACAGGAGCCAAAAATAGATTTTTTTCACCGAAAACTTAAAAAATCTTCTTCTCTGAAACCGCAAGGCCCAGGTCTTTGATATTTGGTATGAAGCTTCATCTAGTGGACCCCTACCAAGATTGTTCAAATTATAGTGCTGGGGCCAAAACTGCCCCCGCACGGGGGCCCTTTGGTTTTGCATGGGCTTATATGGGGAAAATCTTAAAAACTCTTCTTCTCTAAAACCGCAAGGCCCAGATCTTTGATATTTGGTATGAAGCTTCATCTAGTGGACCCCTACCAAGATTGTTCAAATTATAGTGCTGGAGCTAAAAATGCCCCCGCACAGGGGGCCCTTTGGTTTTACATGGGCTTATATAGGGAAAATCTTTAAAAATCTTCTTCTCTGAAACCGCAAGGCCCAGATCTTTGATATTTGGTATGAAGCTTCATCTAGTGGACCCCTACCAAGATTGTTCAAATTATAGTGCTGGAGCTAAAAATGCCCCCGCATGGGGGCCCTTTGGTTTTACATGGGCTTATATAGGGAAAATCTTGAAAAATCTTCTCTGAAACCGCAAGGCCCAGGTCTTTGATATTTGGTATGAAGCTTCATCTAGTGGACCCCTACCATGATTGTTCAAATTATAGTGCTGGGGCCAAAAATGCCCCCGCACGGGGGCCCTTTGGTTTTACAAGGACTTATATAGGGAAAATCTTTAAAACTCTTCTTCTCTGAAACCGCAAGGCCCAGGTCTTTGATATTAGGTATGAAGCTTTATCTAGTGAACCCCTGCCAAGATTGTTCAAATTATAGTGCTGAAGCTAAAAATGCCCCCGCACGGGGCCCTTTGGTTTTACATGGGCTTATATAGGGAAAATCTTGAAAAATCTTCTTCTCTGAAACTGCAAGGCCCAGGTCTTTGATATTTGGTATGAAGCTTCATCTAGTGGACCCCTACCAAGATTGTTCAAATTAAAGTGCTGGGGCCAAAAATGCCCCCGCATGGGGGCCCTTTGGTTTTGCATGGACTTATATGGGGAAAATCTTTAAAAATCTTCTTCTCTGAAACCGCAAGGCCCAGATCTTTGATATTTGGTATGAAGCTTCATCTAGTGGACCCCTACCAAGATTGTTCAAATTATAGTGCTGGAGCAAAAAATGCCCCCGCACGGGGGCCCTTTGGTTTTACATGGGCTAATATAGGGAAAATCTTGAAAAATCTTCTTCTCTGAAACCGCAAGGCCCAGGTCTTTGATATTTGGTATGAAGCTTTATCTAGTGGACCCCTACCAAGATTGTTCAAATTATAGTGCTGGAGCTAAAAATGCCCCCGCATGGGGGCCCTTTGGTTTTACATGGGCTTATATAGGGAAAATCTTTAAAAATCTTCTTCTCTGAAACCGCAAGGCCCAGGTCTTTGATATTTGGTATGAAGCTTCATCTAGTGGACCCCAACCAAGATTGTTCAAATTATAGAGCAGGAGCTAAAAATGCCCCCTGCACGGGGGCCCTTTGGTTTTACATGGGCTTATATAGGGAAAATCTTGAAAAATCTTCTTTTCTGAAACCGCAAGGCCCAGGTCTTTGATATTTGGTATGAAGCTTCATCTAGTAGACCCCTACCAAGATTGTTCAAATTATAGTGCTGGGGCCAAAAATGCCCCCGCACCAGGGCCCTTTTGTTTTACATAGGCTTATATAGGGAAAATCTTGAAAAATCTTCTTCTCTGAAACTGCAAGGCCCAGGTCTTTGATATTTGGTATGAAGCTTCATCTTGTGGACCTCTACCAAGATTGTTCAAATTATAGCCCTGGGGCCAAAAATGCCCCCGCTCCGGGGCCCTTTAGTTTTACATAGACTTATATAGGGAAAATCTTGTTTTACATAGACTTCTATATGCAGGGTAAACCTTTAAAATCTTCTTTTCTGAAACCAGAAAGCCCAGGTCTTTCATATTAGATACGAAGCTTCATCTTGTGGACCTCTACCAAGATTGTTCAAATTTTAGCCCTGGGGCCAAAATTGACCCTGCCCGGGGCCCACTTGTTATGCTTTGGATCAGGTGAGCGAACCAGGGCCCTCTGGGCCCTCTTGTTTGAAACCTGTTGTTGGTACTCGTTAGAATCGCCTTGATGAGGCGATTCTAATGAGAATGCACAACATATGTTTGTAAGGAGAAATAAGAAAAAATTTCCCTTAAGGGGGAATGGGAACACCTTGTAGATTTTTCCACCATTTTTCAAAGGGAGACAACTTTCGGGACTTCATGTTCGTCTTTCTATAAGCCCTGTCCTGCTGAAAAAGGGGTCTACTCTTAAAGGAAAGAATTTGCTCCTTAGGAGCAAATTCTTTCCTTTAAGAGTTGACCCCTATTGACATGGGAGACAAAAATACTTTTGCAGGAGTTGCCTCCCCTGAAGTTGTACCCATTCCCCTTAATTATCCTCACCCCTTCTTATCTAGAGCTGTATGCAGTCTGATTAGGGTCTTAGCTGAGTTTGCATGTAGGAAGACACTCAACTCTAATGTCAATCCGTATTTTATTTGGCAGGATATATGTAGGTGTTGTTCCCTATCTCATGCCAGTGTACTGTTTCTCCTGAATCTTATCAACAATATTTTCTCCTGTAATCTTCTCTGGAGAGGTACATGTATTTGCAAATATATCTTAGTCCCCATCGGCATCAGCTTCCTCCTCAAACCAAATCATTGCTTGGTTCCCCATTGCAGGAGAATGGAAGGGGAGTATCTGCAGTAGTATTGGGGATAGTCTCCTTGGTTTCCAAAAGCAATCCCTATATCATATTTACCCTAAGTATTTGGACATCTTAACTCCTTACCATTCTTTGGATAAAAGTTGAACAAAAACAATTTACTGCCCAATGTTGTGTCTAAAAATAGCTGAGTAAAATGTAGACACTGATGAGATGCCACATTATTCTGTGGCATCTCAGCTGGGTCAACACTGTTTGCTAAGGCCTGTCTGCCAAAATACATGCGCTAAATACAATAGCTTTATTTCACTTCACCACAGCTGGGTAAAGTGCTGTACGGTTCAGAAGACTGTCTCCCCAAACTTCATAATAGTGCTGTTTATCTGAATGAGCATGTGACATAAAGACATGTGCCACCTAAAAGACATAGATTAGCCTGAACATCCACCCACATTTGCAAGTGTTATCTTTCAACTGTCATTATACAGTCCTGAGGCTATAGAAGGTTCATGGGATCAACAAAGACTCTGATCTGACTATGCAGGTGTGCAGGCTGATCTGAGTCTTTGCCAGTCACACAAGTCTTATTGTAGGTTTTGTTGTGTGCTGGCTCATTATTATTTCCTTTGAGATCATAGAACCCATTTTATTACCTCTGCTCATATATAAGACATGCAAAGGTCTTCTTGTAATGAAGGGTCTTGATAAACCCACACTCCAGTTGTCTGTAAAATTGATTACTTTTTTTTCAAAAAGGTATTAAACCTAAATAGCTTGGTTTCTGCATTTCTTTAAGGCCACCTTAAATATAGACATATTATGTTTTTAAAAGCATATTTAGAAGGTAACAGTACATTTTCTTTGTTTTCTAGTGGTAGACCATCTTTGGGACAGCTCAAAAGTGGTCTTATAGACCAATTTTGGACAGTCCCAAAGATGGTCTTAATTTAGAATTTTTACAGTATAATATACATACTGTTTTTCCATTAAGAACCAAAGAAATTGCCAAGTAATACTTCCTTCATCCATTCTGCTGATACTTTGTTAATATTCATTTGATATTCTGTCCACTACTTCCCTGCTATACTGGCTTAAATTCCTGACCAACACACACATATTTACATCCTGTTACACCGTAGCAGACCAGTCATATAAAATGCCGAGCCTTAGTTTCTCTGAAAAATAATAAGAAAATTAGAGTGCTTTTTTTCATGGCGCTTTAATGAATAGCTCAGGATAAGGTGGAGAAATGATGGTAGTTTTTAGATAATATTTCTTATTTCTTTATAAAAACATGTGGGTACTTGTTAGAATTGCCTAACTTACGTTTCTAACAAGAAGTACTTAATTATCCTTGTTACTCCACCTTATCTGGAGCTATGTTTACTAGTGGACTCTTCCATTGCGATATTTGGCTCCCACCCATCGTGGCTTGAAGAAATTATGGGCTGCATGATGCTTCCACGCAGAGCTGAAACTGACTCACACTAGAGTACTGGTAAACCGCTTATAGGATCTAAGCCTGCCCAGGCAGAGCGGTGCGAGTCGGCCCGTCCATGCTTATAAACCCTATCGGTTTCATTGGGCGGCAGGGCTTGAGATGTCATTTCATCTCAGTGTCGGGTAAAAGTCCCACAAAATTGGAAGCAACGTTTCCAAAATGACCTTTACAGTGTTGACAGGGATGTTAAACCTCAAGTCAAACAAAATCATTGCTATATGTTGGACAAGTCCATTTCTCATATAAGGGACGGTAGGTCTATTTCTTCGGTTTTATTCTTTTTTTTGATGGAACATTCTGTTAGCAAATAGGGCAGGCCCTGATCAGACGTGGTGTTCTGTGGCGTCTGGTCTGGGCCTGTACTGTTTGCCAAGGTACCCATTTAGGGGATTTCCACACACAATGGGTTAAGGGTTAACTGTTGCCCTGTTGAACCAGGATATGCTCTAACTTTGCAAACAGTGAAGAGCCAGACCAGATGGCTTCTGAAGAAGATCTTCAGTGGCTGAACTTACTGGAATAAGTTACATAGAGTAATTCACATCAAAATGGGTGTGGCAAAATTAATTTATTCACCAGTGCCCAGTTGTTCAAAGCTAACAACATTGGTACACCTCAACCTCCTTATAACACTGAACTCCGGGTCCAACCAACGAACCGTGTTAGTTAACCGAATCGTGTTATAAACGCCGACCGTATTTGTCACAGACAGACACTACGGTGATCAATAGTTTTCCAAACAAGATGATGTGTGGTCCGGTTAATAACCGTATTTCCCGACTAAAATATGTTTAGAACTAATCAATGGCAGTAAATACCATGGCCCATCTAGTCAAACAAGTCTCTTTAACCCTTGTCCTGCTGAGCCCGCCGGATATGCCGTACCTTTCAAACAATGTAGATCCAGATCAGATGGATGGCTTCTGAAGAAGCCATCAGATCAGGGTCTTTATTGTTTGTCATTTAGATTGTGAATTTGTTGCAATAATTTGCATCAAGTAATCTGATTGGTTGATAATCAGTAGTGGGTGTGGCATATTTGAATATTTAGCAGAACAAGGGTAAATTGAAACCAGCTGATAAACCACGTTTTTATCCACAAAATCGTCCAATCTGACAGCGAGTATGACGCCATTTTGATAGCTGGTTCCTGGCTATTGTCGGTTCCGAACTATTGGCTATTGTCCGGGTCAGTACCGAACTACAGTACAGTTAATAGATTTCAATGGTAAAATTACCGAATTAGGGTTCAGAACTGGACAAAGGTCAACGCTTACGAGAAATTTGAATTACTTCCCTTGGAATGTCTCACCCATTTGAAACGATTTTTAATGGCGCACATGGTCTTTGAAGGATTCTTTTTACCGCAAAAATCGGTCATGAATATGTTTTATCATTTGCTTTTAAGCTGGAATAAATCTTTCTTTTACACGGGGCTCTAAAAAATCAGTTTTATTGCAGTTCACGGATCAGATCGTCTGCATCGATGTTTAAAATTTCTGCTGAGCAGTGATCCTTAACAGAGCTTGATAATTTTTTTTCCGGTTGCGTAAGGCAATTCTTTAATCTCGCTATGCCAACACTTTTGATTGTGCCGATGGCAGTTCATGTTTATCATGCGTGTCAAGCTAAACAGGTTTATATACTGTATATTCAACTCTGCTAATATCGATGACATGTTTCGGAGGCCTGCAATAAATATCAAAAAGTACCATTATAGACCGTATTAGCTACTGTATTACCGCAGTCAAAAGTGGGAGGAAAATAAAATTGTGCTTAAAACCTGATAGAATCCTCGGAAAATATTTATAAATGTTGGTTGGGGAAAATATGGGGTCCAAACCAAAACAGTGTTATATCCGAATTCATGCTGTAACGAATCGTGCTATAATGAGGTCCGGGTGTAGTTAACATATCCTAAAAACTTTGATCATTTAATATGGCAGTTAGGCTAATATTTTTGCTGAAAGAATGTGAGCAGCTTTTGCAGATGCAAAAGCTGCTCACATTTTATCAGCAAAAATACTACAATATTAGATATTGTACTTGCGAGAACAGTTAACAGTTTGACCACCTACGAGCTCGTTAATCTAATGATGCTTTGAACAACTGGCCCCAGGGCAAGAGTTAACATATATTCATCAAAATTTTATAGCTTGATACACACACATTCATTTTGTAGTTAACTCAAGTCCAGTTAACTGAAAGTAGGTTGCTGTAGGGAAAGTCCTTCCCCAGATAAGTTTGACTCTTTTGATTTGTTGAGTTTTGAATAATATTGTTTTATACTGTATAACATGTTATCATTACGATAGGGTGTCTGTGTGGAATAGTGCATTCTTTCTCAGATAAAAATTTGTGGTATTATTCTAATTTATACTCAAAACATAGGTTGCAGGTGCTCATTAGAACTACCTCATTGATGTGGTTCTAACAAGTACCCACAACCTATGTCTTGGAGCAGAAATAAGAAGACTAATGTTTACCCCTATAAACCCCATTTTTAGCTCGGCTGGTTTTGAAGAAAACGACGTATAGTCATAGCTCTGGCGTCGTCTGGGTCGTCGTGCAAAAAACTTGCACATTTTGTAATATCTCTGTCATTACTGTACATATTTACTTGAAACTCGGACTAGTTGTTCATTATGAAAAGGGGAACTCATACCAATAGGTGAGGTAACCCTCAAAATATTTTTGGCACATTTATGCCCCTTTTTTGACTTTAATGAATTTTTGCAGCCGAGCGTTGGCACCCGCATGTGGTGCTCTTGTTCTCTGTATATAGTAGGGTAAAGAGGGGTGTGCATTTCACTGACTTACTAAAGTTTCGTTCTTACATGCTGTTAATACTTTTTTTATGCAGCTGTTTTTTGGCATGGTGTTGTGGTAGGAAACGGGTTTTTCATCTGTTTGATCAATTATTTGTCCACCCATCAACATTTGCATCATCCCTAATGTTCCAGTCAGATTTAGTCCCTACAGATGCAACATTGTCATTGGCAGAATTCTGTTTAAATCTTAATCCGCTGCATAATTAAGTTAGCCACATCCATTTCAGACTGATGTAATTTATTGCTGCAATTTCACAAACTGTGTGTCAAACAGTGTAGATCCAGATCAGATGGCTTCTTCATGAAGCCATCTGATCTGGATCTACACTGTTTGTAAAGGTAGGGTTTGCCATGAACAGCAGGATAAGGGTTGAGATTGTCTGAACGTAAAATTTAATCTTTACTCTTACGAACAACATGTATTTCTGGGTGCCTGACTTTATAAAATTAAATCTGACATTATGAAAACATGCCTATACAAATACATTGTCAATTTTACCACCAAAAAAGTACGAAAATTTTATGACAAAAAATTGTGATATTTTTCTTATTTCTGCACAAAATATTGATTGTGGGTACTCGTTAGAACCGCCTCAATACCCCTGTAAACCCGAGTTTTACTATATAAAAGTGGGGTTCAAGGGTCTCAGAATTATATAGATGTGTTTTCGTGATGTAAACATTGTAACAATCCCAAATATGCATTTGTTAACTTTAGCAGTGATAAAAAGAGCATGTTGTATGGTATTTCTGTTTAGATTTACTTCTTCAGATGAATTCATATAGCATGCTTGTTAGAAGAAGGAAAAAAAATGTTATCACGTTTTAATTTTTATCACTGATAATTACATGTATTTTCATACATACAGTATTTTGTTTTATCTCTTAACCCTTGTTCTGCTGAATATTCAAATATGCCACACCCACTACTGATTATCAACCAATCAGATTCCTTGATGCAAATTACTGCAACAGATTCATAAATTGAATGACAAACAATGAAGATCCTGATCAGATGGCTTCTTCAGAAGCCATCTGATCTGGATCTACATTGTTTCAAAGAAAAGGCATACCCGGGCTCAGCAGAACAAGGGTTAAAATGTCAATCCTGAATATAAGCAGAAGGAATTTTGAAATGCTGTTGGTTTTTGGAGCAAGTAAGGCTTGACATTATGTTTGAATTGTCTGCTTTGTGAATCGACTGCCTGGCAGAGAATAAGCCATATTTGCTAAAAAAAATAGTAAAATTGAGCCTCTCTCAGGTCACAAGTGGGATGCCAAGTTCTGCAACAAAGTCCGGCGGTTTTTCTCTCGGTATTTTGTTTTTCACCCAACAGTCGGCTTAAAATAAGTGAAATACATGTAATAAAACTGAAGGACCCTGCGCATCGGGGCGTGGAGAAATAGACTGAGCTGCATGGTACTTCCACGCAGAGCTGAAACCACTCAAACCAACTCCACAAGAGTACTGGTAAACCGCATAAAAGGTCTAAGCCTACCCAGGCAAAGTGGTGCGAGTCGGACCATCCCTCACATAAACCCTATTGTTTTTTTTTGGGCGGTAATGTCTTTTCATCTCAATGTCAGGTAAAAGTCCCACAAAATTGGAAGCAGTGTTTCAAAAATGACCTAAATAGTGTTGACAGGGATGTAATACCTCAATTCAAACAAATAAAACTGAAACCAAAACTAAATGCTAAATTGACCCCTGTATTTAATGGCATTAAGATTAATATTGCATTTCAGCATGTTAGCAACTATCAAGGGTTTATTGATTGTTTCTTATGTTTTGTTTGTTTCAACGTAAAGCATTTATAATTGATGCATGAGCATCATGGGGAAAAACTGACATAAAGTTATTTTGCTTTTGCAGTAATGATCAACTTAAATATGTTCATATACCCTTGCAAAATTTTCAGAACATTTTGTTCATAGGCATATGAACAATGGTCTGCATGCTGTTACAAAATGCTCCTGCACAGGACAAAACTTACAAGAAGACCTTGGTCATTTGTTTAAGCTTTGTTAGTCTATCAAGCTCCTTGTTCTTGCGAGTACTTTATCGACCGGTAATGTACTGGTATTTTTACTGAAAAAGGTGTGAGTAGATGTACAAAAGCTACTCACATTTTTTGCAGCAAAAATATCAGCATATTTGCCATATTAAAAGATCAGAATATCAGCATATTTGCCATATAATATTAAATGATAAAAACTTTAAGCATATTTGCCATATTAAATGAATGCTACATCAAATGATAAGAAATAGCAACATATTTGCCTTATTAAACGATAAAAATATCAGCATATTTGCCATATTAAATGATCCAAGTTAGTTTTGAACCACTGGACCCAGGTCCAATGTGACGAGCAAAGACCTGGCAATAGATTAGCCTGTGCAGTCTGATCAGGATTATTCCTGTTTCCAGAGCATTCTTTATTGGCCTGATGCACATGCTGATCTGAGTCTTTGCTGGTCGCAAAGGTCTTCTTGTATATTTTGTTATATGCTGCCTCAGACAGGAAAAGTTTGTTCAATACACATTGATCTATTTTTGAAATGGCATTTTTTACATTTATAAATGAAATAGCTAGCAAGTTCATGTGAGGATTGAAAAACAAAAGCCCCTGGGAAAGGTTCTCACCAGTTTCAAAAATAATTTATTTTTTAACAAGATGATCACAGCTTATTCATTCAAGTGTTAATGCTTTTCTTAAGGGGAACAGATATACCTGGCATATTTTTCTGCAAGGGAGATAACTTTTGGGACTTTCTGTTTTGTTTCGTGTAAACTAAAGGAGTCTTCCCTTAAAGGGAAGAATTTGCTCCTTAAAGGAAAGAATTTGCTCCTCAGGAGCAAATTCTTTCCTTTAAGGGTATTCTTCTATTGAAAAGGGAAAACACTAATATGTTTTAAGGAATTATGTCCCCTGAAATGTATCCATTTCTGAAAATGACCTTAAGCGCTTTGGTGCAATGGTAGCGCATTGGATTTGTGATCGAGATGTTGCGGGTTCAATCAACACGCTGACCAAAGTGTTGTGCCCTTGAGCAAGGCACTTCATCCACATTGCTTAAAAAAAAGTATTGGTTACCACCCAAGAAATCCTGCTTGTAATGCTCAGTTGTGAGCGAGTAGCAGTAATAGGAGAAAAAAATGAAGTTTTATATCAGATTGCATAATGATGTGATACATGTTTATATTTCAGGCACTAGAGAACAAGTTAGCGTCGTGCCGAAACTTTGTAAAAGAGCCGCCCCGAGGTAGCAAACAGCCTTCAGGAAATAGTCCTGTCAACTCACCTAGGTAAATCTTTTCTTATAACATTGCTGTGTTTTGTTCAGAAGAGTAAGTTCGTACATAAAAAGTTCCATTTATTTCGGAACTGAACTGTGTCAGATCAGACTAAGCTAGCGATTGCATTTGCTAATGTATCATTAAAATGTAAATTTAAACTGCACTGTACCTATCTTATTTGGAGGTTGCAGATGATGTCACACACCTACAATTATGTTTCTTGCTGGAGACACCCAGGCTCATTTTCAACAGAATTTTAATGTACTTTTCCTTGTAAATAACTTTCTTGTTCTTTGGAAATTATGACTGAACATTTATTATGTTATTCTTCTGACCTTTAAGAACAATCACAGTCACATAATAACCCCTTCAGCATTTTTGTCACTATGGGATAAGTGGTCAAAAATGAATAAATTTGTACACAAACTCCTGCCTGCTGTCTCCAATATGGTGGATCAAGGGGGAATAATCTTACACAAATGGTGTGTCTGCAACCTCTCAATTGGTTACTCAGCTTTACTGCCATTAAAAAGTAGCAGTAGCAAAGTAACCCGTTTTTCTTTCTCTTAGAAAAATAGGTATCTCACCATTTAACCCTTATCTTGCTGTTCACGACAACCCCTATCTTTGCAAACAGTGTAGATCCTGATCAGATGGCTTCTGAAGAAGCCATCTGATCAGGATCTACACTGTTTGGCATTGAGTTTATGAATTTGTAGCAATAAATTACATCAAGCAATTTGATTGGTTGATAGACAGAAATGGGTGTGTCTTAAATGAATATTCAGCAAGATAAGGGTTAAAATTTAGTAATACAAACTTATCATCAGATACTCACTGTAACTCTTTATCTGACAATATGTGCTGTAATAAGGGCAAATGGATACTCCTTCAAAGGAGGCAGCTGTGTCAAAATATTTTGTGGGGGAAGGGTCTGCCCATCAGGGCTGGGATAAATAGATTGTGCTACATGATGCTTCCATGCAGAGCAGAAACAAACTGCACAAGAGTAGTGTTAAACTGCTTAGAGAATGTAAACCTGCCCAGACAAAGTGATCCGAGCCAGCCTGTCCATGCATATAAACCCTATTAGTTTCAGTGGGCCGTAGGGCTTGAGATGTGATTTCGTCTCAGTGTTGGGTGAAAGTCCCGCAGTATTGGAAGCAATGTCTCCAGAATGACCTATATAGTTTTGAGGGGGACGTTTAACCTCAGAACAAACAAACAAAAATATTTTTGTCCCCCATGTTGACAGAGTTCTACTCTTAACCCATTGTATGCGAGAAACCCCAAAAGGGGTACCTTTGAAAACAGTTCAGGCCAAGATCAGATGCCGCAGGGTCAATCCTGTTCAGAAGCATTTTTTTTTTTTTTTTTTCATTTAACCCTTCAAGTGCTCACCATACAGCAGACAGCATTTTCAAAGTATTTTTATACCCTGGCTATTTGAAGAATGATGGGAAGAGCATATAGTGTCAACCCCTGTCTATTGACGGCCCCCGCCCATAGGGGCTTGAAGAAATATATGGGCTGCATGATGCTTCCACACAGAGCTGAATCCAGCCCGCACACTAGTACTTGTAAACCGCTTAGAGGATCTAAGCCTGTCCGTGAACCGCAGTGCGAGGCGGAATGTCCATGCTAATAAACCCTATTGGTTTCATTGGGCGACAGGGCTTGAGATGTCATTTCATCTCAATGTCGGGTAAAAGTCCCACAAAATTGGAAGCAACGTCTCCAAAATGACCTTTACAGTGTTGATGGGGACGTTTAACCTCAAATCAACCAACCAACCCTGTCTATTGATCATCTGTGTCTATGTCTGAGATGCTGTTAGCATCTTGCGTTAGTTTTCTTTACCCATTTTGTACCGAAACTCCAAAATGGGTACCTTGGCAAACAGTGCAGGCCCAGATCAGATGCCGCAGAATGCGGCTTCTGACCGGCCTACACTATTTCTAAAAAGTTCGGCTATTTTCCAAATAAATTTTAAAGATAAGACAACCTGTCACCCCTAAATTTCAGAATAGACACCTGCCATATATAAGGAAGAAGTTTCCATATGGTACAAAAAGGGTTAATTGCGCTATCATGTGGGGGCATCTATGTCCTTTGGACACATTTGCAGTTTTCTTTTGTTTTTCAGGACAAATAAAACTTGATATTACATGTGAATCGTCTGCAAATGCAGACGTTTCATATTTATTGTCAAGCCGTATTTTCCGTGAAAAATAAGAAAAAGAAAAAGTATTGTCTTCTGCTTTAGAATTTTCTGCAGTGCTTAAAGGGTTAAAAGTAGACTCCTGATAAGGGAGGTAACAGTATTTGTTTAGAGTTGCCTCCCTGGAAGGTGTGTCCATTCCCCTTAAGTATGTATGTTTGATTCACTGAACTAATACAATTGAACTCAAGTACAAGCTGTTTTGTAAGTGTTAACCCTTATCTTGCTGTTCACAACAACCCCTATATTTGCAAACAGTGTAGATCCAGATCAGGTGGCTTCTGAAGAACCCACCTGATCAGGATCTACACTGTTTGGCATTCAGTTTATGAATTTGTAGCAATAAATTACATCAAGTAATTTGATTGGTTGATAGACAGAAATGGGTGTGGCTTAAATGAATATTCAGCAAGATAAGGGTTAACTTCTGCTGACAACAGACTAAAATTGCAGAAATTTACTGATTCTGTCTCCATAGTGATTCAAGAAAGGGAGATTTCAGATAATGGTAGATAAATTTGCACTTGTACTGGTTAACAGCTTTGTAGGAATTAGCCTGTCCAGGAAAAGTATGGGTGCACTGTCTAGTTAACAGCTTTGAAGGAAAGCCTGCCCATGAAAAGTATGGGTGCACTGTACTGGTTAACAGCTTAGAAGGAATAAGCCTGCCCAGGAAAAGTATGGGTGCACTGTACTGGTTAACAGCTTAGAAGCAATAAGCCTGCCTGGGAAAAATATAGACACACTGTCTTGGTTAATAGCTTGAAGGTATAAGCCTAATCAGGAAAAACATGGATGCAGTCTACTGGTTAACAGCTTAGAAGGAAGAAGCCTACCCAGGAAAAATATGGATGCACTGTACTGGTTAACAGCTTAGAAGGAAAAGGCCTACCCATGAAAAGTATGGGTGCACTGTACTTGTTGACAGCCAAGAAGGAAAAGGCCTACCCATGAAAAGTATGGGTGCACTGTACTGGTTGACAACTTAGAAGGAAAAGGCCTACCCATGAAAAGTATGGGTGCACTGTACTTGTTGATAGCCTAGAAGCAATAAGTCTGCCCATGAAAAGTTTGGGTGCACTGTACTGGTTGACAGCTTGGAAGAAATAAGTCTGCCCATGAAAAGTATGTGTGCACTGTACTGGTTGACAGCTTAGAAGGAATAAGCCTGCCCATGAAAAGTATGGGTGCACTGTATTGGTTAGTAGCTTAGAAGAAATAAGCCTGCCTATGTAAAGTATGGGTGCACTTTAGTGGTTGTCAGCTTAGAAGGAAAAAGAAAAAAAAATGGTTAGGTTAACTGACTGGAACAACATGACCTGAATAGTTTTGACTTGACTTAAAAAAAAAAGGACTTTTATTTACTATTGTTTGAAAAAAAGTGATTGATTGAAGAATATGTCATGACAAGTGAAATTGTGCCCTCGGGTATATGCATCCAACAAAGACGCAGATCAGCTTGTGCTTTCACACAGTTTCATCAATGTCTTTGCTGTGTATTATAAGGATGCAAGTAGACCCAGAACTTCTTCATGCTGACAAGACTGTGGACCTGGTTGCTCCAGATAAAGGGGAGAGCGAGTGTGTGGGTGGGGGGGTGGGGTGGGGGTGTGTAACAAGGATAATCATAAAGGATACAGGTTTTCTTATTTCTTTATGAAAGCCTGTGTTTTGGTTACTTGTTAGAATTGCCTTGATGAGGCAAATTGAGGCCATTCTAACAAGAACCCACAACATAGCCAACCCTTATCGGGGTCATGGGTTCGATCCTAACCAGATTGGAAACATTCTTTCATGATCATTCTCTCCCGTCCACTGAGGGCAGTAGTCAGTTTCTGGCAGGAGAATGTGCACTGTAGTGGGTAACCGCATGTGTATAAGCCTACCCAGAAAAAGATGGCTTATGGAAACTGAAGAGTTGCCCATGACCTAAACAGTGTTGACTGGTTAGTGAAACTCCAAACTAAACAAACAAAACCCTGAAGAGTATTAACCCATTTTGTACCAGAAATCACAAAACTGGTGATTAGCAAACATTGCAGGCCCAGATTAGATGCCGCAAAAAGCGGCCTCTGATCAGGGCCTACACTGTTTCAAAAAAGTTCAGCCATTTCCCAAATAAATTTTGAAGAAAACACAACTTGACACCCATAAATTTTGAAATGGACTCCTGCTATATATAAGGTGAAAGATTCCATTTGGTGCAAAATGGGTTAATTATTTTTACTTCCTTTTATCTAGGCTAAGGGTCTGAGAGTGGTCATGAAAGCTGATTTGAGTGTTTGCTGAGTGCACATATATGAAAACAGACTGTCACTTGACAGGTCTTATTTACTCTTTTAATTAGCCATGAAAGTAGTGATATTGTCTTTGATACTGTTCGTTTAGTGGGTAATTGATTTGGTAAGTCAGTCATCCTAATTAAAAAACTGTCATTTTTAACATCATCTTTGTCTTGCTTTTATCATCACTTCAGTTCATCTCTGTGGACGAGAATACGACAGATAACAGGTTCTGATTGGTTCATTTAGTAGTCATGGTTACTACTAACAGCATGGCTATGCACCCCACGTGCTATAGGAGAAGAGACTTTATATATAATCATGATATATATGTATTCGTAAATTAGCTTGCAAGAGAAGTAGATGTCAGTTTAAACTTGCACCCATTGTTTGCCGCCCTATACACAATATGCTGTTTTCGGGTTTCAGAAATCTTAACCCTAAAATGTTATCTGTTTATGTCATCTGCTGAATCTTCTTGCAAACTTTTCAAACATATAAAAATATTTTTATGACCCCTGTAGCCATAGCGGGCACATATTGTTTTTACCCTGTCTGTTGCTTTGCTTTTAGGTTTGTTTGTTGGACAACTTTAACATTGGTCATAACTTTTGAACTGTTTCAGTTAGAGGCTACACATTTAACGTATAGATTCCTTGTGACAAGGGCTTCCCACTCATACAAAAAATGTTGACCTGTGACTGTGACCTTGACCTATGACCTACTTTAAAGAAAAACTTACCATTGGTCATAACTTTTGAACCATTTCAGATAGAGCTTTTGTATTTGACATGTGGGTTCTTTGTGACAAGGACTTCCCACTTGTACAAAAAAATTGACAGGTGACCTTGAACTGTGACCTTCTTTAAAGAAAAAGAAAACAACATGGGTCATAACTTTTGATCCATTTCAGATAGAGCCTTCATATTTGGCATGTAGGCTCCTTGTGACAATGGCTCAAATAATTTTTTACCTGTGACCTACTTAAAAAAAAAAAAAATGGACCTTGGCCTGGGTGCATGTTCATGTTTTACAAACACGTCTTGTTTGCATACAGGCACACATAGTAGACCCTGATCAGACTGCTAGAGGAGCAGTCTGATCTGGGTCTACACTGTTGGCAACAATGACTTTTAAAGTAACCAGCAGACAACAATTATTATGATTGGTGTCTTAAGGGTTAACATTTGATCCAAGGTCCTTTCATGGAAACTTTGGTCCTTCTGGCAAGTGTTTGGCAAAAGAATTTGTACTGAATTTAGTAACCTCTTGGGAAGATCATGCTTGTCTGCAGAGGAAAAGTGTTGTTAGGTTAACCGACCATCTAAACCCTTATCTTGCTGAATATTCATTTAAGCCAAACCCATTTCTGTCTATCAACCAATCTAATTACTTGATGTAATTTATTGCTATAAATTCATCAACTGAATGGCAAACGGTGTAGATCCTGATTAGATGGCTTCTTCAGAAGCCATCTGATCTGGATCTACACTGTTTGCATAGGTAGGGGTTGTCGTGAACAGCAAGATAAGGGTTAACATTATAAAATCCCTATAAGGCTTGACATTTTATGTGTATCATCTGCTTGATAGATGATTCACATGAAATATCAAGCCTGATTTTCTTTGAAACGGATAGAAAAATGTTGTGCTACAGGATTTAGTTTGATGCTTCAAGAATTACTAGTGTTGACATGTCAAACTCGACAACTAACAAGGCCTTAGATTGTTTGTCAAGCCCGCTTTCCCCGCATTCTTCCTACATATATACTCTTTCTTTCATCTCTTTTTCCATCTCTTTTCTCCCTTTCTCTCTGTGATGACACAAAATGATACACAAAAGTTGATGTGTTGTTAAACCTCAACACAACAGTTAACCCTTTTTGCACCAAATGGAATCTTCCTCCTTAAACATAGCAGGAGTCGATTTCAAAATTTGGGGGTGTCAGGCTGTGTTTTCTTCAAAACTTATTTGGGAAATGGCTTAACATTTTGAAACAGTGTAGGCCCTGATCATATGCCGCAGAATGTCTGATCTGGGCCTGCACCATTTGCCAAGGTACCCTTTATGGGGTTTCTGGTACTGAATGGGTTATTTTGTCGTTAAACCTCAACACAACATTAACCTGATTTGTGGTTGGCCAAGGAAAGGTCACCAGGCATTTTAACCCTTACCATACTGAATGATTTTAAGGAGATGACAGAATTGCACATGGACATTTACAAATTATTTTTGGCGCTTGCTTTTTCTGTCCTTGCCAAAGACTACAGCATTTCTCTGCCACTCAGGAAATGGACTTTCATGCACTGGTTGAAGATTCATATAATGTAACTCTGAAGAAAACGGAGCTTGTTATACGATTCCTTACTTGTGGCGGGATTGTACTTCACTCATCTATTGATTGGGACATAAATCTGTATAAAAGGAGTAATGAGGATAATTAGGGGATAATTTTCTTATTTATTGTCAAAAGCATTAATTTTAACCCTTCTCTTGCTGAATATACCTTTAAGCCACACCCATTTCTGTCTATCAACCAATAAAATGACTTGATGTAATTTATTGCTACAAATTCATAAACTGAATGCCAAACAGTGTAGATCCTGATCAGATGGCTTCTTCAGAAGCCATCTGATCTGGATCTACACTGTTTCCAAAGATATGGGTTGTCGTGAACAGCATGATAAGAGTTAACCCTTTTTTGTACCAAATGGAATCTTCCTCCTTATATATAGCAGGAGTCCGTTTCAAAATTTAGGAGTGTCAGGTTGTGACTTCATCAAAATTTATTTAGAAAATGGCTGAACTTTTAGCAAACAGTGGAGGCCCTGATCAGATGCTGCATACTGCGGCGTCTGATCTGGGCCTGCACTGTTTGCCAGAGTACCCCTTTAGGGGTTTCTGGTACTAAATGGGTTAAGCCATGTGAAGCAAAAATGTGTCTCTAGAGTCTAGACATGTCCAGCAAAGACTCGTATTAGCTGGTAATCTGCCACAGTCTGATGAGAGTCTTCACTGTGTGCTTCACAGTATGGATTCCCATAGACTAGAAGCTTCCGCATGCAGCCTGGTGGAGCAGAGCTCCAGGCTCCATTTAACACCCTTATCCTGCTGAATGAATTAATTTTGCCACACCCATTTTGGACTATCAGTCAATCAAATTACTTGATACAATATATTCATTCAAATTTGCAAACTGAATGACAAACAATATAGATACTGATCAGATGGCCATCTGATCTGGATCTACACTGTTTGCAAAGTAGGGGTTGTAGTGTTCAGCGGAACAAGGGTTAAGTGTTCGCTATATGCACACGTAAAAAATATTGTCATATAAGTTTTGCCATGGCTAAAATATTTTGATAAGCTTCAGCCTCTTTATAACACTGTACATTATAACAGTTTTGGATAAATCATGTTTTAAAGATGGATCCCAAAAATAATAGTTCAGGTCATTTTTGTTATGATCTTTATACATGTATTTTTGTTGCCCCACCTGCTTTAAACAAAAGCATGCCACGATATAGGTGTCTGGTTTTCCATCTGATTATGAAGCGGTCAATATTTGCGACCACTCTAACTTTCACCTTGATGCAAGAGTCCGTTTCTCAAGGCGCTACATAGCCTTCGGCAAAATTCTTGTCCTACAGCAGTTTAACTATAGCAGTATTTCAAAGAGGTTGTGTGAATTAGTCCACTGAGGGGATTCTTACAAGTACCCACAACATATGTATAAATGAAGAAATAGTATATGAAGAAATTGGGAAGATTATCACAAAATAATCCTCATTCCTCTATAACAGGAGCTGTGTATATTACAGTAAACCCTCTTTATACCGACATTTGGTATAACTGCAAAACTCGACAGTTTCGATGAAATAAGTCTTTGGCTCAAGATGAGATGGATTAATGGAGATAGTTGAAAATATCATATTAATGTTGATACTCCAAAAATAAATGTTGTGGACATTTGTTAGAATTGCCTCGCTGTGGCAATTCATTATATTTGATACTCCAAGAAATAAATGTTGTGGACATTCGTTAGAATTGCCTTGCTGTGGCAATTCATTATATTTGATACTCCAAGAAATAAATGTTGTGGACATTTGTTAGAATTGCCTCGCTGTGGCAATTGGCTGTGGCAATTCATTATATTTGATACTCCAAGAAATAAATATTGTGGACATTTGTTAGAATTGCCTCGCTGAGGCAATTCTAACAAATGTCCATGACATTTGTTTCTTGGAGTAAGGTGAGGCAATTCTAACAAATGTCCACAACATTTGTTACTTCGAGTAAGCTGTGATTCTAGCAAATAGACATCAGTATTTGTTTCTTTGAGTAATTAAGAGAGAAAAAGGGCCATTATTATCAATTATATCACTCCTTATTGGGATTCTTTATAGCCGCAAATTCTTTATATTAACAACAAAATGTTAAGGATCAAATATGTGGTTATAGCCAGGGTGCTCTGTACATGTATTTATATTTAGGAGGTTATCAGTATACATGATTCATGGTACTATATTTGTAATATTTGTATTCCTTGCAACATGCTTCGTGGTGGGAATCCTCTTGGAAAAGTGCAGCTTAAACATACACTCAATATGAAAGCATTAAAACATTCAAAAGTTTTTAAGCTTGGTTCTCTATAATCTCTAGGGGCATGATATATTTGAGCTGGTATTTGTGAAATGGGTACTTGTCCATACAGTCCTGTCAAATTTAACCCTTATCCTGCTGTCCACTACAACTCCTACCTTTGCAAACAGTATAGATCAGAATCTATACTGTTTGGCATTCAGTTTGTATATTTGAACAGTTATATCAGTAATCTGATTGGCTGATAGTCAGAAATCGGTGTGGCAATTCAGCAGGATAATTGTTAACTCTACATGTATACTCAAATTGTTCAGCCATTCCTTTTTAGCTCACCTGTCACGTAGTGACAAGGTGAGCTTTTGTGATCACATTTTGTCCGTCGTCCGTGCGTGCGTGCGTCCGTGCGTGCGTAAACAATTTCTTGTCCGCATGATAGCATCTTCATTTATGATTTGATTTTAACCAGACTTGCACACAACTTGTACCACCATGAGATCTGGGTTCCTTTCTTGAACCAGCCATTTCCCATCATGTGTTACGGAGTTACGGCCCCTGAAATGGCAAAAATTGCCTATTTTGGTCTTGTCCGCACGATAGCATCTTCATTTATGATTTGATTTTAACCAGACTTGCACACAACTTGTACCACCATGAGGTCTGGGTTCCTTTCTTGAACCGGCCATATCCCATCATGTGTTACGGAGTTACGGCCCCTGAAACGGCAAAAATTGCCTATTTTGGTCTTGTCCGCAGGATAGCATCTTCATTTATGATTTGATTTTAACCAGACTTGCACACAACTTGTACCACCATGCCATCTAGGTTCCTTTCTTGAACCAGCCATATCCCATCATGTGTTATGGAGTTACGGCCCCTGAAACGGCAAAAATTGCCTTTTTTGGTCTTGTCCGCACAATTGCAGCTTCATTTATGATTTGATTTTAACCAGACTTGCACACAACTTATACCACCAGGAGATCTGGGTTCCTTTCTTGAACCAGCCATATCCCATCATGTGTTACAGAGTTACGGCCCCTGAAATGGCAAAAATTGCCTATTTTGGTCTTGTCCGCACGATAGCATCTTCATTTATGATTTGATTTTAACCAGACTTGCACACAACTTGTACCACCATGAGATCTGGGTTCCTTTCTTGAACCAGCCATATCCCATCATGTGTTGCGGAGTTACGGCCCCTGAAAGGGCAAAAATTGCCTATTTTGGTCATGTCTGCATGATAGCTGTTTCATTTATCATTTGATTTTAACTAAACTTGCACACATTTTGTACCACCACAAAATATCTCGGTCAAGTTCGAATATGGGTCATGTTGGGTCAAAAAGTAGGTCAGTAGGTCAAATCAGAAAAAAAACCTTGTGAAGACACTAGAGGCCACAGTTTTGGTCCGATCATCATCAAACTAGCCCAGAATGATCATCTTGACAATATCTCAGTCAAGTTCGAATATGGGTGTTGTCGGGTCAAAAAGTAGGTCAGTAGGTCAAATCATAGAAAAACCTTCTGAACACACTAGAGGCCACAATTTATGTCCAATCATCATCAAACTTGCTCAGAATGATCATCTTGATAATATCTTGGTCACATTCGAATATGGGTCATGTCGGTTCAAAAAGTAGGTCAGTAGGTCAAATCACAGAAAAACCTTGTGAACACACTAGAGGCCACAGTTTTGGTCCAATCATCATCAAACTTGCCCAGAATGATCATCTTGACAATATCTGAGTCAAGTTTGAATATGGGTCATGTCGGTCTAAAATGTAGGTCAGTAGTTCAAATCAGAGAAAAACCTTGTGTACACACTAGAGGCCACATTTCTGATCCAATCATCATCAAACTTGCTCAGAATGATCATCTTGATAATATCTTAGTCACGTTCGAATATGGGTCATGGCAGGTCAGAAAGTAGGTCAGTAGGTCAAATCAGAGAAAAACCTTGTGAACACACCAGAGGCCACATTTTTGGTCCAATCATCATCAATCTTGCTCAGAATGATAGTCTTGACAATTTCTCGGTCAAGTTCGAATATGGGTAATTTCAGGTCAAAAAGTAGGTCAGTAGGTCAAATCATATAAAAACCTTGTTAACACACTAGAGGCCACAGATTAGGTCCGATCATCATCAAACGTGCCCAGAAAGATCATCTTGACAATATCTGAGTCAAGTTTGAATATGGGTCATGTCGGTTCAAAAAGTAGGTCAGTAGTTCAAATCAGAGAAAAACCTTGTGTACACACTAGAGGCCACAGTTTTGGTCTGATCATCATCAAACTTGCTAAAAATGATCATTTGACAATATCTCAATTAATTTCGAATATGGGTCATATCTGGCCAGTAAGTAGGTCAGTAGGTCAGATTGTTGAAAAACCTTGTGGACACACTAGAGACCCCAGTTTTGGTCTGATCATCGTCAAACTTGCTCAGAATGATCATCTTGACAATATCTGGGTCAAGTTTGAATATGGGTCATGTCGGGTCAAAAAGTAGGTCAGCAGGTCAAATCATAGAAAAAACATTTTGAACACTCTAAGAGGCCACAGTTTTAGTCAAATCATCATAAAACTTGCTCAGAATGATCATTTGGACAATATCTCAGTTAAGTTCGAATATGGGTCATGTCAAATCAAAAAGTAGATGAGTAGGTTATTTTGTCATAACTTTTGAACTGTTTGAGATAGAGCCTTCATATTTAGCATATAGGTTCCTTGTGACAAGGGCTTTCCACTCATATAAAGATTTGACCTGTGACGTTGACCTGTGACCTACTTTATCATAACTTTTGAACCATATGAGATAGAGCCTTCATATTTGGCATGTATGTTCCTTGTGACAAGGTTTTCTCAACCATTCAAAACTTTTGAGCCATGACCTTGACCTTTGACCTACTTTGTCATAACTTTTGGAGCATTTAAGATACAGCCTTCATATTTGGCATATAGGTTCCTTCATAGGAGTGAGTGTTTGAGTTTGAAGTCTCACCAACAGCTAAGGTCATACAGTTATGGGACCTCTGTTTAAAGACCAATCTGAAAGTCTGGAGAAGCCTGGCATCGATCCTGCTACCCTGGTTTACAAGGCAAGTAGCATGACCACTTCACCATGAAGGCTTCTAAACTTCATTGGAATGTTGTGTAGATGACCCTCTAGGAAAATAGCATAACGATTAACAAATGGTCACAAGAGCTAAAAATAGAAAACATTGTAAATTTGCTTCAAATGCTAACTCCTTCTAAACCTTTGGGCCAATTGGATTTAAAACTTCACAGGAATGTTGCCTAGGTGACTCCCTACCAAAATAGTTAATACTCATTCCACTCCAATGAACAAGATGGCTTCCAGAGCTAAAAATAAAAATTCTTCAAAAGATAATTCCTTCTGTACCCTTGGGCCAATTTCATTCAAACTTTGAAGTAATGTTGCTTAGATGACCCTCTACCAAAAAGGCTAAAACAATCCCGCTCTGAAGAAAAAATGGCCACCGGAGCTAAAAATAGAAAAATATTGTAAATCTGATTCAAACGTGAACCCCTCCTAAACCCTAAGGACAATTTGATTCAAACTTAACAGGAATGTTGCCTAGGTAACTCCCTACCAAATAAGCTAAAATCACTCTGCTGATGAACAAGATGGCAACCATAGCTAAAATAGAATGTTCTTGAGACAGTGTCACACAGGTGAGCGAACCAGGGCCCTGTGGGCCCTCTTGTTGTCAAGGTTTTGTGACATCAGGAGAAAAGTTATCTTCGACCAAGTGTGCCTATCAGAGGCTCAGATCAGCCTGTGGATCCTCAGGCAGATGTACAACAAGGGACTGTGCATGTGTTTGAGGCATTTCTGTATACCTTATAAGAATCTGACGGGGGTGGGAGGAGTGGATAGAAAAATCTGTCCCAAGTGTCACTGTCTGGCATCACAAGGCTTGTCAAGTGATGCCGGACAGTGATTCTGAGGGACGGATTTTGCTAACTATCCCTCACACCCCTGGAAGATTCTTTTTTCTTGCATACCTTTCATTTCGGAGAGTAGAAGTGTTTTATTATGCGGTCATTTTCATTGTCGACGTCCACCATATTTTGATGACAATAATGCAGCGTTTTTTACATCACTATATGTGCAGTGACATCAAACTTAATGATGGCATATGTGACATGCTATTCAACCAGTGCACATCAAATGCATGGAAATTCTCAATTTTTATCTTATCCCTGGGAAGGATAACCTGGGTATGATAAGAATTTCTATCCCAGGGTTAAGTCCAGGATTTCTTTATCTGATGTACAAGAAACATTGGTTTTATATCTGACAAGTAGCCGGCCTCGGTAGCTTAGTTGGATACATGTCTGACTGGCGATCAGGAGTATGCGGGTTCGATACCTGCCAGGGCGGCAAAATTATTTCGTTGAAATTGATCATGAAATCTTTTCTTCGGTTATTTTCTTCCTTCCGTTGATTCATGAAGGGCAGTTTTCAGTTTCTGGCGAAAGAATGTGCACTTTACTGGTTGACCGCTTACGTATAAGCCTGCCCAGGAAAAGTGTGGATAGGTAAACTGACAAGCTAAAAAATGACCTAAATAGTGTTGACTGGGCTGTTAAACTACAATACAAACAAACAATATCTGACAAGTACCTTTTTCAAAATTATCAGCATTTATTTCTAGTTCTATTATGCTAGTTCCGAGTTCTTGGCCACTATTCTGTATTGGATGCATGGGAAATTAACAGTTTTAGTTATTGAAGACCCATATATATTATCTTTTTTGTTGTAATAATAAAGAATTAATACATGTACAATTTTTTTTTTATTTTTAATAATAAGGCATGCATCTGTAAGATACCAAATTTGTGACATCCAAATTAGTAATTTGATAGAATTTCGCTCTGGAACAAAGTTAAAAAAAAAATAATTTCAGAAAATTAGCCAAGATTTTACTTAGGAAAAAACAATTACGATTTTGTACTGCCTAGAACCTTCCTCTTTATATATAGGAAATTAATGGGTGTAAAGTGAGTTTTTTTTTTAACCCTTATCCTTCTGAAGAAGCATTCTGATCAGGATCTACACAGATTTGTCATTTGGTTTATGTATTTAAACTGCTGTAATATATCAAGTAATTTGATTGGTTGATAGTCAGAAATGGGTGTGGCAAAATTAAATATTCAGCATTTGTTTAAAAATGGCTGATCATTTTACAAACAGTGAAGGTCCTGATCATGACCAGATTACATGGAAGATGATCTTCATGAAATGACAAGCCCTGTATGGTTTTTTAACTCACCTGTCACGTAGTGACACAGTGCGCTTTTGTGATCACTTTTTGTCCGTCGTGCGTCCGTCCGTGCGTGTGTGCGTGCATCCGTAAACAATTTCAAATAAGTATATCTCTAATACACCATGGTCAATCTTGATCAAATTTCATGAGAAGCATCACCAGGTAGGGGGAAAGGCTGCATAAGGTTTTTGGGCTGATCAGATTGGAATTCTGGTTGCTATGGCAACATATAGCTCCCATAGACTTACAATGGGAAAAAATTAAAATATCTTCTTCTCTGAAACCACAAGGTCCAGAGCTTAGATATTTAGCATGTAGCAACGGCCAGTGGTCACCTACATAATTCCTGCCAATCATGCCCCTGGGGTCCACATTGGCCACGCCCCGGGGCCCCTTCGCTCCCATAGACTCACAATGGAACAAAAAGCTTCAAAAATCTTCTTCTCGGAAACCACAGGACCCAGAGCTAAAATATTTAGCATATAGCAAGGGCAAGTGGTCACCTACATAATTCCTGCCAATCATGCCCCTGGGTTCCAAGCGGGCCACGCCCCGGGGCCCTTTAGCTCCTATAGACTCATAATGGAAAAAAGCTTCAAAAAACTTCTTCTCTGAAACCACAGGGCCCAGAGCTGAGATATTTGGCATGTAGCAACGGCAAGTGGTCACCTACATAATTCCTGCCAATCATGACCCTGGGGTCCAAATTGGCCAGACCCCGGGGCCCCTTAGCTCCCATAGACTCATAATGGAAAAAAAGCTTCAAAAATATTCTCCTCTGAAACCACAGGGCCCAGAGCTTAGATAATAAGCATGTAGCAACGGCCAGTGGCCACCTACATAATTCATGCCAATCATGCCCCTGGGTTCCAAATGGGCGACGCCCTGGGGCCCCTTCGCTCCCATAGACTCATAATGGAACAAAAAGCTTCAAAAATCTTCTTCTTGGAAACCACAGGGCCCAGAGCTTAGATATTTAGCATGTAGCAACGGCAAGTGGTCACATACATAATTCCTGCCAATCATGCCCCTGGGGTCCAAATGGGCCACGCCCTGGGGCCCTTTAGCTCCTATAGACTCATAATGGGAAAAAGCTTCAAAGATATTCTATTCTGAAACCACAGGGCCCAGAGCTGAGATATTTGGCATGTAGCAAGGGCAAGTGGTCACCTACATAAATCCTGCCAATCATGCCCCTAGGTTCCAAATGGGCCACGCCCCGGGGCCCCTTCGCTCCCATAGACTCATAATGGAAAAAAAGCTTCAAAAATCTTCTTCTCTGAACCCACAGGGCCCAGAGTTTAGATATTTAGCATGTAGCAACGCCAATTGGTCACCTACATGATTCCTGCCAATCATGCCCCTGGGTTCCAAATGGGCCACGCCCTGGGGCCCCTTCACTCCCATAGACTCATAATGGAAAAAAGCATCAAAAATCTTCTTCTCTGAAACCACAGAGCCCAGAGCTTAGATATTTAGCATGAAGCAACGGCAAGTGGTCACCTACATAATTCCTGCCAATCATGCCCCTGGGGTCCAAAAGGGCCACGCACCGGGGCCAGTTGGCTCCTATAGACTCATAATGGAAACAAAGCTTCAAAAATCTTCTTCTCTGAAACCACAGGGCCCAGAGCTTAGATATTTAGCATGTAGCAATGGCAAGTGGTCACCTACATAAATCCTGCAAATCATGCCCATGGGGTCCAAATGGGCCACCCCCTGGGGCCCCTTAGCTCCCATTGACACATAATGGAAAAAAGCTTCAAAAATCTTCCCTGAAACCACAGGGCCCAGAGGTTAGATATTCAGCATTTAGCAATGACAAGTGGTCACCTACATAAATCCTGCCAATCATGCCCCTGAGGTCCAAACGGGCCACGCCCCGGGCCCTCTAGCTTCTATAGACTCATATTGGAAAAAAACTTCAAAAATATTCTTCTCTGAAACCACAGGGCCCAGAGCTGAGATATTTGGCATGTAGCAAGAGCAAGTGGTCACCTATATAAATCCTGCCAATCATGCCCCTAGGTTCCAAATGGGCCACGCCCTGGGGCCCCTTAGCTCCCATAGACTCATAAATGAAAAAAAGCTTCAAAAATTTTCTTCATTGAAACCACAGGGCCCAGAGTTTAGAAATTTAGCATGTAGGGTTCCAAATGGGCCACGCCCCAGGGCCCCTTCACTCCCATAGACTCATAATAGAAAAAAGCATCAAAAATCTTCTTCTCTGAAACCACAGCGCCCAGAGCTTAGATATTTAGCATGTAGCAACGGCAAGTGGTCACCTACATAATTCTTGCCAATCATGCCCCTGGGGTCAAAAAGGGCCACGCCCCGGGGCCAGTTAGCTCCTATAGTCTCATAATGGAAAAAAAAAGCTTAAAAAATCTTCTTCTCTGAAACCACAGGGCCCAGAGCTGAGATATTTAGCATGTAGCAATGGCAAGTGGTCACCTACATAAATCCTGCAAATCATGCCCATGGGGTCCAAATGGGCCACATCCCGGGGCCCCTTAGCTCCCATTGACACATAATGGAAAAAAGCTTCAAAAATCTTCTCTGA
The DNA here is from genome assembly GCA_963580285.1 of Lucinisca nassula. Classification (NCBI taxonomy): domain Eukaryota; kingdom Metazoa; phylum Mollusca; class Bivalvia; order Lucinida; family Lucinidae; genus Lucinisca; species Lucinisca nassula. The sequence continues at coordinate 104,893,375 of OY757011.1, forward strand.
AACCACAGGGCCTAGAGCTTAGATATTTAGCATGTAGCAATGACAAGTGGTCACCTACATAAATCCTGCCAATCATGCCCCTGGGGTCCAAATAGGCCACACCCTGGGACCCCCATAGCTCCCATAGACTCATAATGGAAAAAAAACTTCAAAAATTTTCTTCTCTGAAACCACAGGGCCAAGAGCTTAGATATTTAGCATGTAGCAATGGCAAGTGGTCTCCTGCATATTTCCTGCTAATCATGCCCCTGGGGTCCAAATGGGCCACGCCTCGGGGCCCTTTAGCTCCCTTAGACTCATAATGGAAAAAAGCTTCAAAAATCTTCTTCTCAGAAACTTTGAAGCACAGAACTTAGATATTTAGTGTCTACTAACATAAAGGCAGTTGTCAGTTTCTGGCGAAAGAATGTGCACTGTACTGGTTAACCGCTTACGTATAAGCCTGCCCAGGAAAGTGTGGATAGGTAAACTGACCGGCTCAAAAATGACCTAAATAGTGTTGACTGGGCCATTAAACTCCAATACAAACAAACAAACTAACATAAAATAGCCAGCTTCATAAATCCTGCTTACCCTGCTCCTGGGGTCAAAATTGGCCACGCCCGAGCTCATCACCTCCAATAGATTTATAATGGAAAAAAACTTAAAAAATCTTCTTCTATGAAACCATAAGGCCCAGAGCTTAGGTTTTTAGTATGTAGCAACGTCAAGTGGCCACCTACATAAATCCTGCCAGTTATGCCCCTGGGATCAAAATTGGCCACACCCCAGGGGTCTTTAGCTTCCATAGACTTACAATTGGAGAAACTTCAAAAATCTTCTTCTCTGAAACCACCCTTATAATGAAAAAAAAAAAAAAAAAAAAATTAAAATGGGGGATAAAAATCTTCAAAAATCTTCTTCTCTGAAACCATAAGTCCCAGAGCTTAGGTATTTAGCATGTAGCAATGTTGAGTGGTCGCCTACATGAATCCTGCCAGTCATGCCCCTGGGGTCCAAATCCTGTGGCCCCTTAACTCCAACAAACTTATAATTGAAAAAAGCTTCAAACATCTTTGAAACCATGAAGTACAGACCTTAGATATTTAGTATATAGCAACACAAAATGGTCGCCTACATAAATCCTGCCAACCGTGCCCTTTGGGTCAAAATTGGCCAAGGCCCAAGGCTCATTAGCTCCTATAGACTTATACTGAAAAAAACTTAAAAAAAATCTTTTTCTCCAAACCCATAAGGCACAGACTTTGTTTGATTTGAGGTTTTACATCCCCGTCAACACTGTATAGGTCATTTTGGAGATGTCTCTTCCAATTTTGTGGGACTTTTACCCGACATTGAGATGAAATTACATCTCAAGCCCTGTTGCCCAATGAAACCAGTAGGGTTTATAAGCATGGACACGGCTTTGCCTGAGCTTAGATAATGGTCTCCTACACGAATGATTTTCTGGTACACAGGTGAGCGATATAGGGCCATTGGGCCCTTTTTTTTTTTTTTTTGCTTTGACCGATTACCAGTCACATAATAATATCCGTGTTTCTGACGAGTGCACTTAATATATTTTTCAGGACCAAAAGACTGACCCGGGCTGCTGTTGTACATCCCCAGCCTAATGTTAAGATACCCGTGTAAATCCACACCAGAGCTTTCAACAGTGTAAATCCAGTCAGCCCATTATGTGCCAGTGAATCATGACATGACACCAGCTTAGACAATATACTCAAGACTTCAGACTTTCGCAGGAGGACAATATAACTGGAGAAATTTGGGAGTTAGCCCTGAAATATCAGCAGAATCACATTTTTGTCTGTTATATGTATTCATAATGGCCTGGGTCCGGTTGTTCAAGGTTAACAAGGTTGTTATTAACCCTTATCTTGCTGAATATTCATAAAGCCACACCCATTTCTATCCATCAACCAATCAAATTTCTTGATGTAATTTATTGCTACAAATTCATAAACTAAATGCCAAACAGTGTAGATCCTGATCAGAAGCCATCTGATCTGGATCTACACTGTTTGCAAAGATAGGGGTTGTCGTGAACAGCAGGATAAGGGTTAACTATTAAGACATCAATAACAACAATTGTCTGCTTTGTCGTCTGCTGGTAACTTCAAAAGTCATCCTTGCAAACAGCATGGCCCCAGATTAGACTGCTACAGGAGCAGTCTGATCTGGGTCCACACTGTTTGATTGCAAGAAGATGCTGCAGAAGACATAAACAATTAAAATGCTAAAGGTTAAAACAGTTGTAGTATGGTGTGACGTAAAACACAAACACACACACACATAGACAAATCAGTGGAGTACATTGTGTTTTTATGGTGAAGTTCAAAGAATATTTTCAAATGGACTAAATACGTTCAATATTAATCAAATGATATCGCTTTTATCAGTAGCATACACTTCTTTTCTTTATTTTCATAAATCGTATCAGATAGCAACATCACGAAACATTATCATGCTGACATGACAAAGTAATACTTTTTGTACAAGGCACTTACAGTTTCTGAGGAAAAAATACCAAAAAAATGCTCATATTATAAAAAGAATCTAACACTTGTGGTCATTTCATACAGAATTTATGAAACTCGCCAAAGACTTGTTTCATAAATTTCATATGAAATGAACACTCATGTGAGATCCTGTATTGCTTCAGCCTAGCTAGGCATTCTATTAGTAAAAGCAAAGTAAACATGCATCTCATATCAATGTCGTCTCATTTCTAGATGACCATGTGAATTTTCAGCTCTTTTCTCACTGTCTTACTGTATTCTTTCTCATCATGTACATCTGTATAGTATTTTCTGTTTTTAGGGGAACTGATACACTAAATGTTTTGCTATTTTTACAAGGTTTATTGTAATCCAAGTCCTTGAGAAAAATGGTATCTAAGAAGCAAATGCGTTCCTTTAAGGGTAGACCTACTGATAGGAGAGACAAAATATTTTGAAAGTGTTGTCTCCATTTTCGCTGAAGGTGTATCAATTTTAAAATGGGTCTGTTATCATTGAGCTATTAATTCTTGGGTTAAATTTTTCAGAATTCATACTGAATCCAGTATTCTCCCTATATAAACCACATGTATTTGGAAAAAGTAATTTTCTGTGCTGGTCATGTGGAAATATGCATTTTCAGTATTGGGGATTTCTGGAACTTTCATCCATGTAAATTTTAGACTGAAGATTTATTCTCATCTGATCATTTGAAAATGACAATGACAAGGCATTGAAAATAAGTGAAATCAAAAGAGCTGGGTCGAGTCGGTCAAGCGAGCTCATTAGTGGTCAAATTGTTAACTGTTTTAGCAAGTAAATTTTTTAAAAATTTTGGTATTTTTGCTGAAAAAAAGTGAGTGCATGCAAAAGCTACTCTCATTTTGTCAGCAAAAATAATGTATTTGCCATATCAAGTGACCAAAGTTTTAATGATTTGTAGACTAACAGCGTTAGTTTTGAGCAACTGGCCCGTGAGATTTATTGTTACCTGTATTCATTGACATACATAGGGCTTGTTTTGTTAATCAAGAAGAGAGAAAGCTGGTACATTTTGGAGAACTTAAGGGGAATAAATATACTTTCAGGGAACCAGCCTCTTTGTAAAACAAAGGAATTGGCCTCTTTATAAAACTGGGCACTATGGGTCTATTGTACTTATTGGAAGTATATCCGTGTATTTGGATACATCAACTACATACCATACTTGCTCTAAAATGTGTACAAGTCCAATTTACCAGCTTATGTTGTGCCTAAAATAGCTGGATGAGTGGCAAACAGTGTAGACACTGATGACATGCCACTTTGTGTTGCAGCTTAGTCTACAGTGTTTGCTCAGGCCTGTCTTTCTGTCCGTATATATATATATGGTAAATATGGTAGTCTGAAAGCAAAGTATATTGCTCCCATTTCCTCTTAGTGTAGGAACCCTCGCAGGGAGACAAACAGGAAGTAACAAAAAGTTATCACCCTTGTTAAAGGAGCTGAAAAATCACCCAAAGTATATTGATCCTCTTAGATCACATTTACATGTATATCAAGTTATTAAGGGAAATGGATACACCTTTAGGGGAGTCAACTGTGTCAAAAGCATTTTTGTCTCCCGAATCAACAGTGGTCTAGTCTTAAAGAAAGGAATTTGCTCCTGTGGAGCAAATTCTTTACTTTAAGAGTAGACCCCTATTCAGAGAGGCTTGCATGATAGGAAAATCAACAGGAAATCCCAAAAGTTGTCTCCCTTGTAAAAATGGTGGGAAATATGCTAGATGTATCCAATCCCCTTATAAAAAAGGGCACATTAGGCAGCTTTGTAATTGCTGTTTTAGACCATTTAAACGTTCATTTTCATTACTTGCACTTTCACACACATAAAAATTATGTGTGTTTAATGTCTCATTTCTTTTGTGTATTTTCACTCACCATATTTCATATTTCATTATCAATGATTTTCCTGGTTTCAGTATCTGTACTAGAATTGTTCTAAAATTCAACAAAAGCTTGTTTGTGATATTTTTCTATTTCCGAGGGATGTAGTTGGCTGTTTTATTTTTTTCATGCCCCCGCATCATATGATGCCGGAGGCATATAGTTTTTAGGTTTTCTGTACGTGCGTCCGTGGGTACCTGCGTATGTGCGTCCGAATGTACGTCCTTCTGTACGAAAGTGTGTACGTACTTACGTAATCCTGTTAGACTCAGGTTAATGTTTTTGGTCAGGGTAGATTTTGAGCTCATATTTTTCAAACCATGCAATGGATGTGGTTTATATTTAGTATGATGATAGATATGGGTCCAAAGTTTTATCCAGCAATACCCCCACACCTACCCATGGTCTCAAGGTCAAGGTCACGGACTTAGAAATTTTTAATGTTTAACACTCAGGTTAAGGTTTTTGGTCAGGGTAGAACTTGAGCTCATATTTTTCAAACCTTGCAATGGATGTGGTTTATATTTAGTATGATGATAGATATGGGACCAAAGTTTTATCCAGCAATACCCCCACACCTACCCATGGTCTCAAGGTCAAGGTCACGGACTTAGAAATTTTTAATGTTTAACACTCAGGTTAAGGTTTTTGGTCAGGATAGAACTTGAGCTCATATTTTTCAAACCATGCAATGGATGTGGTTTATATTTAGTATGCTGATAGATATAGGACCAAAGTTTTAACCAGCAATACCCCCACACCTACCCATGGTCTCAAGGTCAAGGTCACAGACTTAGAAATTTTTAATGTTTAACACTCAGGTTAAGGTATTTGTACCACGTTGAACTTTAACTTTTATGATTCATTTGGTTCACATTTGGTTTAATGACAGATGCCGGTCAAAAGATTTATTCAGTAATACCCCCACCCATGCCTATGACTTCAAGGGCAAGGTCGCAGACATAGAAATTTTCAAAATTAAGTATGTTATAGCTTATATTTTCCAAACTCTATAATGGATTTGCTTCATATTTGGAATGACAATAATTGCAGGTCCAAACTTTCATTGACCCATACCCCACACCCCTTAACTGAAGGTCAAGGTCACAGACATAGAAGAAATTTTTTATATTATATTTTTTGAGAGCTCATATTTCTTGAACCATGTGATGGATTTGCTACATATTTGGAATGATGATAGATACATGTCAAAAGTTTCATTCAGCCATAACCCCGCCCCTGACGCATGACCTTAAGGTGATTGGTGGGGGGGGGGGTTGAGGTAGGTCCCTGGGCGGGTGCATTTGTGTTGTATTGACACATTTCTAGTTATGAGAAAGTTTTGCTTCGATTTTTTTATGCCCCCGGAATCTAAGAGATTCGGGGGCATATAGTTTTTGGTCTGTCCGTCTGTTTGTCCGTTTGTCCGTCTGCAAAAACTTTAACATTGGGCATAACTTTTGAATGGTAATAGATAGAGCTTTCATATTTCACATGTGTATACCTTATCACAAGACCTTTCCAGTGGTACCATAATTTTTGATTTCGTGACCTTGACCTTGACCTTTGACCTATTTTTTTCAAAATTTTTAAAAACATTAACATTGGCGCTGTCCGGGGGCATCAGTGTTTCACAAACACATCTTGTTTTTCTTTACCTAAATAACACATCTCGCTATTGGTGAGTTCAGATCTTCCTATCAGATTTAAAGAATTTTCTTCTTTGAAGGACTCAGTAGCTCTATCGAATGCATGTCTGACTGATGATCAGGAGGTCGTAGGTTCGATACTCGCTGGTTACGAGTCATTCATTTACGGAGATTGATCATGAAATCTTTTCTGCGGTCATTCTCTCGCTTCTTCTGATTTAAGAAGGGCAGTTATCAGTTTATGACAAAAGAATGGGCACTGTTCTGGTTAACTGCTTATGCATAAATATGTTCTAGAAAGGGTTATCCTTTGGGAGCAAGGAATACACCACAGCACTGGAAAACATGGAGTGTACAGATTTTCTGGGCTAGACTAGCTAGTTTTAGCCAATTAGGCCTCATCAGAGACCCTCAAAATTTTTCAAAATTCTACAGTGGAATCAATGATCCCAAAGGACAAGAAATTACAAACTACACTATGATGTATAATATGTTCTATAAAAGGGTTATCCTTTGGAAGCAAGGAATACACAACAGAACTGACAAATGTGGAGTGTGCATGTTTTCTGGGCCAGACTAGCTAGTTTCGGCCAATTAGGCCTCATCAGTGACCCTCAGATATCTTAGAAATTCCACAATGGAATCAATGATCCCAAAGGACAAGAAAATATAAACTACAAGCCTCCCGAGAGAAATTGTGGTTAGGTAAACTGATATCGTGTTGACTGAGTGGTTAAACTCCAAACAAACAAACAGATTTGAGATTTCACTGTCAGAGAATTTCCTTCATTCTTGAATCATTCTTCCTTTTTGATAAGAAAACACTATCCTTTCCGTTGTATCACATGATAGTACCAGGGCAATCTGTGCAGACCCTAATCAGACTGCTCCTGATTGGGATCTTTACAGATTGCTATCCCGCTAGTACCTAATTCCAATGTGCTATCAAATAGCTAGGCCTATTCAAATGTTAAGTGCAATTAAAGAGACTTGCTAATAAGGGAAACTGATACATCTGGCAGATTTTTCTGCCATTTTTTTTCAAAAGGAGACAACTTTCGTGACTGCCTGTTCGCTGTTCTATAAACTATCCCACGGAAAAAGGGGTCTACTCTTAAAGGAAAGAATTTGCTCCCCAGGAGCAAATTCTTTCCTTTAAGAGTTGACTCCTGTTGACATGGCAGACAAAAGTACTTTTGAAGGAGTTGCCTCCCCTGAAGGTATATACATTCCCCTTAAAAGTAGATAATTTTTTATAAGAAATTCAGACTGATCAGGGACATCACTGTCACATTATCATAGAAACAAACACTTTACTATTTGAATGCATTTCTCATCTTATGGTCAAAATACATGTTTGTCATGTTTTTTCACTGCCATATTATATGTATGAAAAACTAGCTTGCTATGGTGCACATTCTAACACTTGCTGAGAGAGACAATATGTGATCAGTTACTTGGACTCTACCACTTACACCTCCTCACTTAAGTAGGTAAGGGATCATGTCGTTTTTATGCACTGCAATACTAAATGGACTTAAAAAAAAAAAAAAGAACATACAATTACTTAATATTTATTGGATGAAAATTTGGAATATTTTTTATGTCTATTCCAAACATAGATTGCAAGTGCTTCTTAGAACTGGGTTCTGGTGGGCCTGCGTGGCATAATGGGTAAGAGCGCTGACTCTTAATAATTAGGTCTCTCACTGACGTGGTTCAAGCATTGCCCGAGTCACACGTGAGATGCCAAGTTCTGCAATGGAAGGTCAGGTTATTTTTTCCTGGGTACTCTGGTTTTCACCCATCTCTGATTAATGATTGGCTTGAAATATGGGAAATAATCTAGATAGGGCCACAAAACCAAAACCAAAAAAAAAGAACTGGGTTCAAATGAGCACCTACAGTCTAAGGTTTTGATATGTATTTAAAGGGATGGGGGGTTGTGGGGGGGGGGGGGGGTGAAGGAGATATATAAACCATATTCCTGTCTATATACAGTGAAATTCCACAATTAAGACCAGCTATAAAAATAATAACATATTTAAAAAAGTTTCAGTTTTTATTTATTTGTATTTTCCACTCCCAGTATCTTGGGCTAGTAAGAGACCACCTTTGGAACTGTTCAAAAGTGGATTCTTACATACACTCCAAGGAGAATATGGACAATTCTAACATACAGTCAAACTTCAATGGCTCGAACATCTTTGGGACCTCGAAAATCTGTTCGAGACAGGTAGTTCGAGCCACTGAGGCTACTGTCAGGAAGCATAATGGGATACTTTAAGACATCTTTTCGGTGTTCTAAAATGTAAATGTATGCTGTATGTACTCATTAGAATCGCCTCATCGAGGCGATTCTAATGTGTACACACAGCATACATTTGCAAGATAAAAGACTGAAATCTCCTTAATTATCCCCCACTATTTCTTATGTAGAGAATTTCGCTAGGGACTCAAGAATGGGTTCGAGACATCCATGGTAAACGAGTCATCGGTGTTCGAGCCATCGAAGTTCGACTGTACTGATATTAAGTTACCCTGAGTTATCTGCAGCTTTATAAGCTGATAGTGTTTGTGGAGAGAGGAAGTAAGAAAACTGTTTATACTGCTGCAATACTTAGAATAGCCAAAGTTGAAAGAGAGCGTTAAGATTGTGAATGTGTGTTGTTTTCCTCCATTAGAATAGCTAATATTTTGCTGTTTATGTTTTACAAGGTTTGGAAGTTTCAGGATTCTTAAACGATTAAAAATTTGGATTTTGAATTTATTTAAATATAGATTGTGGGTGCTCATAAGAATATTCTACCGAGTTCTCACAATCTTTTCAAAGGATATAACACATATTGCCTTTGTCTTCATAAAGTGTTCAGAACTTGAAACTGTAAATGTGTTGGTTCAACTTTTATGTGCTGTAAGTGGTTGAGATGGTGCATATGTGGTGCACAAGTTTTTGAAATGAAATTCATATGTGTTTTATGTAAGAAAAATATAATTAGATTCCAACTACCCTTGATATTGTAGCTAGTGAATTAATGATTTTAAGGGATTGGCGACATCTTTGTGACGAAGCAACTCATCCAAAAAAAAAAACAATAAAAAAATTCAATATAAGTAGGAACTCTACACCAAAAGGAAAGAATTACCTCCTGTTCACTTACCTATAAACCCAGACCTCCTGAACAGGTCTAATTTTAAGGGGAATGGATACACCTTCAGGGGAGGCAACTCCTGGAAAAGTATTTTTGTCTCCCATGTCAATAGGGGTCAACTCTTATAGGAAAGAATTTGCCCCTTAGGAGCAAATTCTTTCCTTTAAGAGTAGACCCCTTTTTCAATGCAACAGGGCTTATAGAAAAGCAAACAGGAAGTTGTCTCCCTTTGAAAAATGGTGGAAAAATGTGCTAGGTGTTCCCATCTCCCTTAAAGGAAAGAACTTGCTTCACAGAAGCAGATTCTTTTCTTTATAAGTTGGCTACTGTGGACATGCTACACAAAACTATTTTCGAAAGAGTTGCCTCCCTTGAAGGTGTATCCATTCCCATAAAAGTATATTGCTTTATTTCATCATTGGGACACAAAGCAATGAATATGTTTCAGAGTAGAGCATTAGTAGTTATAGTCAATACAATAGCTGTGCTGGATTGTAAGCACAAAAATTACTCCCCAAAATGGCATTGTAGATCCCTGTAGAAGAAAACAAGAGTACCCTGCTCTTCCATTGCAAAATTTGATGTCTCACATGATCTGAGAAAGTCTCGAAACAACATTGGTAAGATACACCATGAAAAACCACTTCTGAAAATGTCGCCTGCTTATGTCGTCTGCTGCATCTTCTTGCACTTTTTAAAAATATTTTTGCAAGCAGGCAACCAGTGTGGACCTGGATCAGGCTGTTTCTAGAGGAGCAGTCTGACCTGGGTCCACACTGTTTGCAAAAATGACGTTCAAAGTTACCAGCAGATAACAAAGCAGATGGCAGTTGTTGTTGGCATATTGTGGGTTATTGTTCAAAGTTCTTAAGGGGAATGGGAACACCTGGTAGATTTTATCGCCATTTTTCAAAGGGAGACAACTTTTGGTACTTCCTGTTCGCTTTTCTGTAAGCCCTGTCCCACTGAAAAAAGGGGTCTACTCTAAAAGGAAAGAATATGCTCCTCGGGAGCATATTCTTTCCTTTAAGAGTTGACCCCTATTGACATGGGAGACAAAAATACTTTTGAAGGAGTTGCCTCCCCTGAAGGTGAACCCATTGCCTTTAATCAGTAGGCCATGTAGGTCAGTCAGCTGTATCAGTTCAACTTGTATTCGTTTTATTCATATACTCATTCTGTTTCCATTTTGTACATCTACTACATTCATCAACATTAGTCATTCTGTAATTATGCATATTATTTAACAAAGATGCCTCTGTTTCGTAAGCTTTTGCTTTTGAATGTACATGTACGTGTATTTGAGCCACGTCAGAGAAACAGACCATATTTTTGTCATAATTAGCACACACACATGCTATAAAGCGCATACCACTACTTTTACAAAACACCAATTTAACCCGTATTCTGCTGAATAAATTAATTTAGCCACACCCATTTCTGACTATCAGCCAATCAAATTAATGTGTGACTCATGGATAGGAACGTTGACATTGTCTAATTCCTTATAAGAGTAACTTTGCCATCCCAACTCTGGATTTAACATTGATTGGTGCATAAGACCTATGGTTCATGGTTATGTGACTGACTGCCCGTCTTTTAACCATTTACTTTCTTATAATTCGAGGCCTAAGTGGAACACACTTTCTGTTTGAGAACAAACTATAATATTAACCCTTTCTGCCTGTGGAACAAAACATATGCATGCACCTTTGCTGTTAAGATGGTTGACTTGTGAATGATAAACTAAGTCCAGTTTAAGAGATGGAAGAATCTACATCAGAAACTGAGGGGTGAAAGGGTTGATCTGTAAATTACAGGTATGTGCTGTCAAGTTTTTCCATAAACCTAAATTAGTTGTTTATTTTGCTGTCTCATTGAATACTTTTCGTGTTGTCCTGATTATACCAAAGGTAAACCTAGGCCCAATTGTTTGAAGCAACGTTAGCATAACGAGATTGTTAGTGGTCAAAATGTTAATTGTTCTAGTGCTTAAAGTACAATTTCTAATACACTGATATTTTTGCTGCAAAAATGTGAGTAGCTTTTGCATTTGCAAAAGCTACTCACATTTTTGTAGCAAAAATATCATTTGGTATTTTTGCTGCAAAAATACGCGCAGCAAAAGCTACTCACATTTTACGGCAAAAAATCAGCATGTTTGCTATATCAAATGATCAAAGGTTTTACGATATACTAACTAACAAGATCGTTAATTTTGCTTAACTGGCCCCTGGTATTTTCTAAGAAATATGCCAGATATAGTACAGTATTGATCCTAAGTATTGGGACAGATAGGCCTTAGCAAACAGTGCAGATCCAGATCAGACTGCTCTGATCAGGATCTTCACTGTTTGCCATTTCGTCTGCACCTTTTGGACTTGTTGCTGGATTAGTAATTAGCTAATTATTTAGGAGACTTACAGCAAGTTCTCAATAATTAGGATTTTTCGAATATTTAGGAATGTCTCTTTATAATGCTTCCTTTGCGAGTCATACAAAATACCTTTTTAAAATGTGACTTACATTCCTAATAGAAACTGTGGGCCAGAGCATGTCAAAACCTACAATAAGATCTGTGTGGCCAGCAAAGACTCAGATAAGCCTGTTCATCCACCAAATATGACAAAGCCTTCTTATCCATTATGATAACGCACCCGTATGACATAGTGCATTCTTTCATTACTCCAAAATAGCTACTTTTCCGATAAAAAATTGTGATATTTTTTTTCTTTTTACTCCGAAATAGAGGCAGTTCAAACGAGTACCCGCAACCTATGTCTTGGAGCAGAAATAAGCAAAATAATATAAACCCCTGTAAATGCAGTTTTCTCTGTATAAAGTGGGGTTTAGAGGGGTGTTCATTTCACAGACTTGTTAATATGACGTCTCCTTGGCTGTACACTGCTCATGTGATCTCAGAAAACTCTGATCCTACTGCATGGAAGCACAAGCTGATCTGAGTCTTCACTGGTCACACAGGACTTATTGCAGGTTTTGTCTGCACTGGTGGATAAAGTGAAAATGAACATTTTGGAGGCATGGCATGATTGTGTTGTATTCAAAACTATCTTATAATGAGACTTGACTATTGTTGAAGTTCTGTGATAGTTGGTATCTCCACAATAAATGAGATAAGCGCTTCAGCTCATTTCGATAAGTTTCTGCTCTGCTAAACCCTTAAACCATGAAGTAGAATAGTAGCAGGCAGCATCCATAAAGTTTTATTACTATTCAGAGAAAATCGGGCTAGACATTACATGTGAATTTTTGCCTTTCTTTGAAAAATAAAAATTATAGTACACCCATAACCTCTTAGTGACAAAATTGTTGGGGTCCGAAGAAGAAACTGTTAGTTATACAACCAGACAAAAATGTACAAATTATATAGAAAAATGACCATTTTATTAGGAAAACATGTCCGTTTGAAATAATGGCATCCAACATGGTGTTAGAAATGACAAATTTTAGGTAAAAATGATAACATCTTTGTTAATTCTGCTTTCAACATAGATTGTGTGTGCTCATTAGAACTGCCTCAATGAGGCGGTTCTAACGAGTACCCACAATCTATGTTTTTGAGTAAAATAAGGCAGATTTTGTATTCCCCCATAAACCCCACTTTTCTCTATATAAATTGGGGTTTAGAGGGGTCTTCATTTTACGGACTTGTTATCGTTATGTATGGTCATTTTTAGCTCACCTGTCACGTAGTGACAAGGTGAGCTTTTGGGATCACTTTTTGTCCGTCGTCCGTCGTGCGTCCGTGCGTGCGTCCGTAAACTTTTCTTCAAACGACATCTCCTCCTAAACCACTGATCGGATTTTGACCAAACTTCACAGGAATGATCCTTAGGTGGTCCCCTTTCAAAGTTGTTCAAATGGTTCCGGTCTGTTGCAAATATAGGTCACAGGAGCCAAAAATAGATTTTTTTCACCGCAAACTTAAAAAATCTTCTTCTCTGAAACCGCAAGGCCCAGGTCTTTGATATTTGGTATGAAGCTTCATCTAGTGGACCCCTACCAAGATTGCTCAAATTATAGTGCTGGGGCCAAAAATGTCCCAACACGGGGGCCCTTTGGTTTTACATGGGCTTATATAGGGAAAATCTTTAAAAATCTTCTTCTCTGTAACCGCAAGGCCCAGGTCTTTGATATTTAGTATGAAGCTTCATCTAGTGGACCCCTACCAAGATTGTTCAAATTATAGTGCTGGAGCTAAAAATGCCCCCGCACGGGGGCCCTTTGGTTTTACATAGGGCTTATATAGGGAAAATCTTTAAAAATCTTCTTCTCTGAAACCGCAAGGCCCAGGTCTTTGATATTTGGTACGAAGCTTCATCTAGTGGACCCCTACCAAGATTGTTCAAATTATAGTGCTGAGGCCAAAAATGCCCCCGCACTGGGGCCCTTTGGTTTTACATGGGTTTATATAGGGAAAATCTTTAAAAATCTTCTTCTCTGAAACCGCAAGGCCCAGGTCTTTGATATTTGGTATGAAGCTTCATCTAGTGGACCCCTACCAAGATTGTTCAAATTATAGTGCTGGATCTAAAAATGCCCCCACACGGGGGCCCTTTGGTTTTACATGGGCTTATATAGGGAAAATCTTGAAAAATCTTCTTCTCTGAAACCGCAAGGCCCAGGTCTTTGATATTTGGTATGAAGCTTCATCTAGTGGACCCCTACCAAGATTGTTCAAATTATAGTGCTGGGGCCAAAAATGCCTCCGCACCAGGGCCCTTTTGTTTTACATAGGCTTATATAGGGAAAATCTTTAAAAATCTTCTTCTCTGAAACCGCAAGGCCCAGGTCTTTGATATTTGGTATGAAGCTTCATCTAGTGGACCCCTACCAAGATTGTTCAAATTATAGTGCTGGAGCTAAAAATGCCCCCCACACGGGGGCCCTTTGGTTTTACATGGGCTTATATAGGAAAAATCTTGAAAAATCTTCTTCTCTGAAACCGCAAGGCCCAGGTCTTTGGTATTTGGTATGAAGCTTCATCTAGTGGACCCCTACCAAGATTATTCAAATTATAGTGCTGGGGCCAAAAATGCCCCCACACCAGGGCCCTTTTGTTTTACATAGGCTTATATAGGGAAAATCTTTAAAAATCTTCTTCTCTGAAACTGCAAGGCCCAGGTCTTTGATATTTGGTATGAAGCTTCATCTTGTGGACCTCTACCAAGATTGTTCAAATTATAGCCCTGGGGCCAAAAATGCCCCCCCCCCCCCCCCCCCCCTCCGGGGCCCTTTGGTTTTACATAGACGTATATAGGGAAAATCTTGAAAAATCTTCTTCTTTGAAACCACAAGGCTTAGGTCTTTGATATTTGTTATGAAGCTTCAGCAAGTGGCCCTCTTTAAAGATTGTTCAAATTATATCCCTGAGACCAAAAATGCCTCCGCCATGTGGCCCTTTGGTTTTATATAGACTTATATAGGGAAAATCTTTAAAAATCATCTTCTCTGAAACACAAGGCTTAGGTCTTTGATATTTGTTATGAAGCTTCAGCTAGTGGACCTCTACCAAGATTGTTCAAATTATAGCCCTGGGGCCAAAAATGCCCCGGCTCCGGGGCCCTTTGGTTTAACATAGACTTATATAGGGAAAATCTTGTTTTACATAGACTTCTATATGCAGGGTAAACCTTTAAAATCTTCTTCCCTGAAACCAGAAAGCCCAGGTCTTTCATATTCGATATGAAGCTTCATCTTGTGGACCTCTACCAAGATTGTTCAAATTATAGCCCTGGGGCCAATATTGACCCTGCCCGGGGCCCACTTGTTATACATTGGATCAGGTGAGCGAACCAGGGCCCTCTGGGCCCTCTTGTTTTTCTATATAATCTATACATTTTTGGGATCCATCTTTAAACCATGTTATATCCACAAGTATATTGAACATCGTTTTAAAGAAGTTTACGTGAACATGAAAATGTTGTTTGCAGCTTTAAGGATTAATGATACGGAGCAAGAATTTTATATAATACATGTAAAATAAAAGTTCAGAAACCATTGTCTCACCGTTTCGTAACATATACAGACGTGGTTTTGTCTACTGTGCAGAAGCTTAGATACCTCTTTCAGATTCAGTCTCATTCATTTTTACACTAAATCAGGTCTGACTGGGTTGGGATTCAGACATGCATCCCCAGGACTAGAGGTCCAGGCTTCATTGATGTGACTCCCATCCTGGCCACATGATTTTTCTTTTGTGGAGATGGATCATAATGACATGTTTTTCGTTTCCTGGTAATTCAAGAAGGGCTTTACTAATATGAGTAATTCAGTTGGTTTCCTGTCCAATTTCACTAGACTGCTTTATAACACTGAAGCTGGGGTCCTAATTTAATGTTTTTTAGCAAAGAGTATAAGACAAAAAAACATTGAACTCTGTCTGTGAATTCCAGATATTTCTTTGTCAAAAATTTGCATCTTAGATCAGTGTTGACAAATATTACTTAAAACACTTGGGTCCAGTTCAAATCATCTTAAATTAACATACTGGATAATAGTCAAAATAGTAACTCTTCAACCATGTACACTGTGTTACTGGTACATGGATATTTTTGCTGGAAAAAATGAGAAGTGTTTATTTTTCGCTGAATAAAATTCAGCAACTTTTGTACTTGTAATATCTTTTTTATATATATTTTTTTTTTTCAAAAATATTAGTGTTAACAATAGAATACCATATTGATCCTAAATATTGGGACAGACAGGCCTAAGCAAACAGTGCAGATGCAGATCAGAATGCTCATGAAGGAGACTTCTACTCTGGATCTACACTGTTTGCCATTCTGTCTGCACTTTTTGAACTCCTTGCTGGATAGTGAAACAAACTTGTTTAAATTTTAGGAGAATTGCAGCAAGTCCTGAAGGTATCCCAGTTTTTAGAATTTTTACAGTAAGAACTTCCTTAGCTTTGAACAACGGGGCTCAGGTTGATCGCCCTGTTTTACAAGGAAGACAATTTTTAGGGGATTTCCTGTTTCCTTCTTGAATTGTGCACCCCTCTGGGAAAAAAGGGGTCTTCTTTTAAAGGAAAGAATTTGCTCCTGATCTTTCTTTTAACCCATTGTATACTAGTGGACTCTTCCATAGCTATATGTTGGACAAGTCCATTTGTCATATAAGGGGTGTAAGTCCTATTTTTTCGTTCTTTTTCCATTTTTGAGGGAAAATTCTGTTAGCAAATAGTGCAGGCCCTGATCCGACGCCGCATTCCGCGGCGTCTGATCTGGGCCTTTATTGTTTGCCAAGGTACCCCTTTAGGGGTTTCCCGCATACAATGGGTTAAGGGTAGACCTCTACTGATAGGGAAAACAAAAGTACTTTTTGAAAGAGTAGCCTTCCTCTTTTGAAGGGTATATTTTGAAAAGGTAGCCTCCTTTTCATGAAAGATCTGTATCTGTTGGCTTTAATATGATTGTAAAGGACAGATTTTTCGTGTGTATACCAGCAGGTTTTATCCACAAAACCAATGCACTCTGGTGACCATTATATAGTCAGTTTGTGATCAAGAAGCACAGTGTTTGACTGGATGTTTCTTGGCAACTGATATTGTGCTTTCAGTTTGTATTTTATTGAAAATTTGGTGAACTGAAATGATTATGAAAGTATAAAAGAATGAAATCACAACGTTGTATTCTATATTTATTTCTGTCCCGTCTATACATTTAAATGACTTGTCAGAATTAGGTCTCCACATTATGTAAAAAGGCCAAGATTAAGTGTCAGACCAAAAAGTTGGAAATGTGACTCCAGAGAATGCCTTTCAGAGATGAGCCCCGCCAAGCGAATTTGTGTCTTCGAGCATTCCGTCATGACAAATTTTAACTGCGCATGCCCAGCCATACAGAGGGGCCAGGGATATGGCTTTCTGTCTGAAGGTTCCTCTTGATTCACTGCTTGTATGAGCGAGCAGCGAAGGTTCTGGCGAGACTGGGCGGATGCGCAGGCTCGCCTGAACCTTCGCTGCTCGCATAGGCGATAAGTACCCAAATCGCTTGACGTGGCCCTGATGGCTTTTCACAGCTGAGAGTCTCTTTTTGAAGTGGTGGCTCAATCATGCACGAGTACTGGTCAACCGCTTACAGGATCTAAGCCTGCCCAGGCAAAGCGGTGTGAGTCAGACCGTTCATGCTTAGAAACCTCATTGGTTTCATTGGGTGACAGGGCTTGAGGTGTCAAGTGATCCCTATGTCAGGTAAAAATCCCACAAAATTGAGCGCAGCGTCTCCAATATGACCTATAAGTGTTGACGGGGATGTTAAACCTCCAATCAAACAAACAAAAGTGTTTCTGGCTTATTACAGAAGCCAACTTTCAGCTGGTTTTCAAGGCAAGTACCCACAAACATCACAGAAGCTCTTAACCCTTGTCCTGCTGAACCACACTAGCCCCTACCTTTGCAAACAGTGTAGATCCAGATCAGTTAGCTTCTAATCAGGATCTACACTGTCTGTCATTGAGTTCGTGAATTAGAATGAGTACATAATATCAAACAGTTTGATAGTTTAGTACTGTAATGATCCTAAGTATTGGCACAGGTAGGTCTCAGCAAACAGTGCAGACCCAGATCAGACTGCTCCTGAAGGAGCAGTCTGATCAGGGTCTACACTGTTTGCCATTCTGTCTGTACGTTTTGGAATCCTTGTTGGAATGTGAAACAAACTTGTTAAAATTTAGGAGAATTACAACAAGTCCTTAAGGTGTGCGAATTTTTCGGATTTTTAGGGTTCTCAGAAATGGGTGTGACAACATTAATTTATTCAGCAGGACAAGGGTTAATTAATCTATTGGTATTGTAGTGCAGATCCATTGTTTACTTGGCACCCGGGGTAGAACCTGCACTCCTAGCAACATTATAAAACATCCTGTGATAGGATATCTTCATATCTGCCAATATGAAGACGGTAACAACTGCTGGTCAAGGTGTCCTAAGTTCTGGAGTACAGTTTAATTATTCACCTTATTTGCATTATCTGCTGTTCCTAGTCTGAAGGTTATCAGTGTTGGAAAAACAGGTAACCAGACCCACCTGACCTTTCAAGGTCAGGGGGGTCTGGTTACCTGTTTTTCCAATATTGACAATGTGCAAGCTGGGAGCCACCAAAAAATGCAAATATGGTGAATGGTTTCTAGTTCAGATGGTTCTGCATTATATCAGTTGGAATAACTGCAGAGGACCCTAGCTGTAACGAAAGTATTTGTTCCGTAACAATTTGCCCCTATAAAGGAATAATGGATAATAGATGACTTTTTCCCTTACACGGCAGGTAGACTTGTAAGGGGTAACTGTCGGTTATGCACTCAAAATCCTTACGGGTACTTCCGGTTAAGCCTTCAGATACCACAAATCTGTCAACAAAAAGGTGAGTGTTCCCAATATATGATTTTTAGTCATTTTGTAAACATATTTTGAGAAATCGGGCATTGCTATTCTCAACCACTTTCATTTCTGCATCAGAAAATATGGGTGTGGACATGAAAAGGCAAGCGGTCGATTTTTAATTTAATTTTTCCGAGGAAGGTAGTCAGATATTTCTTTTTGACCTGTTTTCTAGTGCCAAATGAAGGCATTTTCAGCGACCCGGATGATGCGAAACTAAGTCAACATGCCAAATAGCATGTAATTCAAACCACTTTCATGTTGAAATACGTAAGTTGCAAAATTTCCTCAGAATTTGTTCCAGGAGCTTTAATATTTGTGCCGATTTTGACTTATTGACTTTCGAGGACCGATTACCCTTTACGGAAGCATTACCCCTTAAAGCCAACTAATGGGTGTCTGACTGAAATGCGTGAAGCCTTGATGACACTGCAGTTGTTCGGTAGGACTGATAATACTGTTAACTTTATTCAGAACGATCACTTAAAATCGAAATTTGTGTGCTCAATTGAATTGCTCGTACGAATGTATCCAAATTCATGTACTCGAACAAATTGCTGAAAACCTGATATTGTTACATTTTCATGGCATTTATCTGATATGCTCATATAGTAGAATAAATTTCATATTAGATACGCGTTTTACTATACGCCCCCGCACCAGCCGTGACTTAATTACCTGAAGAAACAAACATTGTGAACATTTGTCCAAAACAGTTGTTTCTTGGAGTATTAAATAATTACAATATTCTTGAATATTAATCTTCTCATCCTGAGCGAAGGATTCGTTCCATTGAAATTGTCGGTATAACAATTTCTGTCGTTATATTGAATATCTGTATACAGAGGGTTGACTATGTTTTTGAAAAAAATATTTCTCTTTATTTTTAGCTCACCTGTCACGTAGTGACGAGGTGAGCTTTTGGGATCACTTTTTGTCCGTCGTGCGTCAGTGCGTCCGTCCGTAAACTTTTTCTTCAAACGACATCTCCTCCTAAACCACTGATCAGATTTTGACCAAACTTCATAGGAATGATCCTTAGGTGGTCCCCTTTCAAAGTTGTTCAAATGGTTCCGGTCCATTGCACATCTAGGTCACAGGAGCCAAAAATAGATTTTTTTTTACTGAAAAATTAAAAAATCTTCTTCTCTCAAACCACAAGGCCCAGGTCTTTGATATTTGGTATGAAGCTTCATCTAGTGGACCCCTACCACGATTGTTCAAATTATAGTGCTGGGGCCAGTGCAAACAAAAACATAGAAATGACCAAGGATTGGATGACGGCTCAGCCTATAATTATCCTCCCCTGATTCCGATGGTGCTGTAGATGTATATATTACCTGTTGCCAAAGATACAAGAATAATAAATTCACGAAGAAGATGGAGAAGAAGAACAACAACAAAATACACTGGATACCTAGAAACTACCACCCCTTTAATGAGACAATTCTATCAGAATTTAACAACAAATAAATCGATAAAGTTAGTATTTTTAGCCTACAATGCTCCCCAAAATAGAACCACCATTGCACAACCTGTCTCTGTCACATCCTTCTACCAAATGTCTGTATCTTTGCCTCACATTGTGGTAAATGCAGATGTCACTGTTGCATCCTGGGATACTGACTGGTTCCCCATTTACAAGAAGCCTAATTGCATACTCCCTGGGACTGGTTCCACCACAGTCATACAAAATGAATGCAAACTGGCCAGAAAATGGAGAAACTCTTGCAGTGTTGAATTTTCTTTGCTTGAGCAATTCATAATTACTGGATGTGATAGGAGGGTCATCTTTGTAAAGTCCTAGACCAGCATAGAATTCTATTACAGTGTCACTATGTCCAAACTGGAACACACCCAGGTTGTTGCTGAAATAAACAAGAAACATCAAGAAAACATGCCAATATAATTCTGACCCCCATATATTCACCATATTTGCATTATTTGCTGGCTCCCAGCTTGCACATTGTCAATATTGGAAAAACAGGTAACCAGACCCCCCTGACCTTTCAAGGTCAGGGGGATCTGGTTGCCTGTTTTTCCAACACTGATAACCTTCAGACTAGGAACCAGCAGATAATGCAAATAAGGTGCATAGGAAATTTACAGGGCTAAACCTTATTTTTGATTAGTTGATAACAGAAATGGTCATGGCAAAATTAAATTATTCAACAGGATAAGGGTTATTTAAACATTATTATACTTACTTTTGACCACGGTTTTGTTCCTGTATAACACTATCAAGGGTTGTGAAAATATCAGTGGCAAGAGGACATGACACCCGACCAGTGATATGGCTGCCATACAATCTTTCGATGTTATCCTGGAAACATATCTGAACATTACAATAACACATTGAGTGCGAAATAGTACATTTTTCACATCTCCAAAATGGCTACTTTTCTGGTGAAAATCCCTCATATTTTTAATCCCCCGCTGGAAGAGGTGCGGGGGTTATAGGAATAGCCTTCGTTTGTCCATCTGTCTGTCCGTCCATCCGTCTGTCTGTCCGTAACACTTTCTTGTCTGCTCCATATCTCCTGAACCCTTTGATAGAATTTCATTAAAGTTTGGTCAATTATTTGCAGAACCCATAAATGAACCATGCCGACTTCAGGTCATGGTCACTGTTGAAGGTCACGAGTTTGAAACTTTGAATTTTGTGTCTGTTCCATATCTCCTTTACCCCTGCAAGGATTCTCATTAAACTTTGGTCAGTTATCCCCCTCATGGAGCTCATGTGCAGAGCCCATAAATGAATCATGCAGACACCAGGCCAAGGTTACATTTGAAGGTCACGAGTTTGAAACTTTGAATTTTGTGTCCATTCCATATCTCCTTTACCCTTCAAAGGATTTTCATTAAACATTGGTCAAATGTCCCCCTCAGTGAGCTGATGTGCATAACACATAAATAAAACATGTCGACTCAAGGTCAAGGTCACAGTTGAAGGTCAAGAGTTTGAAACTTGGAATTTTGTGTCTTTTCCATATCTCCTTTACCCCTGGAAGGATTTTATTAAACTTTCGTCAAATATCCCCCTCAGTGAGCTGACGTGCAGAGCCCATAAATAAACCATGCCAACTCAAGGTCATGGTCACGAGTTTGAAACTTGGAATTTTGTGTCCATTCCATATCTTCTTTACCCCTGGAAGGATTTTCATTAAACTTTCGTGAAATATTCCCCCACAGTGAGCTGATGTGCAGAACCCATAAATAAACCATGCCAGCTCAAGGTCAAGGTCACAGGTGAAGGTCACTAGGTTGAGCCTTGATACAAATTGCGGAGGGGGATTTGGCTGTCCCTTAGACTGATCTCTTGTTTTTATTAAAACTGCAAACATAGGTTGTGTGTGCTCATTAAAACTGCCTCAATAAGGCGGTTCCAACGAGTACCCACAACCTGTCCCTTGGAACAGAAATAAGAAAAATAATGTTAACCCCAGTAAACCCCAGTTTTCTCTATATAAAGTGGGGTTTAGTGGGCATTCAGTTCACAGACTTGTTCATGTGATGAGAAATCCTGTCCAGCAAGTATGCAACATCTGTATTATAAGGATAGTCAGTGTGATGTCACTTCCGCTGAGGTCTGCCATTTTCGGAGGTGAAAACGAAGGTATTCTGCTATTTGACCTTACCAATTGTGCACCAGAAATATTTTAAATCAGTCTTAAACCTCTGACAAAGACTTACTCTATATTATTGTTCTGTTTATCTCATTTCATTTCTTATGATTATCGATAAAAAATCAGACACATTTTGCTTAAAATCTGTTTAAAAATGATGAAATTTTAGCGATAAAAACCGAAGCATTCACCTCTACCAAATGAGAAAAAAGGAGAGAAAGTTAACCTTTCTTTGTTTCTTTTTACTGAAGAGTTCCATGCCGACTGGCCTTCTTTAACCCATTTTGTACCGGAAACCCCCAAACGGTTAGTTGGCAAACAGTGCAGTCCCAGATCAGACATCATGAAAATCACGCAGTATTCGTGTCAAACAAACTCCTGCTTCGGTGACAACTGTACAATACCGTCTTTATCTATTGAAAAAGTCCGTCATTTTTACCTTAAACTAAAGAAATAAAAATTCTAAAAATTGGTGCGATTTCATTGTATCTGAGCATATTAGGGAAGATTTCATTTGGCACCAAAAGGGTTAAACTGTGTTATACCCAAACCACGTTTTAATGAACAATGTAATTATTATGAGAGATTGGTCAAATATCATCCTATTGAATGTTTCAAATGAAAAAGTGATAGAATACCCAAGTGCATCTTGCATTCACCTTATTTGCATTATCTGCTGGTTCCTAGTCTGAAGGTTATCAATGTTGGAAAAACAGGTAACCAGACCCCCCCCCCCCCCGACCTTTCAAGGTCAGGGGGGTCTGGTTACCTATTTTTCCAATATTGACAATGTGCAAGCTGGGAGCCAGCAAATAATGCAAATATGGTGAATAGCCACAGATAACGGAGAGTTATTCATCAGAAAATCAAAGCACTAACAGACTGGTAGGCTGTGTTTAGGAGGCTGGAAAATGGTCCTGAACAAGCAATGAGATTGTTTCCTTTAACCATGTGCACTGTACTGGTTAACCACTTACGTATAAGCCTGTCCAGGAAAAGTGGGGATCGGTAAACTGATCGGCTCAAAAAATTACCTAAAATAGTGTTGACTGGGCCGTTAAACTCCAATACAGACAAACAAACAAATAGTGTAGACCCTAAACACTATTTGCTCAACTCAAAAGTCCAGACTTATGCAGCACTGACCTCATAGCCATTTTAATAGTGCAGATATTTCTATAAATAGCCAGTATACCTGGATTTCGTAGAAGCCAGGGATAGTCACGAGGACATCAACATTGCACAACTACTGTGCTTAGTAACTTTGGGTCAACTTACAATCAATTCAAAAATGTTAGAAATCATTATTGCACATGTGTTTGTTATCCTAACTTCAGACACTTGAGACTGGGCCTACTAACTTACAATCAATTCAGAAATGATAGAAATCATTATTGCACATGTGTTTGTTATCCTAACTTCAAACACTTGAAACTGAGCCTACTAACTTACAATCAATTCAGAAATGATAGAAATCATTATTGCACATGGGTTTGTTATCCTAACTTCAGACACTTGAGACTGGGCCTACTAACTTACAATCAATTCAGAAATGATAGAAATCATTATTGCACATGGGTTTGTTATCCTAACTTCAAACACTTGAAACTGAGCCTACTAACTTACAATCAATTTAGAAATGATATAAATCATTATTGCACATGTGTTTGTTATCCTAACTTCAGACACTTGAGACTGGGCCTACTAACTTACAATCAATTCAGAAATGATAGAAATCATTATTGCACATGTGTTTGTTATCCTAACTTCAGACACTTGAGACTGGGCCTACTAACTTACAATCAATTCAGAAATGATATAAATCATTATTGCACATGGGTTTGTTATCCTAACTTCAAACACTTGAAACTGAGCCTACTAACTTACAATCAATTTAGAAATGATATAAATCATTATTGCACATGGGTTTGTTATCCTAACTTCAGACACTTGAGACTGGGCCTACTAACTTACAATCAATTCAGAAATGATAGAAATCATTATTGCACATGGGTTTGTTATAACTTCAGACACTTGAGACTGGGCCAACTGGGAAATTGACTTTTTTTGCAATCTGTCAACGCCGATGCAACGTCATTTACGCTTGGCCCCTGCGTATCGGGGCTTGAAGAAATATATGGGCTGCACGATGCTTCCACGCAGAGCTAAATCCGACCTCACACGAGCACTGGTAAACCGCTTAGAGAATCTAAGCCAGCCAAGGCAAAGCAGTGGTAGTCAGATTGTCCCTGCTTATAAACTCTATTGGTTTCATTGGGCGACAGGGCTTGAGATGTCATTTCATCTCAACGTCGGGTAAAAGTCCCACAAAATTGGAAGCAACTTCTCCAAAATGACCTTTACAGTGCTCAAATCAAACAAACAAACGTCATTTATGCAATGCCCTATCAACCTCTACAACGCCCGCTGAGAAGGTTATTGCAGCTTGCAGCTTTCGGAAATTTTACATTACCTCAATGTCAACAGAAGCCTCACTGGTTTAGTGGTTATGCTTCTCGCCTGGTAAACCAGGGGTCGCAGGATCGATCCCGGGCTTCTCCAGACTTTCGGATGAGTCTTTAAATCAAAGTCCCGCCTCCATATGACCTCAGCTGTTGGTGAGACCTAAAACTCAAACACTCACTCACCTCAATGTCACTTGTGTACTGCAGCACATCAAGGTCATCCTCTGACAAGAGAGAACACCAATCTGGGTTGTTGTTAATGGCCAGCTCTGTTGCACATAGTTCATATAGGGTCTTCACATCATCTGAAAATGGGTATTAGATAGTGAAGAAGGGTCATCATTACGCAAACACGCCTATACAAATACATTGCCGCCATTATCGCCGAAAAAATGAAAATTTTAGGATGAAAAATTGTGATATTTTTCTTATTTCTGCTCAAAATATAGATTGTGGGCACTCGTTAGAACCGCGTCATCGAGGCGGTTCTAACGAGTACCCACAATCTATATTTTAGAGCAGAAATAAGAAAAATAAGTTATACCCCCGGAAACCCCAGTTTTACTATATAAAAGTGGGGTTCAAGGAGGTCAAAATAATATAGGCGTGTTTTCGTGATGATAATGGGATTGATTACTGGTTAAGTTTTCATAAAGCAAACAGAAATTCCCATTGAAAAATGGTGGAAAAACCTAACTGTGTATCCATTCCCTTAAGGGGAATGGGTACACCTTCAAGGGAGGCAACTCTTGCAAAAGTATTTTTGTGTCCCATATCAATATTGGTCAACTCTTAAAAGAAAGAATCTGCTCCTGAGGAGCAAATTCTTTCCTTTAAGAGTAGACCCCTTATTCAATGGGACAGGGCTTATAGAAAAGTGAACAGGACGTCCCGAAAGTTGCCTCCCTTTGAAAAATGGCGGAATAATCTGTCAGGTGTTCCCATTCCCCTTAAATATTATTTAAGTTGCACTAAATGCACTCAGTTGTCAGTCTAATTATTTAAGTGTAAGTGACTCCAACATTTATAGCAAATGCAGCTTGTTTAACCCAGTGTATGCTAGTGGACTCTTCCATTGCTTCATGGGGAAATTTGGATGTCCAACCAAGTTCACAACAATGGTGAGATAGATCCACGATGGTATGCTTCCAAGGGTCCAAGATGATGGTGAGTTTTCAGATCCATGTCCTGTGACAAACGGAGTCAAGCAAGGCTGTGTGTTAGCCCCTACACTGTTCAGCATGATGTTTTCTGCCAAGCTCACAGATGCTTTCCAAGATGGTGACAATGGCATACCTATTAGGTATCGCTTTGATGGGAAGCTTTTCAATCTCTGAAGGTTGCAAGCTACATCCAAGGTGCAGAGGTGCTAGATGAGTTCCTCTTTGCTGGCAAAAGGTGCTCCAACAAAAGAGAAGATGCAAAAAGGTATAGATCAAGTATCTGACTCCTGTGATAGCTAAGATCTCACAATCAGCGTCAAAAAGACTGAGGTAGTCTATGAGCCAGCACCTGGTAAGCCTTACAAAGAGCCCACCATCCCAGTGAAAGGTCAAAGATTGCAAGTGGTAGACAAGTTCACCTACCTTGGGAGCACACAGTCAAGAGCCGTGCACATTGATGATAAAGTCTTCCTTTCCTTCTTTCTTTCTTTCTTTCTTTCTTTCTTTCTTTATTTCTTTCTATTTATACTGCGATCGGTCACATCAGACCATTACTCGCAGGTGTACAATACATACAAGTCAATGCCAGGATTGCCAAAACTAGTGCAACATTTGGCCGACTTCGTGGTAGTGTCTGGAATCGAAGTGGAATCAGATTTGCACAAAATTGTATGGGTCGCCGTTTTACTATTTAATCCGTATTTATAGATATATATCCATAATTCGAATTATGGATATCCATAATTCGAATTATGGATATCCATTATCATTTATAGATATTCATAATTATTTATGGACATCCATAATTCGATTTATGGATATCCATAATTCGAATTATGGATATCCATAAATCGAACTGAATTAATGATATCCATAAATCGAATAATGGATATCCATTATTCGATTTATTGATATCCATAAATTGAATTATGGATATCCATTATTCGGCTGATTTATGGATATCCATAAATCGAATTATGGATATCCATAAATCGAATTATGGATATCCATAAATCGATTTTTGGATATCGTTAATTTAGATCGAAATATGGATATCCATAAATCGAATTATGAATATCCTTAATTCGAATTATGGATATCCATTATTTGGCTGATTTATGAATATCCATAAATCGAATTATGGATATCCATAATGCTCCTCTGCCAATAAACCTAATGAATAATGACTGCTCCCTTTGCAAAAAAAAAAAAAAAAAATCGACTTTTCCCGTCAGGTTTCCGATTTAGTTGTGTAATAAAAGCCGGGATGGGGGATGATTTGAGGTTTAACATCCCCTTCAATACTATTTAGGTCATTTTGGAGACGTTGCTTCCAATTATGTTTGGCATTAAGCCTTCATTGAGATTAAATGACATCTCAATCCCGCCGGCCTCGGTAGCTCAGTCGGATGCGCGTCTGACTGGTGATCAGGAGGAGGCGAGTTCGATAGGATCGGCAACATTCTTTCGTGGAGATCGATCATGAAATTATTTCTACGGTCATTCTCTCCCTTCCACTGATTCAAGAAGGGCAGTTTTGTTTTGGAGTCATAAAAAAAAATTACACATCACTTTCACAAGTCCGTGAAATGAATACCCACTTACACCTGGCCTAGCCACTAGGCGTTAAAATGGGTAATATTGAATTAAAACATCTTTTGCATTAAAATTAGTAGTGTATAAACGTTTAGCTAGTCTAGTCTGTCTGGTACTAAGTTTGGAGATTCTACCAAATAGACTTGCCATTACCAACAAGGTGATAAATTTTTAATATAATAAAAAATACTAAAATTGATCAGACTTTAATTAACAGACTAGTAGAGATTGATCATGAAATCTTTTCTACGGTCATTCTCTCCCTTCCGCTGATTCAAGAAGGGCAGTTGTCAGTTTCTGGCGAAAGAATGTGCACTGTACTGGTTAACTGCTTACGTAATAAGCCTGTCCAGGAAAAGTGTGGATAGGTAAACTGACCGGTTCAGAATGACCTAAATTAGTGTTGACTGGGCCGTTAAACTCAAATACAAACAAACAAACATCTCAATCCCTGTCGCCCATTGACTCACACGACTTTGTTTGGACAGGCTAAGACCTTCTAAACGGTTTACCAGTACTCTCAGCTCATGCAGCCAAATCTATTTCTCCAAGCCCCAATGGTCGGGGCCAGAAGATATATCTGAATCTGCCTGGTACTCCATACATCTCAAGTAGAGTATTATATTGATTTATGTTAATACTACATATAACGACCATGTGCATTTTTCTCCAGAAAGCATGCACGGATGGCTTGTTTGGATCCAATGATTATAATCTTACGTCCGACTTTCAGTGTCCTTGGGTGCGCAGTCCTCATAGAGGTGATTCCAGAGGGACTGGATGCGTTGGCCTTAATTTCCAGGTCTTACGGCTGGTTCCGATATTTAACTGCACACATGGCGGGCGTTCCGCGTATGGCGTCCTTTGCTTTGGAAGCCTTATGGGCTGCAAAGGCTGCACGGCAGAGAGGTCCGTTTGTCTGGCCATGATTTTCCAGCGATGATGAAGACCTTGAAGATTTTTAAGATTTTTACAATAAACAATCACGTGTCTTAGGGAGAAAACATTATACCAAAAGCTTTGGTGGTGATTTATGGATATGCATAATTCGAATTATGGATATCCATGAATCGATCTGAATTATGAATATCCATAATTCGAATTATGGATATCCATAATTCGAATTATGGATATCCATAAATCAGAGGAATAATGGATATCCATCAATCGAATTATGGATATCCATAATTCGAATTATGGATATCCATAAATCGAATAATGGATATCCATAAATCAATCTGAATTAATGATATCCATTAATCGAATTATGGATATCAATATTTCAATTTATGGATATCCATAATTCGAATTATGGATATCCATTATTCTGCTTATTTATGGATATCCATAAATCGAATTATGGATATCCATAATTCGATTTATGGATATCTATAAATACGGATTAAATAGTAAAACGGCGCCCCATAAAATTGAACGTCTAAAGAGCTGTGGTGCTGCCAACACTATTGTATGCATGTGAAACACGGACAGTTTACCAACGGCACGCCAAAAGACTGAATCACTTCCATACAAGCTGTCTTAGAAAACTCTTAAAGATTAAGTGCCAAGACAGGATTCCAGACACATAAGTCCTGAACAGGGCAGGAGTGCAAAGTGTACATACTCCTCTGAAATTAGCACAGTAAAGATGGACAAGCCATGTTACCAGAATGCCTGAAGAGCGTTTGCCAAAGAAAATTTTCTATGGAGAACTAGAAATGGGCAAACGATCCCAAGGCGGTACAAGGACACCCACGGACTTCAACATTCCAACAAATTGCACAGGAGAGCAAAGTGGCGAGGTCTAAAAGAATCGGTGAAGCTCAGCAGAAACGCGCACAGCGCAAAGCAAGAAATATAGCCTCTGTTGCTCTATCTGCAACAAACACAAACAGTAACATTAAGTAATATGTTGGACGAGTCCATTTGTCATATAAAGATTGTCAGGCCTATATTTTCGTTTTTCTATTTTGGACGGAAAATCCTATAAACAAATAGTGCAGGCTCTGATCAGACGCCGTGTTCTTTTGGCGTCTGATCTGGGCCTGCACTGATTGCCAAGGTACCCCTTTAGGAGTTTCCAGCATACAATGGGTTAACCCCATTTTTTACATCTAATATTCTGTATATAGATATCAAATATTGAAGAACATTTTAAGATATCAATAATTACATTTATTGATATCCATAATATCTTTTCAGATATCCATTATTGAAAATTGTTATCTATAATTCAGCCTTTTAAATAATATCTATAATTTGATTTTTAGATATCTACATATGCAAAGGAAAAATGGATATCATAAAACAAATATAAATATCCTGAAATATATATTACATATCATTGATTACATTTTATGATAACAAAAAATATTGATAATTATAGACATCAATATTGTTAATTATAGATATTTATAATTTAATTTATAGATATCTATAATTTGATTTATAGATATCTATAATTTGATTTATAGATATCAATAAATATTATTAGATAGCTATAAATAATATTAGATATCTATTATTTATTTTATGATATTCATAATATGTTAAGGGATATCTATAATTCCAATTATAGATATCTATTATTCGCTATATAGATATCAAATATTGAAGAACATTTTAGGATATCACAAATTAAATTTATTTATATCCATGATATATTTTCTGATATCGATTATTGAAAATTGTGATAGCTATAATTCAGCCTTTTAAATGATATCCATAATTTGATTTTTAGATATCTATATATGCGAAGAATAATGAATATTAAATCTATAGATATCAAGAAATATATCTTACATATCACTCATTACATTTTATGATATCAAAAAAAACGTTGATAATTATAATTCTAACATGACGTTAACGTTTTTCCCATTGAACCCAGTGGAAACGTCAGCGTTTGCAAATATGCGATAATTCACGTCGTCAACGTGGTGCGTGCAATTTGGCGTCATCGTGACGTTGCATGTAAACATTTCCTTCTGTCGACATCCGCTGCAAAATAGTCCCCAAGATAACGCTTTGTTACTACTGTATTTCAGTTTAGCATCATGTTAGAATCGAAATAATTTCCACGCACCCGGTGTGTTATCGTGATTAACACACGGTGTTGTCGGGCAGATGCGAATATTAATTCACTCCGGCTTCGCCGTCGTGAATTAATATTTCGCAATCTGCCCTCCAACACCGTGTGTTAATCACGATAACACACGGTACGTGGAGATTATTTCTTAAATATCAATAACGTTAATTATAGATATCTATAATTAGATTTTATAGATATCTATAATTTGATTTACCGGTATAGATATCTATAATAAAAAATAAAATCTCGAAATTGTATTAAATAGTAAAACGGCACCCCAGAGTTTAGGATACGTTATGACGCCGTCCACGACAACTCTATGTTTCAACTGAAATTCTTTTCAACTTCTTCAGCATTGCAGAAGTCCATTTCAAAATTTAGGAGTGTCAGGTTGTGTCGTCTTCAAAATGTATCTGGTTAATGGATGAACTTTTTGTGAACAGTGAAGGCCTTGATCAGACGCCGCGTTCTGCGGCGTCTGATCTGGGCCTGCACTGTTTGCCAGTTGTCCGGGTTTCGGGTTTCTGGTACAAAATGGGTTAAATTATTGGTATAAATAGAATCTTACATGCATGATCATGATCATAATTTTCATATATTCAGGCCACAGGTATAGGCAGGGACATTGCTGAATAATACATTGGGCCCATATCTTATGAACCAAATCCATCGTATGGTTTGGAAATTATGAACTCTTAAAAACATATGGACGCAAATGCCGACACCGGGGGTACTGTAATAGCTCTTCCTGTACTCTGTACAGGCGAGCTAACAAGAAGGCAAAGATGACCCTGAATCAGTCACCTGATTTCGAGATATCAATCTACACCTGTCTGAAGAGAAATCGGAAAACCTCGGAAGACACGGTCACGGATACCAGGGTTATTTTTTAAGAGGGTCACCGAAGCAACATTCCATGGAAGTTTGAATGAGATTGGACCAAAGGTGACAGGAGGAGTTGTCATTTTAATATTTTTTCTTACCTTTTTTTTTTTTTTTTTTTTTTTGCTCTGGTAGCCATCTTGTACATTGGAGAGCGGAACCCTTTTAGTTAAATTTGTTACAGGGTCCCCTAAGCAACATTCCTGTGAAGTTTGAATGAAATTAGACTTAAGATGTAGTAGAATTCGTCATTAATAGTTTTTTCTATTTTTAGCTCTGGTGGCCTTTTTGTTAATCAGAGCATAACCATGGCATTTCAGCTATTTTGGAAGAGGTTCACTTAAGCAACATTCCTATGAGTGAGTGTTTGAGTTTTACGTCCCACCAACAGCTAAGGTCATACGGAGACGGGACCTCGGTTTAAAGACACATCCGAAAGTCTGGTGAAGCCCGGGATCGATCCTGCGATCCCTGGTTTACAAGGCGAGTAGCGTAACCCCTACACCACGGAGGCTTCTATCAACATTCCTTTGAAGTTTTAATGAAATTGGCCAAGGGTTAAGTTGTTGTTAAAAGATTTTTTTCTTCTGTTTTTAGCTCTGGCAGCCATCTTATTCACCAGAGCAGAATGATTTTAGCTATTAAATTACTAGAGGAGTTGTTGTTAAAAGATTTTTTTTCTATTTTAGCTCTGGCAGCCACAGCGCAGAATGATTTTAGCTATTTCTGTAGGGAGCCACCTAGGCAACATTCTTGTAAAATTTAAATCATATTGGCCGAAGGAGTTTGTATTACTTGCAAACTGTTTACAGCTTTTCTATTTTTTAGCTCTGGTGGCCATTTTGGTCATTTTAGAGGAATGGTTAAAGCTAGGTAGAGGGTCACCTTATCAATATTGGAGTAGCCATTTAAGGTTTTTTCTATTTTTAGCTCTGGTGGCCATCTTGTTCAAATGAGTGGAACGAGTTTGTGGGAAGTATTTGGGATCCCTGATCGTTTCTCTTTTTAATTTTTATTTTTTTTCTAATTTTGGTAGAAAGCCACCTAGGCAAAATTCCTATGAAGTTTAAATGAAATTGGCCCATGGATTTAGAAGGCGATTGCATTTATACCAAATTGTTGATAGTTTTTGTATTTTTTGCTCTGGTAGCCATTTTGCTCATTGGCGAGGAACGGGTTTTTAGCTATTTCGGTAGAGGGTCACCTAAACAACATTCCTATGAAGTTTGAATCTAATTGACCCATGAATATAGGAGATTAGTAGTCACTTCACGATTTTTCTTTTTTTCGCTTTGGTGGTCAGGTTGTTCATTGAAACGTAAGAATTTTAGCTAGTGACCTTAGCAACATTCCTGTAGAGTTTGAGGGGTATGAGAGTAGTAGTAGTTTAAAGTTTTTTCAATTTTTAGCAGAGGGCCAGGTAGGAAAAATTCGGAAGTTTAAATGGAATTTGCCCAAGGATTTTGGAGGAGTAGTCATTTAAAGCAAATGGTTGACATTTTTTCTACTTTTAGCTTTTGTGGCCATCTTGTTTATCGGAACTCAATGATTTTAGCTATTTGGTTAGCGGTTCGATTAAGCAACATTCCTATGAAGTTTGAATGAAATTGGCCTATGGGTATTGGAGGAGCAGCTCTTGTAGGATTTGTAGGTGGCCATCTCGTTCATTGGAGTGGAACGATTTTAACTATTTTTGTAAAGAGCCACTAAGACAACATCCCTGTGAAGTTTAAATAGAATTGGCCCAAGAGGAGTGGTCTTTTAAAGCAAATTGTTGACGATTTTCTATTTTAGCTATGGCGGCCATTTTGCTCAGTGGAACACCTTTAGCTATTTTGATAGATGGTCACCTAAGCTACATTCCTATAAAGTCTGAATGAAATTAGCCCAGGGGTACGTGAGAATTAGTCGTTAGAATTCTATTTTTAACTCTGGTGGCCATCTTGTTCATCGGAGCAGAACAATTTTAGCTGTTTTGGTAGGGAGCTACATAGGCAACATTTGTGGGAAGTTTTAATCAAATGGCCGTAGGGTTTAGGAGGAGTAGTCTTTAAAGCATATTGTTGACGTTTTTTTTTTTATTTCTAACTCTGGTGGCAATTTTGCTCATTGGAGCGGAACGGTTTTGGCTATTTTGGTAGCGGGTCACCTTAGCAACATTCCTATGAAGTTTGAATGAAATTGGCCTTGGGGTATTGGAGGAGTAGCTGTTGAAGGATTTTTCTATTTTTAGTTTTAGCTCTGGTGGCCCGGCCATCTCGTTCATTGGGGTGGAACGATTTTAACTATTGGTAAAGAGCCTCCAAGACAATATTCCTGTGAAGTTTAAATGAAATTGGCACAGGAGGAGTGGTCTTTTAAAGCAAATTGCTGACGATTTTCTATTTTAGCTCTGGTGGCCATTTTGCTCACGGGAGTGGAACACTTGTAGCTATTTTGATAGAGGGTCACCGAAGCTACATTCCTATAAAGTTTGAATGAAATTGGCCCAAGGGTACGTAAGAAGTAGTCGTTAAAAGATATTTCTATCTTCTTCATCGGAGCTGAATCATTTTCTCTGTTTTGGTAGGGAGCATAGGCAATATTTCTGCGAAATTTGAATCAAAGTGGCCCAATGGTTTAGGAGGAGTAGTCTTTAAAGCAAATTGTTGACGGTTTTAGCTATCTAGGTTGCGGGTCAGCTGAGCAACATTCCGATGAAGTTTGAATGAAATTGGCCCAGGGGTATAGGAGGAGTAATTGTTTCAAGATTTTTTAGCTCTGGTGGCCATCTTGTTCATTGGAGAGGAAAGATTTTAGTTATTTTGGTAAAGTGCAAACCAGGCAACATTCCTATGAAATTTAAATAAAACTAGCCCAAGGGTTTTTTTTTTTTGTTTGTTTGATTTGAGGTTTAACGTCCCCGTCAACACTGTAAAGGTCATTTTGGAGACGCCGCTTCCAATTTTGTGGGACTTTTACCCGACATTGAGATGAAATGACATCTCAAGCCCTGTCGCCCAATGAAACCAATAGGGTTCATTAACATGGACGGTCCGCTTCGCACCGCGGTTCCTGGACAGGCTTAGATCCTCTAAGCGGTTTACCAGTACTAGTGTGCGGGCCGGATTCAGCTTTGCGTGGAAGCATCATGCAGCCCATATATTTCTTCAAGCCCCTATGGGCGGGGGCCGTAGCCCAAGGGTTTAGGAGGAGTAGTTTTTTAAAGCGAATTGTTGATGACGGACGACGTACGACGGACACTGACTGATCACAATAGCTCACCATGTGGTTTTCCTTTTTAGCTCTGGCGGCTTATTCATCATAGCGGAACGATTTTAGCTATTTTGATAGATGGTCACCTGAGCAACATTCCAATGAAGTTTGGATGAAAATGGCCCGGGGGTATGGGAGGAGTAACTGTTTCAATATGTTTCTATTTTTAGTTCTGGCGGCCATTTTAGCTATTTGGTAAAGAGCCACCTAGGCAACATTCCTATGAAAGCCCAAGGATTATGAGGAGTAGTCTTTTAAAGCAAATTGTTGATGACAGACGACGTACGACGTACATTGACTGATCTTAATAGCTTCGTGCTCAGGTGAGCTGAAAATGATATGCGGCGGTTCGGACCGTTCTTTAAACCCTAGCGCGGTTTCTTTGGGCGGCAGGGTTTGAGATGCCATTTCATCTCATTATTGGGTAAAAGTCCTACAAAACCGGAAGTAATGTCTCCAAAATGCCCTAAATAATGTTGACGGAGACGTTAAACATCGAACACGCGCAATAATATAAGGATCAACCATGGTTTTTCATGCATTAACATTCGCCGGGTCCCGAGGAAGCTTGAATATGAGGCCGCCAGGCCGAATGTTCAAATATCTTCCGAGGGATCCGGCAAATGTTAATGCATGAAATAACCATGGATGATCGTTGTTCTTGCATAATTTACGGTTCCGACAGCAAATTTTGACAAAAAGGCCCAAAACTCCATATAAACTCCATCTATACTCTTTAAATGCGACCGGCGAACCAACATGGCGGCCATTTCAGAATGTTGTTTACAATGACGTTGTTACGCAGTAACCATCTGGCGTCATCATAGAACCCTTAAACGCTACGTTCAGCATGTTCAGGGCGATAACGTTACGCCGCTCAACGTAACGTAAACAAAGCAAGGCCCGTCTTGTGAT
Source organism: Lucinisca nassula (assembly GCA_963580285.1). Lineage (NCBI taxonomy): Eukaryota > Metazoa > Mollusca > Bivalvia > Lucinida > Lucinidae > Lucinisca > Lucinisca nassula. The sequence goes on from OY757011.1 coordinate 104,928,993, forward strand.
ATCAAAAGCTCAAAATCCATGTTCAAACGGCACGCGAATTTCATGATTTGAACATGGTTTTTGCTGTTTGAGCACGGCTTTCGGTCCATTTGACAATGGCTTCAAACAGCCATGCGCATAGGTATTTATGCAAGAACACACGGTTACAGGCGCGCAACGCAGGACGCCGCCCGTGGTCAATTCATTACGTAAACACGCCTATACAAATACATTGCAAACTTTACCGCCGAAAAAATGAAAATTTTAATTATGATATTTTTCTTATTTCTGCTCAAAATGAAGATTGTGGGTGCTCGTTAGAACCGCCTGATCGCGGCGGTTCTAACGAGTGCCCACAATCTATATTTTAGATCAGAAACAAACAAACTAAGGTTTACCCCTGTAAACCCCAGTTTTACTATATAAAAGTGTGGTTCAAGGGGTCAAAATTATATAGGCCTATTTCCGTAACATGGTCAGTCGGAAGTCGTTTCTTGAAAAGATCCGCTGATGGACTAATTTTAAAGTGGTGGGCCAATATCTGGCGTCATCCCATTCTTCGAAAGGTCCAGAAAATATTAGGTATTTAAACTTTTACACGAAACTTTCAACTTTGTGGACACACATAACCTTGCCCAAATTAGTGAGATATATTTTTGTCTTAGGTAGACCTCCTTTTTTTTTTACTGAAAATTTGTGATATTGTTCTTATTTCTGCTACAAGCTTTCCATGGGGTGAGGGTGCTCGTTAGAACCGACTCAGTGATGCGGTAGGAACAAGTATCCGCAAGTTGTGTTCCTTAGCAAAACTAAGAAAACAAATATATTACTTTGAAAACCCCACTTTCTGTATAAAGTGAACTTTTCATTTCAAGGTGTTAAGTTCACAGACCTGTTGTCGTTGATAATGTAATAGCTCTTGATGGGAGCGAGAGCCCTTTCTTATGCATCCCATGAGCCGTGCGCACGAACAAAAAAGACTCAGTCCATCCTGCGCACTTTGTGTTAAATCATTCAGGGTAAGCCCCCTACAACCATATCAATCCTATTATTTAGGCGATTTCTTCTAATAACTACATTACCCACTTCCACTCTATTCGTAACAGGCACTACCTGCTGTGTTGAGTGTACGTACCATTCCGTTGGATAAGAGGCTGGAAACCCCTAAAAGGGGCACCTTGGCAAACAGTGTAGGCCCAGATCAGACGCCGCGTTCTGCGGCTTCTGGTCAGAGCCTGCACTATTTGCTAACAGACTGGAATAAAAACAAAAAATAGGCCAAGTACCCCTTAATTGACAAATGGACTTGTCCCAACTAGTATGCAATGGGTTAACAACGTTGTTGATACGCTACGTATGTTTACTCACCTGCGTTGAGTGTACCATTCAGTTGGAGCCTGCTAACAACATTGTGGATAACTCTTTGAAAATGTAGTCCCTGTTCAAAGTTTGTCACATCTTGTTTATCAGAGGTTGCCTGTTCGTATGCCTTACAATGGTCATAAAACCTTAACACACCGTCTCTGATGGGAATATGTTTCAACTTCAAGTTGATCCCTGTAATTGCTTCTGAAAGCGCTCCGCTGAAGAGTTTTGCAGTTGTCTGCGTCCTAATCTTATGCGTTGCCGCAAACTTCAACTTGTCGGTGGTTGCGCCAGTGCTGTTGAATGCGCGCTTCAAAAGATCATGTAACCTGATACCGTATACAGTTCCGAGATATTCTATTTCAGATTTTCCAAGCTGGTTCACAGTTTCTGCCTTGGCTTCAGGATATGTATTGGTCCAATTGTTAATGAAAGAGTAACTCTGATTCTCAAAGACGTTTTTAATTTTCAGGTGAAGATCTGTAAATTCTCGCATAGTATCAACACTGGTATAACGTGCGCCATGTCGCATTACAAAATTTGCATGTATGGCCGTGCATGTTCGGTTGCCCATTGTTGCTAACATTAAATCATTTCTCTGATATGCGCGTTTTGGGTGTAACCAAAAGAACGAGGTTTTTGTACTGAATTGGTTTGTTAGAAATCCGTTTTGCATAAACCAGCCAATATTCTGAGCAACTGCGTTGCTAAAAGAAAGGAGAAATACAAAGGAGAAACTGCTTTTCTTAGACAATCTGAAATGCTTCTCACTCATCTTCAGGGCTTGAGAGCGAATATAGACAGAAATGTGGCATTTGCGCTCTGCGCAAGATTTATAACTTGCCTGTGTTCGTTATCAGGTGTTTGAAGTTGGAAATGAGCCGTAGCGTTAAAAACTGTCAATTATCGCATATACTAACATGTACAGTGGGGACTCTAGCTCTCCTGAGTTCTGGCTGTCCGGAAAAGTCCCAACGAAATGGCCTAGGGAAGCGCCAGACAAATAGTATGGATGTGGTCCCACTGAGGGCCTGTGCTCTCGGGTAGGCTGAAAAGTTCTGAGCCTGACCAAGAAGCAGGCATCGAACAGCCATGAAATTTTTTATTCATTAAATCCAAACCTTTATTACTTGATTTGACTCAAATGAGTTTACCTGCAATTGCGTAGGAATTCTAGACTTTGAAAATTGATACTAGCACGTTTTTGAGAAAATGGACAAAATCTGGCATCGTGGTGCCATCAAGTACCTCCATAAAAAGGGGTTAGCTCCTAAGGACATTCATGCCGATATGGTTGCTACATTAGGGGATGATGCTCCTTCGTATGCAACCGTGAAAAGGTGGGCAGCAAATTTTAAGATGGGCAAGGGCAGCCTTGAAGATGATGACCGGTGTGGACGACCCACAACGGCAACAACTGAGGAAACCATCAACCAAGTGCACAGGGCCGTGGTGGATGACAGGCGTTTAACTGTGAATCAGTTAGCTAACACTGTTGGCATCTCCCGTGAACGAGTAGAGAACATTCTACACAGTGAATTAGGAATGTCGAAGGTTTCCGCCAGATGGGTGCCACGGCTTTTGACGCCTGACCAAAAGTTGCCCAGACTGAACCTGTCACAAGCCAACTTGGCTATTTTTGAAGCAGACCAAGATGGTTTTCTTGACCGTTTTGTCACTCAGGATGAGTGTTGGGTTCATCACTTTGAGCCAGAGACCAAAAGACAATCCATGCAATGGAAGCATCCTGGCTCACCCCCTCCAAAGAAGGCAAAGGTCGTCTCCTCTGCAGGGAAGGTGATGACATCAGTGTTCTGGGATGCCAAGGGTATAATATTCATAGATGACCTTCAAAAGGGCAGAACGATTAATGGGGAGTATTATGCAGATCTGCTAAAACAATTGCGAAAAGCAATTAAGGTTAAACGACCCGGAAAATTGACAAACGGGTCTTGTTCCATCAGGACAATGCGCCTGCTCATAAATCGGTTGTCGCAATGGCTGCTGTGCATGACTGTGGCCTCACACTTGTCGATCACCCAACGTATTCACCTGATCTAGCTCCAACAGATTATTTCCTGCTTCCAAACATGAAAAAGCACTTGGCTGGGCAGCATTATCGGTCAGACGAGGAGGTGATAGTTGCTGTGGAGGAGGTTTTCAGGGACTAAGATGAGACCTTCTTTACCACTGGGATCCAAGGACTCCAGCATCGCTGGAGGAAGTGTGTGGACAGGAAGGAAGACTATGTTGAAAAATGAGGCACTTTCAGCATGGACAAACCATTGGATCTTGGTCAGGCTCAGAACTTTTCAGCCTACCCTCGTACGTGAGAATTCTCGATTTTCATACTATCCCTGGGTAGTATACTGGTAAAAATCTAGGATTTCCTCGTCTCGTGTGCAAGAACTAGTAACAAGGGGCTAAGTATCCAGGAAAGACTCAAATCAAGGTCATTGCAAGTTCCTGTATTGATATAATGAACACGTGTAAGTATTTTGTTGCTCGCAATGTTTTAATCGGTTTCATCGATCAGATTAATTAATTGTGTTCTTCAGTCACTTCTGTACTAACACATTATTATGCAGATTCTATGTATTGTACTGTGAGTGTAGTCTCAATGAAGTTGGTTTCGCTCAGTAGGGCTCATTGATTTTGTTTTGTTTGATTTGCTGTTTAACGTCCCCGTCACCTGTATAGGTGATTTTGGAGACGTTGCTTCTAATTTTGTGGGACTTTTACCTGACATTGAGATGAAATGACATCTCAAGCCCTGTCGCCCAATGAAACCAATAGTGTTTATAAGCATGGACGGTCCGACTCACACCGCTTTGCCTGGGCAGGCTTAAATCTCTAAGTGGTTTACCAGTACTCGTGTGCGGTCGGTTTCACCTCATGCAGCCCATTTATTTTTTCAATCCCCGATGGGCGGGGGCCGCAGAGTGCATTGATGACGGTAACAACATGCGCACTTGAATGGTCGATCTGTAGTTTTCTTTGCCTACATGTTTATGTACAGGTTATTCTAGTGCCCCGCCCAACGCGGTTTGGGGGGGAAATAAACGGGCTACATAGTGCTTCCACGCAGAGCTGAAACTGATCGCACTAGACTAATGGTTAACCGCTTAGAAGGTCTAAGTCAACCAGGCAAACTGGTGCGAGTCCGACCGTTCCTTCATATACTGAACCCTATTATTTTCCTTGGACGGTAGTGTTTGAGATGTCATTTAATCTCAGTGACGGATAAAAGGTCTCGCAAAATCGGAAACGTTTACAAAATTACCTAAATAGTGTCGACGGGGGCGTTAAACCTCATTCAAACAAACAAACAATCAAAGAGGTTAATTTGTATGTCACATGCAATGTTTATGGGTCAAAGCGACTGGTTATTGTGCATCGGTTGTCATAAACACAGATTACTCTGACAGATTACTCTGACAACCTAAAACGCTTTCTATTTTGGAAAGGCCAATTGCATACTGTACATGCTGCAATTTTTCAACTAAAAGTGCAAACATGTACCGGTCCCCTTTGCTGTTTCTTGAAACACGGCGCTTGTAATGGGTAAAAAAAAACGTCCATTTTGGGGTTTTCCACATCCGTGTTTGTTGCACCATTCGTTCCGTGTTAAGTGTACTCAGACTCAACACATGGTGAATCTGTGTTTCAAGGTATTGTGCCAAGAAAAATCGGTACGATTATTATTCAAATAGCACATTTACTTCGATACCTAGAGACAGGAAAAAGCCTAGAATGCTGGTGAATATGTCATTTATTTTTAACTGACAGACCCTTAAAACTTTTAAGTTTCGTTTTTAAACCTATTGTGGCCTAATTTGTAGCTTTGATTTCCCTTCTCTGACCGTGTCATAACTTAAAATTTGGACAACAAAAACACAATCTGTTGTCAATCCCAAAACCAACAGAAAATTGCATTTCGTGATATTACCGACAACATAATGGAAACATTGCACACACACTTTTTTCCCGTCATAAAAAAATCAGTAGCGTTCGTTGAACCCAGTCGCGTTCCTTTGCACTGCGGTAACCCGTGTGATAATATGTGATGAAAAATGCTGTTAATCAAAGGTGCTTTTAGCTCACCGAAGGCTCCGGGGGACCTATTGTGATCTGTCACCGTCAGTTGTCGACCGTCTGTCCGTCGGTTCACAATTTCTTAAAACGACATCTCCTAAACCACTAAACAGATTTTGACCAAACTTGACAGAAATGATCTTTGGGTGGTCCTCTGTCAAACTTGTTCAAAGGATTCCATTCCATTTAGAACTCTGGTTGCCATGGCAATGAAAAAAGAAAATGAGATAAAAAAAATCTCTTTAAAAATCTTCTTGTCTGAAGCTTCATCTATTGGACCTCTACCATCTTCATATATTGAGTCGGTCATGTTTGGCCATTACCTTAGTTGGATTGTTCAAGTTATAGCCCGGAGGCCAAAAATGGCCCCGCCCCGTAGCTTCTGGTTTGACATAGACTTATAAAGGAAAAACCTTTAAGAAATCTTCTTGTCTGAAACCAGAAGGCCCAGGTCTTTGTTATTAAGTATGAAGCTTCATCTAGGGAAAATCTTGAAAAATCTTCTTCTCTGAAACCGCAAGGCCTATGTCTTTGATATTTGGTATGAAGCTTCATCTAGTGGACCTCTACCAAGATTGTTTAAATTATAGTGCTCGGGCAAAAAATGCCCCTGAACCGGGGCCCTTCGGTTTTACATAGGCTTATAGGGAAAACCTTTAAAAATCTTCTTCTCTGAAACCGCAAGGCCCAGGTCTTTGTTATTTGGTATGAAGCTTCATCGTGTGGACCTCTACCAAGATTGTTCAAATTATAGCCCTGGGGTCAAAAATGGCCCAACCCACTGGGCCTATTGGCTTTACATATGCGTACAAAGGGAAAACCTTTGAAAATCTTCTTGTCTAAAATAAGAAGGCATAGGTCTTTGATATTTGGTATGGAGCTTCATCTAGTAGACCTCTACCATCTTTATATACTGAGTCGATCATGTTTGGCCATTACCTGAGTTGGATTGTTCAAGTTATATCCCGGGGGGCAAAAATGGCCCCGCCCCGTAGCTTCTGGTTTGACATAGACTTAGGTTCTTCTGTCGCGGTTTATTTTTGTTATGGTTTGTCTTTGAGTGTTTGTATCGCTTATATTATTTTGTTTTGAATAGCCGATTGGCCATTCTGTGGGAAAGTAACTGTTCTTTTAGCTTTCCGTGTTTCCATTAGGGTCTGTTGTTTCATTTTTGTGTTTCTTTCCCTTTGGTGTCTCTGATGGGAGCTGTGGGTTGATTGTATCGATTCCTGATCATTGCCTTCACTTCTATTTATTATATATATAACGTATTAAGCTTCATCTAGTGGACCTCTACCAAGATGCGAGACTTAGGTTCTTCTGTCGCGGTTTATTTTTGTTATGGTTTGTCTTTGAGTGTTTGTATCGCTTATATTATTTTGTTTTGAATAGCCGATTGGCGATTCTGTGGGAAAGTAACTGTTCTTTTAGCTTTCCGTTATTGATGTTTCCATTAGGGTCTGTTGTTTCATTTTTGTGTTTCTTTCCCTTTGGTGTCTCTGATGGGAGCTGTGGGTAGATTGTATCGATTCCTGATCATTGCCTTCACTTCTATTTATTATATATATATAACGTATTAAGCTTCATCTAGTGGACCTCTACCAAGATTCTCCAAATTATAGACATGGGGCCAAAAATTGCCCTGTCCCGGGACCCACATGTAAATGTCTTAGCTGAGGTGAGCGATATAGGACCATCATGGTCTTCTTATTGTCTTTACTGATTACGCACACAAGTGTACGCCTTTGTAGTTTGTAAGATGTCCCAGTTAATGACATAAAGAATCACGAGTGATATTTGAACAGAAGCATGCATCAGTCGTTTTATATCAGATGAATAAATACACCTTCACGGGAGGCGATTTTTTCGAAAATACCTTGTCTCCCGTTCTCCGCTATCAAATGGGGTCGACTCTGAGCTTCACAGGAGCATGTTTTTTGTGTTTTTGTTTGTTTGTTTTGTTTAAGAAATGGATCAGCCCTAACTGTGATTTGTTGAGTAATAAATCACAGTTTCGAGGTCAGTTGTAAAGTAGATCCGTGATTTGTCTACTTACAACTGACCGACAAACTGTGATTTATTACTCAACAAATCACAAACTAGAGCTGATCTATTTCGATTCCAACAGGCTGAAAATCGGCAATAATGCTGTTGTTTCCTTCAAAATCTTACACCTTTTCGCCATTGTTAGAAGAAATCCCGCTAAAATTATCGACTGAAACACATACATTTATATCCTATTCTAATGTTTTGATGCGAGAAAATGACGTTACACCGTCTAACGGCAAGGAAATCGACTAGTGACGTCATAAATTTTTCGGATGGATGGCTTATCACAATAAGAGAACACGTCGGCATCACGAAAAACGTCTATATAATTATTCTTCCCTCAAACCCCACTTTTATATAGCAAAACTGGAGTTTACAGAGGTATACACCATTTTCTTATTTCTGCTCGGACACATGAATTGTGGGTGCTCGTTGGCAACGCCTCGCCAAGATGGTTCTAACGGTGTTTGAGGCGGAGGTGCGAAGAGCGATTGTCTTTTTATCGCAAAATTTTCATTTGTTTGATGAAAAAGTTATCAAAATATTTGAATAGGTGGCATTTCTTTGATGTTGCCGATAACTGAGGGGTTGCAGAGGCGGCAGCTTTGAACTTGATCCGCAGTGTTCAGTGGAGACACTTGACAGATTTCTGTATTTAAATTTCTGTATCCCTCAGACAGGAAACACTTAACGAGTTAAAATGTGACTGTAACAGGTCATAAAGAAAAAAAAATATCATATTACTGATAATCAAGTTTTACCCAGAATTTTCAAATAGATAAAAAAATTATTAGTGCAGAAAGTACATAAAATTCTGCTAGTAATGATTCTGAGTGTCTTTACCAAGGAGGGTATCATCAGCGAACTGCTCCACAGCTTTCGGCTTCTAAAAGAATACCGTTAGTTTCTATCGTTTTACTATAATATGGCAATGTATTGTAATTTGTGCTCTTGTGTGTAAACTGTGGATCTTTATTAAATCATAGATGGGCTGCATGATGCTTCCACGCAGAGCTGAAACCGACCCGCACACGAGTACTGGTAAACCGCTTAGAGGATCTAAGCCTGCCCAGGGAAAGCGGTGCGAGTCGGCCCGTCCATGCTTATAAACCCAATTTTGTTTCATTGGGTGGCAGGACTTAAGATGTCATTTCATCTCAATGTCGGGTAAAAGTCCCACAAAATTGGAAGCAACGTCTCCAAAATGACCTTTACAGTGTTGACGGGGACGTTAAACCTCAAATCTAACTAAATCTAACTAACTTTATTAAATCAGATTCTGAAATATAAAAGAAAAACAGAAACAAAATTAAATGTTTTTCATCTTAAAATTTTCCCGTTTTATTTTTTTATTTTTTTTATTTTTTTATTTTTAATTTATTTTTTTTTTTTCGCCGTAAAATTTACAATGCATTTGTATTGGTGTGTTTTCGAATATTCACCTATTGACATGGGCGACAACATACTTTAGTTGAAGTAACCTGAAGGTGTATCCTTTCCTCTCAATGGAGCAAAATGCCTTTTATTCGTTTCATTCGGGTTCTATGAAAGCCATTTATAGCATGCATGTGTGACCAGCGAAAGATCAGACCATCTTGTGCAGACAATGTCTGGTCAGATACTCCGTTGTCCACAGTGAGGCTACAGTGGGTTCCCATCGCACTGACAGCACACCATGGAATCAATATTTTCTGCATTTTTCACAAATGACAAAATCCATTTTATTCTATATTTCACATCTTATTTAAAAAGCCTAACTGTCTGTCAGTTTGATAAGCAATGTAAAATTGACTGTAAAACCCGGAGATTTGTTTTCTTTCAAATAAACACCTATGCCATTTTAGTTACCTGTGAAACCTGGGCTGGGCCCATGGGCAGGGCATGGGTTCGAATCTTTGGGATCGAATGAAAATAGGGGTGACTCAGGACATATGTGAAACAGGGTCAATTATTGACCTTTCAACTTTTGTTTGTTGTTTGGTTGGAGGTCCTGCTAAATGGGCCCCTGTTAAGATTGTATTTGTTTGTTTGATTTGAGGTTTAACGTCCCCGTCAACACTGTAAAGGTCATTTTGGAGACGTTGCTTCCAATTTTGTGGGACTTTTACCCGACATTGAGATGAAATGACATCTCAAGCCCTGTCGCCCAATGAAACCAATAGGGTTTATTAGCATGGACACCGCGGTTCCTGGACAGGCTTAGATCCTGTAAGCGGTTTACCAGTACTAGTGTGCTGGCCGGATTCAGCTCTGCGTGGAAGCATCGTGCAGCCCATATATTTCTTCAAGCCCCGATGGGCGGGGGCGGAGTGTTAAGATTGTAATTACCGAGTTTGTTTTCCTGCTTGATTTGAGTTACAACAAGCAAAATTCTACATTATGGCGTGTTCTTTGACAGGATTATATGGGCCCCGTCAAGCGATTTTGGTACTTATCGCCTATGCGAGCAGCGAAGGTTCAGGCGAGCCTGTGCATCCGCGCAGTCTGGCCAGAACCTTCCCTGCTCGCTCATACAAGTAGTGAATCAAGAAGAACCTTCAGACAGAAAGCCCTATCCCTGGCCCCTCTGTATGGATTGGCATGCACAGTTAAAATTTGTCATGACGGAATGCTCGAAGACACAAATTCGCTTGGCGGGGCTCATATAACACTTTTAATAGACCTATGTGACCAGCGAAAACTCAGAGTGAGTGAGTGTTTGAGTTTTACGATTCACCAACAGCTAAGGTCATACGGAGACTGGACCTCGGTTCAAAGACTCATCCGAAAGTCTGGAGAAGCCCGGGATCGACCCTGCGACCCCTGGTTTACAAGGCGAGTGGCATAACCACTACACCACGGAGGCTTCTACGAAAACTCAGAACAGAATGTGCAGATGTGTAGACTGATGTAATGGAAAACTGTCTAAGCCAATGACGGACATGTTCCCTCAGATGTAAAGCCAACTTTAGTCCCTCCCATTATATGCGGTCCATGCTCGCTAAGTTGGTTTATCAATGTTGAGAGAGAGAGAGAGAGAGAGAGAGAGAGAGAGAGAGAGAGAGAGAGAGAGAGAGCACTGAGTATTGGTTATAATAATAATAATAAACAATCAATAGCCCCTTCCCCATCCCACAGATGGGTGAAAACAAAACAAAAAGCTGAACCTTCCTAAGCAGATCCGAGCAATGCTGATAGTGGACCTATAACAGTCAGCAGGCTATAGAGCTCGGTATATGTATCCATCAGAACACCTACAAGAAGACTTGTTTGTTTGGTTGAGGTTTTACGTTCCCATCAACACTATTGCCTCCGATTTTCTGGGACTTTTACCTGATACTGAGATGAAACGTCCGACTGGCACCACTTTCCTGTGCAAAGCGTTTATCGGTTTACCAGTGCTCAAGTTCAGTCTGTTTCAGCTCTGCGCCGAAGCACCATGCAGCCCAATCTATTTCTCAAAACCCCGATGGGCCACAGAAGTTTGAAGTTCTGTCCATAAATAATTCATAAAGTGACAGAAAGCCATTTTGCAAGAAATGATCAGGCAATTTCTTTCAAATTGCTTCCAGAGCTTTTGTATTTGGACATTTTCAAAAACTTCAAGTGCTTATGGATGGGCCCGGGCGCAAGAAGACCTGTGAATACCATTATGAAAGAGGCAAATCAGCTCAAGCAAAGACTGATAAGACTGCAAAGATGCGCAGTCTAATCTGAGATTTTACTGGCCATACCAGTACATTCTGGCATATTTTTTCATGAGCCGACTTAATTGGAAATACTGTCTCCATATACTTTGCATATTTCATGGCATGACACCATTTGATAATAAAACAAGAACAAACATCAAAGGCAAAGTATAGTGAAGATATACATTTTTCAGACAATTGTAACAGAAGCCTATGTATGATGGCCTAAGAGGCCAATCACAACACCTGTTGTTTGCTTTGTTGTCTGCTAATTTCTTTGAAACGTCATCGTTGCAAACAGTATGGACCCAGATTAGACTGCTCCTCCCCTATATATACGGTCAAACTTCAATGGGTCGAACACCTTTGGGACCTCGAAAATCTGTTCGAGACAGGGGTAGTTCGAGCCACTGATGGTTACTGCCAGGAGGAATAACGAGACACTTTTAGACATCTTTTCGGCGTTCTATAATGAAAATGTATGCTGTGTGTACTCATTAGAATCGCCTCATCGAGGCGATTCTAATGAGTACACACAGCATAAATTTGCAAGATAAAAGACCTAAATCTTCTTAATTATCGCCCACTATTTCTTATATAGAGGACTTCGCTAGGGACTCAAGAATGGGTTCGACACATCCATGGTAAACGAGACATCGGTGTTCGAGTCATCGAAGTTCTACTGTATGGGAGCGGTCTGGATCCTTACTGTTTACCTATTTTAAAAGTTTATAAGAAGCTGCAGAAGACGACATTAACAGATGAAAATTGCAGATGCAGTTTTCTTGCACACCAGACAAGGAAATCCGTGAGTTTACCCTGGGGTAGAAATTTATGTTCTGACCCTGGTGTTCCGACCCCAAATCGAATATAATCGCATGTTTGATAAATGCACTGGTTGATTAGAACCTCATGTGCGGCGTCGTCATGCGTGACGTCACTAAACATTCCTGTTGTGTCATCACAAAATGGCGGACGTCGGTAACCGAAGTGACAGCAGCATTAAAAAATTGCAATAGAAATGGAATGTATGCAAGAAAAAGAATCCTATATGGGTGTGAGGGGTGGATAGAAAAATCCGTCCCTCGGGATCACTGTCCGGCATCACTCGGCAAGCCTCGTGATGCCGGACAGTGACCCTCGGGACGGATTTTTCCATCCACCCCTCACACCCATATAAGATTCTTATATTGCCTGGCATCTTTAGGGCGAAGTAAAATCATTTCAGATCCAAAAGATCCTACAAAATCACATGTGCATATCATAAGCAGGTTCAAAGTCTGTACAGAGCCGCCGCCATTCACGTGACGGATTATATGCACCGTAAGTCATCCATACAGCAATACAGTAAAGAATCTGGTGAGACAGTGAATATGCCCAGATTTATGTTTGGCTTGGTGTTTGAATTATAGCATTTTGTTGAATTTGCAGGGCACCAGTGCAATTAATATCAGACTTTTAACTGATACTGCATCCCAAGGGACATCTGGCCAAAGAACATGACATCTTCAGCTCAAAGTAAACATTATGTGCACACATTCACCCGTATTATCATCATACACTGGGGAGTTGAAACTGACCCTTTATTGCATTTTACCTTAGATAAACCTGTTTCCAGTCGAGCCTCCAAATTCGAGCCCAAGACCAGCACATGAGCCCAGCCCAGGTTTTACAGGTAACCCATTTTGAGACCATGGAACATATTAGATGACTGGACGCAGCTGTTGTTAACGTGCACAAAACTCCCACGGTTCATCGCCAATATTGTTTTTAATATGTAACTATGTGTGTTGCAATTCTCCAGTCATTTAGCATCCTGGGACCAGTTGTTCAAAGCATCGTTAGCTTAACGAGCTCGTTAGTGGTCATATTGTTAACTTTTCTAGCAAGTACAATATCGAAAATTTTGGTGTTTTGCTGAAAAAATGTGAGCAGCTTTTAATGCAAAAGCTGCTCACATTTTTTTCAGCAAAAATTTCTGCATATTTGCCATATTTAATGATCAAAATTTTAACGATACGTTAACTAACGACGTCGTTAGTTTTGAACTACTGGCCCCAGGTCATTCATTTACTTGTCAGCAGCTGATGTATGTCTAAGAATAGAATTTGAACTTTTGAGAACTATATAGAGGATCTTATATGAGTGTTCATGTATTATTAAATGAGTGAGGAAAAGGGACAAAATGTGAGGCTTCGCCTAGCATTTTAATTCCTTTTCCTCGACGAGTTTAATTAATTTAATAATACAGGATCGCAATCGTAAGATCCTATTTAACATATGACATTTAAAACGAATTTTATTTACGATTTGTTTACAAAAATGTCAATATTCCGCCATTAGTAAACGCGTTGTCGTTAAGGATGTCGTAATTGTAACGTTACGGGGCATATCTAACTAATCTGTATATTTAATCCTCCAGTGGATTACAGGATTCATTACATGGCATTATTACACTCTTAGACGCGACGTCATATGATAAACACATTTAATGAATGAAAACGCAACCAGAATAATAATGATGAAACTTTCATGAATATTGATTGGTAAAATGAGCAAGTCAGCCTAGCCAATTTTATTTAAAATAGTTTTGATGGACAGCAGACATGTTTAAGATTTCCTGAAAAAAAAAAACAACAAAAAAAAAAAAAAAAAAAAACAGAAATTCTTTGTGGGTGGCTGTTTTCAAAGAGATCCAGTTTCTTAAATCAGTGTCCAAATTACATAATGTTTGGGACAAATGTTCTTTGCAGTCACATGAATATCTCACAGAGTGTTGATATCCTATTCCATTTCGATTTAAATGAAACTTTTGTTCAGTATGGCCAATTAATTTCGTTCAAGAAAATAAGAATTGCTGAATCTTTATTTTGAACAATGTAAGAAAAAAATATGTGATTGCAGAGCATATACTTGTGATGCCTGTCCAAGGAATGGGTCCTATTTTAAACTGAATCTAAAAACGGTAAAATCTTTTCATTTAATAACATTAATACAATTAATTTTTACAATATATTAGATAGCTATACTTTACATCAGTTTCATAGCTTTAATTTGATTTATCACATGGCATCCCGTCTGAGAATGTAATAACGCCATGTATTTAATTCGGTAATTCACTAGTGAATTAAATATGCAAATTTGTTAGATACGTCCCGTAACGTTACACGTAAGACGTCCTTTACGACGTCGTGTTTACTAATAGCGGAATATTGACTTTTTTGTACAAAAATGGTAAATTAAATGTCATATGATAAAAAGAATCTTGCATTCGTGTTCATGCATTATCGAATTAATTAAACTCGTTGAGGAAAGGGAATAAAATGCTCGGCAAGCCTAGCATTTTATGCCTTTACCTCAACTCGTTTAATAATTCCAATAATACATGAACAACCATGTTGTACCTTGAAAATGTCGAGCAAGAAGCATTTAAAGATTACCATTGTCCCAAGGTGTAGTTTATCCACTCACTTTCCCATTTTCCAGGTTGGGAAGGTCGGACTGGAGGACATGACAATCAGCTTGGCCAGAAACAGTCAGATACATGATGGTGTCGTCCTCAAACAGCCTGATACTGCTGTGTTTGGTGTCTGATATGTCATTTATGTAAATAAGAAAAAGACAAGGGCTAACTTACAGAGCCTTGAGGAACACCAGACGACATTACAAGATTGTTTCAGTTTATTTATTTATTAATTTATTTTTATTTTTATTTTCACACTAAAGGTTAATAAATCAGCAAGTTAGCAAGTTCTTTCTTAACGATAGCGATAAGGTATTATGACAAATCTTCCGTCCGCACAATTTCCGATCGATAATTGAGTATGAATTCTTTTTTTTTTTTTTTTTTTTTATTTTCTTTAAAATTTTGCATTCACATTTATTCCGGCAATGAGTGGTATGGGATTGCTTATGAGCCAAATCTATCAATTTTGACAGACTTATGGCCCCTTTCAGTTCCAAATAAGTGGTTTGGGGGGCGTTTCCGATTGATAACTTGGGTATTTTGTCACGGATTTTCTTCAAATTTTGTATATAAAATTGGTATTGGGGATATGTGGTTTTGGATTGTAAATGGGTAAACTTTGTTAACGTTTGTCAGAGTTGTGGCCATTAACAATGTCCATTAGATGGCTTCTGGATTCTTATTCCTACCCTAAAGGAAGCATATTGTGACCAAGTACCACCATCCTTGAGCTTGAGTTATCTGCCCTTAATGGATATGAAAAATGGTTTTGGCCTGCTTCTCCATTGTTCCGCTCCGACGAACAAGATGGCCCCCGGAGCTAAAAATAGAAAAAAATCTTTAAACGACAACTCCTCCTGTATTCTTAGGCCAATTTCATTCAAACTTCATGGGAATGTTGCTCAGGTGATCCTCTACCAAAATACAGTTTCAATCCAATGAGCGAAATGGGCGCAAGAGCTAGAAATAGAAAAATGTCGTAAATTTGCTTCAGACGCGAACTCCTCCTAAACGTTTGGGCCAATTTGATTCAAACTTCACAGACATGCTGCCTAGGTGACTCCCTACCAAAATAGCTAAAATTGTTCCGCTCCAATGAACAAGATGGCCGGCAGAGCTAAAAATAGAAAAAAATATCTTTTAATTTTCCCTCCTCCTGTACCCTTGGACCAATTTCATTCAAACTTCATAGCATATTTGCTAAGGTGACCCCTTACCAAATTAGCTAAAACGGTTTTGTTTCGATTAGCACAAATGACCACCATAGCTA
Source organism: Lucinisca nassula (assembly GCA_963580285.1). Classification (NCBI taxonomy): domain Eukaryota; kingdom Metazoa; phylum Mollusca; class Bivalvia; order Lucinida; family Lucinidae; genus Lucinisca; species Lucinisca nassula. The sequence goes on from OY757011.1 coordinate 104,944,885, forward strand.
AAAATGAAAACATCGTAAATTTGCTTCCAACGCGATCTCTTCCTAACCCTTGGGTCAATTTGATTCAAATTTCACAGGATTGTTGCCATGTGCCCTCCTACCAAAATAAATAAAATCGTTCCGCTTCGATTAGCAAGATGTCCACCAGAGCTTAACTCTTATCCTGCTGTTCACGACAACCCCTATGTTTGGAAACAGTGTAGATCCAGATCAGATGGCTTCTGAAGAAGTCATCTGATCAGGATCTACACTGTTTGACATTCAATTTATGACTTTGTAAGAATAAATTACATCAAGTAATCTGATTGGTTCAAAGTCAGGAATGAGTGTGGCTAAACTGAATATTCAGCAAGAGAAGGGTTAAAATTAAAAAAAAAATCTTTAAACGAAAAGTCCTCCTGTACCCTTCGGCCAATTTCATTCAAACTTCATAGGAATGTTGCTCAGGTGACCCTCTACCAAAATAGCTAAAACAGTTGTACTCCAATGAGCGAAATGGGCACAAGAGCTAAAAATAAAAAAAAAATGTAGATTTGCTTCAAACGCGAAATCCTAAACGTTTGGGACAATTTGATTCAAATTTCACAGACATGCTTCCTAGGTGGCTCCATACCAAAATAACTAAAGTTGCTCCGCTCCAATGAACAAGATGGCCACCAGAGCTAAAATAGAAAAAAATCTTTAAACGACAACTCCTCCTATACCCTTGAGACAATTTCATTCAAACTTCATAGAAATAGTGCTAAGGCGACCCCTTGCCAAATTAGCAAAAACGGTTTTGTTCCTATGAGCAAAATGGCCGTCAGAGCTTAAAACATCGTAAATTTCACAGGATTGTTGCCTGGGTGGCACCCTACCAAAATAGCTAAATTGTTCCGCTCCGATGAGCAAGATGGCCACCAGAGCTTAAAAATAATAATAAAAAACAACAAATCTTTAAACGACAACTCCTGTACCCTTAAGCCAGGTTAATAGGAATGTTGCTTAGGTGACCCTCTACCAAATAGCTAAAACGGTTCCGCTCAAATGAGCGAAACGGCTGCCAGATCTAAAAAGAAGAAAAAAAAAAACATCGTACATTTGCTTCAAACGCGAACCCCACCACATTCTTTCGTGGAGATTGATCATGAAATCTTTTCTACGTTCATTCTCTCCCTTCCGCTGATTCAAAAAGGGCAGTTGTCAGTTTCTGGCGAAAGAATGTGCACTGTACTGGATACCTGCTCATGTATAAGCCTGTCCAGGAAAAGTGTGGATAGGTAAACTGACCGGCTCAAAAATGACCTGAAATAGTGTTGACTGGGCCGATAAACTCCGAAAAGTTTTAAAAAAAGTTTCAAAAACGTTTCAAAAATGATATTCCAAGCAGTAAATATACATTTTGAAAACGTTTATAAAAGACGTTCTAAAACGTTTTTGGGAACCTTTATGTAACGTTTATAAGGAACGTTCAACCTGATAAATAGACCAGCAAAATTTATTTAGAAAGCCTTTGTCGTAATATGTTTCTTTATGACTAAATTATTTTTTCCTTTGAAGTCATCCAGTGGTTATTTTCAATAACTTGCTCTTGAAGACCAGATGTAGTAGGCGGGTCCTAGGCGGGTCTTTACTTTTCTATAGTGCAGATTGCATGGGAATTTGACATGGTGTTGTAAACAGTAAAGTTAACTATTGAAAGGAAGTTGGATATTGCACATTCCACTGTAAGAGTGGATGTGAAATCATATTATGGATGTAACTGATACTGATTAAAACAGAGAAAAAAAAAAGATCACTGACATTACTAAAACATGCCTATTCAAATATATTGAAAAACTTTACCACCAAAAATTCAAAATTTCAGATAAAACATTCTGATATGTTTCATATTTCTGCTCATAACATATATTGTGGGTACTCGTTAGAACCGCCTCGGCGAGGCGATTCTAACGAGTACCCACAATTTATGTTTTGAGCCAAATGAAGAACAATGTACCCCTGTAAACCCCAGTTTTACTATATAAAAGTGGGGTTTAAGGGTGTAACAATCATATAGGCGTGTTTTCGTGGTGAATTACAGGCAGACAGAAGTGCTTATTTCATGTAAAAATGTTGTGGGTGGTTCTTAAAATTGACAACTGTAAACCACATAGCATATATATGCTTTAATAGTGTGTCAATAAAATGATGTCCATATCACTTTTTTATCTGAAGCCCTGTCCATCACATTAACAAGTCCGTGTAATGAACATCCCTGTAGATCCCATTTTATATAAAGAAAGCTGGGATTTACTGAGAAAATTCACTATTTTTCTTATTTCTGTTCGAAGATTTAGGTTGTGGGTACTTGTTAGAACGAGCACCCACATCCTTTGTTTTAAGCAGTAATGAGAACACTTCTACAAATTTTCATCAGGAAATTCCGTTTTTGATATATGAACAGATGCACGCCCCGATGTAGATTGAAATGTTTCAAGAACGTTTTCACAACGTTGCGCCCATGCGAAACATTTTGATTAATTACTTTTGAATAAATAACAGAAATTTGGTCATAAAATTAATCATATGCACTGAGTATGCTTGTCGTCACATTCAGTAAACCGAAAACATGTCACTATTGACGAATATTGTCATGCAACAGATGTGTGATTACTTCATTAGTCGCGAAAACATGTGACAGCCACCAAATTCAAACAATCGCGCATTACAGTTACATTATTATCCGGTGCAAATAAAATAAGAACAACATGCAGTTAAATCATCACATCAAAGTTACCTGGAGCAAAATGAGCCTCAAAAACACAAATTCGGTGAGGCGTTCGATTTTCTTTGTTCCTAGAATATGGGCGGTAGAAGGTGCATATATATATATATATATATATATATATCGTAGTCAAAATAGGAATTTAGCCAGATCCGGAATCTGGCTAGGCCAAATAGGAATTCCTATTTGGCCGTCCTATTTGGCCCAGGCAGATTCCGGATCTGGCCAAATTAATAATTAGTTTAGCCAGATTCCGGATCTGGCTAAACTCTGTTTAGTCCAAATAAGAATTCCTATTTGGCTAGGCAGATTCTGGATCTGGCTAAGTTGGTTAGGCCAAATAGGAATCTTGGTTTAATGGTAACAGACCTTGTTTGAATATTGATAATTTGCATCAAGAAAAATAGTTTTTTTTATTTCTCATAGATTTGTTTTAACTAGATAATAATAAGAAGTATTTATTGCACTCATTTTTGTCTTTAATGTATTGTTTAGACCACCCTAATTACTTACATGGTAAACTGATCATCTACCTGATTCAAATATGTGTGAAAAACAATGAAAGACAATTTTATACTAACATTATGTAGTAACAAAAGATGGAAGAACATCTCATAATTGTTTTATATTCTGAAGTCTAATCAGTAGAACTGGTCTCCTGTGGATTCTTCTTCATTATTAAGTATCTTAAGAGTTCAGTTAACAAGTGAACATGAAATTGTTGGAGTAAAAAGAAAAATTCTATGAGCTTTTGGATAAGTGTTGTTCCACTCATGTGGGGTTTGGAGGGGTGTTCATAACACAGACCTGTTAATATGATGTATGATACTATGGTACAATATGTTTTCCATATCATGATCTGACTATCTGAATTAGCATTTGCTGTTATATTTTGTTTGCTGTCATCCTACAGACCCAGTTAAATATGACTACCTGCCTAAACAATTTTATGACTGTTCATGAAAAATAATTAATATATTTCTTTCTTTTTTTTCTCAGAATGAATTTTATATTCCTCTTGCTTCCTACAACACCATACAAATTATTTTTAAGGATGGCCACAGGGCTACCGAAATCTCACGAGATGTATCCAGCCATACATTATCCATAGAACAACAAGATTCCTATTTTGCCTAACCAGCTTAGCCAGATCCAGAATCTGCCTAGCCAAATAGGAATTCTTATTTGGACTAAACAGAGTTTAGCCAGATCCGGAATCTGGCTAAACTAAATATTAATTTAGCCAGATCCGGAATCTGCCTAGGCCAAATAAGAATTCCTATTTGGCCTAGCCAGATTCCGGATCTGGCTAAATTCCTATTTGGACTACGACATATATATAAGAATGGTAAAGTTAAAACGTTTGGGTCATTCGTAAAGTCCCTGAAAAAGGAAGCGTTTGGGATCACTTCGTTAATGGAAAACGGAATTCTAAAAACAGATTCGCACGATAAGGCCAACATACTTTTGTATGTAACAAACAGTTTCAATCTGCATTTACGCGTGAAACTGATGTTGAGCTACCACCAAAAGGTAAACGTCAGTTCCCCTCCATGGGGGGACATAACCGTTGACCCAAAAGGGGGTCGCTAAACTGTTGGGTAAGCTCAAGACATCTGGGTCGGATGACCTGAATGCCAGGGTGCTTAAGGAAGGTGGTGCTGAAATTTCTCCCATGCTGGCTTTTATTTTCAATGAATCACTTGCCCAGGGCACGGTACCAGATGATTGGCGACAAGCAAATGTTACCCCGGTCTATAAGAAATGAGAAAAATATGACGCAGTAAATTATAGACCTGTGTCGCTAACATGCATTTGTTGCAAAACCCTGGATCATATAATAGTTAGCAACATCAACAAACACATAGCCTTTGAGAGCATTCTTGGTGACTGTCAACATGGCTTGATGGTTTATATTTTACTTTTGGTCCTTTGAGATCAGCGTGAATATTCTGAGAAATCAGAAATAAATTATTGGTTTAGACTTATATTCTAGACAGGTTTTTAATTGTTTGGACCCCATTTTGATTTATATCAGTCTTTGAATCGACTGCCTATTCGAAATTCGCAAAATTGCAGTATGTTTCCTCTGGCTTTCTCTGCCGGATCATTACAGGGTCACTGATGAGGCTTTGTCACCACGCAAAATGTTACAACGACGCAAAATGTTATAAAATTATAACATTTTGCGTCGAGGTGAATTTTTTCCCTCGACGCAAAATGTTATAAAATTTGAATGACTGTTTTTCTAGCATATTTTCGTTTCGGGGAGGCAGATGAAGTGAAGAAAGATGTATTCAGTGCCTACACGTCCATTTTAACTCCAATCAAGATAATATTTTCATAATTTAGGTTTTCATAAGTTACAACATTTTGCGTCGAGCTTTATTGTTCACCAAACGCAAAATGTTGTAAAAATTTGAAAATAGATGTCTTGCCTATTCCAGACTCGGCGAGGCATAGGTTGTATGGATATATAGTTATTGTGCGAATAAGTTGATTTTATCTCTCAGCAACCTAACTTTACGACGATAAAGAATGTTATAAAAGTTATAACATTTTGCGTCGTGCTTAATTTTTCTCCCAACGCAAAATGTTATAAAATTATAACATTTTGCGTCGAGGTGATTTTTTCCCCCAACGCAAAATGTTATAAAATTTGGATGACTGTTTTCTAGCATATTTTCGCTTCGGGGAGGCAGATGAAGTGAAGAAAGATGTATTCAGTGCCTTCACGTCCATTTTAACTCCAAACATCATAATATTTTCAGGAGTTAGGTTTTCATAAGTTACAACATTTTGCGGCGAGCTTTATTTTTCACCCGACGCAAAATGTTATAAAAATTTGAAAATAGATGTCTCGCCTATTACAGACTCGGCGAGGCGTAGGTTGTATGGACATATAGTTATAGTGCAAATAGGTTGATTTTATCTCTCAGCAACCTACCTTTACGACGATAAAGAATGTTATAAAAGTTATAACATTTTGCGTCGTGCTTAATTTTTCTCCCAACGCAAAATGTTATAAAATTATAACATTTTGCGTCGAGGTAATTTTTCCCCCCCAACGCAAAATGTTATAAAATTTGGATGACTGTTTTTCTAGCATATTTTCGCTTCGGGGAGGCAGATGAAGTGAAGAAAGATGTATTCAGTGCCTACACGTCCATTTTAACTCCAAACATCATAATATTTTCAGGAGTTAGGTTTTCATAAGTTACAACATTTTGCGTCGAGCTTTATTTTTCACCCGACGCAAAATGTTATAAAAATTTGAAAATAGATGTCTCGCCTATTACAGACTCGGCGAGGCGTAGGTTGTATGGACATATAGTTATAGTGCAAATAAGTTGTTTTTATCTCTCAGCAACATAACTTCACGACGATAAAGAATGTTATAAAAGTTATAACATTTTGCGTCGTGCTTAAGTTTTTTCCCAACGCAAAATGTTATAAAATTATAACATTTTGCGTCGAGGTGATTTTTTTCCCCTAACGCAAAATGTTATAAAATTTGGATGACTGTTTTTCTAGCATTTTTTCGCTTCGGGGAGGCAGACGTAGTGAAGAAAGATGTATTCAGTGCCAACACGTCCATTTTAACTCCAATCATCATAATATTTTCAGGAGTTAGGTTTTTCCTGAGTTACAACATTTTGCGTCGAGCTTTATTTTTCACCCGACGCAAAATGTTGTAAAAATTTGAAAATAGATGTCTTGCCTATTACAGACTCGGCGAGGCGTAGGTTGTATGACCATATAGTTATAGTGCAAATAGGTTGATTTTATCTCTCAGAACCTATCTTTACGACGATAAATAATGTTATAAAAGTTATTACATTTTGCGTAGTGCTAAATTTTTCTCCCAACGCAAAATGTTATAAAATTATAACATTTTGCGTCGAGGTGAATTTTTTCCCCCGACTCAAAATGTTATAAAATTTGGATGACTGTTTGTCTAGCATATTTTCGTTTCAGGGAGGCAGATGAAGTGAAGAAAGATGTATTCAGTGCCTACACGTCCATTTTAACTCCAAACCTTATAATATTTTCATGATTTAGGTTTTCATAAGTTACAACAGTTTGCGTCGAGCTTTATTTTTCACCCGACGCAAAATGTTATAAAAAATTTGAAAATAGATGTCTCGCCTATTACAGACTCGGCGAGGCGTAGGTTATATGGACATATAGTTTTAGTGCAATTAAGTTGATTTTATCTCTCAGCAACCTAACTTTACGACGATAAAGAATGTTATAAAAGTTATAACATTTTGCGTCGTGCTTAGTTTTTCTCCCAACCCAAAATATTATAAAATTATAACATTTTGCGTCGAGGTAATTTTTTCCCCCAACGCAAAATGTTATAATATTTGGATGAATGTTTTTCTAGCATATTTTCGCTTCGGGGAGGCAGATGAAGTGAAGAAAGATGTATTCAGTGCCTACACGTCCAAATATCATAATATTTTCAGGAGTAAAGTTTTCTTAAGTTACAACATTTTGCGTCGAGCTTTATTTTTCACCCGACGCAATATGTTATAAAAATTTGAAAATAGATGTCTCGCCTATTACAGACTCGGCGAGGCGTAGGTTGTGTGGACATATAGTTATAGTGCAAATAAGTTGTTTTTATCTCTCAGCAACCTAACTTCACGACGATAAAGAATGTTATAAAAGTTATAACATTATGCGTCGTGCTTAATTTTTCTCCCAATGCAAAATGTTATAAAATTATAACATTTTGCGTCGAGGTTAATTTTTTTCCCCAACGCAAAATGTTATAAAATTTGGATGACTGTTTTTCTAGCATTTTTTCGCTTCGGGGAGGCAGACGTAGTGAAGAAAGATGTATTCAGTGCCTACACGTCCATTTTAACTCCAAACATCATAATATTTTCAGGAGTTAGGTTTTCATAAGTTACAACATTTTGCGTCGAGCTTTATTTTTCACCCGACGCAAAATGTTGTAAAAATTTGAAAATAGATGTTTTGCCTATTACAGACTCGGCGAGGCGTAGGTTGTATGGACATATAGTTATAGTGCAAATAAGTTGTTTTTATCACTCAGCAACCTAACTCTACGACGATAAAGAATGTTATAAAAGTTATAACATTTTGCGTCGTGCTTAATTTTTCTCCCAACGCAAAATGTTATAAAATTATAACATTTTGCGTCGAGGTGAATTTTTTCCCCTAACGCAAAATGTTATAAAATTTGGATGAATGTTTTTCTAGCAGTTTTTCGCTTCGGGGAGGCATACGTAGTGAAGAAAGATGTATTCAGGGCCAACACGTCCATTTTAACTCCAAACATCATAATATTTTCAGGAGTAAGGTTTTCCTGAGTTACAACATTTTGCGTCGAGCTTTATTTTTCTCCCAACGCAAAATGTTATAAAATTTGGATGACTGTTTTTCTAGCATACTTTCGCTTCGGGACGGCAGACGAAGTGAAGAAAGATGTATTCAGTGCCTACACGTCCATGCGTCGAGCTTTATTTTTCACCCGACGCAAAATGTTGTAAAAATTTGAAAATAGATGCCTTGCCTATTACAGACTTGGCGAGGCATAGGTTGTATGGACATACAAATATTGTGCAAATAAGTTGATTTTATCTCCCAGCAACCCAACTTTACGACGATAAAGAATGTTATAAAAGTTATAACATTTTGCGTCGTGCTTAATTTTTCTCCCAACGCAAAATGTTATAAAATTATAACATTTTGCGTAGAGGTGAATTTTTTCCCCGACGCAAAATGTTATAAAATTTGGATGGCTGTTTTTCTAGCATATTTTCGCTTCGGGGAGGCAGACGAAGTGAAGAAAGATGTGTTCAGTGCCTACACGTCCATTTTAAGTCCAAACATTATAATATTTTCATAATTTAGGTTTTCATAAGTTACATTATTTTGCGTCGAGCTTTATTTTTCACCCGACGCAAAATGTTGTAAAACTTTGAAAGTAGATGCCTTGCCTATGACAGACTCGGCGAGGCATAGGCTGTATGGACATATAGTTATTGTGCAAATAAGTTGATTTTATCTCCCAGCAACCGAACTCCACGACGATAAAGAATGTTATAAAAGTTATAACATTGTGCGTCGTGATTAATTATTCTCACAACGCAAAATGTAATAAAATTATAACATTTTTCGTCGAGGGGAATTTTTCCCCCGACGCAAAATGTTATAAAATTTGGATGGCTGTTTTTCTAGCATATTTTCGCTTCGGGGAGGCAGACGAAGTGAAGAAAGGTGTGTTCAGTGCCTACACGTCCATTTTAAGTCCAAACATCATAATATTTTCAGAATTTAGGTTTTCATAAGTTACATTATTTTGCGTCGAGCTTTATTTTTCACCCGACGCAAAATGTTGTAAAACTTTGAAAGTAGATGCCTTGCCTATGACAGACTCGGCGAGGCATAGGCTGTATGGACATATAGTTATTGTGCAAATAAGTTGATTTTATCTCCCAGCAACCGAACACCACGACGATAAAGAATGTTATAAAAGTTATAACATTGTGCGTCGTGCTTAATTTTTCTCACAACGCAAAATGTTATAAAATTATAACATTTTGCGTCGAGGGGAATTTTTTCCCCCGACGCAAAATGTTATAAAATTTGCATGACTGTTTTTCTAGTATATTTTCGCTTCGGGGAGGCAGACGAAGTGAAGAAAGATTTGTTCAGTGCCTACACGTCCAGTTTAACTCCAAACATCATAATATTTTCATGAGTTAGTTCTTCATAAGTCACAATATTTGAGCACTGCAGCTATCTTGGTCGCACTGGTCGACCATGAGCATTCATAGACACTCATATTTTACGTATTCTCATGTCAAAGCAGAACTGAATCCGACCCCCACACGAGTACTTGAAAAACTGCTTAGAGGATCTAAGTCTGCCCAGGCAATGCTGTGTGAGTCGGCCCGTCCATGCTTATAAACCCTATTGGTTTCATTTGGCGACAGAGCTTGAGTTATCATTTCATCTCAACGTCGGGTAAAAATCTCAGAAAATAGGAAGCAACATCTCCAAAATGACCTTTACAGTGCTGACGCGGACGTTAAACCTCAAATCAAACAAACAAATCATGTCAAAGCTCACAGCATTTTTGAAAAACAAAATGCATTGTTTTATCATTTTCCATTGAAAAGGCTAGGGAACCGAATTTGACTTTATCGTTAAACAGCAATGGTCAACGTAGGGTCACCATTTTTGCCAATTCTGCAATAATCAGTCACCCAATGCTTACCTACCAAGTTTCAAGACAATTGGCCATGTGGTTCTGGAGAAGAAGAATTTTTAGTTTTATTCCATATTTGGGCATGGCGGCCATCTTGGTCATGTGACCTATAACATTGATGAAAACTTTCTTTCCTCCTTTGTGAGGATGCCACATATAAAATCCAGTTGGAATTGGCCAGGTGCTTTCAGAGAAGACATTTGAAAATGGTTGACAGTCGATCTACCATCCTATAAGCTCACGCAGCACCTTTGGCTCAGGGGAGCTAAAAATAAAAATCGTTACGAGTGGGAAACCCTAAACACACATTTTATCATTCAGCCTAGAATCATTTCTTCAGTATTTATCATACATTGGTTGTGTGTGCTCGTCAGAACCGCCTTAAGAAGTTGTTTCTAAAGAGAACCCATAGCCTATGTTTGGAGTGAAAATAAGTAATATATAAAAACTTTTACTCTGAAAGATAAGCGGTTTGGAGATATGATAGAATGCAATATGTCACATGAATGTGTTATCTAATGGGTAGCTATTTGTCTGTCTTCGTGTCAGCGACTCCGTCTCTTTCCTAACTCATTATGGTGGAAGTCACATTATTAGAATCATTTCTTTAATCTGTGTTGCAAAATAAAGTCCCATGTACATGTAGCTTAGCAGGTCAGCAAACACAGCTATATAAATCTCCTTTATTGTCCAGTTTATTTCAGTTGTTGTCGCATGCATCAACTGGCTTAAAACTTCTAGCACATTCAACCTTCAATATTTTATCAAAGGTGCATTTTCCTTCACTGATTCCTGCACAAATATATATCATTAAGCATGATCATCTGCAGATAGCAGAGCTCCTTAAAACACATCACGTTTACAAGTCTATGTATTGAATACCTCTTTTAACATCCCCTTTATGTAGAAAAAGTGGGGTTTATGTGGGTAATCATTGTTTTCCATGTGTTTGCTCTAACGAGCGCCAACAATCATTATTCAGCCTTTAAATAAGGCAAACTTTACTTGTTTTCTTAGAAGACAGTTGTCCCCACACTACGTACATGTACCCCTTTCAAAACAAGCTTAATTTACCAGCAGTACTGTGTGTGTGTTTGCGGTCATACGGAGACGGGGCCTCGGTTTAAAGACTCATCCGAAAGTCTGGAGAAGCCCAAAATCAACCCTAGACCCCTTATGAGCTCACCTGGGCCGAAGGCTCCAGGGTAGCTTATAGGATGGTAGTCCCTCCGTCGTCCGTCCACACTTTTGACCAGCTATATCTCTGTAGCCTGCATGCTGATTTCAATCATTTCTTATCTGTATCATGCCTCGTGTAGGTCATTGATGGCATTAGCTTTTTGTCGAAATCGAATGAAAACTTTTGTTGCTATGGCAACCACAGGGTCCCATAGATTTACAATGGGAAAATGCTTGTCACCACCGTAGCAACTTAAGATTTGATCATATCTTTCTGAAACTTTTACAGTAAAACTTCGATGGCTCGAACTCCGATGGCTCGTTTACCATGGATGAGTCGAACCCGTTCTTGAGTGAGTCCGTAGGGAATTCCTCCAAATACGATATAGGGGTAATTTAGGAAGATTTTCTTCATTTATCTTGCAAATGTATGATGTGTGTACTCATTAGAATCGCCGATGAGGCGATTCTAATGAGTACACACAACGTACATTTATAATACAGAACACCGAAAACATATCCACAATTATCTCCATTATGCCTCCTGGTATGGTCACTAATAGTATCCCTCTGTGGCTCGAACTACCGCTGTCTCGAACAAATTTTCATGGTCCCAAAGTGGTTCGAGCCATCGAAGTTCGACTGTATATATAAGTAGACTGGGGATGAAAGCTCGGATGAGTTCTAAAACTGGCAAGGTCGGCCTATTAATTATGGAGTTACGATCCCTTTATTGCTAAAAATGCCTTTTTGACCTTGTCATCACCGTAGCCCCTTCAGTTTTGATCGAATCTTTCGGAAACTTATATGCAAGGTGGCGTGGAATAAAAACTCGGATGAGTTCGAAAACCTAAGCCCTTTTATCATAAAGTTACGTCCCTTTGATTGCTGAAAATGACTATATTTTACCTTGTCATCACCGTAGCGCCTTTAGTTTTGATCGGATCTTCCTGAAACTTATATGTAAAGTGGCTGGGGATAAATACTCGGATGAGTTCAAAAACCGTCATGGTCGGCGCATTTATCATAGAGATGTGGCCTTTTGAAATATGCCTATTTTGACCTGGTCATCACCGTAGCCCCTTCAGTTTTGATCGGATCTTTCTGAAACTTATATGTAAGGTGGCGTAGGATGAAAACTCGAACGGGTTCGAAAACCTGCCAAATCGGCCCATTAATTATAGAGTTACGTCCCTTTGATTGCTGAAAATGCCCATTTTTGACCTTGTCATCATAGCCGTAGCGCGCAGACAACTACACAGACTTCTACTTTAAAATAGACGACTGTAGTGAATGGCTGATCATGTGATTTTACCGAGCGCTTCTGTATGTCGATAGATATACGTCACAGAATATGAACATGTCTGATGGATTCTCTTGGTTTATTTATAGAACATTAATTACTCTGAACCTGCATAAATATGTGTAAATCATCGTATTATAAAGGAATTGACATTTCACAGTATTCTTATTTTTCTGATCGGTTGTATTTTGCTGAAAAAAAAAAGGTTTATTTTCTACATCTTTTCCTTGTATGTCAAACTGAAAAATGCCTTTATTCCTTGATATTCCCATCACGTTACCAAGTCAAAGTAATAAACACCCTTGCAAACATTACTTTATTGAGAGAAAATGGGGGGCAAGGGGTAAAACACAGTTGTGGAAACGTCTTTTCATTTTTTTTATATAATGCGTACATTACATTAACACTCCATTGCAATGAGCACCCCTTTTAACCCCACTTTATATCATGAAAAGTAGGGTTTGCAGAGGTAATGATTAGTCTTTTAATTCTGTAAAAACAAAGATTAAAATGGCCTCACTGAGGCGGTTATAGGAACCCCCAAGGACACTTTAAGTACGTGTATCCAGGTAAACTATAGAATGACTTGAGCTAGGATCTTGAAATTTTATATATGGCATGAGCATGAAAAATAAGCGGACCCGTATTTTTTTTCTTTTCAGTCGGACGTGTTCTTGCGGAGTTATGCCCCTTTTTTACTTATGCATTGTGGCTATAGGGAAACCTTGTGAACAAAATATCTGGAGAACCGCTTGAGCGAGACTCATGATATTTAACATTAAGTTAAGGTCTAATGTGTAGATGACCTGATTAACTTTTGACGAAATTCCGGAAATATTTTACGGAGTGATGCTCCGCTTGAGCTAGGCTCATGATATTTGGCATATAGTTTGGGTCTAATGTGTAGAAGACCTGATTAACTTTTGGCGAACCGCTTGAGCTTGGCTCATGATATTTGACATACAGTTTGGGTCTAATGTGCAGATGACCTGATTAACGTTCTGCCCTGTCCGTTCGTCAGTCCGTCCGTTACGCTTTAAGTACCTAGGTAAACTACAGAATGGTTTGAGCTAGGATCTTGAAATTTCATATATGGAATGAGCATGAAAAATAAGCGGACCCGTATATTTTTTTTCTTTTCCGACGAACTTGTCCTTGCGGAGTTATGCCTCTTTTTTATGCCCCAAACTTCGAAGAAGTTGGAGGGGCATGTTGCTTCTGCCCTGTCAGTCTGTCCGTCCGTCCGCTACGCTTTAAGTACCAAGGTAAATTACAGAATGGCTTGAGCTAGGGTCTTGAAATTTCATATATGACATGAGCATGAAAAATAAGCGGACCCGTATTTTGTTTCCGTCGGACTTGTCCTTGCGGAATTATGCCCCTTTTTGACTTATACATAGTGGCTATAGGGAAACTTTGTGAACAAAATATCAGGAGAACCGCTTGAGCTAGGCTCATGCTATTTGGCATACAGTTTGGGTCTAATGTGTAGATGACCTGATTAACTTGACGAAATTCCGGAAATATTTAACGGATTTATGCACCATTTTGTACTTATGCATTGTAGCTATAGGGAAACCTTGTGAACAAAAACTCTGGAGAACCGCTTGGGCTAGGCTCATGATATTTGGTATACTGTTTGGGTCTAATTTGTAGATGACCTGCTAAGCGTTTGGCCAAATTCCGTTTTTTTTTTTTTTGTAACGAAGTTATGCGCCTTAATCGACTTAAGCATTGTGGCTATGGGGACACCTTGTGAACAAAATAGCTGGAGAACCGCTTGAGCTACATATAGGCTCACGATATTTGGCTTACAGTTTGGGTCTAATGTGTAGATGACCTGATAAAAGTTTGACGAAATTCCGAAAATAATAATTGGAGTTATGCCTCTTTTTAGACTTATGCATTGTGGCTATAGAGAAACTTTGAGAACAAAATAGCTAGAGAACCACTTGAGCTAGGCTCATGATACTTGGTATACTGTTTAGGTCTAATGTGTAGATGACCTAATTAACTTTTGATGAAATTCTGAAAATATTAAATGGAGTTATGCCCCTTTTTGGACTTATTCATTTGGCTATAGGGAAACCTTGTGAACAAAATAACTGGAGAACCACTTAAGCTAGGCGCATGATATTTGGCACTCTGTTTGCTATTAAGGCAAAGATGACCTGAATAACTTTTGTTTAAAATCTGTTAATATTTGACAGGTTTATTTTAATTCAAATGATCATGATGCACTATTTACTGTTATAAATATGCTAGAAAAACAGTCATCAAAATTGTATAACATTTTGCGTTGGTGGAATCATTTTACCTCGACGCAAAATGTTATAATTTTATAACATTTTGCGTTGGGAGAAAAATTAAGCACGACGCAAAATGTTATAACTTTTATAACCTTCTTTATCTTCGTAAAGTTAGGTTGCTGAGAAATAAAATCAACTTATTTGCACTATAACTATATGTCCATACAGCCTATGCCTCGCCGAGTCTGTAATAGGCAGGGCATCTATTTTCAAATTTTTAAAACATTTTGCGTCGGGTGAAAAATAAAGCTCGACGCAAAATGTTGTAACTTATGAAAACCTAAATCATGAAAATGTTATGATGTTTGAATTTAAAATGGACGTGTAGGCACTGAACATGTCTTTCTTCACTTCGTCTGCCTCCCTGAAGCGAAAATATGCTAGAAAAACAGTCATCCAAATTTTATAACATTTTGCGTCGGGATAAAAATTCACCTCGACGCAAAATGTATATAATTTTATAACATTTTGCGTTGGAAGAAAAATTAAGCACGACGCAAAATGTTATAACTTTTATAACCTTCTTTATCGTCGTAAAGTTAGGTTGCTGAGAAATAAAATCAAATTATTTGCACTATAACTATATGTCCATACAGCCTATGCCTCGCCGAGTCTGTAATAGGCAAGGCATCTATTTTCAAATTTTTACAACATTTTGCGTCGGGTGAAAAATAAAGCTCGACGCAAAATGTTGTAACTTATGAAAACCTAAATCATGAAAATATTATGATGTTTGGACTTAAAATGGACGTGTAGGCACTGAACACGTCTTTCTTCACTTCGTCTGCCTCCCCGAAGCGAATATATGCTAGAAAAACAGTCATCCAAATTTTATAACATTTTGCGTCGGTGGATAAAATTAACCTCGACGCAAAATGTTATAACTTTATAACATTTTGCGTTGGGAGAGAAATTAAGGACGACGCAAAATGTTATAATTTTTATGACATTCTTAACCGTCGTAAATTTAGTTTGCTGAGAGATAAAATCAACTTATTTGCACAATAACTATATGTCCATACAACCTATGCCTCGCCCAGTCTGTAATAGGCAAGGCATCTATTTTCAAATTTTTACTACATTTTGCATCGGGGGAAAAAATCAACTCGACGCAAAATGTTATAATTTTATAACATTTTGCGTTGGGAGAAAAATTTAGCACGATGCAAAATGTTATAACTTTTATAACCTTCTTTATCGTCGTAAAGTTAGGTTGCTGAGAGATAAAATCAACTTATTTGCACAATAACTATATGTCCATACAGCCTATGCCTCGCCGAGTCTGTAATAGGCATGACATCTATTTTCAAATTTTTACAACAATTTGCGTTGGGTGAAAAATAATGCTCGACGCAAAATGTTGTAACTTATGAAAACCTAAATCATGAACATATTATGATGTTTGGATTAAAATGAACGTGTAGGCACTGAACACGTCCCTCTTCACTTCGTCTGCCTCCCCGAAGCGAAAATATGCTAGAAAAACAGTCATTCAAATTTTATAACATTTTGTGTCGGGGGAAAAAATTCACCTTGACGCAAAATGTTATAATTTTATAACATTTCGCGTTGGGAGAAAAATTAAGCACGACGCAAAACGTTATAACTTTTATTACATTCTTTATCGTCGTAGGGTTAGGTTGCTGAGAGATAAAATCAACTTATTTGCACAATAACTATATGGTCATACAACCTATGCCTCGCCGAGTCTGTAATAGGCAAGGCATCTATTTTCAATTTTTTAACAACATTTTGCGTCATGTGAAAAATAAAGCTCGACGCAAAATGTTGTAACTTAAGAAAACCTATATCATGAAAATAGTATGATGTTTGGACTTAAAATGGACGTGTAGGCACTGAGCACGTCTTTCTTCACTTCGTCTTCCTTCCCAAAGCGAAAATATGCTAGAAAAAAGTCATCCAAATTTTATAACATTTTGCGTCGGAGGAAAAATTAAGCACGACGCAAAATGTTACAACTTTTATAACATTCTTTATCGTCGTAAAGTTAGGTTGCCGAGAGATTTTTAATCAACTTATTTGCACAATAACTATAAGTCCATACAACCTATGCCTCGCCGTGTCTGTAATAGGCAAGGCATCTTTTGTCAAATTTTTACAACATTTTGCGTCGGGTGATAAATAAAGCTCGACGCAAAATGTTGTAACTTATGAAAACCTATATCATGAAAATATTATGATGTTTGGACTTAAAATGGGCGTGTAGGCACTGAACACGTCTTTCTTCACTTTGTCTGCCTCCCCGAAGCGAAAATATGCTAGAAAAACAGTCATCCAAATTTTATAACATTTTGCGTCGGGGGAAAAAATTCACCTGGACGCAAAATGTTATAATTTAATAACATTTTGTGTTGGGAGAAAAATTAAGCACGACGCACAATGTTATAACTTTTATAACATTCTTTATCGTCGTAAAGTTTGGTTGCTAAGATATAACATCAACTTATTTGCACAATAACTATATGTCCATACAACCTATGCCTCGCCGAGTCTGTAAAAGGCAAGGCATCTATTTTCAAATTTTTACTACATTTTGCGTCGGGTGAAAAATATAGCTCGACGCAAAATGTTGTAACTTATGAAAACCTAAATCATGAAAATATTATGATGTTTGGACTTAAAATGGACGTGTAGACACTGAACACATCTTTCTTCACTTCGTCTGCCTCCCCGAAGCGAAAATATGCTAGAAAAACAGTCATGCAAATTTTATAACATTTTGCGTCGGGGGAAAAAATTCACCTCGACGCAAAATGTTATAATTTTATAACATTTTGCGTTGGGAGAAAAATTAAGCACGACGCAAAATGTTATAACTTTTATAACATTCTTTATCGTCGTAAAGTTAGGTTGCTGAGAGAGATAAAATCAACTTATTTGCACAATAACTATATGTCCATACAACCTATGCCTCGCCGAGTCTGTAATAGGCAAGGCATCTATTTTCAAGTTTTTACAACATTTTGCGTCGGGTGAAAAATAAAGCTCGACGCAAAATGTTGTAACTTATGAAAACCTATATCATGAAAATATTATGATGTTTGGACTTAAAATGGACGTGTAGGCACTGAACACGTCTTTCTTCACTTCGTCTGCCTCCCCGAAGCGAAAATATGCTAGAAAAACAGTCATGCAAATTTTATAACATTTTGCGTCGGGGGAAAAAATTCACCTCGACGCAAAATGTTATAATTTTATAACATTTTGCGTTGGGAGAAAAATTAAGCATGACGCAAAACGTTATAACTTTTATAACATTCTTTATCGTCGTAAAGTTAGGTTGCTGAGAGATTTTTAATCAACTTATTTGCACAATAACTATAAGTCCATACAACCTATGCCTCGCCGTGTCTGTAATAGGCAAGGCATCTTTTGTCAAATTTTTACAACATTTTGCGTCGGGTGATAAATAAAGCTCGACGCAAAATGTTGTAACTTATGAAAACCTATATCATGAAAATATTATGATGTTTGGACTTAAAATGGACGTGTAGGCACTGAACACGTCTTTCTTCACTTTGTCTGCCTCCCCGAAGAGAAAATATGCTAGAAAAACAGTCATCCAAATTTTATAACATTTTGCGTCGGGGGAAAAAATTCACCTGGACGCAAAATGTTATAATTTAATAACATTTTGTGTTGGGAGAAAAATTAAGCACGACGCACAATGTTATAACTTTTATAACATTCTTTATCGTCGTAAAGTTTGGTTGCTAAGATATAACATCAACTTATTTGCACAATAACTATATGTCCATACAACCTATGCCTCGCCGAGTCTGTAAAAGGCAAGGCATCTATTTTCAAATTTTTACTACATTTTGCGTCGGGTGAAAAATATAGCTCGACGCAAAATGTTGTAACTTATGAAAACCTAAATCATGAAAATATTATGATGTTTGGACTTAAAATGGACGTGTAGACACTGAACACATCTTTCTTCACTTCGTCTGCCTCCCCGAAGCGAAAATATGCTAGAAAAACAGTCATGCAAATTTTATAACATTTTGCGTCGGGGGAAAAAATTCACCTCGACGCAAAATGTTATAATTTTATAACATTTTGCGTTGGGAGAAAAATTAAGCACGACGCAAAATGTTATAACTTTTATAACATTCTTTATCGTCGTAAAGTTAGGTTGCTGAGAGAGATAAAATCAACTTATTTGCACAATAACTATATGTCCATACAACCTATGCCTCGCCGAGTCTGTAATAGGCAAGGCATCTATTTTCAAGTTTTTACAACATTTTGCGTCGGGTGAAAAATAAAGCTCGACGCAAAATGTTGTAACTTATGAAAGCCTATATCATGAAAATATTATGATGTTTGGACTTAAAATGGACGTGTAGGCACTGAACACGTCTTTCTTCACTTCGTCTGCCTCCCCGAAGCGAAAATATGCTAGAAAAAACAGTCATCCAAATTTTATAACATTTTGCGTCGGGGGAAAAAATTCACCTCGACGCAAAATGTTATAATTTTATAACATTTTGCGTTGGGAGAAAAATTAAGCACGACGCAAAACGTTATAACTTTTATAACATTCTTTATCGTCGTAAAGTTAGGTTGCTGAGAGATTTTTAATCAACTTATTTGCACAATAACTATAAGTCCATACAACCTATGCCTCGCCGTGTCTGTAATAGGCAAGGCATCTTTTGTCAAATTTTTACAACATTTTGCGTCGGGTGATAAATAAAGCTCGACGCAATATGTTGTAACTTATGAAAACCTATATCATGAAAATATTATGATGTTTGGACTTAAAATGGACGTGTAGGCACTGAACAGGTCTTTCTTCACTTTGTCTGCCTCCCCGAAGCGAAAATATGCTAGAAAAACAGTCATCCAAATTTTATAACATTTTGCGTCGGGGGAAAAAATTCACCTGGACGCAAAATGTTATAATTTAATAACATTTTGTGTTGGGAGAAAAATTAAGCACGACGCACAATGTTATAACTTTTATAACATTCTTTATCGTCGTAAAGTTTGGTTGCTAAGATATAACATCAACTTATTTGCACAATAACTATATGTCCATACAACCTATGCCTCGCCGAGTCTGTAAAAGGCAAGGCATCTATTTTCAAATTTTTACTACATTTTGCGTCGGGTGAAAAATATAGCTCGACGCAAAATGTTGTAACTTATGAAAACCTAAATCATGAAAATATTATGATGTTTGGACTTAAAATGGACGTGTAGACACTGAACACATCTTTCTTCACTTCGTCTGCCTCCCCGAAGCGAAAATATGCTAGAAAAACAGTCATGCAAATTTTATAACATTTTGCGTCGGGGGAAAAAATTCACCTCGACGCAAAATGTTATAATTTTATAACATTTTGCGTTGGGAGAAAAATTAAGCACGACGCAAAATGTTATAACTTTTATAACATTCTTTATCGTCGTAAAGTTAGGTTGCTGAGAGAGATAAAATCAACTTATTTGCACAATAACTATATGTCCATACAACCTATGCCTCGCCGAGTCTGTAATAGGCAAGGCATCTATTTTCAAGTTTTTACAACATTTTGCGTCGGGTGAAAAATAAAGCTCGACGCAAAATGTTGTAACTTATGAAAACCTATATCATGAAAATATTATGATGTTTGGACTTAAAATGGACGTGTAGGCACTGAACACGTCTTTCTTCACTTCGTCTGCCTCCCCGAAGCGAAAATATGCTAGAAAAACAGTCATCCAAATTTTATAACATTTTGCGTCGGGGGAAAAAATTCACCTCGACGCAAAATGTTATAATTTTATAACATTTTGCGTTGGGAGAAAAATTAAGCACGACGCAAAACGTTATAACTTTTATAACATTCTTTATCGTCGTAAAGTTAGGTTGCTGAGAGATTTTTAATCAACTTATTTGCACAATAACTATAAGTCCATACAACCTATGCCTCGCCGTGTCTGTAATAGGCAAGGCATCTTTTGTCAAATTTTTACAACATTTTGCGTCGGGTGATAAATAAAGCTCGACGCAATATGTTGTAACTTATGAAAACCTATATCATGAAAATATTATGACGTTTGGACTTAAAATGGACGTGTAGGCACTGAACACGTCTTTCTTTACTTCGTCTGCCTCCCCGAAGCGAAAATATGCTAGAAAAACAGTCATCCAAATTTTATAACATTTTGCGTCGGGGAAAAAAATTCACCTCGACGCAAAATGTTATAATTTTATAACATTTTGCGTCGTTGTAACATTTTGCGTGGTAACAAGGCTTTATTAGCCAAAACTACGTAGTATGACCCATCTTCTTTCTTATGAATGTTTTCATTGCTCTTAAAGGAACTAATTTATAGCTCACCTAAGCCGAAGGCTCCGGGGGAGCTTATAGGATAGGCAGTTGTCCGTCGTCTGCGTCTGCGTCTGGTGACGTCAACAATTTTAAACGACATCTCCTCTGAAGCCGCTAGGCCGATTGGGCCCAAATTTCATCTGTAGCATCCTTGGGTTGGGGGATTGAAAGTTGGTGTTTTTTATGAAATTCGGCTCATTAGTTTGGTTGCTAGGGCAACTTAGAGTTTCCATAGACTTATAATGGGGAAAATTGAAAAATGGCATTTACTGCCAAGCCGCTGCAGATATTTTGACAAAACTTTCATAGAAATATACCTTAGGCAATCTACTATCTGCCATATGATTTAAGGCCTACTGCTCATTTGTATTGGTTGCCATGGAAACCAAATTGAAAAAAAAAAAAATAGAAAAAAAATACTTAAAAAATCATCTCCTCAGAAACCGTATGCTCTATGAGGCTGAGAGTTTATGAAAATATTCACCATATTTGCCTTTACAGGTTTTGTGTTTTTTATGAAATTCGGCTCTTTAGTTTGGTTGCTATGGCAACTTAGATTTTCCATAGACTTATAATGGCGAAAATTGAAAAATGGCATTTGCTGCCAAGCCGCTGCAGATATTTTGACAAAACCTTCATAGAAATATTCCTTAGGCAATCTACTATCTGCCATATGATTTTAGGCCTACTGCTCATTTGTATTGGTTGCCATGGAAACCAAATTGAAAAAAATAGAAAAAAAATACTTAAAACATCATCTCCTCAGAAACCGTATGCTCTATGAGGCTGAGAGTTAATGAAAATATTCACCATATTTGCCTTTACAGGTTTTGTGTTTTTTATGAAATTCGGCTCTTTAGTTTAGTTGCTATGGCAACTTAGATTTTCAATAGACTTATAATGGGGAAAATTGAAAAATGGCATTAACTACAAAGCCTTTGCAGATATTTTGACAAAACTTTCATAGAAATGTTCCTTTAGTTAACTTCTCACAGCAATATGCTTTTATGTCAACCTGGGGCTCCTGTAGGTTGTGCCGGGGCCATTCCCCGCCCCAGTACTTCATAAAATTCCTTATATCTCAGAAACCTTACAGATCCCCACCCCTAAACCATATATATTCTTGTTCCTTATGATAAGATGCATTAAGTTACACCAACCTGGGGTTCCCCCTGGATGTGCCGGGGACATGCCCCACCCCCTCCCCACTTCATAAAATGCCATTTATCTCAGAAACCATTCAGATCCCCACCCATAAAGCGTATATATTCTTGTCTCTTATGATAAGATGCACTCAGTGACACCAACCTGGGCGTCCCCCAGGATGTGCCTGGGCCATGCCCCACCCCTCCATTTCACAACAGGCCCAATATTCCAGAAACCTAACAGATCCAAACCCCTAAATGAAATATATTTTGTTCCTTATGATAAGTTGCATTCAGTGACACCAACCTGGAGGACACCGGGATGTGCCGGTGACATTCCCAACCCCCTCCACTTCATAAAAGGTTGGCCCCCGCCCATAGGGGCTTGAAGAAATATATGGGCTGCATGATGCTTCCATGCAGAGCTGAATCCAGCCCGCACACTAGTACTGGTAAACCGCTTTGAGGATCTAAGCTTTTCCAGGAACCGGGGTGCGAGGCGGACTGTCCATGCTAATAAACCCTATTGGTTTAATTGGGCGGCATGGCTTGAGATTTCATCTCAATGTCGGGTAAAAGTCCCACAAAAGTGGAAGCAACATCCCCGAAATGACCTTTACAGTGTTGACGGGGACGTTAAACCTCAAATCAAACAAACAAACAAAACTTCATAAAAGGCCAAGTATTCCAAAACCTTACAAATCCCCACCCCTAAACCATATATATTCTTGTTCCTTATGATAAGAAGCATTAAGTGACACCAACCTGGGGTCCCCCCAGATCTGCCGGGGACACGCCCCACCCCCTCCACTTCATAAAATGCCATTTATCTCAGAAACCATTCAGATCTCCACCCCTAAACCATATATATTCTTTTTCCTTATGATAAGACGCACTCAGCAACACCAAGCTGAGGGTTCCCCGGGATGTGCCGGGGTCATGCCCCACCCCCTCCACTTCATTAAAGGCCAAATATTCCAGAAACCTTACCGATCCCCGCCCCTAAACCATATATATTCTTGTTCCTTGTGATAAGACACATTCAGTGACACCAACATAGGGTGCCCCCAGGGCGCGCCCGGGCCATGCTCCATTCTTCAACTTCACAAAAGACCATATATCTGACAAAACTGTTCAGAGCCCTACCCCTAAGCCATATATATTCTTGTTCCTTATGATAAGATGCAATCAGTGACACCAGCATGCCCCCCCCCCCCCTCTCCCTTCATTTAAAGCCATATATCTCAGAAACCGGTCAGATCCCCATCCCTTAACCATATATTTTCTTGTTCCTTATGATAAGACCCCACTTCATAATAGGCCATATATCTCAGAAACTATTCAAATCCCCACCACATAATCACCATATACTCTTGTTCATTGTTATTAGACACATTCAGTCAACCCATCTTGTGGGGTCTGCAGGGGCCATTTCTCTCCCATCCACTTCATAAAAGGGCCTCATATCTCAGAAACTGTTCAGCATTAGGTTGCAACAATCTTGGGCTTTTCTGAAATCCACCATGCCCGAATCCCTCCACTGCTTAAAAGGCCTTACATCTCAGGAGCCATACATATCCCACCGCTAAACCATATATGTCTCTGTTCTTTTTATAAGACACATTTAGTGGCACCAACCAGGGCTCCATTGGGTTCATGCCCACCCTCTCTACTGTATAAAACACCTAATATTTCAGATACAGTCCACATGAGTGCTCATTTGGGAATTGGGAGACTTTATAATTGGTAGATTAAAATCATACCATGTTAAAATACATGTCTGCCATAATTGGGCAATGCCCATCTGAGCTCCGGTTTAGAAATTTGGCTCTTTAGTTTGTTTGCCATGGCAAGTTAAGAGTTTCCATTGACTTATAATGGGGAAAATTGAAAAATGATATTTATGTCTTTCAAGATATTTTGTCAAACTTACATAGAAATGTTCCTTTAATAATGTTCTTTTAGGCCTATTGGTTGCCACAGATGGGAAATTGTCAGTTGTCATTTGTTGTCCTGCAACAACACATTCAAGCGACATCAGACCTCTGAAGCCACTAGGCTGATTGGGTCCAAATTTTATCTGTAGCATCCTTGGGCGCAGGGCTTCCATGGTTAATTAAAATACTTTGCTGCCAGTCGGCAGTGCCCCCTGAGCTCTGGTGAGCATAGTGGCCCATGGGCCTCTTGTTTATTTTTATTTCCGAAGTCAAAGATCTTGCGAAACTCACTTAGTTCAATTTTACCATGACATTATGAGCAATCTGGATGTGGCCATAAACCGTGGTCACAGACTGACTTGATCATCATGGGCTTCGCTAAGGCCTTTGACAAGGTACCTAACAGAAGACTATTGTATAAATTGAATTACTATGGGATAAGAGGATCCACACAGGTGGATTAGCTCATGGCTCTCAGGGCGCTCACAACAAGTTGAACTTAATGGCCAAGCGTCTGAACCAGTCCCTGTTTTATCTGGTGTCCCCGAAAGTTCGGTCCTTGGACCTGTCCTTTTCTTGGTATTCATTAATGATCCCCGTGATAATATCAGGTCATCTGTCCGTTTGTTTGCTGATAATTGTGTCCTTTATAGGAATATATATTCTCCTCTGACTGTCTTATTGGATCGACTAGTACAGTGGGAAGCCGATTGGCAGATGGATAAAAAAAAAAAAAGAAAGAAGTTCAACGTGGCCAAATGTCATTCAACGAGGGTGTCACGACACCCTCCCGACAAACAAATTAAGTTTGATTATACACTACAGGTATGGGTGTTTTTCGTTTGGTGATTTGCAGGACCTGACACCTAGCTGGGTTAAAGGACATATCCCAGGTCTTTACCCAGATCCCAAGTTGCTGCAGGTCATGCTGGAGAAGTCTTGAGTGGGATGAGATAGAGATAGCTAGATAGATAGCAGTGTCATCAGCGAATAATCTGACTAAAGAAGATTTAACAGCCTCAGGGAGGTCGTTAATGCATATTAAGAACAGAAGGGGACCAAGAACAGAGCCCTGAGGGACTCCGGAGGAAACAGGGATAGAAGACACAGAGGAGGAGGATCCATTCACTACAACAGACTGAGTAGAAGTAAAACAAAGACCAGGAATCGATACAATTAACTTACTACACCCATCAAAGACACCAAAGGGAAAGAAACACAAACAAGAAGCGACCAGACCATAATGGAAACCTAAACAAAGGAAGGCCATATGGACAGTTACTTTCCCACAAAATGGCCATATGGCCACCCAAAATAAAAAGACACAAGTGATACACACAGTAAGTAACAAACAACAGCATAAATAAACCGCCGCAGAAGAACCGCCTTGGAACGGTCAGTGGAAAGATTTCCACTGGGGGCTTAAATCGATTTTACGTGGCCACAATCCTCGCCCTCGCCTGAGACCTGTTGTCTAAGAAACTCTTAATCCACTGCAGTGTTTGGCCGCGTATACCGTAGAAGTGAACCAATATGACCAACTCAGCATAAGAAGATAAATAGAACTCCGTCTAGTTGAATGGCGGGAAAGTCGTGACGTCACTCTGGTCCAACCAACGTTGGTGTCTCTGGTAAACAGTGTAGAAGATGGCGACGAAAAGTAAGAAAATATGTTGGCCCAAGGGACAATACACATTTAAGTGTTGTAAAAGCATGTTTATTAGTAAAAAGATGTAAAATATGCACAATATGAAAGATAGAATCGGCACTGATATTTCTGCAGCGTTCAAAATGGGGATATTTCTCGTCGACCAAAAATTCCAATCGTGCCATTGGGGCTTCCATGATCTACCAGAGTTTTGACTTCCGCTACCATAGACTCTGGTTGATGGCCGAACTGGCTCACAGGCGGTCATAGTAAATACCGCAAGGTACCGCAATGTAGGCAAATGTTCGGTAGGTAGGCATATTTATTATAAATAACCAGTGCTTCAGCTGAAGTGCACGACCCGCCGGATGCTTTTAGCTTTATGAGTGTTACCATATATGGGTATTGCGGCCATTTTGGTCATGTGACCTGGACCTAAAACGGTTCCCCCAATAAATGCGCCTTATCGTAAGGAGCAAAAATACATCTTATACTTTAGTACTGTATTCTGAATCGTTTGCAGGATAAAATGCTTTTTCACTTTTCCAATACAAAAGCATATGTGTCAAAGTTTGACCTAGGCACAAAGAAGGTCAAGGTCAACCCAGGGTCACCATTTTAGCAATCTATGATGGGCCTACGTCCCAGATGCTATTTATCAAGTTTCGTGGAAATCTGCCCAGTGGTTCTGGAGAAGACTATTTTTGAAGGTTTTTTACCATATATGGCTTGGCGGCCATTTTGGTCATGTGACCTGGACCACATGAGCAAATTTTGGTTTCCCCCATCCCATAGAGGCTCCATATGAGATTTGACTTAAATCGGCCCAACGGTTTCCGAGGAGAAGTGGTTCAAAAATTTTCACATTTTTTCGCCTCGGCGAGGCTATACTAAATGGAATAGAATATTTCGCAAGTTCATTGGTTAGATCTCATTGATATCTATCAGTATGCCAAAAATTGTTTAAATATTCCGTGCAGTTAAGTCACTATCACCAATTTTCACAAACGGGTTACGGACGGACGGACAGACAGACCATATATGGCTTGGCGGCCATTTTGGTCATGTGACCTGGACCCCATGAGCAAATTTTGGTTTCCCCCATCCCATAGAGGCTCCATATGAAATTTGACTTCAATCGGCCCAACGGTTTCCGAGGTGAAGCAGTTCGAAAATTTTCACATTTTTCGCCTCGGCGAGGCTATACTAAATGGAATGTAATATTTCGCAAGTTCATTGGTTAGATCTCATTGATATCTATCAGTATGCCAAAAATTGTTTAAATATTCCATGCGGTTAAGTCACTATCACCAATTTTCACAAATGGGTTACGGACGGACAGACAGACAGACCATATATGGCTTGGCGGCCATTTTGGTCATGTGACCTGGACCCCATGAGCAAATTTTGGTTTCCCTTATCCCATAGAGGCTCCATATGAAATTTGACTTCAATCGGCCCAACGGTTTCCGAGGTGAAGCAGTTCGAAAATTTTCACATTTTTCGCCTCGGCGAGGCTATACTAAATGGAATGTAATATTTCACAAGTTCATTGGTTAGAGCTCATTATTATTTATCAGTATGCCAAAAATTGTTTAAATATTCCAAGCGGTCAAATCACTATCACCAATTTTCACAAACGGGTTACGGACGGACAGACAGACAGACCATATATGGCTTGGCGGCCATTTTGGTCATGTGACCTGGACCCCATGAGCAAATTTTGGTTTCCCCCATCCCATAGAGGCTCCTTATGAAATTTGACTTCAATCGGCCAAACAGTTTCCGAGGTGAAGCAGTTCGAAAATTTTCACATTTTTCGCCTCGGCGAGGCTATACTAAATGGAATGTAATATTTCGCAAGTTCATTGGTTAGATCTAATTGATATCTATCAGTATGCTAAAAATTGTTTAAATATTCCAAGCGGTTAAGTCACTATCACCTATTTTCACAAACGGGTTACGGACGGACAGACAGAATGACAGACTGACAGAATGACAGACTGACAGAATGACAGACTGACAGAATGACATGGTGATTTTAGGGCACTTAGAAAATCAACCGACTTCAGTTGGTCGCTTTTTCTGCGGGTCGTGCAATATGGCTGGGTAAAATAGATTAAGGAAGCACAAGATACCACAAGTTTTGCATAAGGTATAGCAAGGTAGGCAAAAAGCAATTTGACCAACTCAGTATAAGAAGATAGATAGAACTCCGTCTGGTTGAATGGCGGGAAAGTCGTGACGTCACTCTGGTCCAACCAGACTAAAGCGTTGGTGCTGGTTAAAATAGATTAAGAAAGCACACGGTACCACAAGTTTTTCATAAGGTATAGCAAGATAGGCAAAAGCCAATTTGAAAACGATACACAAAATAAGAAACTATCGACGTCTGTTTAAGATTCCTTCCATATGTAGTAAAGACCTTAAAGGAAAAATAAATAGCGAAAATCTAAAAGGACTATAGACACATCCAAAGTCTACGTCACACAAGGTCAAATGTCATTAGCCTCGTTTTATCTGGTGGGCAAAAAAAAACTTCCGGTTTCATACTCTAACGTTGATGTAGCACGAATTAGTTTCTGTAATAACCTTTGTTAAATCGTCTTTCTATCAAAACTGTTTGCCACAAACCATTTTTGACATTAAACTGCTTCTTTTTCGTATAAAATTGGATAGAAAATATACATGCTTTAATCGTATTTCCATTCGTTAAATAAAGCGCACCGACTACGTTTTTAGGCAACAAAATGTGCGATAAAATGTCAGAAGAGACTGGATTTATATCATTTATTACTTCAAAAACACAAACTGACAAGGATCAGTAATTTTTTTGGAAAAGAAATGAGTTTAATCACACGATAAATATTCTAAATTCACATTGACACTGTACGGCAACAGTCATGTTTTGCCAACCAGATAAAAGAGCACCTCGACAGGGGAGGTAATTGGTGCATGCGCAGTGAAATGTAAACAAGGTCACGTGTCAAAACATTGGATCCGTCTATAGGAGCTTTTTTCGTGACGTACTTCCGGTTCTAAAAATAGAACAGGAAAAGACCTGGCCGTCAACTGTCGTATTGCTTCAAGACATTGTGGCAGATAAAATGTTAATTACAGCGTAAAACAGTGGAATTCTTTTAAACTTTTGACGAATTCTAATGTAAGATAATGAGAGAAACACTGATATGCTGCCAGGTGTGAAATTTCCCATTACGAAAACATGCCTATACAAATACATTATCAATTTTTCGGCCAAAAAATGGAAATTTTAAGATGAAAATTGTGATAATCTTCTTATTTCAACTCAAAGTAGAAGTAAAACAAAGATCAGGAATCGATACAATTAACTTACTCCAGCCACCAAAGACACCAAAGGAAAGAAACACAAACACCAAGCGACCAGACCATAATGGAAACCTAAACAAAGGAAGGCCATATGGACAGTTACTTTCCCACAAAATGGCCATATGGCCATCCAAAATAAAAAGACACAAGTGATACACACAATAAGTAACAAACAACACCATAAATAAACCGCCACAGAAGAACCGCCTTGGAACGGTCAGTGGAAAGATTTCCACTGGGGGGCTTAAATTGATTTTACGTGGCCACAATCCTCGCCCTTACTTCCGTCGCGATTTAGACAAATAATTTGTTCAGTCCGCATGAAAGCCTCCTTACTCATCAGTGCAACATCTCCGTGAACACAAAAATCAAAGAACCACAGAGGTGAGACAACGGTGAGGACTCGACAGCAAGAAACCACTGAAATGCTGGAGCAAAAGAAAACCAACAGTTAGACTCCGATGGGCCCGACCAGAGACAGAGCATCAGGCACCAACCAAGATTACCTTGAATTAGATCTAATTCTCAATAAGCCTTTACGTTGGAGCCGTCATAGAATCTGAGGCCTGACCCACCGGCGTGCAATTAAAGAGGGAAGCAAAGTTGCCAACATACATTGCGGAGACTCGATAGAACCGCCTGGACGAGGCGGTTCTATTGAGTACCCACACTCTACCTTTCTGGAGCAGAAATAAGAAAAATAATTTTCACCCCTGTAAATCCCAGTTTTACTATATAAAAGTGGGGTTTTAGAGGGTAAAATTCGCATAGGCGTGTTTTCATGATAGCAAATCCCAAGTGTTATTTTCTTAGTTAACTGCTCTTAAAGATATATAGTACGTACGACCCAACTGGGTCCTCTCTCTCTCTCTCTCTCTCTCTCTCTCTCTCTCTCTCTCTCTCTCTCTCTCTCTGAGTGTTGTGGCCTACATGTTGCTCTCTCTCATTCTCTCTCTCTCTCTCTCTCTCTCTCTCTCTCTCTCTCTCTCTCTCTCTCTCTCTCTCTCTCTCTCTCTCTCTCTCTCAATCAGCGTACCAGTAATTAGCGAGCGTTGGTAAATGTAAATTACAGTTTGTCGTGTAACTTTCCCACAAAATGGCCAATTGGCTATCCTAGGTACCTTGTGCTACCTTGCGGTACCTTGTGCCTACCTTGCGGTATTTAGTACGACTCCCGCATGAAGTAGAGGTAGTTCGATCACAAACCGTGGTTAACCAATGGTTAACCAAAGTGTGGT
The DNA here is from genome assembly GCA_963580285.1 of Lucinisca nassula. Taxonomy (NCBI): domain Eukaryota; kingdom Metazoa; phylum Mollusca; class Bivalvia; order Lucinida; family Lucinidae; genus Lucinisca; species Lucinisca nassula. The sequence continues at coordinate 104,975,331 of OY757011.1, forward strand.
CGAACTCAGTCTGGTAGCTGTCTGGTAGCATGGCGGAAGTGTCGTGACGTCACTCTGGTCGAACCAGACTAAAGCATGACTGAAGTATACCTCTCTATGCATGACATATAAAACTGTAATTCTTCATTATTTTAATTAACAGAATATTATCTTGCATCTTATCCAACATAATGGGATTCTCAAATGCTATAATATCATTAATTTTAAATTTGTCAATGTCTTAATATCAACATTTTATTTCAGATATATGTATATGTGTACAAAGTTGTCTGTGATAGTTTTAAATTCTCTGTGATATTTAACCTCATTGTTGATATACCCCTGTTTGTCGAAATAAAAGCCCTACAGGGCTTATGTTGATTTGTTTCAAATATTCGACAATAAAGAAATATTCTGTTCTGTTCTGTTCTGTGGGTTACTCTGGTAGATACGTCACACCATACGTAACAAAGATGGAGGGGGAACTCTACGTCGCAACAGAACAGAACAGATGGCGGCGAAAGATGCGAACACTAATGCCCGGGAATAGACTGCTTCTATTCAAGAAATAGAGGGACTGTGTACCAGTCAACCAAACATCTACCAGACGTCGTTCGATCACACCGGTGAAAAAACATGGAAATCATGGGAAGAACGTGCAAAATTTGACTTCCGCTACCATGGTATGGTAGATGATCGAACTCCCTCGTAGCCTATTTCCGGTTTGGAACCTGGGTCAAAACCTGTCACGTTTGTCTGGAAGTTTTCTGAAAGACTATCGATGTCTGGGGAAAAGCATTCACGCCATGTACGATATAGCTAACTAAATATGCTATGGCTCATCTTATAACAAAATATTGAAGACCGTATTCTATTTATTATTTGAAGCAACCAGTTTCCGTGGTTGACAGTAATTTTTACTGACCGTTTCAAGTCGGTGCTTTTGTGATGGTTCCTTCAAGATTTATGTTGGTGGTTCTGATTCTTTCCGGGCCTTCTTTCCCTTATTATATATGTTGTAAGGGAAAGAATGAGGACCACCAGTTAGATATGTTGTTACACTGATGATTCTGGTTGTGTCAAAGTCCCAATTGTCCGAGGTTGTCTCACTGTAGGGGTCTACCTAAACACCGCAAAGACAGTCAAAGATGCTAGAAGACACACAAAGACATAAAATATGTTGAACGATCCCATCCCAGACAAGAGTAATTGTTAAGGGTCATATCGTAAATACGACTCTAAAATCGAGCAAATATGCATAGAAATGAAGAAAAAGTCGTACCAAATAAGACCGTCAAATTGGCGATATGCCAAGGTTGTTCCATTGCAGTCTTACCGGCAATGAATAAAAAAAAAAAAGAAACATGACGCCAATTGAAAGCGCGGTAATTTTTGTCGCATCATAGTCTTCAACAAAGGCAGTGGCAAGCCGTCCGGTACCGGACGACCAGCCTACGAGTCTGCCCATCCGGTACCGGACGATCAGCCAACGAGTCTGCTCGTCAGGTACCGGACGGCTAGCCAACCCGTGTAAGAATGGCTAGCCGTCCGGTAGTAAAGTTTAGTCTCTCTTTCATATATAGGGTACTTGATGCTAAATAGTTCCTACTTTGAGACTATGTAAATGTCATTGAGATTTTCCTCACCCGTCATTTTAAAAATAAGGCAAATAAACACAGCCGTATCGGTAATGCTTAAAGTTATATATTTTACCTTTCCTTTCTTTATGTAAATGCGGCGTGAAGGTATTAAAACGTTTGATCCAAGCGTCGCGAAAAACAACTAATAATAGCAATTGAGCAGTACCGTGAAATCCTTAAAAATAAGGATCTCGATGACTTGCAGTTATTCTCCTTAAATTTAAAAAAAAAAATGTTCACAATCCAGCAAAGAGTCCAAAAGGAGCAGATGGAATGGCAAACAGTGTTGACCCTGCTTCAGGGGCATTCTGGTCTGGAACTGCATTAGGGCGGGTATGAAACACCCATCCCGATCCGAAAATCCCCGATCCAAAATTTTCTATTTGCCCTAATTTGTTAATTAGAATATATTTTAAACACTTTTTGTGTTTATTTTATTACTTTTAAGTTTTTTAATCATTATTTATGTATAACTTGTTTAAATAAGTCCAATTTGTGATTTTATCCTAAATTATTCCTCTCTCAGGGGTATGAAAGACCCTGTCGATTTTTTTTAAAAAATATTGTATTCTTCCGCCTCTAATTAAAAAAAAAACAATAACTAAATATTAAAATCAACATTAAATACAGGAAGAACAACCGATAGTGTTGTTATACTAACAGACTCATTAAGCTCAGTACAAAGCATAAACTCTGGAAACAGCACTACAAGAACGGATATACTGCAGGACATTCATATCCTAATACACAATAATAATAGATAGAAATTATAACATTGACATAATAATAATAATAACTGTCACAGTGCCCGGACAGTCTTTTGCATCAGGGTCAATTACAATTATGTCCATTTCTGAAATTTATTGGAAAAAAAATGGCGACAAACAGGTGGTAAGAATACAATTAGAGTAATTTAGAAATATTTTCATTGCATCATAATTTGGGTAATATTATTTGGAACGCATATCCTATATAAAATGATAGATTTAAATTTACTACCGGACGGCTAGCCATTCCTACGTGGGCTGGCTAGTCCGGACGAGCAGACTCGTATGCTGGTTGTCCGGTACCGAACGGCTAGCCACTTCCTTCAACAAAAACTGTTCCAATCTTCAAGAACGATTTGAAATTCATCCATTCATGAATGATTGCATTTGTTTTAATTACGCTGAAACACTTTACCTTTTGACAATCATATATTGAGCTTATATTTAATCAGCCTCAAGTTATGACAACTATCAACATGATTAGGAAACCGATTATTGATGCCTGATTACATAACGGTATTTATTATCTAAGGGAAAGCCATCCGCATTATTAACTTTATTAATACCAACTGAAGCATGAACAGTAACTTTATGACAAGCGTGCATAAAAATATGATCCTGAAAGTTGTTAGGCAACCACATTGACTTCTACGGAGTGTCATCTTCGAGAAAAAAAATGGGTTCGACAGATCTACAGATTCACATTGTCATGTAGTTAAGAATTAAATATCGAAACAGACGCACAGACGATAAAAAGTTAAGTTTGTGGAGAACCTGACATAGTTTCTCCGGAAAACCGCAAGAAAAAAAAATCAAATGCATGGCTATTTCTCCAAAATCGCAGAAACTCACGTTGTATTTCTCCAAAATCGCAGAAATTCAAATGGCAGGATTAACCTGTAATACTTGGGTACTCATATATCTAATTGTGAATCACAGGTGGTCAGGTCAGCATGCAGTGCATGCTTATTTACCGCTGTCTATCAAGTAGCCGATTAAATTAACACCCTAAGATGTCTCGCCGGCGTCTTTGAACATTAAGCAGAATGACTGGCAGCGCATCATATATGAACGCAAACACAGCAACCGGGACAAATGATTAGCTTTCACAGATGCGCTTGCTGATCTGAGTCTTCACTGGTTGCACGTTTTATTGTATTTTTGATGAGCGCTGAATTTCTCGCCTTTTACCAATCGCATGCAGTTGCTACAATTAGTGGAGATTCGCCCCCGCCTTTGAACGCGTAGCACATAAGGCTGCTGCAGACACAAAACATGGGTTTGAAAATGTTTTGATGACAGTATGATCTGTGTGACGGCTGCAGACTCCGACCAGCCTACACAGTCTGATCAAAACGAGTCGTCAATGGCGTCTGGGAAATTCCAAAAACACATGCGAAGAATACGACCACATTGGCTGGATTTACATTCTTTAGACGAAAAAGTAATTTTTCATTTTGCCAGCCTAGTTACATGAAAATGTATATCGGTATGTTAGGATGATAGAATATGTGTTTACCGTCTTTTACATATGGCCATTGCCACGTCTGACATTATGATTATTATAAGTGCACTTTGTTTTGATGACAGTATGATCTGTGTGACGGCTGCAGACTCCGACCAGCCTACACAGTCTGATCAAAACGAGTCTTCAATGGCGTCTGGGAAATTCCAAAAACACATGCGAAGAATACGACCACATTGGCTGGATTTACATTCTTTAGAAGAAAAAGTAATTTTTCATTTTGCCAGCTTAGTTACATGAAAATGTATATCGGTATGTTAGGATGATAGAATATGTGTTTAACTTCTTTTACATATGGCCATTGCCACGTCTGACATTATGATTATTATAAGTGCACTTTGTTTTGATGACAGTATGATCTGTGTGACGGCTGCAGACTCCGACCAGCCTACACAGTCTGATCAAAACGAGTCTTCAATGGCGTCTGGGAAATTCCAAAAACACATGCGAAGAATACGACCACATTGGCTGGATTTACATTCTTTAGAAGAAAAAGTAATTTTTCATTTTGCCAGCTTAGTTACATGAAAATGTATATCGGTATGTTAGGATGATAGAATACATGTATGTGTTTAACGTCTTTTACATATGGCCATTGCCACGTCTGACATTATTATAAGTGCACTTAGCAGCCATCCTGTGATGACAGATGAAGATACGACCCTAGTTTTGAATTTAGGAGTACTGATACTCTCAAAGAATCACAGGATACGCCTATGTCTTTGGTTGAAGGAGTAACAGTACTCCTCGGGCAAAAGCTTATCAATAACACTGGTTGTGTGTAGGGCTGGCTAATCGGAGCTGAAAAGATAATCGATTATCAGTCCTGCCATTGCGATCGATAATCGATTAGTAATCGCTAAGGTTTTTGTCATAATTTTACCTGTCTGGCTTTCTGTCTGAGCATGACTCTTACCATATGTTGCACTTTACCGTATGTATATTTGAACAGACATGCCTGAGCAAACAGTGTAGACCCAGATGAGACGCCGCAGAATTTAACCAGACTTGCACACAACTTGTACCACCATGAGATCTAGGTTCCTTTCTTTAACCAGCCATATCCCATCATATGTTACGGAGTTACGGCCCCTGAAAGGGCAAAAATTGCCTATTTTGGTCTTATCCGCACGATAGCATCTTCATTTATGATTTGAAGACACACAACTTATACCACCGTGAGATCTGGGTTCCTTTCTTGAACCAGCCATATCCCTTCATGTGTTACGGAGTTAAGGCCCCTGAAAGGGCAAAAATTGTCTATTTTGGTCTTGTCTGCATGATAGCTGTTTCATTTATGATTTGATTTTATCTAAACTTGCACACATTTTGTACCACCACAAAATATCTCGGTCAAGTTCGAATATGGGTCATGTTGGGTCAAAAAGTAGGTCAGTAGGTCAAATCAGAAAAAAAACCTTGTGAAGACACTAGAGGCCACAATTTTGGTCCGATCATCATCAAACTAGCCCAGAATGATCATCTTGACAATATCTCAGTCAAGTTCGAATATGGGTGTTGTCGGGTCAAAAAGTCGGTCAGTAGGTCAAATCATAGAAAAACCTTTTGAACACACCAGAGGCCACAATTTATGTCCAATCATCATCAAATTTGCTCAGAATGATCATCTTGATAATATCTTGGTCACGTTAGAATATGGGTCATGTCGGTTCAAAAAGTAGGTCAGTAGGTCAAATCATAGAAAAACCTTGTGAACACACTAGAGGCCACAGTTTTGGTCCAATCATCATCAAACTTGCCCAGAATGATCAGAATGCGGCATCTCATCAGGGTCTGCACTGTTTGCCACTTATCCAGCTATTTTAGACACAACTTTGGGTAGTAAATTGTACCCATCAAGTAATCGATTAAAAGCAAATCAGAAATGATAATCATTTTTGTGGAATTTATCGATCGATTAATCGATTATACGATTAATCGTGTCAGCCTTAGTTGTGTGATTGTGTGCTGGTGACACTACTCATGACATGCTATGTTTTGAAACGTGACTTTGTTTACATTTCAGTGCGCATGCGCGAATTAATTCCCCTTGAAATCTGATCGTGGTTGGCAAAAAGCCTCTGGCTCCATATAAACACTGAAAATAGGGGTTCTGTTTCGCATTTATTTCGGTTGACCATCACAGATCATCTATTGTATTACCCCGTCCATCTGAGATGCCAACCATACTAGCTATTTGCCTAGTGGTGTATCGTGCATCGGTAGCAACTGTTTCTTTCACTCTAGCAATCATCTTGGCAGATGTTGCTCTTTTCGGCCGACGATCATGTGGCGCAACTTCTGTTGAGCCTAGCCCACAGCTGAATTTCTTACACCAACGAAAAACTGTCGGAAAAGACATTTCATTATGTCCATAAACCGAACATATTTCATCAAAAATGTCTTTGCACTGTATACCAAGAATACAACGATTCTTAATATAGGACCGTATTTCAACGGCCTACTCTGACCTTCTTCCAACCATGTTTTGTATTAGTATACAAGAGTAGACAGTGTTTATCGAACGATATACATGGCTAAAGTGCACAGATTTTAACAGGTTTGATATCAATGTATAGGTAAAATGTTTTTCTACGCTGTGATATTTATTTCCAGGTGATTTTCGCACTAGTGCATGAGAAAACGTTCTACTTGCATTCATATTTGAACAGGCCTCGTATACCCTTACAGTACAATCCATCTATTGGCCCCAGGGGTTATTGTCCTGACCCAGCATCACCAGCCCAGAATGCAATCAGCTGTAATCTTTTCTTAAGCGACATACCTTTATATAAATCTGAACAACCAAGTAAGAAATCGTAAGAAAAAAAAGATAATAGTGTGGTCTTAGTAATGGTGGGGTGGGGTGGTGACAGGGACAGGGTTTTCGCTGTTTGAATTACTGTTTATTGAATATCCCAGCACTGGAAATGAATTCATCCAACAGCATCAGTATAGTTTCCCTTTGAATCATTTTTCTAGCTCATGAGAATGTCTGTAGTTTTTTCTTGCTCACCTGTCTGCATCTCAGACCGCTCACAGCTACACAGAAAATGTCTAGGATTCATGAGCATGGCATTTTTGTATGGTTTTGTTGCCTAGGATCCATGAGCATGACATTTTGTGTGAATTGGTTGCCTAGGATCCATGAGCATGACATTTTGTGTGAATTGGTTGCCTAGGATTCATGAGCATGGCATTTTGTACGGTTTGATTGCCTAGGATCCATACGCATGGCATTTGTTGTGAATTGGCTGCCTAGGATCCATAAGCATGACATTTTGTGTGAATTGGTTGCCAAGGACCTTTGAGCTTGATTTCATCCAGATTATTTTAGACATTCTTTTGAAATACAGTAAAATTCCTATATTAAGACCACCTTTGGGGCTGTTCAAAAGTGGTCTATAATTCAACTTTGGAACAGTCCCAAAGGGGATCCATGACCAGAGGACTTTTTGGGCAATAAATTCAAAGAAAGATTAAGTGCATCCTTCAAAATAAGCTTTTTAAAGCAGAATTAGTCTTAATTTTAGGTGGTCTTAATGGCGGAATTTTACTTTATCTAGGCTGATTTAACCTTCATAGTTTGCCACTCTTTTTCATATGTGCTGGCTCATAAATGTGGTTGCCACATATGACTCTAACCCATTTTGTGCGGGTAACCCAAAAGCGGGATACTGGCAGACAGTGCATGCCCAGCAGACACTGCAGAATGGGGCATCTGATCAGGGAGTACATTGTTTGCAAAAAGTTCGGCCATTTTGCAAATAAATTTTAACCCTTTCGGTACCAAATGGAATCTTCCTCCTTATATATAGCAGGAGTCCATTTTAAAATGGTTGTGTTTTCATCAAAATTTATTTGGAAAATGACTGAACCTTTAGCAAACAGTGGGGGCCCTGATCAGACGCCGCATTCTGCGGCGTCTGATCTGGGCCTGTGCTGTTTGCCAACTACCCGTTTTGGGTTTTCCAGTACTAAATGGGTTAAAGATAACACAACCTGTTACCCTTTAATTTTGAAATGGACTTCTGCTATAATAATACATATAAGTTTTGTTAAATCTACGTGGGTTCATTTGTGAAATATTTGATATTGTCAAGCTGCTGCAAACAATGATTATATGATATGTTATTCAAAAGTTCCAGATAAGTGGGCGATTTCAACAAGACTTAGTACCTGTACCGTAAAAACTAAATAGTTCAAACACCTTGAGGACTTGTTGTAATTCTCCTAAAATTTTAACAAATGTGTTTCATCATCAAGCAAGGAATCAAAAAGGTGTAGACAGTATGGCAAATAGTGTAGACCTAGATCAGACTGCTCCTTCAGGAGCAGTCTGATCTCGGTCTTCACTGTTTGCTTAGGCCTACCTGTCCCAGGAGTACTGGTAAACTGCTTAAAGGATCTAAGCCTGCCCAGGCAAAGCAGTGTGAGTCAGACCGTCGATGCTTATAAACCCTATTGGTTTCATTTGGCAACAGGGATTCAGATGTCATTTGACCTCAATGTTGGGGTAAAAGTCCCACAAAATTGGAAGCAACGTTTCCAAAATGACCTATACAGTGTTGACGGGGACGTTAAATCTCAAATCAAACAAAACAAATGCATTATATCAGGTAATTCGATTGGTGAATAGTCAGGAATGCGTGTGGCTAAATTATTTTCAGCAGAATTATGGTAAAATATACATGTATACATTGATTGATGTGACAGATGTTTTCTACATGATGTAAATGTAGATAAAGAGATGATAAAGATTTAATACACCAAGGAAACCTCCGTGACAGAATTTCAATCTATATGTATGCATGTTAGCTATTAAATAAGCTGTTTTATATCCAAGGAAATATACTCATATACACATACCTCATGTGGATGACATTATTCCAACAATCTTGTCAATTTGAAGCAGAAATTGATTGAAAAATTTGATTGCTTTATGCACTTGATGAATAACACATTATGAAATTTAACTTTATTTATTCGCACACACTTGCACTAATACTGTGTGTGTCCCCCCATTAACAGCCACTACAGCATTAAATGATCCGAGGCGACGAGCGTAAACCATTGGAAGACGTCGCCATTCGCGTCCTAACGTGTTCCACAGTTGGTCAGCAGTGTCAAGTTGTATTTTCATTATTCGCTGTTTGAGAAAGTGCCAACAGTGCTCTATTGCATTAAGATCAGCCAATAAAGATGGCCAATTGTCAAGCATTCTAACATTAGCCTGAGTTGTCTGATGAGCAACATGCGGTTTAGCGTTATTGTGTTGCAACATCATACCACGATGGCGCAGATCATAAGGAACTGCCACAGGTCATAAATTATCGTCGATATAGCAATGTGTCGTCAGTCCTCTGCCGACACATTGACATCCACCCCTGCCTCCACCGTTATCCCAAAACACTAGATCAGTTTTTCCACGGTACATGTAACTTATTCCCGTCCAAATCATGATGGAATCTCTACCCCAACGGTCGACTTCTTGAACACATACATCAGTGGATCGTTCGCCATTACATCGGTACACATGCTGCCGTTTATCACTAGAATCAACCATAACTTTCATCCGTGACCAAAACATTTTGCCAGTCAATAACCCTCCATCTAGCCTCTGCAGCGGCCCAGTTGCGACATTTAAGTCGATGACCTCTTGTAAGACAAGCACCGTGGTATGGACGTCGACAACGTAAATTTGCAACTCTCGGACGGGACCGGACAGTTTACAGGCTTATTCTTGGTCGGGTGTGCCCCAGTGTTTGGTTTGTAGTTTCCGTTGCCAGATGAAAGCGTTGATGGAGATGGGCTAAGCGGATGGCTCTGTCTGTGTGCTGAGTCATCGAGCGTGGTTGACCAGGGCGTGGGCGATCATTTACAGGCCCCGTTTGAACGTAGCATTGATTAAGCTGAGTTATTGTCGATTCTTTGACGCCAAAGGCTGCGGCAACATCCTTTAGTTGTCGACCAGCCTCAATTTGCCTAAATGCACATGTCCAATCAATTTTAGAAAGCCTCATTTCCAGTTAGTCCAATGGCTTTTTATGAATGTCAGACAGGATAATGTGTACATGCATGGACCTCGATATTATAAGCAAATCAATATCAATAACTACTAGGTCTATAGTTGCACGTGCTGGACAACAAAACCATGGGAAAACGGGTTTATTAGGGTGTAAAATTTACATTAACACTTTGCACACAATCGCTGTACGATAGTTCGTTATTTTCTGGACAGCATAATAAGGTTATCATTTTTATGTAAAAAATGGGACACCCATAAAAAAGTTGCGTTTTAAATGGCTTTTAGTAATGATTGTTTCTATACACGTATATGATGTGGCATATATGTGTATGATACGTATATGATGTGGCATAATGATTCTGTCCTGTCCAGCCATTAATTGCTGTTTAGTCAATGTTACGCCACTTAAACCCTGGACCAGTTGAAACCAAATTACAGTTATGGAACCTGAAAGTTTGTTCATGGGGGTCTGGGTCACATGACCAGAATGGCCACCACAACTGAACTGTGACTCAACGAGCCCCCTGTCACATGACCAGAATGGCCACCACAACTCTGACTCAACGAACCCCCTGTGACCTAGTGGTAAAGAATCTTAACTGCTATGAGTTTAACCCATTTATTACCGGAAACCCCTAAACTGGTGGTTGGCAAACAGTGCAGGCCCAGATCAGACACCGCAGAGCGCGGCGTCTGATCAGGGCCCACAATGTTCGCAAAATTTTCAGCCAATTTCCAAATAGTTTTTGATGAAAACACAACCTGACACCCCTAAACTTTGGAATGGACTCCTGCTCTATATGAGGTGGAAGATTCCATTTGGTACAAAAAGGGTTAAACCTGGCCAGGTGGTTTAATTCTGGGTACTCTGGTTTTTGCCCAGCTGAGATTATTAACAATCAGTGTTGCAGGGCTCAAGAAAATGCTGGTTTTGCTGATTTGGGACAGTGTTTTTGGGGGGCCCTGGACCGATTTGGAATTCAATGGGACATCAGAAAACCGGCTCGTAATTCAATCATATTTTCAAATAGTCCGTTCTAAAAAAATTTCCCTGACAGTATATTGTATTAACAGACACCCTGACAACAGATTATCCAAGCATGTGTATATCAAAGCCCCAAAGGCACTGAAATGACAGATTCTAAGAGAAAATCATAACACTGTGAATCCTTACAGAAAACCTTTCGAATTTAGAAAAGTTGTTCTGCAAATTCCATTATAAGATATGTTCGCAGATATCTATACACCGGTGGTATAATGAAATGCCATTGGATGTTTCAAATTTTGGAAAGAAACTATTTACGTTTTCAAAACCAAACATTAAAATTCAAGTTTTAACAATGCTACTGTCCATAAATGAAAGTGAAAGCAATGATCAGGAATCGATACAATCAACCCACAGCTCCCATCAGAAACACCAAAGGGAAAGAAGCACAAACATGAAACCACAGACCTAATGGAAACACCAATAGCGGAAAGCCAAAAGGACAGTTACTTTCCCACAAAATGGCCAATAGGTTATCCAAAATAAAATAATTTAAGCATCACAAACACCCAAAGACAAACCATAAAAAATATAAACCGCGACAGAAGAACCGCCTTGGAAGGGTCAGTGGAAACAAATTCCACTGGGGGGGGGGGGGCTTAAATCGATTTTACGTGACCACAATCCTCGCCTTTACTTCTGTTGCGATTTAGACAAATAATTTGTTCAGTCCGCATGAAGGCCTCCTAACTCACCAGTGCAACATCTCCATGAACACAAATAATCAAACAACCACAGAGATGAAACAACGGTGAGGACTCAACAGCAAGAAACCGCTGAAATGCTGGAGCAAAAGAAAACCAACAGTTAGACTCCAATGGGTCCAACCAGAGATAGAGCATCAGGCACCAGCCAACATTACCTTGAATTAGATCTCTCTAATTCTCAATAAGCCTTTACACTGGAACCGTCATAGAATCTGAGGCCTGACCCACCGGCGTGCAATTAAAGAGGGAAGCAAAGCTGTCAACTGTGATTGGGTTAACTACCATGCATGCAGTCTGTCGTATAACATTTATGTTGTACCCAATCTTTTTATATCGAAGAATGATTTTACGAAATTGGGTGCTGAAGTCATTGCGGTTATATATTTTTCTGAATTTGTATACTAAGTCGCCATAAAATTCGGGTTCCGATAGACCTTGTTGCAGGAGAGATTTAAGTCCAATATGGAATTTTAAAATTAAATCAAAATGACGTCTATAAAATTTTGAAAAGGCTTTGCATAGATTATGGTACAGATAACCCTGATTAAGAAGTTTAGCCGTTAACAATTTATTACGAGTGTTGAAGTCAGTTACATGACTACACACTCTGGCAAATCGAATTAATTGCAAAATATAAATGCCATAGGATGGCGCACGAGGAACATCACCATCCAAAAAAGGAAAATTTACAATCTTAAAATCAAAAGAACATGTTTATCATAAATTTTGCACGAAACAAACCCATCTAAAATAGATGATGTAAATCCCAAAACTTGGCCTCCGTATCAGAAGAATTTGCTTTATTTAACTGAAGTTCTGGGGGGGTAAATTTGACTGATCAAACCATTGAAATAGGTATTATCAATATATCAAGTAAGTTTTTGTCTGGTCGGTTGTGGATACCTCTCCAGAAAGATACTCTATAATTGGAAGGAGATCGGCGGAGAAAGGCTGGCTAGTCCAGTACATGAATTCCATTGGCTTGAAGAAAAGTTTGAGTAAGAACAGCACTATAAGCCCGTGATTAATCCTGCTGGATAAGATATCCCTGATTCTGAGCGTAAATACATAGAATACATGGAACCATGTAAGGCCGAAGCACTTGATTGATGTAACGTCTCGCTGTTCAGTTCACGTCTCAGCCATGATCTTGAATGTTATTAATGACACTAAGCTGCGTTCACTAACTGCATGCAATACCACATCACACAATTACGCTTGTTCCACCAGATATGTCACACTCTATTACACATGCGTCGCCTCGGCATACCTTACACCTATACGTCAAAACACCAGAAAATGACAATCGTCGTGATTCACGTTGAAGTGCGATTTATCACTGAAACGCATATCACGTCAGTCGCTTAGACGCCAATTTACGTATTTCATGCACCAGCGTAAGTGTTCCGTACTGTGTTGACGCGTTAACTTTGGTCACGACAGGGACATCTAGCTCTAAAACGTGCATCACATAAGGGCGACAAACAGTGTCAGCAGTCGGTAGTTGAGACCCCTTGTTTATCTACAAGTACAGTCTAGCAGCTGCCGGCAGAAATCTGTTTCTCATAGGGGTCTGACGGATGAATCGATCTTGACGTACTGACATGGGTCTTCCGCTATGTCGACGTCTACTAGCGCCTTCTGTATATATTAAGATGTCGCTCCATTAGACGATAGATCACACACATGTGGTACCCAAAATCAGAGTCATCGTCATCCGCTTTCCGACCAAGGGGCACGCTTACGATCCTTTAATGAAAAATTTTTCAATACGCTCTGAATTGCTTTTTATGCCCCCGGAATCTAAGAGATTCGGGGGCATATAGTTTTTGGTCTGTCCGTCTGTTTGTCTGTTTGTCCGTCTGCAAAAACTTTGACATTGGGCATAACTTTTGAATGGTAGTAGATAGAGCTTTCATATTTCACATGTGTATACCTTATCACAACACCTTTCCAGTGGTACCATAATTTTTGATCTCGTGACCTTGAACTTGACCTTTGACCTATTTTTTTCCGTCTGTTTGTCTGTTTGTCCGTTTGTCCGTCTGCAAAAACTTTAACATTGGCCATAACTTTTGAATGGTAGTAGATAGAGCTTTCATATTTCACATGTGTATACCTTATCACAAGACCTTTCCAGTGGTACCATAATTTTTGATCTCGTGACCTTGAACTTGACCTTTGACCTATTTTTTTCAAAATTTTTAAAAACATTAACATTGGCCATAACTTTCGATTGGTAAGTGATAGGGCTTTCATATTTCATATGTGCATTCATTGTCACAAGACCTTTCTAGTGGTACCATAATTTTTGACCTTGTGACCTTGACCGTGATGTTTGACCTACTTTTTAAAAACTTTAACATTGGCCATAACTTTCGATTGGTAAGTGGTAGGGCTTTCATATTTCACATGTGCACTCCTTGTCACAAGACCTTTCTAGTGGTACCATAATTTTTGACCTCGTGACCTTGACCTTTGACCTACTTTTATAAACTTTAACATTGCCCATAACTTTCGATTGGTAAGTAGTAGGGCTTTCATATTTCACACGTGCACTCCTTGTCACAAGACCTTTCTAGTGGTACCATAATTTTTGTCCATCCAGACCCCCCCCCCCCTCAAGATCAAGGTCACTGTGGCTATTTTTAGAAAAACTTTGTCATCGCTCTAGCGCCAACATTTCTTTACGGATTTCAATATAACTTCACACAAATGTTCCTTATGACAATATCTCGAGCTAGTTCGACTTTCAAGGTCATGACCTCAAGGTCAAGGTCACTGTGGCTATTTTTAGAAAAACTTTGTCATCGCTCTGGCGCCTACATTTCTTGGCCATACCTTTTGATTGCTTAGTGATACTGCTTTCATATTTAACATGCGCTGTCCGGGGGCATCAGTGTTTCACAAACACATCTTGTTGAGAACAAATTTCAGTTTCTTCTTTTCAAGGCACGACCTTACATTACATATCAAAAGTTTGATCCTGAACATGTGGTTTCTATCCGTACTGGTGTGAAGGTGGTGCACAGGATCGACGTGGCCGGACTGGTAACCAGATGTCACGGTTGATTGATTTAACCTTTTTAGCTTAAGGGCATGGTGCCTTAGCGTGTTGTAACCATGTTTGGTTTCAGAATCAAAGCACTGAGAGTGTTGGTGGGGTGTAGGTTGGGGTAATAGTCCTGGGCTGGAATTTAAACTGTTTCATTTGACTCTGAAATTCCAAACAAATAGTGAAGATTTTGATAAGAAGCCGCGTTCTGCAGCGTCCGATCTTGGTCTACACATTTTGCCACGCTCACCATTTGATTCCAGGATAACCATCTTCAGTCTTATGGGGCACCTGCCCATCGGGACTTGAAGAAATAGATGGGCTGCATGATGCTTCCATGCAGAGCTGAAACCGACGGCACACGAGTACTGGTAAACCGCTTGGAGGATCTAAGCCTGCCCAAGCAGAGTGGTGGGAGCCTGACCGTCCATGCTTATAAACCCTATTAGTTTCAGTGGGTGACAGTGCTTGAGATGTCATTTAATCTCAGTGGCGGGTAAAAGTCCCACAAAATTGGAAGCAACGCCTCCCAAAATGACCTTCACAGTGTTGACGGGGACGTTAAAATCAAACAAACAAAATACTCAGTCTTTTGGAATACCTGATTCTGAGCGTAAATACATGGAATACATGGAACCATGTAAGGCCGAAGCACTTTATTGATGTAACGTCTCGCTGTTCAGTTCACGTCTCAGCCATGATCTTGAATGTTATTAATGACACTCAGCTGCGTTCGCTAACTGCATGCAATACCACGTCACACAATTACGCTTGTTCCACCAGATATGTCACGCTCTATTACACATGCGTCGCCTCAGCATACCTTACACCTATACGTCAAAACACCAGAAAATGACAATCGTCGTGATTCACGCTGAAGTGCGATTTATCACTGAAACGCATATCACGTCAGTCGCTTAGACGCCAATTTACGTATTTCATGCACCAGCGTAAGTGTTCCGTACTGTGTCGACGCGTTAACTTTGGTCACGACAGGGACATCTAGCTCTAAAACGTGCATCACATAAGGGCGACAAACAGTGTCAGCAGTCGGTAGTTGAGACCCCTTGTACAATCTAGCAGCTGCCGGCAGAAATCTGTTTCTCATAGGGGTCTGACGGATGAATCGATCTTGACGTACTGACGTGGGTCTTCCTGCCCAGGCAGAGTGGTGGGAGCCTGACCGTCCATGCTTATAAACCCTATTAGTTTCAGTGGGTGACAGGGCTTGAGATGTCATTTAATCTCAGTGGCGGGTAAAAGTCCCACAAAATTGGAAGCAGCGCCTTCCAAAATGACCTTCACAGTGTTGACGGGGACGTTAAACCTTAAATCAAACAAACAAAATACTCAGTCTTTTGGAATACCCTGATTGCGGCTATTTTCTACAAGAAAAAAGGTTATTCTGACAAGTCAGTGATAATCACGTAGACATTAGCACTGAAGCACTTTTCTTTTTAGCAACTTCGGATTGAATGCCAAACAATCAACCCAAACATATCCGCGTCGTTTGTCCGTGTTTGGTGCATGTAAGTGCTATCTGTAAAATTTTCACTTGAATCAAGTTGGATCTGGCAAATAATGTAGACTCAGATCCAACGCCACAGAACACGCTGCTGATCATGTTCTACACTTTTTTGCTTTAGTTTATTCTAACATCTTAAGTTTAAACGTATCAGTCCAAGTCCCCGTTCATGACCAGCCTGCATACAGAGACAGTCGGCATGAGTGTTGTCAGTGCTTTGATTTATTCACTGTCTTGAGTTTCTGGAGTGCACTCTTCCGTCACTGAAGTTGGGCTCGTCCATTCTGCTAAATATGGCACCTAGAATTATATCACAGGACCTACACTGTTTGCATAAGTATCTGTCACATATTCCAAGGTTGAAAGGGACAGCCTTTCTTTCCAATTTCTCCACGCAAAGTCTATTTGTTTTGTTTGATTTGAGGTTTAACGTCCCCGTCAACACTGTAAAGGTCATTTTGGAGACGTTGCTTCCAATTTTGTGGGACTTTTACCCGACATTGAGATGAAATGACATCTCAAGCCCTGTCACCGAATGAAACCAATAGGGTTTATTAGCATGGACGGTCCGCCTCGCACCACGGTTCCTGGACAGGCTTAGATCCTCTAAGCGGTTTACCAGTACTAGTGTGCGGGCCGGATTCAGCTCTGCGTGGAAGCTTCATGCAGCCCATATATTTCTTCAAGCCCCTATGGGCGGGGGCCGCCACGCAAAGTCTAATTAGTAACATACACCTAAGTTGTAACTGACCTAGACTTGACCTCGAAAGTCAGAGAACCCATCAAGCAGGATGGTCTTTATGGATTAAATATTGACAGCACTGTTAGAAAACAGTGTGAAACCTGAGCAGATGCAAACCCGTCACATGATGCAGCCGATTAATATGAAATGCTGAATCGATTCTCTGAAAGGTAAGATAAAATCGCCAAGTCGTCTGCTTCAAACGTTTGTTTTGCGCTTATAAGATAACTAATACACTTGTACAATTTTGATTACTGCGCCAAACCGGAATATATTTTGTGCAGCTCATATTTCTATGGCAGTCAAAGCCGGAAGAAAGCTGGAACTCCTTTAAAACCTGCAGGATAGCTAGAAATGACAGACTGAATCTGTCATTAAAAAACGGCTTGAGTGCAAGGTGTTAGATTCATCCATTGTGAAAGTACATGTAGGTAAAAAATGGTTTTGTCCAAATCAGCTTCTTTGAACATAAAACATTTAGTCCAGGTGTTACAATTTGAGCAATTATATGGATGGTATTTAATATTATTTTTTTATTGTGAGCATGAGGTCGCTTATTAATAAGAAGCAAATGGGGCTACCCCAGTGTGACTGGATCAACCTTAGTATGCTTATTGATTTATGAAAAATCATGTAGTTCAGGTGTCATTAGATAATTATTGAGTCCTCCTGTAATAAAAGGTGTTATCCTCGGGGTTATTTATTTGTTTGTTTATAATTGTAAAATTTAAAGCCGCAACAAAAATAAAAAAAAAATAAGTGAAATGAAATTACATGCCATTGAAGGGAGGCAATACAAATTTATATTTTAAGGTTACAAAGGGGTGTTCAGCCGCTTCCCGTTGGGACTTGAAGAAATAAATAGACTGTATGATGCGTGCACGCACATGTGTACTGGTAAACCGCTTGGAGAATCTAAGCCTGCCCAGGTAAAGCGGTGCGAGTCGGCCCGTCCATTCTTATAAACCCTATTGGTTTCATTGGGCGATTGGGGCATTGGGCTTGAGATGTCATTTCATCTCAATGTTGGGACAAAGTCCCACAAAATTGGAAGCAGCATCTCCAAAATGACCTATACAGTGTTGATGGGGACGTTAAACCTCAATTCAAACAAACAAACAAAACAAACAAGGGGATGTTACATGTATACAAAAAGTTACAATGGAATTTCTGAATTCCTTGTTTTCAAACGTTGTTTATCAGGATTCAGATTGCTTGTTGCACTTTTTCACTGTGCAGTACTTATAAAATTTTGTTGAGAATTACTTTTGTTAACTTGAGCAAATACTACTTAGTTGGGGGAAAAAAAAATGCGGTGCTTCTGTGCAAATTAATTGACAATTTCTACAGAAATTACAGAAATTGTGCTCGGTTAACTTGGAAATTACCGAAAACTCCATACTGCCACCAGAAATTGCTGGACCGATTGACATTCTCCAGTTTCTTGAGCTCTGCAGCATAGTGTAAGTGAAATGATCTAGACAGGGCTGTAAATCCAAAATGAAAAAGAAACCTGGAGATCTGGTGTAAGATCTGCCATGCGTGCAGCAAGCCAGCTACCTGGAAGGGGGCCCACTTATGTGGACGTTGCCCCTGTACCTGCACGTTAATCAAAAATCCGTTGATGATGAAACCTACCCTACCATAGGTCTCAAGGCCGGGAACTGAATACCTTACCTTACTATTCAGGGAACTGAATAGGGGTCCCACCAAGCAAGCAAGAGACAAATCCAGGCACTTATACCCAGATAAAAGATTATAAGTCTCTCTAGAGCGGATGCAGAACAACAGACCAAAAAGTGTCACATAATACATTGTAATTTTAAAGCTAAAACAGATGTTTATCATAAAGTGTTACTTTCAGACAATAGCACTGTTCATTGAGATATATCATGCTCATTATCCAGGTTAAGCAAACAGTGCAGACCCAGATCAGACTGCTCCTGAAGGAGCAGTCTGATCAGGATCTACACTGTTTGCCATTCTGTTTGCACTTTTTAGACTCCTCGCTAGATCATCAAACAAATTTGTTAAAATTTTAGGAGAATTACAGCAAGTCCTCAAGGTATCCGAATTTTTAGGATGTTTAATGTAGTATACATTTTTAAAAAAAAAAAAGCTTACGGCCAAGTAAGTAGCTGCTGACTTTGTTCCAGTAAGGTTAACCCATTTTGTTCTGTATCTATTAAGCCGGAGTCTATTTCAAAATCAGGTTGAGTTATTTTTAGAAATTTATTTAGGAAAATGAATTAATTTTTTTTGGTAACAGTGAAGGCCCTGTTCAGATGCCACATTCTGTGGCATCTGAATTGAGCCTGCACCTTTCGCCGAAATTTCGGGCCGAAATTTTTTTCCAAATCCCAGATGAAAAATTCCCAATTGGACCAAGTGTTCTTGCTCTAAGAAATTTGAAGTCAAATGCATCTTGTTTCCCTCCATTCCTTTCATCAATAACCAGTCTTTATATCCATAGATAGAAAATTATATTTTTTCCCAATTTTATTCAAAACATTGCTAATTTTTGCAATTCTAAACGCCCTGGTCCCATTCCCCAAAAAAGGGTGTGAGGGCCCTGACCGGTGTGACGCTTTGAAGTGGGTTTACCTATAATTCACCTAGTAAGGTTAAGAAGCAAGTGACTACTTTTGCTCAGTAAGGTAAGAAAATAAGTGCCAGCTTTTACCCTATAAGGTTATGCGTAATTGCTTTGTTAATAGAGCCGGTGCAGGATAAAAGGTACAACTCTTTGACTATATATAGTACCCCTTCAAGATTGAAATCTGTGTGTGCACCCATTCTGTCATATATAAAAATCTTCACTGTTAGATTTATGGGTGCAGCAGGAGCTGCCAATGACTGAATTGTCCAGCAACGATTTTGATGAGACTGAGGACGTGCAGGCTAATCTGTGCACATGCTCGGCAATTTGCTTTTTTTCCTATGCACAGCTCAGTAATGAATAAACATGCCTGACAGCTATTTTGTTCAGTATCAAATAAGTTGATTACAATCAAAAATGACTGATGGCAATATAGTCATATTTCTGTTGATGACATAGGTGTTATGGCTTAATTAAAATTGACAAGCAACGGAAGGTCAGGTGGTTTTTCTCCGGGTACTCCGGTTTTCGCCCACCTCTGATTAACGATCGGCTCGATATGAGTGAAATAATCTTGAAAGGGCCGTAAAACCCAAACCAAAAAAAAAAAAAAAAAAAAAAAATTGACAAATATTCATATTTTGATCTTATCCTGCTGAATATGTCATCAAATAATTTTTCTGATTCTAAGTTGCTTGAGGCCAAGAAATTTCCATGCATGTACTGAAGAACAAAGTGATATATTGATGATCAGCTCTTTTTTTTATACCAAATGGAATCTTCCTCCTTTTATATTGCAGGAGTCCATTTCAAAATTTAGGGGTGTCAGGTTGTGTTTCCCTCAAAATCTGCTTGGAAAATGGTTAAACTTCTTGCAACTAGTGTAGGCCCTGATCAGACGCCGCAGGTACTGTTTGCAAGGTACCCCTCTAAGGGTTTCCCTGCATACAATGGGTTAAAAAATAAATAAACACATAGGTTGCTAAAGAACATGTACCGGTATATTCCATTTGGCTCTGTAAGTTTCGATACATCAATTATACCGCAAGTGTCCTAAAATTCTTTGAAAATCCTAAAAATTGGGACACCCTGTGGGACACACTTACTGTATTTCTCATAAAATATTAACAAATTTGTTTCATCAAATAAAAATCAAAAATGAGTTCCTTTGAGAGCAATGAAAACATTCATAAGAAAGAAGATTCCAAAGCATTCCAAAAGGTGCAGACAGAATGGCAGTGTAGACCCTGATCAGGTGCAGTCCGATCTGGGTCTGCCCTGTTAGCTTATGTCTATCTGTCCCAATATTAGGATTATTATGCTGAAATTAATTAATTCAGAGATTAAAACTTTATTGCAAACATGTTTTGACTGCACTATGACTCTTTACTACAGGAGGGGATTCTCCCCCTCTGCTAGCTATTAACCCATTTGGAGTACTGGAAACCCCAAAACAGGTAACCTGGCAAACAGTGCAGTCCCAGATCAGATGCCGCAGAATCAGGGCCTACACTGTTTGCAAAAAGTTCAGCTGTTGTCCCAATGGTATCTGAAGAAACCACAACCCGACACCCCTAAACTTTGAAATGGACTCCTGCTATATAATTATAAGGTGGAAGATTCTATTTGGTGCAAAAAGGGTTAATTTCTAACAGTTTTTGACTGGAGGGCCTGTTCCAACTGGCTCAGCTAGACCACTCTGCACAACAGAGCATCTCTGACACTTATGTACATGAAATGTATGGTCTAGCTAGCTAATGGATGCATTCAATATCTGGGTTGATGCTTTTTAGCCAAATTTTAGAAGAAGTAGTGTAGAAATGATAAAATAGATATCGAGCATGTCCTTTCTTTATTTGTTTTTATACAGACTTTAATCAGATTTGTGGGAATGTGTATAAAGCTCTAGGTCAGCATATGCCATGGCCTGTTGTCCGTCTGTCATTGGCTTTTCACATTTTCAACATCTATACCGTAAAACAATAAATCGAATCGAGCTGATACTTGACAGGCATTTGGCCAAGATGGAGTTTCAGAATTGCTAAAATCGCTCCGATGGTGGCCATCTTGAAATTCTTTAAATATCATCTCACAAACCAAAAATCTGATTAAGCTGCAACTTGATGGGAGGCATTCATAATTGCTAAAATCGCTCAGTTCAGATATCCAAAATGACCATCATCTTGACATTTTTCAAACAGCTTCCAAACCAAAAGTCCAGTTGAGCTGAATCTTGATGGGAGGCATCCGGGTGACATGGAGATTCAGAATTGCTAAAATCATTCAGTTCTGATGTCCAAGATGGCTGCCATGTTGGCCATCTTAAAATTCTTTAAATGGTATCTCCTCCCAAACCAAACGTCTAATTGAGCTAATCTTGATGGGAGGAATCAGGGCCAGCAACTCAGAATTGCTAAGATCATTCCATTTGATATCTAGGATGGCCGCCATAGTTGCCACCTCAAAATCTCCTTGCAAACCAAAAGTCTGATTGAGCTGAAACTTCATGGGAGGCATTGGGATGACATGGAGATTCAGTGTTGATCAAATCGTTCTGTTACGATATCCAGGATGGCCACCATGGTGGCTGTCTTGAAATTCTTTGAATAACATTTCTCAAACCTAAAGTCCGATTGAGCTGGATCTTGATGGGAGGCATTGGTGTGACATTGAGATTTTGAATTGCAAAAATCGTTCTGTTCTGATGTACAAGCTGGCCACCATGAAAATCTTTATTAAACGGAATCTCCTCTCAAAGCAAAAGTCTAATTGTGCTGAAACTTGACGGGAGGCTTCAGGTGATATGGAGATTCAGAATTGCTAAAATTGTTTTTTTCGGACCCCAAGATGACTGCCATGTTGGCCACCTTGAAATTTTTCAAATGACATAATTCTCCTACTGAACAGAAAGTCGTATTGAGCTGAAACATGATGGGGGTCAATTGGGTAACAATGAAATTCAGAATCATAAAATTCATTCCATCAAAAATGGCCAGGCCCCGAGGTTATAAAACTTTTTTCATGCTCAACTGAGCATGTCATTTGCCCTGCTCATAAACTTGAAAATGCGAACAAATGCATTTTCAAATTTATGAGCAAGACAATTAACGTTCTCTGCTATCTGAGAAAGAAAAATCACTCAAATTCTTAGTATTTTAATTTTTATGAGCACCACAAATTTCATGCTCAGCGGAGTTGAGCATGAAAAAAGTTTTCTAACCTCGGGGCCAGGATGATGATCTTGAAATTCTTCAGTCGACAACTCCTGGTGAACTGAAGTCAGAATGAGCTGAAACATGATGAGAGGCATTGCTATGGAGATTCAGAATTGTTAAAATTGTTCTGTTAGACATCCAAGATGGATGCCATGGTGGCCATATTGAAATTCTTCAACTGACATCATCTATCCGCCCCCGCCCATAGGGGCTTGAAGAAATATAATAATAATTATGGGTTGCATGATGCTTCCACACAGGGCTGAATCCGGCCCACACACTAGTACTGGTAAACGGCTTAGAGGATCTAAGCTTGTCCAGGAACTGCGGTGTGAGGCGGACCGTCCATGCTAATAAACCCTATTGGTTTCATTTGGCGACAGGGCTTGAGATGTCATTTCATCTCAATGTCAGGTAAAAGTCCCACAAAATTGGAAGCAACGTCTTTAAAATGACCTTTACAGTGTTGACGGGGACGTTAAACCTCAAATCGAACAAACAAAAATCAACTGACATCTTCCTAACAGAAGGTCGGATGAGCTGAAACTTGACAGCACTCATCAGGGCGACATACAGATTCAGAATTTCTAAATTGGTTTCCTTCTTGGTTTCCTTCAGAGGACATTCTATATGAGCATCATCTGTTTCTGAATCCTAAGTCCGATTGAGCTGTTCAGAAACCTTGTCAGAGGCATCAAGGCAAACTGCAGTTTCAATTCTGAATACTGGCCACCTTGAAATTTCCTCGCAAACCAAAAGTCTGATTTAGCTGAAACTTCATGGGAGGCATTAGGGTGACATGGAGACTCAGTGTTGCTAAAATTGTTCTGTTATAATATCCAAGTTGGCCACCATGGACACCTTAGCGGCTGTCTTGAAATTCTTTGACTAACATCTAAACCTGAATTCCGATTGAACTGGAACTAGATGGGAGGATTTGGGGTGACATTGAGATTTTGAATTGCTAAAATTATAAGTTCTGTTAATTCTGAAGGCCAAGATGGCCGTCATGAAATTCTTCAAGCAAAATCTCCTCTCAAACCAAAAGTCTGTTTGAGCTGAAACTTGATGGTAGGCTTCGGGTGTCATGGAGATTCAGAATTGCTAAAATTGTTTTGTTGGACCTCCAAGATGACCGCCATGTTGGCCACCTGGAATTTCTTGAAACAACATCTATTGAACTGGAAGTCCGAGAGTTGAAAAATGATTGGGGTCATTTGTGAGACAGTGAGATACAGAATTACAAAATTCATTCTGCTCCGATATCCAAGATGGCCACGTTGATGGCCATCTTGAAATTCTTCAAACTAGAATCGCGCAGTCGATGGCACGCCATCGCATATCCCCACGCTTTTTTAGAGATACGCCACTATATAAGCTCTCAATTGCAACTCCCACCCAATCTTAAGATCAAAATTCCGAAAGTGTCATGCACTCCTCAGACCAAAGACCTATCAGTTCCCAAAGTTTCATGTTTCTATCTGAAACGGCATAGGAGGAGTTATCCGGTGATCGTTAAAAAGGGGGTTATGGGGGTGAAAATCCAAGTTTTTGACCTCTGGTGACCTCAAACCGGACCCTAGGGGTCAAATTTTGATTATGTATTCTACTCATTATGCCGTTCGATTTTATATGTGACACAACCAGGTTCTGAAAACTTTGATTTTTTACCCCCGGGGCACCCCACCCCCTGGCCTGGCCCCTAGGGATAGGATCAAAATTCCGAAAGTGTCATGCACTCCTCAGACCAAAGACCTATCAGTTCCCAAAGTTTAATGTTTCTATCTGAAATGGCGTAGGAGGAGTTATCCGGTAATCGTTAAAAAGGGGGTTAGGGGGGTGAAAATCCAAGTTTTTGACCTCTGGTGACCTCAAACCTGACCCTGGGGGTTAAATTTTGATTGTTATGTATTCTACTCATTATGCCGTTCGATTTGATATGTCACACGACCAGGTTCTGAAAACTTTGATTTTTTACCCCCGGGGCACCCCATCCCCTGGCCTGGCCCCTAGGGGCAGGATCAAAATTCCGAAAGTGTCATGCACTCCTCAGACCAAAGACCTATCAGGTGCCAAAGTTTCATGTTTCTATCTGAAAGGGTGTAGGAGGAGTTATCCGGTAATCGTTAAAAAGGGGGTTAGGGGGGTGAAAATCCAAGTTTTTGACCTCTGGTGACCTCAAACCGGACCCTAGGGGTCAAATTTTGATTGTTATGTATTCTACTCATTATGCCGTTCGATTTGATATGTCACACGATCAGGTTCTGAAAACTTTGATTATTTACCCCCGGGGCACCCCACCCCCTGGCCTGGCCCCTAGGGGTAGGATCAAAATTCCGAAAGTGTCATGCACTCTTCAGACCAAAGACCTATCAGTTCCCAAAGTTTTAAGTTTCTAGCTGTAAAAGTGTGGGAGGAGTTGTCCGGTAAGACGGACGGACGGACGTACGGACGACGAAGACAATTACAATATCCCCACTTTTTCTTCGAAAAGCGTGGGGATAATGACATCAGTTCTCCTGGCGAACCAAAAGTCAACATGAATGGAAACTTGATGGTTGGCATCGGGGCGTCATGGAGATTCGTGCTAAAATTGTTTTGTAAGACATCCAAGATGGATGCCATGGTGGCCATATTGAATCTTCTTCCTAACAGAAAGTCATATGAGCTGAAACTTGACAGCAGGCAGTTTAGGGCGACATACAGATTCAGAATTGCTAAATTGGTTCCACCTTCTTGAAATCCTTCAGAGGACATTCTGTATGAGCATCATCTCTTCCTGAATCCTAAGTCAGATTGAGCTGTTCAGAAACGTTGTCAGAGGCATCAAGGCAACTTGCAGTTTCAATTCTGAATACTAGCCACCTTGAAATCTCCTTTGCAAACCAAAATTCTGATTTAGCTGAAACTTCATGGGAGGCATTGGGGTGACATGGAGACTCAATGTTGCTAAAATCATTCTGTTTTGATATCTAAGATAGCCACCATAGCAGCTGTCTTGAAATCTCCCAAACCTAAAGTTCGATTGAGCTGGAACTTGATTAGGTGACATTCAGATTTTGAATTGCTAAAATCGTTCTGTTCTGATGTCCAAGATGGCCACCTGATCTGATCGGACAGATAAGATGGCCACCATAGCACAATGTCCAGGTGAGGGATTTCTGGCCCACTTTGGCCTCATTTATATGCTAGAGATTTGAAAATATTTGAGGGTCACTGATGAGGCCTAATTGGCCAAAACAAGCTAGTCGAGCCCAGAAAAATTTTGTATACTGCAGGATGCTTCCAAAGGATTACATTTTTAAAGAACATGCTGGTGTTAAGGGAATATGTGGCATTGGTAAACTAGAATCGCGCAGTCGATGGCACGCCATCGCATATCCCCACGCTTTTTTAGAGATACGCCACTATATAAGCTCTCAATTGCAACTCCCACCCAATCTTAAGATCAAAATTCCGAAAGTGTCATGCACTCCTCAGACCAAAGACCTATCAGTTCCCAAAGTTTCATGTTTCTATCTGAAACGGCATAGGAGGAGTTATCCGGTGATCGTTAAAAAGGGGGTTATGGGGGTGAAAATCCAAGTTTTTGACCTCTGGTGACCTCAAACCGGACCCTAGGGGTCAAATTTTGATTATGTATTCTACTCATTATGCCGTTCGATTTTATATGTCACACAACCAGGTTCTGAAAACTTTGATTTTTTACCCCCGGGGCACCCCACCCCCTGGCCTGGCCCCTAGGGATAGGATCAAAATTCCGAAAGTGTCATGCACTCCTCAGACCAAAGACCTATCAGTTCCCAAAGTTTAATGTTTCTATCTGAAATGGCGTAGGAGGAGTTATCCGGTAATCGTTAAAAAGGGGGTTAGGGGGGTGAAAATCCAAGTTTTTGACCTCTGGTGACCTCAAACCTGACCCTGGGGGTTAAATTTTGATTGTTATGTATTCTACTCATTATGCCGTTCGATTTGATATGTCACACGACCAGGTTCTGAAAACTTTGATTTTTTACCCCCGGGGCACCCCACCCCCTGGCCTGGCCCCTAGGGGCAGGATCAAAATTCCGAAAGTGTCATGCACTCCTCAGACCAAAGACCTATCAGGTGCCAAAGTTTCATGTTTCTATCTGAAAGGGTGTAGGAGGAGTTATCCGGTAATCGTTAAAAAGGGGGTTAGGGGGGTGAAAATCCAAGTTTTTGACCTCTGGTGACCTCAAACCGGACCCTAGGGGTCAAATTTTGATTGTTATGTATTCTACTCATTATGCCGTTCGATTTGATATGTCACACGATCAGGTTCTGAAAACTTTGATTATTTACCCCCGGGGCACCCCACCCCCTGGCCTGGCCCCTAGGGGTAGGATCAAAATTCCGAAAGTGTCATGCACTCCTCAGACCAAAGACCTATCAGTTCCCAAAGTTTTAAGTTTCTAGCTGTAAAAGTGTGGGAGGAGTTGTCCGGTAAGACGGACGGACGGACGTACGGACGACGAAGACAATTACAATATCCCCACTTTTTCTTCGAAAAGCGTGGGGATAAAAATCAGTCTCCTGGTTTTTGTGGTCATTTTCTATTTAATTTACAGTCGAACCTGTGCTTACGGTCACCTCCGAATAACGGTCCCCTTATTACAACGGTCATTTTCAACCCCTCCCATCGAAATTCCCTAATAAATTAACTGGGAATAGCGTTCCACTGTGCACTACAGTCAACGGTCACGTTATTCAGTCCCAAACTGAGTTGCTGTCCTTGAATAACGGTCTATAATTGAATCCATCATGCTCATGATTTTATCTTTGAGGTAATTATCGCCATTGATTGGCATATAATTGGCCTGCTTGATTGGTATTGCTGTCCTTAATCCTGGCGATTTGGTCAAACATGTTACGGTTTGTGAGGGAGTTGAATTGAATAAATTCATTGCATTATGTTTTACACAAGAACTGTAGATAGTTTATTTGAAAAGTGAAGAAAAAATGACTAAACTTTTTTTTTTAAATTGGCGGACAGTCCTTAAGACGGTAAAACTAGCCCAGTAAGTAAATCACAATAATTGCGGCACGGTCAATTCAGAGACAAACCATCTGTGTATTTATTACGGTTCAAGTATGACACTATTGTTAATCTCTGTCATATAATTGCCACCCTGCGGTGCGTGTCGATAAGGTGTGAAAATATGGTCGAGTCATGACTCTAATTTGCGTTTATCCTCCAGTCATAAAATTTAATCCACAAGCAATGTGAAAGTGATTTAATCCTCCTCAGACAATTAGCTACATCTAACAGTAGAGGTTTGCATCATAAAAACGGACTTTTCTATGATCTCATGAATGGTTTTGTTTTGGCGCCAAATAGCAGACGCTCGGCTCGAAAAGTGAATAAAGGCCAAATTTGTCCTGTCCCACAGATGGCCTTTGTTCACAGGTTTGACTGTATATATTTATGTCTCCCCCGAAAAAAATTTTTTCGGAGAGACATATTGTTTTTCCCCCGGGCGTCTGTCTGTCCGTCTGTCCGTCTGTCTGTCTGTCCGTCTGTCCGTCTGTCCGTCTGTCACACTTTCGTGTCCGCTCTGTAACTTGAAAACCGTTAGAGCTATCGTCACGAAACTTCGTATAAATATTAATCAGCATTAGACGACGTGCAGTGCGCAAGAACCATAACTCTCGCATTTATACTTTTTGAATTATCTCCCTTGGAAGTTTGTTGGTATGTATATATGTATGGGCAAATCGTGTCCGGTCAATAACTTTCTTATTTTTTGATGGATTTTAAAATTACTCGGCAGAAATATTAACAACCATAAGACGATGTGTGGTGCGCATGAGGCAGGTCGGTACCTCAAAGGTCAAGGTCATACTTAGAGGTCAAAGGTCAAAAAAGGGGCCTTTTTTTCGTATTTGGTCAATAACTTTCTTATTTTGAGATGGATTTTAAAATTACTTGGCATAATTATTAACAACCATAAGACGATGTGTTGTGTGCATGAGGCAGGTCGGTACCTCAAAGGTCAAGGTCATACTTAGAGGTCAAAGGTCAAAAAAGGGGCCTTTTTTTCGTATTTGGTCAATAACTTTCTTATTTTGAGATGGATTTTAAAATTACTTGGCATAATTATTAACAACCATAAGACGATGTGTGGTGCGCATGAGGCAGGTCTGTTCCTCAAAGGTCAAGGTCATACTTAGAGGTCAAAGGTCAAAAAAGGGGCCTTTTTTTCGTATTTGGTCAATAACTTTCTAATTTTGAGATGGATTTTAAAATTACTTGGCATAATTATTAACAATCATGAGACGATGTGTGGTGCACATGAGGCAGGTCGGTACCTTAAAGGTCAAGGTCATACTTAGAGGTCAAAGGTCAAAAAGTGGGCCTTTTTTTCGTATTTGGTCAATAACTTTCTTATTTTGAGATGGATTTTGAAATCACATGGCAGAAATGTGAACCAATATAAGGTGATGTGTTGCGCGCATGACCCAGGTTGGTACCTCAAAGGTCAAGGTCATACTTAGAGGTCAAAGGTAAAAAAAGGGGCCTTTTTTCGGGTTTTGTCAATAACTTGCATATTTTTAAATAGAATTTGAAGTTACTTGGCAAACATGTTAACTATCATGGGACGATGTGTTGCATGCATGATTCAGTTTGGTACCTAAAATGTCAAGGTCATACATAGAGGTCAAATGTAAAAAAGGGGCCTTTTTTCGTGTTTGGTCAATAACTTTCTTATTTTTAGATGGATTTTGAAATTGCTAGGCAGAAATGTTAACCACCATGAGATGATGTGTTGCACGCATGACCCAGTTTAATACCTGAAAGGTCAAGGTCATACATAGAGGTTAAAGGTAAAAAAGGGCCTTTTTTGTGTTCTGTCAATAACTTTCTTTTTATGCCCCCAACTTTGAAAAAGTTTGAGGGGCATATTGGTTCTGGTTCTTTCGTCCGTTCGTCCCTCCATTACGCTTTTGATGCATACCATAACTAAAGAACCGTGTATGCTAGGGTTTTGAATTTTCATATATGGATTCCTCATGGAAAATTAGCTGACGCATATTTTTTTTCTCGTCCGGATTATGCCCCCGTCAAGAGTTATTGCCCTTTGAATTTTTTTTTTAATAAAATCTTGTCAGCAAGATATCTCAAAAACTATTGGAGCTAGAGCCTTGAAAATTGGTGATTATATTGATGGTGATGAGTAGATGAACTGATTAACTTTTGACAAAATTCCGAAAAATACTTAGTAATGGCCCTTTGTCATTTTGGTAATTTGTGCCCATTGTAATGTATGCTAAAAGTGATGCATAGCATAACTTTAGAACCATGTATGCTAGGGTTTTGAAATTTCATATATGGATTCCTCATGGAAAATTAGCTGACGCGTATTTTTTTTCTCGTCCGGAATATGCCCCTTTCAAGAGTTATTGCCCTTTGAAATTTTTATTAATAAAATCTTGTCAGCAAGATATCTCAAAAACTATTGGAGCTAGAGCCTTGAAAGTTTGTGAATAGATTGTTGGTGATGAGTAGATGAACTGATTAACTTATGACAAAATTCCGAAAAATACTTTGTGAGTTATGGCCCTTTGTCATTTTGGTAATTTGTGCCCATTGTAATGTATGCTAAAAGTGATGCATAGCATAACTTTAGAACGGTGTCTGCTATGATTTTGAAATTTCATATATGCATTTCTGATGGAAAATAAGCTGACGCGTATTTTTTTTCTCGTCAGGATTATGCCCCTTTCAAGAGTTATTGCCCTTTGAATTTTTTTTAATAAAATCTTGTCAGCAAGATATCTCAAAAACTATTGGAGCTAGAGGCTTGAAAGTTGGTGAATAGATTGGTGGTGATGAGTAGATGAACTGATTAACTTCTGACAAAATTCCAAAAAATACTTTGTGAGTTATGGCCCTTTGTCATTTTGGTAATTTGTGCCCATTGTAATGTATGCTAAAAGTGATGCATAGCATAACTTTAGAACCGTGTATGCTAGGGTTTTGAAATTTCATATATGGGTTCCTCATGAAAAATTAGCTGACGCGTATTTTATTTCTCATCCGGATTATGCCCCTTTCAAGAGTTATTGCCCTTTGAAATTTTTTTAATAAAATCTTGTCAGCAAAATATCTCAAACACTATTGGAGCTAGAGCCTTGAAAGTTGTTGAGTATATTGGTGGTGATGAGTATATGAACTGATTAACTTTTGACAAAATTCCGAAAAATACTTTGCGAGTTATGGCCCTTTGTCATTTTGGTAATTTGTGCCCATTGTAATGAATCCTAAAAGTGATGCATAGCATAACTTTAGAACTGTGTATGCTATGGTTTTGAAATTTCATAAATGCATTCCTAATGGAAAATAAGCTGACACGTATTTTTTTCTCATCCGGATTATGCCCCTTTCAAGAGTTATTGCCCTTTGAATTTTTTTTAATAAAATCTTGTCAGCAAGATATCTCAAAAACTGTTGGAGCTAGAGGCTTGAAAGTTGAACCATGAGTCATGTGCAAGACCAAGCTCCATACCTCCAATGTCAAGGTCATACCTAGAGGTCAAAGGTAAAAAAAAGGACAGTCAATAACTTCCTTATTCTTTGATGGATTATGAAATTACTTGGCAGAAATGTTAACCATCATGAGACGATGTGTTGTACCGCAAAGGTCAAGGCCATACTTAGAGGTCAAAGGTAAAAAAGTGCTTTTTTTGTTTACGGCCAATAACTTTTTTATTTTTCTATGAACATTTTTAAAGTTACTATGCAGAAATGTTCATCTTCATTAGATGATGTGTTGCACACAAGACCCAGCTCAATACCTCCAATGTCAAGGTTATACTAAGCAGTCAAAAACGGGGGAGACATCTGTGTTTTTGTAGAAAAACAAATTCTAGTTTTGGAAGTTTTATGATCACTTGCTTTGTAGTGTGTACATTTTTGGGATCCATCTTCAAAGTAATCAAATCATATCCAAGATCATGCTATAATGAACAGTATTATAACGGGGTTTATGTGTATTTTTAGCTCACCTGAGCTGAAAGTATTGTGATCAGTCACCATTCGTTGTTGTTACCCATCCATCCTTCTGCCTGTCCATCTGCAATTTCATTAAATTACAACTCCTCCTAGATTGGGGTGAATGGTGCTTCCATGCAGAGCTGAAACTGACTACACATGCATGCTGGTAAGATTAGAAAGATTAATAAAAATCTAAAATGAGTTCCTTTAAGAGCAATGAAAACATTCATAAGAAAGAAGATGGGTCATACTACGTAGTTTCGGCTAATAAAGCCTCATCAGTGACCCTGTAATGAGCCGGCAAAGAAAGCCAGAGGAAACATACTGCAATTTCGCGAATTTCGAATAGGCAGTCGATTCAAAGACTGATATAAATCAAAACTAGAATCGCGCAGTCGATGGCACGCCATCGCATATCCCCACGCTTTTTTAGAGATACGCCACTATATAAGCTCTCAATTGCAACTCCCACCCAATCTTAAGATCAAAATTCCGAAAGTGTCATGCACTCCTCAGACCAAAGACCTATCAGTTCCCAAAGTTTCATGTTTCTATCTGAAACGGCATAGGAGGAGTTATCCGGTGATCGTTAAAAAGGGGGTTATGGGGGTGAAAATCCAAGTTTTTGACCTCTGGTGACCTCAAACCGGACCCTAGGGGTCAAATTTTGATTATGTATTCTACTCATTATGCCGTTCGATTTTATATGTCACACAACCAGGTTCTGAAAACTTTGATTTTTTACCCCCGGGGCACCCCACCCCCTGGCCTGGCCCCTAGGGATAGGATCAAAATTCCGAAAGTGTCATGCACTCCTCAGACCAAAGACCTATCAGTTCCCAAAGTTTAATGTTTCTATCTGAAATGGCGTAGGAGGAGTTATCCGGTAATCGTTAAAAAGGGGGTTAGGGGGGTGAAAATCCAAGTTTTTGACCTCTGGTGACCTCAAACCTGACCCTGGGGGTTAAATTTTGATTGTTATGTATTCTACTCATTATGCCGTTCGATTTGATATGTCACACGACCAGGTTCTGAAAACTTCGATTTTTTACCCCCGGGGCACCCCATCCCCTGGCCTGGCCCCTAGGGGCAGGATCAAAATTCCGAAAGTGTCATGCACTCCTCAGACCAAAGACCTATCAGGTGCCAAAGTTTCATGTTTCTATCTGAAAGGGTGTAGGAGGAGTTATCCGGTAATCGTTAAAAAGGGGGTTAGGGGGGTGAAAATCCAAGTTTTTGACCTCTGGTGACCTCAAACCGGACCCTAGGGGTCAAATTTTGATTGTTATGTATTCTACTCATTATGCCGTTCGATTTGATATGTCACACGATCAGGTTCTGAAAACTTTGATTATTTACCCCCGGGGCACCCCACCCCCTGGCCTGGCCCCTAGGGGTAGGATCAAAATTCCGAAAGTGTCATGCACTCCTCAGACCAAAGACCTATCAGTTCCCAAAGTTTTAAGTTTCTAGCTGTAAAAGTGTGGGAGGAGTTGTCCGGTAAGACGGACGGACGTACGGACGACGAAGACAATTACAATATCCCCACTTTTTCTTCGAAAAGCGTGGGGATAATTAAGCCTGCCTAGGCAAAGTTGTCCAGTGCATAGAAGCCATTTGGTTTCATTGGGTGGCAGGGCTTGAGTTGTCATTTCATCTCATATGTAGTCAGGTAAAAGTATTTAAAAACAAAAAAAATGGAAATAACATCTCAATGACCTAAATAGTGTTGAGGGGGACGTTAAACCTCAATTCAGTAAAAAAAATCTCCTAAACCACTGAACAGATTCTGACCAAACTTGGCAGGAATTATCTTTAATAGCCCTGTTTTACACCGACGTATAAAGGGAAAACCTTTATAATATCTTCTTGTCAGAAACCTGAAGGCTAAGGGGTTCGATACCGTCTAGTGGACCTCTATCAAGATCATTTAAATTATAGACCCATGGTCCCACATGTTTCCAAAGACTATTATAGGGACCTTCAAAAATCTTTACGTCTGAAACCAGAAAGCCAAGGCCTTTGAGTTTTGGTACATAACTTTGCCTAAGGGACCTGTACCATTAGAGCCTTGAGGCCAAAAATCACCCAGCCAAGAGGCCCACTTTTCCACATATGCCAACATAAAAAATCTTAAAAAATCTTCTTTTCTGAAACCAGAAGACTGAGGCATTTGATGTATGGCATGTAACTTTGTCTAGTGGATCCCTCCTTATAGCTATTGGGTCATTTGGCCAAGAATTGCCCCATCGTGGGGTCCATTTGTTTTATATATATAATGGGAAAACCTTTAAAAATCTTCTTGTCTGAAAGCAGAAGGCCTCGGTCTTTGATATTTGTTACATAACTTCATCTAGTGGACATCTACTAAAGTGGTTCAAATTATAGCTCTCGGGGGTCAGAAATGGCCCCGCCCTTGGCTCACTTGATTTACACAGACTTGGATCCTCAGTACTGGGACAAGCTTAAAAACCTTCTAAGGCCCTGGCCTTTGATATTTGGCTTGTACATGTAGCTTCATCTAGTGGACCTCTACCAAGATTGTTCAAACGATACCCCGGAGGTCAAACAATTTATACATTTAAAAACAATCTACCATGTGGCACTTCAATGACTGAACTTTAAGCTACCATTTAAGGCACTGATTGTGTTTTTGACGTTTCATTATGATGACTTTCTGTTTGAAAACATAATTGTATGCTGACTCTCCTTCAGGAGATGTCTGATCTGGGTCTGCACTGTTTGCTTATGCCTGTCTGTCCCAATGCTTAGGATCATTACGATATCGATGTGAATGTTAGTGAATGAGTTAAAACTTTATGACGGCCCCCGCCCATAGGGGCTTGAAGAAATACATATGTATATGGGCTGCATGATGCTTCCACGCAGAGCTGAATCCGGCCCGCACAATAGTACTGGTAAGCCGCTTAGAGGATCTAAGCCTGTCCAGGAACCCCGGTGCGAGGTGGACCGTCCATGCTAATAAACCTTATTCGTTTCTTTGGGCGGCAGGGCTTGAGATGTCATTTCATCTCAATGTCGGGTAAAAGTCCCACAAAATTGGAAGCAACGTCTCCAAAATGACCTATACAGTGTTGACGGGGACGTTAAAACTCAAATCAAACAAAAACAAACAAACAAACAAAACTTTATGATTTTTGAAAAGCTGTTCGTGATCCAGCAAGGTATCGAGCTGGGTCTGCACTGTTTGTTATGCCTATCTGTCCCAATACTTAGGATCATTACGATATTGATGTGAATGTTAGTGAATGAGTTAAAACTTTATGATTTTTGAAAAGCTGTTCATACTTTGTATGTTGCTATACAACAGTAACAACATCTGTGGACTTATTTTTAATCTGAAGGACAATATAGGCAATATTTATATTCCAAGTCAATTAATTAAACCTCAATACCAAATGAGGAAGAAAACAAGAGCTGTCACTATAAGCGAGCAATGCCCCTGTGGGAGCCATCAAAAAGAAAGTGCGGAGGTACAAACGCACAAACCCACAAACGGACAGTGGAAAAACTATATGCCCTCCTACGGGGGCATAAAAAAATGGCTGACCCATGAGAAAAAGTGCAAGCCCATAGAATCCTCCAAGTTCCATAATGCTTTTCAAATGAACCTGAATAGCAAGCTAATGAAGCAAGATGCGTGCAATTCGAGGTCTCTAGGTCTCTTTAACCCTTTTCCCCGCTGTTCACGACAACCCTACCTTTGCAAACGGTGTAGATCCAGATCAGATGGCTTCTGAAGAAGCCATCTGATCAGGATCTACACTGTCATTCAAATCTTGAATTTGAAGGAATAAATAAGATCAAGTACACTTTAGTCCCTTTAGTTCTCTACTCATTATAACATGCTTCTGGTTATAACACGGACAGGTCTTGCCTCCCCAGTTGTCATTTTACAATAATTTCAATATAAAAATTATCCCTTTATATCTTGGTTCACTTATAACATGGTCCTTTTCTATGATTCCCAAACATAGCATTATAATTTGATTGGTTGAAATGTAAGTGGGTTTGGCTAAATTAATTTATGCAGTGGGATAAAGGTTAACCCTTAAGACGCCGAGAAAAACTACATCTGAAAATGTTATCTGCTGAATTTTCTTGCAAACTTTTAAAACAGGCTCCTAGAGGAGCAGTCTGATCTGGGTCCACACTGTTTGCAAAAATTACTTTTATAGTAACAGGCAGACGACAAAGCAGACGACAATAGTCGTGATTGGCATTTTATGGGTTAACATTATTTTGAGCGGCAAAATCTCTGGCAAGACTACACTTATGCAGGGGCTTGCCAGAATCTTTACTGATTGTCAGTGTGACAATTACTCTTTTCTCATGAGCTCAATATTGGAATACAGGAATGAAGCTAAATAGTTTAGTCCAGACATAGGGGGAACCCATACGCTGAAAGGCATATGTAGGCTTGGCAGAGACCTTGTTTGGAGATATCGGTAGTCAGTTTACCTAGCCACACTTTTCCTGGGCAGACTTACACAAGTGGTTAACCATAACAGTGCACAACCTTCAGCAGAAACTGACAACTGCCCTTCTTGAATAAGTGGAAGGGAGAGAATTACTGTAGAAAAGATTTCATGATCAAACATCACAAAAGAATGTTGCTGACCTGGCAGCTGATCAACAGTCTGACGTGCATCCGACTGAGCTACCAAGGCTTGTAAATAGAAATAACGGGAAGTTTCTGACAAAACCCAGATACTGACCCCTAAAGCCCATGTAACTTTTTAGAGCAAATGGTTATTATGTCCGCCCCTCCCCAACACACACACACTGAGGGGGAGGGGGACATAATGATTTTGATGCAGATCCCGCCGGCATATGCATCAACGTGACACTTTGTTGTGTGCAAGATATTTCATGAACTAATGGGTGGATTTTAATCAAATTTACTTGAATATAACATTGGGACAGGATGAAGAACTGGTTAGGTTTTGGTGACCTTGACCTTATTTCCAAGGTCACAGTCCTGCTAAATAGGTCAAATTTAGGCCAAATTCAGGTTGTGTGCTATATATATATATATCTCTCTCTCTCTCTCTCTCTCTCTCTCTCTCTCTCTCTCTCTCTCTCATGAACTACATTATTTTGTACTTGGTTGATTTTAATCAAATTTGCATGGCTATAACATTTGAATTCAAAGTGAAGTCTGCAAATATAATGTGGTGGTGCTAAGACTGATATAGAGCCTTGCATTAAAGCCAAGACATGATAATACCAAATCAAACCAAGAAGTTGTATGACCATCTAAGGGTCAGACCAGTTTGTGCATCTGCACAGGCTTATCTGTCTTTGCTGTTTGCATGAGCCTTTTAACACTTAATTATAGTGGCCTCTAGCCAAAAGAAGATAAGGCAAGAATCTGGCCAGAACCTCTTGAGTGCACAGGATGAACAGAGTCTATGCTGATCACATAGGTCTTGTAGGTTTTGACATGGCCTGGCTTGTACATGTATGGAAAGGGGTGGTTGGGTGAGGCTCTTTGGTCGTTGGGTTGGATTTTTTTTTTGTTTCTCCATAAAATCGTACGATGTGGTTACTTGTTAGACTCACCTCCATGAGGTGGCGCTAACAAATACAATTTGTGTTTAAAACAAGAAGTATCATGCCCCTGTCCATCGGGGCTTGAAGAAATAGATTGGGCTGCACAGTGCTTCCACGCAGAGCTGAAACGGAGAGTGGTACCTGCCAAGGCAAAGTGGTGCGTGTTGCCCATCCATGCATATAAACCCATTTGGTTTCATTGGGTGGCAGGGCTTGAGAAGTCATTTCATCTCAATGTCGGGTAAAAGTCCCACAAAATTGGAAGCAACCTCTCCAAAATGACCATTGTTGACAGTGACATTTAAACCCAAATCAAACAAAACAAATAAGAAATAAAGAAAGTTATCCCTTGATTCTCAAACTCAGAAGATAATATTAAAAAAAAAAAGATGAATAAAAATTACCGGTAAATAAATAAATAAATACATGAACAAATAAATACATGTATTGTGGTACAAAGCTCAAAGCAGGACTTTTCTAGAATAAAATTCAAAATGCATGGGGTCTTCGATTCTGTGCTTCTCCAGACTTTCAGATGAGTCTTTAAACTGAGCTAAGTCACATGTCTGTATGACCTTGGTTGTTGGTGAGACATAAAACTCAAACACACACAAAGCTTTTCCACATGCATTGTTGGGGTACAGTGGTTGCAAATGACTAATGCATTAACATCTGATCAGGAATTTCACTGTTTGTCATGCAGATTGTGAATTAAACAAATACATTATATAGAGTAATAGCCGGCCTCGGTAGCTCAGATGCGCATCTGACTGGTGATCAGGAGGACGCGGGTTCAATACCTGCCATGTCGGCAACATTCTTTCGTGGAGATTGATCATGAAATCTTTTCTATGGTCATCCTCTCCCTTCCACTGATTCAAGAAGGGCAGTTGTCAGTTTCTGGCGAAAGAATGTGCACTGTACTAGTTAACTGCTTACGTATAAGTCTGCCAGGAAAAGTGTGGATAAGAAAACTGACTGGCTCAAAAATGATCTAAATAGTTTTGAATGGGCCGTTAAACCCCAATATACACAAACAAACATTATATCGAGTAATAGGATTGGTTGATAGTCAGAAATGGGTGTGGTTAAACTATTTTATTCAGCAGGATAAGGGTTTGACTCCAAACAATAAGTGGCTGTAGTGACAGGTCAAGGTCGCAGATATTGATAAACAGTAGCATGGAAACCTTTGGTATCCTCATTTAACCCTTTTTGTACGAAACGGAATCTTCCTCCTTATATATGGCAGGATTCCATTTTAAAATTTAGGGGTGTCAGGCTGTTTTTATGCCCCCGCATCGGATGATGCCGGGGGCATAGAGTTTTTTGGTTTTCCGTACGTACCGGTGTCCGAATGTACGTCCTTCTGTACGAAAGTGTGTACGTACGTACGTAATCCTGTTAGACTCAGGTTATGGTTTTTGGTCAGTGTAGAACTTGAACTCATATTTTTCAAACCATGCAATGGACGTGGTTTATATTTAGTATGATGATAGATATGGGTCCAAAGTTTTATCCAGCAATACCCCCACACCTACCCATGGTCTCAAGGTCAAGGTCACAGACTTAGAAATTTTTAATGTTTAAGACTCAGGTTAAGGTTTTTGGTCAGGGTAGAACTTGAGCTCATATTTTTCAAACCATGCAATGGATGTGGTTTATATTTAGTATGATGATAGATATGGGTCCAAAGTTTTGTCCAGCCATACCCCCACACCTACCCATGGTCTCAAGGTCAAGGTCACGGACTTAGAAATTTTTAATGTTTAAGACTCAGGTGAAGGTTTTTGGTCAGGGTAGAACTTGAGCTCATATTTTTCAAACCATGCAATGGATGTGGTTTATATTTAGTATGATGATAGATATGGGTCCAAAGTTTTGTCCAGCCATACCCCCACACCTACCCATGGTCTCAAGGTCAAGGTCACGGACTTAGAAATTTTTAATGTTTAAGACTCAGGTGAAGGTTTTTGGTCAGGGTAGAACTTGAGCTCATATTTTTCAAACCATGCAATGGATGTGGTTTATATTTAGTATGATGATAGATATGGGTCCAAAGTTTTATACAGCAATACCCTCACACCTACCCATGGTCTCAAGGTCAAGGTCATGGACTTAGAAATTTTTAATGTTTATTTTTGTTTGTTTGATTTGAGGTTTAACGTCCCTGTCAACACAGTATAGGTCATTTTGGAGACATTGCTTCCAATTTTGTGGGAGTTTTACCCGACATTGAGATGAAATGACATCACAAGCCTTGTCGCCCAATGAAACCAATAGGGTTTATAAGCATGGACGGCCCGCCTTGCACCGCGGTTCCTGGACAGGCTTAGAACCTTTAAGCGGTTTACCAGTACTAGTGTGCGGACGGTTTCAGCTCTGCGTGGAAGCATCATGCAGCCCATCTATTTCTTCAAGCCCCGATGGGCGGGGTTTTAATGTTTAAGACTCAGGTTAAGGTTTTTGGTCAGTGTAGAACTTGAGCTCATATTTTTCAAACCATGCAATGGATGTGGTTTATATTTAGTATGATGATAGATATGGGTCCAAAGTTTTATCCAGCAATACCCCTTACACCTACCCATGGTCTCAAGGTCAAGGTCACAGACTTAGAAATTTTTAATGTTTAACACTCAGGTTAAGGTATTTGTACCACGTTGAACTTTAACTTTTATGATTCGTTTGGTTCATATTTGGTTTAATGATAGATGCAGGTCCAAAGATTTATTCAGTAATACCCCCACCCATGCCTATGACTTCAAGAGCAAGGTCGCAGACATAGAAATTTTCAAAATTAAGTATGTTAATAGCTTATATTTTCCTAACTCTATAATGGATTTGCTTCATATTTGGTATGACAATAGTTGCAGGTCCAAAGTTTCATTGAGCCATACCCCCACCCCTTAACTGAAGGTCAAGGTCACAGACATAGAAATTTTTTTTGTATTATATTTTTTGAGAGCTCATATTTCTTGAACCATGTGATGGATTTGCTACATATTTGGAATGATGATAGATACATGTCAGAAGTTTCATTCAGCCATAACCCCACCCCTGCCGCATGACCTTAAGGGGTGGGGGGGGGGGGGGGTTTCAGGTAGGTCCCTGGGCGGGGGCATTTGTGTTATATTGACACATTTCTATTTTCTTCAAATTTTATTTGAAAAATGGCTGACCTTTTTGCAAACAGTGAAGGCCCTAATCAGATGCCACATCTGATCTGGGTCTGCACTG
The DNA here is from genome assembly GCA_963580285.1 of Lucinisca nassula. Lineage (NCBI taxonomy): Eukaryota > Metazoa > Mollusca > Bivalvia > Lucinida > Lucinidae > Lucinisca > Lucinisca nassula. The sequence goes on from OY757011.1 coordinate 105,015,988, forward strand.
TTTGCCAGATTCCCCTTTAGGGGTTTCCCCCGCATAAAATGGGTTAAAGGTCTTGTATTTAACAGATATAAAAAAGAAGAAGAAAAAAATGAACATAACTGAAATGAAAATAATAGAACGAAAAAGATACAGATACATATCTGGGACTTTTGCTTCATCAAAGTAAAGTATAGATTGTTTGCCACGCAGCCATTCTATCAAAAAATGAATCTAATGGGTATCAGATTAATAAAATTAATAAGTAGGCGGAGAATGGAAAAATAAAGACCATAACAGTTGTTGCGGATTCGTTAAATCAAATGTGACAATAATAGGTAAATATGTAAATAATGATGAATAGACAATCATAATGACATGCCACATCACAATTCTTGTGTTCTACTTCAATTTTAACATACAGGACGTGCTGTTGCGTCATCTTTGTTGTCGGAACAACGTGGCGTGTCTCTCTAAGGGCCAAGTTGGCAGTTTTTGAAAAAACTATATAATAAAAAACTTTAAACATATTCCGAGTTTTTTGAAAGGTTGAAGAGGAAACTGTTAAAAGATGGCATCTATGAATGTTAATTTTGCAATGTTGAAGGTAACACATACATTCATTATCAAAGGGAGCTATAGATGGAATTTCAGAATAACTGAATTGTTTTTATTTTTATTTTTTTTATTATTTTTTTTTGCAGTTTCAATCACAACAATTGTCCTCTGCTTTGTTGTCTGCTGGTAACTTTTAAAATCATTTTTGCAAAGAGAGCAGAAAAATATTTTTGAGACGTTTGCAAAAATAGCAGCAGACGACTTAAGCAGACAACATTTTCAGATGCAGTTTTTTGTGGTCATTTTTCTGATAAAAACTTTCGATACTGTTCCTTTTTATACAGGTTGTGGTGCTCGTTAGAACCACCTCATTGAGGCAGTTTCAGCAAGTACATGTGCACACAATCTATGAAACACAGGTTGTGGGTGCTAGTTAGAACCGCCTTATTTAGGTGGTTATAATGAGTACACACAATATATGTCTTGGAGAACACACAATCTATGTCTTGGAGCAGAAATAAGAAAAATATTTGGTTCATAGGGGCCTGGAGAAATATATGGGCTGCACGATGCTTCCACGCAGAGCTGATACCGACCGCACATTAGTACTGGTAATCTGCTTAGGTCTAAGGCTGCCCAGGAAAACTGCTGCGAGTCGGCCCGTCCATGCATATAAACTCTATTGGTTTTATTGGGCGGCAGGTATTGAGATGTCATTTCATCCCAATGTCGGGTAAAAGTCCCACAAAATTGGAAGCAACGTCTCCAAAATGACCTAAATAGTGTTGACGGGGACGTTAAACCTCAAATCAAACAAACAAAACCAACAAAGAAAAATAATTCATACCTGTGATAATTTTTTTAACTGTATGAGGGAGATTTGCCTTTATGATGAGGGAGATGTAAAGAATATATAGGGAATTCTCAGTTAAAATGAGGGAGATTGACTCGAAAAGTTTACTCAAATTAAGCATAAATTAGGCAAAAATATGCATCAATATGAGGGAGGTATCACAGGTATGATAATTAATACCCCTGTAAAACCTAGTTGTCTCTGCATAAAATGTGGTTTACAACACAGACTTGTAAACATGTTGGGTTCTGTTTGTTTGCGTTTAATGGCCCAGTCAAACACTAGATAGGTCATATTGAGTCAGTTTACCTAACCACATTTCCTGGACAAGCTTATACATAAACTGTTAACCAGTACAATGCACATTCTTTCACCAGAAACAGTCAACAGTTACTGTTGTTCTGTAGTGACAGTAGAAAAAAATTCACGATCAATCTTTATGAAAGAATATTGCCAACCTGGCAGGTCTATAAAAGGGTGTTCCTTTTGAAACAAGGAATACACCACAGAACTGGAAAATACGGAGTGTACATGTTTTCTGGGCCAGACTAGCTATACTTTCGGTCAGTTAGCTAAGGCCTCATCAGTGACCCTTAAATATTTACAAAATTCCACAATGGAATAAATGATCCCATAGGAGAAGAAAATATAAACTACACAAAACCTGAGACCATCTGATCACTAGTCAGGTAATCTGACTGAGTTACTGAAGCTGGCATCTTACTGGGTACTTAATTTCTATGCATCAGTCATTCACAAGTAACCCTGTTGCCCACACCCCTTATACTGTAATATACAGGGGAACAGGAATAACAGGGAGAAATACATTTTGACTTTACTAACAAATCAATATAGTGATAAACAATAAACAATTGATTTTAATGGGCAAAATCTGTTAACATTTGACAAAGTTATAACATTTGACAAAGTTATGGCCTTTAACAATTCCCATTACCAACTTAGAATCTGTATCAATATATTGCTTGCAGTGTCCTGCATCTAGCAGGGCCTTTGTGGAACAAAAGACAAATTCTAGCTGTTCCCTCAAAGGATGTGGGCAGCACTGTTCAGTGCATTTTTTGACAAAGCCAGTTGTGGGTAGTGAAGTTTTAAAAATGCAGCTATAATGTTTAATGAACCGCAATTGTAATTATGGTTAATGGACTGCAGTTGTGGCTAATGGACTCCAGTTATGGTTAATGATGAGAGAGTTAGAGAGTGCAGTTATTTTATGAACTGCAGTATTGGTAAAATGGACTGCAGTTATGGTCAATGGACTGTAGTTATGGAGAAGTAACAGATTTGTGTTTAATGGACTGCAGTTAAGGTTCATGGGCTACAGTTATGGTAATTTACAGCAGCTCTGGTTAAGGGGCTGCTGTTAGGGTTAATGGTCTGCAGTTATAAATATGATACATGTAATAGACTGTAACTCTGTCTAATGGACTGCAGTTATGGATAATGGACTAGTTATGGTTAATAAAGTGCAGTTATGGTTAATAACTGTTACTAAGCAACAGTTATTGTTAATGTACTGCAGTTGTGGTACTGGTTAATGGAGTGATGGACAGCAGCTAATGGACTGCTAATGGACTTCAGTTGCAGTTAATGTGTCAATGGACTGCACTTATTGTTAGTAGAATATTAGTTTGTTTATGGACAGCAGTTTGTTATTTTTATCCCCCGACCGAATAGGTTCGGGGGATATAGCGATCAGCCTGGCGTCCGTCCGTCCGTCCGTCCGTAGACGCAACCTTGTGATGGCCATAACTCCTATACCCTTTGAGATTCATTGATAGTTCTTGGCACAATTGTTCACAAGGCTGAGACGGCGTGTCATGCGCAAGAACCAGAACTCTGGATGCCATACTTTTTTAGTTATCTCCCCTTTTAATAAAATAGAATGACTACTTTGTGATGGGCATAACTCCAATACCCTTTGAGATATATTAATGGTACCTGGCACAGTTGTTCACAAGGCTGAGACAGCGTGTCATGCACAAGAACCACAACTCTGGCTGCCATGGTTTTTGAGTTATCTCCCCTTCCAATAAAATAGAGTGACTACCTTGTGATGGCCATAACTCCAATACCCTTTAAGATATATTGATGATACCTGGCACAGTTGTTCACAAGGCCGACAGGCTGTGTCTTGCACAAGAACCACAACTCTGGCTGCCATGGTTTTTGAGTTATCTCCCCTTCCAATAATATAGAATCACTACCTTGTGATGGCCACATCTCCAATACTCGGAGAGATATATTGATGGTACTTGGTAAAGTTGTACATGAGGTTTAGCAGGTGTGTCACGTGCAAGAACCACGACTCTGGCTGCCATGTTTTTTTAGTTATCTCCCCTTCCAGTAAAATAGAGGGACTACCTTGTGATGGCCATAACTCCAATACCCTTTAAGATATATTGATGATACCTGGCACAGTTGTTCACAAGGCCGAGATGGTGTGTCACGTACAAGAACCACAACTCTGGGTGCCATGGTTTTGGGGTTATCTCCCCTTCCAATAATATAGAATCACTGCCTTGTGATGGCCACATCTCCAATACTCGTTGAGATATATCGATGGTACTTGGTACAGTTGTACATGAGGTTAAGCAGGTGTGTCACATGCGACAACTCTGGATGCCCTGGTTTTGTAATTATCTCCCCTGACAATATAACCTTTTGATGGCCATAACTCCAATACCCTTTGAGATATATTGATGGTACTGGGCACAATTGTATACAAGGTTGAGATGGCATTTCATGCCTAAGAACCACAATTCTGGGTGCTATGATAAATTTTTGAGTTATCTACCCTTCCAATATAACAGTATGACCAACTTGTGATCTCCAACACCCTTTGAGACATATTGATGGTACTTTGTACAGAAATGCATGAGCTTAAGCAGGCATGTCATGCGCAAGAACCACAGTTCTGAGTACCCTGGTTTTGTACTTATCTCTCCTGAAGTATAATCTTGTGATGGCCATAACTGCAATACTTTTGTGATATATTGCTGGTGTAATTCTGGTGCACTTTCTATTGGTGAACAATCTTCTGAAGGCCATACGTATTGGCTTTTGGTCGGGGGATTTGCCATCCCTTCCGATGGCTATTTTTAATGGATGGCAGCTATGGTTAATGGACTGTAGTTACTTCACTTATGGTTAGTGGACTGTAGTTTGTTTGTGGACAGCAGTTTTTTATGGACACCAGTTGTTTTTGATGGACTACAGTTATGGTTAATGCAGTTGTAGTTTAAAGAATCCATTTCTTGTTAATGGAGTACACGTATGGTTAATGGACTGTAGTTACAGTCAATGGACTGCAGTTTTTGTTATTGCAGTTGTGGTTAATGAACTGCAGTTCTGCCTTTTGGGGTGCACTTCTGGACTCTGTTAATTGTGAATGCAGTTGTGGTTTATGGACTGCAGTTCTGGCTAATGGTTATTTGACTGCAGTTATGATTAATGGACAGCAGTTGCAGTTAAAGAACTGCATTTATGGTTTAATGTTCTGCTCTTACAGTTAATGAAAACAATTTATGATTGGTTAATCGACTGACTTAATGCTGTTGATTCATTCCCTCTTTTAGGGGTGTGGATGGCTGGGGTTGAATCAAAACACATTATTTTTTCACAAAATTATCACCAACCTATCTTCATCATTTGCTTTAAAATCACTTCTTTTTGCCAGATTGATGCCTAAAATCAATAAAAAAAAAATCTTGCAGCTTTTGAACATTAACTGTATTTCTGATGTCTGAACTGTTTGCATGCAATAAGGCATCAAAAGCATGTTAAAACAAACGCAGTGGAAGCACTGGTGGGTCAGTTGTCTCTGAATGTAGGTTACTCCTTGATTTGTGTACTGTAAGCAATTAGTGTAGACCTTGATCAGACACCACATTCTGCGTCGTCTGATCTGGGTGTTCACTGTTTGCCAAACCCAGTTCAGATTCTATAGATAACCCTAGGGATAAGAATATCTATGCTTTCTATAAATAACCATTATCTGGATTTCCTGCATATCAGTGATAGTCACATGGACATCAACAAGAAAAGCTGCTGTGCTTAGTAACTTTGGGTTGATTGACAAACAATTGACCCACACAGCTTTCAAGGGGTTTGTGCTTTCTTAGTCTAAATTTGCTTGAAACTTGGAAAAAAAATTCAGCAAAATATATCACAAGAGTGCTATAATGTCAATTTTTAGTAGATTATTGTTAACCCTTGTCCTGCTGAATATTTAACTATGTCACACCCACTACTGATTATCAGCCAATCAGATTACTTGATGCAAATTACTGCAGCAAATTCATAAACTGGATGGCAAACAATGAAGATCCTGATCAGATAGAAGCCATCTGATCTGGATCTACATTGTTTCAAAGATAAGGCATATCCGGGCTCAGCAGGACAAGGTTAAGTGTTCTTGCAGAAAAATATCAAATTGGGCTCTTTATCATAGGTTGGCCAGTAAAGGCGCATCTGCACAGTCTGATCAGAACATGAAGCTAATCTATCCATAGGTTAACCAGCAATGCATGGCTCTTGAACTTTAAGGCTGGTCTGTGTCTTTAGTGGTCACATGACCCAGAAGATACATTTTCTTGCAAAATAGTTTATAATTATATACAGTATGTGGGTCAGATAAATTATGGTAATTTTCAGGACAAATTATGGTTGTTTTCTGGCCTATTACACTATGTAGTCTATATGGGAAGGACTATAAGAATCTTATATGGGTGTGAGGGGTGGATTGAAAAATCCGTCCCGAGGGACACTGTCCGGCATCACGAGGCTTGCCGAGTGATGCCGGATAGTGATCCCTAGGGACGGATTTTTCTATCCACCCCTCACACCCATATTGGATTATTTTTCTTGCATACTTTCCATTTCTATTGTGAATTTTGAATGCTGCTGTCACTTCGGTTACCGACGTCCCCCATTTTGTGATGACACAACAGGAATGTTTAGTGACGTGACGCATGACGACGCCGCGCATGAGGTTGTAATCAACCAGTGCATTTATCAAACACGCGATTATATTCAATTTGGGGTCGGAACACCAGGGTCAGAACATAAATTTCTATCCCAGGGTAAAATCACGTATTTCCTTGTCTGGTGTGCAAGAAATACTAATGCTTTCTAGCAATAACTAATCATTAACAAATATGATCATTATTTTAAGCCCTTTCTTGAGAAAACTTCTCTCCAGGGTCTGCGGCAAGTTCAGATACAAACTCGTATGGTCAGCTACACTTTTTAGCCGCAGTCTTGAAATTGAACCCTTGTCCTGCTGAATAAATTCATCGTGCCACACCCATTTCTGACAATCAATCAAACTAATTGATATAATAAATTTGTCAAATTCACAAACTGAACAGCACACAGTATAGATCCAGATCAGATGGCTTCTGAAGAAGCCATCTGATCTGGATCAACACTGTTTGCTGTGTTAGGGCTTATAGTGTTCAGTGGGTTGATTGATTGATTGTTTGGAGTTTAACAACACGTCAACCATTGTGGGTCATTTTGTGTCGTCTCCCAGAGAAAGGGAGAAAAGGGAGATAGAAGAGATAGTAGAGGAGATGAAAGTGAGGGATAGAGGAGAAAGAGGAAAATGAACGGAAGTGTAGAAACAGAAGAAATAACAACACTCCCCCTCTACCCTTACCTGCTGCAAGGACAGGAGGCCTGGTCCAACTGTAAGCCAATATCAGTTGGACCCCCCCAGTGACACAAGATACACGTCACCTTTGCCTCACCCAACCACCCCCAGTGTTCAGTTAGGATAAGGGGTTAAGATACAGAAAGTTACTTAGAGGGGTTGTACTATCTAAGCAGAGAACACTGTGGTACTGATCAGTCTGAAGATGCACAGTCTGATCTGCGCCTATGTTGTTCGTAAATGGTCGAATAACAGATTTTCCCCTGATGTGGCTTAGTTGTGGTCATGTATCATTTCGTCCTTGTCACTTACCATTTTTTATAGCCTTTATTATATGTTAGGGACAATAAGAATCATTTTTCTTTTCAATAAGCTTTTTCTTTCCAATATATGACAATTTTTTTAATGAAAAGTAAGCTGTTTTTAGTTGTAAATTTTCTTTTGTACGGTCATGATACAAGTATTGGCACAGATAAGGCCTAAGCAAACAGTGCAGACCAAGAAAGGAGCAGTCTGATCAGAGTCTACACTGTTTGCCATTCTGTTTTGCTTACTCTTAGACTCCTTGCAGGAGCCTGAGACAAATTTGTTAAAATTTTAGGAGAATTATAGCAAGTCCTCAAGGTGTCCGAATTATTAGGCTTTTTAAAAAATAAATTCTACACGTGACAAAATGTATAAAAAGGAATGGACAGGAGCAAATTCTTTCTTTTTAGAGTAGGCCCCATTTTTGGAGGGTCTCAGATTACTGAAAAAAATTCCCAAAAGTTGTGACTAATTTGTCTTCTTTGGAAAAAATAATTGATAATACGGTGAAATTCCACTATTAAGACCACCTAAAATTAAGACTAATTCTGCTTTAAAAGCATATTTAGTAGGCTGCAGTTATTCTTTCTTTGTGTTTTCTGCATACAATGTCCTCTGATCTGAGACCACCTTTGGGACTGTTCAAAAGTGGTCTTAAAGACCACTTTTGAACAGTCCCAAAGGTGGTCTTAATATAGAAAGTTTACTGTATTTTGGTGTACCTACATTGTATTTGCCTCATGAAAAAATAGCATACTGTTTGGAAGTTGCTCAGTCATACAGAGCTGGATCTATGGCTTCAATGAATATTACTTATTCTATGAACAAGGTAAAATAAAATTTATTTTCTTTTTGGGTTGATTGTTTTACAATCGACCCAATGTTACTAAATGACAGAATCAGAAATAGTGCTGTTGTCCACGTGACTATCACTGATTTGGGGAAACCAAGGTTATGGTTATTATTAGAAAATTTTTGTGCTATTTTTAGCTCACCTGAGCCTTTAGGCTCATAGGTGAGCTTATAGTATAGCCATGGTCCGTCGTCCGTCCGTCCGTCCACCATTTTCAAGGATATTCTTCTCCTATACTGCAGGGCCAATCAAAGCCAAATTTCATATGGAGCCTCAGTGGGATGGGGGAACGAAAGTTTGTTCGCGGGGTCTGGATCACATGACCAAGATGGCCGCCATGCCCATATATGGTAAAAAGCCTTCAAAAATCTTCTTCTCCAGAACCATAAGGCCAGTGGCCTTGAAACTTGGCATGTAGCATATGGTACTCGGGCCCATCATGGTTTGTACAAATAGTGACCCTGGGTTGACCTTGACCTATTTTACAGCAATGTCAAATTTGTCGACTTAGGCTTTTGCATGGGGCAAAGTGAAAATAATGGATTTATAGGAAACCATTGAAGACAGTGTCACCAAAATTTGTAGATCAGGTAAAGTAACTCAATACATGAATGTATATGGATCAGAAAGGTCAAGGTCATTCATTGGCCTTGTTCGCGGGTCTGGATCACATGACCAAGATGGCCGCCATGCCCATATATGGTAAAAAGCCTTCAAAAATCTTCTTCTCCAGAACCATAAGGCCAGTGGCTTTGAAACTTGGCATGTAGCATATGGTACTCGGGCCCATTATGGTTTGTACAAATGGTGACCCTGGGTTGACCTTGACCTATTTTACAGCAATGTCAAATTTTCCGACATAGGCTTTTGCATGGGGCAAAGTGAAAATAATGGATTTATAGGAAACCATTGAAGACAGTGTCAACAAAATTTGTAGATCAGGTAAAGTAATTGAATACATGAAGATCTATGGGTCAGAAAGGTCAAGGTCATTCATTGGCCTTAGACCAAGGTCATTCAGGATCCATATTTCAAACATTTTTTTTTTTACCAAAACTGCTGAGCTAATTTAAGTAAAATTTAATATGAGCCTTTGTGAGTTGAACAAATGAAAAAATGCCAATACGGTCTAGATCACATGACCAAAATGGCCGTCACGCCCATATATTATGGTAAAAAGCCTTAAAAATTCTTCTCCTCCAGAACCGTAAGGCCAATGGCCTTGAAACTTGGCATGTAGCATATGGTACTCAGGCCCATCATAGTTTGTACAAATGGTGACCCTGAGTTGACCTATTTTACAGCAATGTCAAATTTGCCGACTTAGGCTTTTGCATGGGAAAAAGTGAAAATAATGGATTTTTAGGAAACCATTGAAGACACTGTCACCAAAATTAGTAGATAAGGTAAAGTAGCTGAATACATGAAGATCTATGTGTAAGAAAGGTCAAGGTCATTAATTGACCTTAGACCAAGGTCACGCAGGTTCCATATTTCAAACATTTTTTCTCAGAAACTACTGAGCCAATTGTAGTGAAATTCAATATGGAGCCTTTGGGAGTTGAACAAATGAAAAGCTGCCAATATGGTCTAGATCACATGACCAAGATGGCCACCACACCCATATATGGTAAAAACACTTCGAAATTCTTCTTCTCAAGAACCGTAAGGCCAATGGCCTTGAAACTTGGCATGTAGCATATGGTACTCGACTACTCGGGCCTATCATAATTTGTTCAAATGGTGACCCTGGGTTGAACTTGACCTATTTTACAGTAATGTCAAATATGCTGACTTAGGCTTTTGCATAGGAAAAAGTGAAAATAATGGATTTTTAGCTCACCTGAGCCTTTAGGCTCATAGGTGAGCTTATAGTATAGCCATGGTCCGTCGCCCGTACGTCCGTCCGTCTGTCCGTCCATCCGTCATCCGTCCGTCCACCATTTTCAAAGATCTTCTTCTCCTATACTGCAGGGCCAATCAAAGCCAAATTTCATCCTCAGTGGGATGGGGGAACGAAAGTTTGTTCGCGGGGTCTGGATCACATGACCAAGATGGCCGCCATGCCCATATATGGTAAAAAGCCTTCAAAAATCTTCTTCTCCAGAACCATAAGGCCAGTGGCCTTGAAACTTGGCATGTAGCATATGGTACTCAGGCCCATCATGGTTTGTACAAATGGTGACCCTGGGTTGACCTTGACCTATTTTACAGCAATGTTGCCCCCAAGAATCAGGTAGGTACCTCAATGATAAAAAAAGGGGGGAGACATCTGTGTTTTTGTAGAAAAACAAATTCTAGTTTTGTTCTGTTACTGCTCTTGAGATATGAAAATAAATTGGAACAAGTTTTCTTTTTGTTTCATTTGCTTCTGTATACAGTATACCATTTATGTCCAATGGACAGTTCCTCATATTTTCCCTTTCTGTGATCCAGGCACCGAGGTTATAAAACTTTTTTCACGCTCAACTCACTTCAGCATGAAATTTACCCTGCTCATAAGTTTTAAAATGCCAACAAATATTGAGATGGCATTTTAAAATTTATGAGCAGGGTAAATGACATTTTCTGCTGATCTAAGTAGGAAAATTGTCACCAGACAGGTGAGCGGTTCAGGACCACTGGTCCTCTGGTTATTGATATTACATGTAGGTTAGAGTGTTGCATGTGCCTAGACGCCTTTGGCAAAGAGTGTATACCCAGATGCGGTGTCTGCTCAGCTGGCTGGGTCTACACTGTTTGCTTCAAATACTGGTATTTAGGGATAAGTCTCAGCTGTCAGTTTAAATGACCATTTATGGTCATTTTGGGGATCCCTCTTGAAACCATGTTATATCCAAAACCGTGTTATAACTAACCGTGTCGGCCCCGGCCCATAGGGGCTTGAAGAAATATATGGGCTGCATGATGCTTCCACACAGAGCTGAATCCGGCCCGCACACTAGTACTGGTAAACTGCTTAGAGGAACAAAGCCTGTCCAGGAACCGCGGTGCGAGGCGGACCGTCCATGCTAATAAACCCTATTGGTTTCATTGAGCGACAGGGCTTGAGATGTCATTTCATCTCAATGTCGGGTAAAAGTCCCACAAAATTGGAAGCAACCTCTCCAAAATGACCTTGACAGTGTTGACGGGGATGTTAAACCTCAAACAAACAATAACTAACCGTGTTATAATGAGGCTGTGGTGTAGCTCTTTTTTTCCTTAAGAAATAGATGTATGAAATATTTTTTCAGCTGTATTTCTGTACAATATGTAACAGCTTGATGAAACTTTATATATGTACATGTACATTTAGATGTATTGAACACAAGGCACATATTGTGGCCAAGGACCACTTTCTGGCCTTTTCAGTTCTTATATGTGCCTTCAGTATATCTGAAAAAAGTTTTTTCACCACCAGTTCAAATACCAGGAAATATAGAAGGCTATAGTCACAGCTTGTATCAAGGCTTTAGAATTTCAAAGATTTTGCTCTAGAAATATCTGAACAAAAGAACCCACGACCCTTGGTTTACAAGGCGAGTAGCTTAACCACTACACCGCAGAGGCTTCTGGGAAGCTTCTGTAGTTATACCGTTAAACAGTGGACAAAAAATGGTGTAACTTGAGTAAACAAGAATGTCCTACCTGCTGTGAATTTATTTCTTGAGAAGTGAACATTTGTGTTGATGTAAATGTTGACAGATTGACAAATGGACACACAAATGAATGTTACTAGTTAGTCCATAAAGTTTAAAAGAGCATGTATTTACCTTTCATAGTAGATGTCTGTTAGGGAAGGGGACACTTTGAAAGGATTCCCTCCCCTTCAATGTATAGCCATTCCCCTAGTTTAACCCTTATCTTGCTGAATATTCAATTAAGCCACACCCATTTCTGTCTATCAACCAATCAAATTATTTGATGTACTTTATTGCTACAAATTCATAAACTGAATGCCAAACAGTGTAGACCCTGATCAGATAGCTTCTTCAGAAGCCATCTGATCTGGATCTACACTGTTTCTAAAGATAGGGCTTGTCGTGAACAGCAAGATAAGGGTTAACTAAGTTAAGCCTTGACCTGCTGAATATTTAAATATGCCACACCCACTACCGATTATCAACCAATCAGATTACTTGATGCAAATATTTGCAACAAATTCACTATCTGAACGACAAACAATGTATATCCTGATCAGATGGCTTCTTCAGAAGCCATCTGATCTGGATCTACATTGTTTGAAAGGTAAGACATGTCTGGGCTCAGCAGGACAAGGGTTAAGCCTTTCTTAAATTTGACCCCATGACTATTGTTCTGTAGTCTTGTGTTATACCTATATCGAATAATTAGTGCAAGTCTTTTCAAGTTCTTATCCGACTAGATCTGATCACCTGAAGTCTTTATCTGTCGAAATCATTAATGTTGTAAGTCCCTGTTAAAATATTTAACAATCTCAATTAGAGATCTTGTAAAGTGGCACTACCTATAGGCAATACTGTGTGTATTGTTGAATTTAGCGGAAAAAAGGCACCTCAGTATCGTATATACAATCTGTTTGCAAACCAGCCTGTGCAGTTAGGATCATCTATGAACAGGTATACCTGTTCACATTTAAAGTGGGCAGGTTGTTATGTGTACCAACAGGGAAGATCTTGACCAGTGTGCACTGTAGTGCACACTGGTCAAGGTCTTACTTGTTGGTATGTATATGGCATAAACCACATTTTCTCGGCTCCCATCACTTTCTATTTGCTATGCCACATCATCAAAGCTCATAGAGATCTTCTGCTATTTATAAGGGCGGAAAGGTTGTGGTTGTGATTATAACTGAAAGAGGAGGGGTAGTGTGAAAGACTTGATCAGGGCTACTGTATTAAAACAGAGGAAATGTCAGAGGTTAGTGGAAAATACCTGTTCAGTTTATTATAAGTGTTAACCTTGAAACATATGCAGCAGCTAGAGAGATTGAAGCTGTAATCTGCAATAAGAAAGACAGTTACATTACTTGGATTTTTTCTCCACAATTTGTGTGAAATCATAGCCTCAGAACCAAATATTATTTTTCTTAACTAACACTGTTGCTGTTTTCGGTAAAAGAAAATAATGTTATAAAGGGGTTTAGTGTATAAATTCAAAGTATTGCTGAGATTGAATATTTATGGTAAATACAGAACTGGAAGATTTAGCTCTTAAAATGTTAGTTCTTAAAGTGCTTAACACAACTGGAACTAGACAATATTTTCAGATATGTTCAAAGAATAAATGGCAATTAACTAATAGAGCATAAATTAAATCAGTCTCTGTCAGTTGTATGCTTTAGAAAAAAAATGTGATCTGCTTCATTTTTGCTTGGTACTGTTACAGTTAACCCCTTTTGTACTGGAAACCCCTACAGTGGTAACTTGGCAAACAGTGTAGGCCCAGATCAGATGCTGCATGCTGCAGAATGCAGTGTCTGATCAGGGCCTACACTGTTTGCATAAAGTTCAACCATTTTCCAAATAAATTTTGAAAACACAACCTGCCACCCCTTTCTTTTGAAAAGGATTCCCTGGCATATATAAGAAGGAAGATTCCCTTTGGTACAAAAAGGGTTAATGTTTATGCAGAAACTGCAGAAAATAACTCATTTCATATGCCCAAACCCCAAAATGGTACACCGGCAAACAGTGCAAGCCCAGATCAGCTCATCAAGAAAACACCCCTATATAATTTTGACCCCCTTGAACTCCACTTTTATATAGTAAAACTGGGGATTACAGGGGTAAACCTTATCTTTCTTATTTCTGCTCTAAAATATAGATTTTGGGTACTCGTTAGAACCGCCTCGATGAGGCGGTTCTAACGAGTATTCACAATCTATATTTTGAGCAGAAATAAGAAAAATATCATAATTTTTCATCTTAAAATTTTCATTTTTTTTTTCGGGGATAAAGGTTACTATGTATTTGTTTAGGTGTGTTTTCGTAATGTGTCACAGAATGTGGTGTCTGATCTTCAGGGCCTCACTCAGCCTAAATGAATTTCTTATTAAATTTAATCTGACACCACTCAATTTTAAAACGGACTTGGACACAGAAGATACCATCACATACAAAATGGATAGGAGGGTGTGTCAGTTTTTGATATAAAATACAATACATGCACTTTTTATAATTGGATAGTTTGATATTGTATACCAGTAATGTTCCAGATAATATGTCTTCTAAAAATTATGACTAGTAAAACAACACTTCTAGAATCTCCTTGGCAACCAATCTGAAATTTTAACCACTAAAGCTGCAAGCATTATTCCATAGCAAATAACATTCAAATTTCTTCTTTTCTTTTTTTTTTTTTCAGAAAAATCAGGTAAGACATTTCATGTGAATCATCTTCCAGCACATCTTCCAGCAGATGATTCGCATGAAATTCTCTGAAAAATTAGAAGAAAAAAAAAAAACACATGAAACTGATGTCTGCAACATACCCGATTGGTGGTTTAAGTTTTAATCTGCAATAGATATTTTTCCAGCACATGGAAAATTCTGTATAAAAAATCTCTTAAGTTCAGTATTTTGTTTGTTTGTTTGAATTGAGGTTTAACGTCCCCCTCAACACTGAATAGGTCATTTTGGAGACATTGCTTCCAGTTTTGTGGGACTTTTACCCGACATTGAGATGAAATTACATCTCAAAGCCCTGTCGCCCAATGAAACCAATAGGGTTTATAAGTATGGACGGTCTGACTCGCACCGGCAGGCTTAGATCCTCTAAGCTGTTTACCAGTACCCGTGTGCGGTTGGTTTCAGCTCTGTGTGGAAGCATCATGCAGCTCTTAATATTTCAGTATTCATTGACAGTCGTAAACATCTATGAGAATGCGTGCCTCCGTGGCCTAGTAGGTACCAGCTCAGTCGCTTTAATCATTAGGTTTCTCGTCCCTGTTGGTTCGAGATGTGCTCCTGTCATAGTTCTGTAATCGAAAGTCGGGTGTTTTTTTTTCTCCAGGTACTCTGGTTTTGCCAACTGTTTATCAACAATTGGCTCAAAATAAGTGAAATCATCTTGAAAAGGCCATAAAACTGAAACAAAAAAATAAATAAATTAGTAGAGAAAGACAATGAGAGAATCCTCCATGGTATTGTGGTTAAGATAAACCAGGGGTCATGGGTTAAAACACTGGCTTCTCCAAACTTTTCGATGAGTCCCTTATGTCTTGTGACCTTATAGACCTCGGACACACATCTAGTTTTACTTAAGGTTTTGTCAAGCCTGCTTTAAGCATGTCATGATAAAGGAGTCCTTTTTTCTGTCTGTTCACTTGTCTGTGTGTCAACAGCTACTTCATCCCTAGTGTCAACACAAATGAGCCAATGCATGACAAAAATCAAACACCCGTATCAGTCAGCTGTTTTATTCACAAAGACAAGAGATGCCTATAGACGGTACATGTAATCAGCAAAGGCTCTGATCAGACTGAGCAAAGGTGCAGGTTGATCTGTGTCTTAGCTGGTCGTTCTTGCCTTTATGTAGGTTTTGTTGCGTGCAAGCTCAAATGTGACCAAGTTCTATTTTCAAGGTCAACTCAAATATCCAAGTCCATTTCTTAAGAGCTTCAACCACAGACATGACAAAGCCTTTGGCAGAATTTTTTTTTTTTTGAAGACCAGGCATGACCAAAGTGGCATTGCCTGTCATGGTGTAGTACTTCTCAGATTGTTAGGTTTTCCATGAGAGGGCCAAATACAAGCTTAACCCTTATCTTGCTGAATATTCATTTAAGCCACACCCATTTCTGTCTATCAACCAATCAAATTACTTGATGTAGTTGATTGCTACAAATTCATAAACTGAATGCCAAACAGTGTAGATCCTGATCAGATGGCTTCTTCAGAAGCCATCTGATCTGGATCTACACTGTTTGTAAAGATAGGGGTTGTCGTGAACAGCAAGATAAGGGTTAACAATGACCATTTTGAGTTGTCACAGTTGAGTGTCCAAGCAGTTGCAAATGAATTTTTATTCAATAATGGCCACACCCATTCTTCATGAAAATCTGAGTTATTATAACATTATAGCATACTGATGATATTTTGCACTGAAGTAAAGGTTAACCCATTTAGTACCAGAAACCCCAAAACCGGTACCCTAGCAAACAGTGCAGGTCCCGATCAGATGCCGCAGAACGGGGTGTCTGATCAAGGCCAACCCAGTTTGCAAAAAGTTCAGCCATTTTCCCGATAAATTTTGAAGAAAACACAACCTGACATCCCTAAATTTTGGACTGGACTCATGCTATTTATAAGGAGGAAGATTCCATTTGGTACAAAGAGGGTTAATCCTATGCGCAATAAGTCTGATCATGACCAGCAGATGGCATCTATCTTCAAAGGATTTTTTCCAGAGAAACAAGGGATGACATAAATGTGAATCCTCTGCTTGGGCAGCGGCCCCCACCCTTCGGGGCTTGAAAAATTAGATGGGCTGCATGATGCTTCCACACAGAGCTGAAACCGACCCGCACATGAGTACTGGTAAACCGCTTAGTGGATCTAAGCCTGCCCAGGCAAAGCGTTGCGAGCCATGCTTATAAACCCTATTGGTTTCATTGGGCTGCAGGGCTTGAGATGTCATTTCATCTCAATGTCAGGTAAAAGTCCCACAAAATTGGAAGCAATGTCTCCAAAATGACCTTTACAGTGTTGATGGGGAAATCAAACAAATCTGCTTGGGCAGGAATGTTTCTTTCTTTCTTCCGATTTTGCCTCAACCCCAGGAGAGGGCACAGACGGTGTTTGTTATATACACTCCAGAATTTCATTACCGCTGCTGGGTATCAAACCGGGGGCCAATAGCATCAGAGGCAAGTACAATAACCCCTGAACTATCACTCTTTAAATTAGATCTGCAAATGCAGGGATTGATGGTTTAAGGTTGAAATGAAAATGTTTAAAATGTTCGTTATGTCGAGTTAAGTTTACCATAATATTTATTTCTATAGCAATAAGAGTATTAACTTAGTGCTTGAGAAATAAATAATTCAATTGTGACTATAATCACACGATACTACTGTACAAATATGGTTGTATTTGAACAATGAAAAAAAAAACTAATCCTGACCCTGAAAGAAGAGCGAAAATATGTACAAGAAAATACATGTTGTAATAATAATAATACATGAAGTTTGTCTGGCAATTATCACAATGACCAGTCCTAGCCCTTGTAGGGCCTCCTTGGCCTAGTGGATAATAGCACTGGCTTAGGTCTCTCACTGCTGTGGGTTTGAGCCTCGCTCGGGTCACATGTGAGACGCCAAGTTCTGCAACAGAAGGTCGGGGGTTTTTTCCCCAGGTACTCCGGTTTTCGCCCACCTCTGATTAACGATCGGCTCGATACGAGTGAAATAATCTTGAAAGGGCAGCAAAACCAAAAGCAAAAAAAAAAAAAAGTCCTAGCCCTTATTCTGCTGAATTAATTGTTTTCTGACTATCAATCATTCAAATTACTTAATCACAAACAGTGTAGATTCTGATCAGAAGCCATCTCATCTGGATCTACATTTGCTTATTTAGGGGTTATCATGTTAGCAGGATCATTAACCCATTTTGTACCAGAAACCCCAAAACAGGTAATTGGTAAACGGTGCAGGCCCAGATCAGATGCCGCAGAACGCAGCATCTGATCAGGGCCCACACTGTTTGCAAAAAGTTAAGCCATTTTCCAAATAAATTTTGAAGAAAACACAACCATACATCCCTAAATTTTTAAATGGTCTATATGGTACAAAAAGGGTTAAAGGGTTAATCATGTATATGAAGTGCTATTGTTGATGGCTGATGGGGGCCAATATTAGCTCTTATTGACCCATTCTGATTCTGTATGCGGGAAACCCGTAAAGGGGTACCTTGGCAAACAGTGCAGGCCCAGATCAGACGGCGGCGTCTAATCAGGGCCTGCACTATTTGCTAGCAGAATTTCCTTAAAAAAATAGATAAAAAATGAAAAAATAGGTCTGTCACCCCTTATATGACAAATGGACTTGTCCAATATATAGCGATGGAAGAGTTCACTAGCATACAATGTGCTTTGTACTCCATTATGTTTTCTAAAGAGGTTGTTTATATATTGGGGTTCAGCACGGGCTCTGACTGCATATCATATGTTATAATACCCAACACAAGAAAATTATTGCTGCACCGGTCTCCATTTGACCTTAGTTGTTGTTGGGAGGTAAAACACTCTACTTTTGATATTTCTGATCCGCAGGATCTGAACTGACTGGGTCTTATGTATGACTCATTTGTCATAAAGCTGATGCTAAATGCTTATCAGTTAACCCATTTTGTACCTGAAGCCCAAAATGGGTAATTGGCAAACAGTGCAGGCCCATATCAGACGCCATAGAACGCAGCGTCTGATCAGGGCCTACACTGTTTGCAAAAAAGTCCAGCCATTTTCCAAATAAATTTTAAATAAAACACAACCTGACATCCCTAAATTTTGAAATGAACTCCTCCCATATATAAAGAGGAAGATTCCATTTGGTACAAAAAGGGTTAATAGTATGTACTGCATGTTGTGCTAATATGTTGCAAAAAATATGAAAAATGAATATAAATAAGCAATCCATTCATGAAATAAAAGTCTGTACTTCAAAGATAAATTTGCTACAAAAAATGAAATAAAAATATTTACCGTGCTAGTGTCTGACATAAAACAGTCCAAAATTTATGAGAAGCTGGTGAATAAAATTATGCCTAAAAATTAGACCCCAGTTTTCAAAGAAGGACAACTTTCCAGGATAGGAAGAATTGGTCGCTATTTAAATGGGCATATGCTCCCACTATTAACCCTTATCTTGCTGAATATTCATTTAAGCCACACCCATTTCTGTCTATCAACCAATCAAATTACTTGATGTAATTTATATCTACAAATTCATAAACTGAATGCCAAACAGTGTAGATCCTGATCAGATGGCTTCTCCAGAAGCCATCTGATCTGGATCTACACTGTTTCCAAAGATAGGGGTTGTCGTGAACAGCAAGATAAGGGTTAAGGAGCAAATTCTTCTTTCAAGTATAGCCACCCTCCAACAAAAAACAAAATTGAGGCTAAAAAGTGATCAGTTGGCAAAAGAATGTGCACTGTACTGGTTAACTGCTTATTTATCCCTTTTTGTTTGTACCAAATGGAATCTCCCATCTTATATATAGCACAAGTACATTTAAAAAATTAAGGGTGTCAGGTTGTGCTTCTGGAAAATGGCTGGCCTTTTTGAAAACAGTGTAGGCCCTGATCTGATGCCACATTCTGTGGCGTCTGATCTGGGCCTGTACCGTTTGCCAGGGTAACCACTTTGGGGTATCTGGTACAAAATGGGTGAAGCCTACCCAAGATAAGTGTGTTAAGTAAACTGACAGGCTGGACTTGACCAAAATAGTTGTTGATTGGGCTGGTAAACTCTAAAAACCTGTGCAGGATCCGTTCTCAAATCTTTTGATGAAGTTCAAATTCACCATTTTTTTTTTTTTTTTTTTGGTTTGGGTTTTACGGCCCTTTCAAGATTATTTCACTCATATCGAGCCGATCGTTAATCAGAGGTGGGCGAAAACCGGAGTACCCAGAGAAAAACCACCTGATCTTCCGTTGCAGAACTTGGCGTCTCACACGTGGCCCGAGCGAGGCTCGAACCTACGGCGGTGAGAGACCTAATGACTAAGAGTCAGCGCTCTTATCCACTAGGCCACGGAGGCCCGTTTCAAATTCACCATTAAAATTCAACTGAAAAATTCAGATTATTGAATTGGATTAACCCTTTTTGGACCAAATTGAATCATCCTCGTTTTATATAGCAAGGGTCCATTTCAAAATTTAGGGGTGTCAGGTTGTCTTACTTCAAAATTCATTTGGAAAATAGCTGAACTTTTTGCAAACAGTGTAGGCCCTGATCAGACGCAGACGCCGCATTCTGCGGCGTCTGATCTGGGCCTGCGCTGTTTGCCAGGGTCCCCTTTTTGGGGTTTCCGGTATCAAATGGGTTAATAGTCATATATGGCAGTCAGAAACTTCCTTTTAGCAGCTTTTTACAAGAGCACTGCCAATTTGAGGGTGTCTTTTTTGGTATCATTTGTTGTAAATTTTACAACTAGTCCTTTATTTTAGCAAAAATAGTAGACCCTGATCTAAAGTGTTTTGTTGCACGGGGCTTGGAGAAATAGATCTATTTGGCTGCATGGTGCTAAATCCGAGCAGAGCTGAAACTGACCACGCATGAGTACTGGTAAACCGCTTAGGACTAAGCCTGCCCAGGCAAAGTGGTGTAAGTCAGACCGTCCAATGCATATAAGCCTTTTGGTTTCATTGGGTGGCAGGGCTTGAGATGTCATTTCATCACAGTGTTGGGTAAAAGTCCCACAAAATTTGAAGCAATGTCTCCAAAATGACCAAAATAGTGTTTACGGGGATGTTAAACCTCAATTCAATAATAAATTGTTTACCAGTATCTTATTTACAAACACAAGGTTTACGACAGTAAAAAGTTGTTTGTCAGTTAAAAAGTTTGTCAGTTAAAAAGTTGTTTGTCGCAGTGATAAAGCATGATTGAAGCTGTATGAATCCATCAATCTTTGTATTGTAATGATCCTAAGTATTGGGACAGACAGACGTATGCAAACAGTATAGACCCAGATCAGACTTCTCAGGGTTTACACTGTTTGCCATTTCGTCTGTACTTTTTCTGCTCCTTGATTGCTTGTGAATGAAATTTGTTAAAATTTTAAGTCCTATAGTTGTCCGAATTTTTAGGATTTTTACAGTAATTGTAATGGGTTATAACTAGAAAACTGTTCTTTTCCACTTTTTGCCAACTTCTGATAAGGTAAGCGAAATGTTCTTGAAGGGCCATAAAACTGAAAAAAAAGGCACTAGTACATAAAGACCACCTTATTAATTAAAACTAATTCTGCAGTAAAAGGCTTAATTAGTAGGTTCTGTACCATGTCCTCTGGTCACAGGAAACCTTTGGGACTGTTCAAAAGTGGTCTTTAAGACCACTTTTGAACAGTCCCAAAGGTGGTCTTAATATAGGAATTTAACTGTATTTATGATACAAACCCAACCCTTGCCAGATTCATCTCCAAAGTCACTGGCCTCGGATGCGCCTCTGACTGGTGATCAGGAGGAGTTGGGTTCGATACCTGCCAGGGTCGGCAACATTCTTTGGTGGAGATTGATCAAGAAATCTTTTCTACAGTCATTCTCTCCCTTCGGCTGATTCAAGAAGGGCAGTTGTCAGTTTCTGGCGAAGAATGTGCACTGTACTGGTTAACCGCTTACATACAAGCCTGTCCAGGGAAAGTGTGGACAGGTAAACTGACTGGCTCAAAAATGACCTAAATAGTGTTGAATGGGTCGTTAAACTCCAATACAAATAAACAAACAAATCTCCAAAGTCAGCCCACTTTGTGACCCACTGATGACAATATATATCTGACATCATTGCTATGCATCTTACATTAGATGTTTCTTCAGATGTTAATTTAAAGGATGAGACCTACTTTTTGACTTGTAATACTAATTGGGCAAGTCATGTGATCTAAGATTGATACATAAAAGTAGCTGCGAACGTGTTGAGTTATATTTCTGTTTTAAGAATAGTTCACTGTAGTGTGAGATAATTTATTTCAAATTTTACATTTAAATACTTAGTTATTTTAGAAGATGTCTGGATCTCAGGTATCAAATTTTATGTAGATTGCTTAAAAAGGATGCATCACAAGTTTAAATAATATGGAATAGTTTTACTTGTTAGCTCACTGGAGCTGAAGGCTCACAAAGTGAGCTTATAGTATAGGCAGGCATCCGTTTGTCGTCCGTCCGTCGTCCACACTGTTGAACTTACTTCAATATCTGTTACTACCTGGCCATGTGCAGCATCACCGGGTTGGGGGAGTGATCGCATTAGGTTTTGGACCAGTTCTTAATAGGTACCATAGAATCCGAAAAATTCTACTTGCTGTAATTTTCATTACTTGCTGTAATTTTAGCAATTTTGTTTCACAATCCTGCTAGGAGTCAAAAAGGTGCAGACAGAATGACAAACAGAGAAGACTCTGATCAGACTGCTCCCCAAGAGCAGTCTGATCTGGTTCTACACTGTTTGCTTCAGCCTGTCCATCACAATATGGTACCTTGATTAAGACAATTCTAACAAGTTCCGACAAAAATACATGTTTTAATGGAGAATTAAGAAAAATATAAAACAGTAATTATCTACATGTAACTCCTTAAGACTTCAGCTGTGAAATTAAGGTCGTATTTACTGAAAATAAATTAATTCTAATATATTTTTTTATATTTGCCAGTCAATAATGCTATTTGGTGAGTCTTTGGGTTGTACGTCTCGCCAACTTCTAAGGTCATATGGAGATGGGACCTCGGTTTAAAGACTCATCCGAAAGTCTGGAGAAACCTCGGGATTGATCCTGCAAACCCTGGTTTACAAGTCAGGCAGCATAACCACTACACCACAGAGGCTTCTAATGCTATTTGGTGTTTTACTGATTGTTTTTGCCCCCATCATTGGTAATGTGGAAGGACTAAATAATATTAGGTGCATGCTTGTTATGTGTACATATTTGAATAAAAATGAGTTTGAAGACATGGGTTTGCATAAAAACCTTATTTAATAAAAATGAGCCTCCATGATCTGGTGGCCGGTTTACGAGTCATTAAAAATGTCTCTTCCCACTGTCAGCAGGTGATCAGGCGGTCGGGGGTTCGACATTATTTTTCGAAGAGATAAGTGGTGAAATCTTTTCTGTGGTCATTCTATCACTGTCAATTTAATCCTTGCTCATGTTACTGATTTAATCCGTGCTCAGGTTACCGGTTACTGCTACTCTCCATAGAAATGATGGTTAATAATCTAGAAAAGGCCATAAAGCTCAAATAAAAAAGAAGAAAATATGTTGTTCATCATCTGTTTACAGGTTAAGTCTGATCTGGATCAACAGTTTTTGCATGTTCATTGTGCTGATAACCATATGTATTTGGACAGACATGCCTGGAGCAAACAGACTAGATTTGGTTGAGATGCCGCAAAATCAAGGTCTACACTGTTTGCCACTCAGACAAAACATGGGATAATAACTTGTCCTTTATTCAAATTTTGACAAATGGACCCGTCCAACATATAGCAATGGAAGAGTCCACTAGCATACAATGGGTTAACAGCAGGTTTGTCTTAATTTTAGGTGGATAGTTTGAAACCAGACCTGGCCCAACAAAACATTGGGCCTAAACTGGATCCAAACTGTTTGAGGGTACTCATGAAAGATTTTTTTGACAAAGTTAATTTTTTTAAAAAATCTAGATATAGGTACCATATTACCCAGCATGCAAAGGGTCAGTAGTGCTTGGAATGCTGGGAAATCGCAATGTATTGAGAGACAAGAGAGATTAAGTTCTTCTTACAATTTCTGGGAGACAAAGTGCTTGCATGTTCTTTCCTTAAGAGCTGACTCAAGAGCTGACCCTTTTTGAAGGGACTTCATGTACAGCAAAACAAGAGGAAGCTACAGAAGTTATGTTACATGAAAAAATGGCGGGAAGATCCCCATTGAGTAACTATTCTCCTTGTGACTAATTATAATATCATTTTGCAGCAATCCACATGACTTGGAGACTGAGGCATGAAAAAGATTTTATGAGATGTAGTAAAATAAGTCAAAATTCATGTCGTCTGCTGGTTACTTTAAAAGTGATTTTTGCAAACAGCGACTGCTCCTCTAGGAGCAGTCTGATTTGGGTCCACACTGTTTGCCTGTACAAATATTTTTTTAAAACATTTGCAAAAAAATTCAGCAGATGACATAAGCAGGCTGCATTTTCAGATGTAGTTTTTCTCGGCATCTTAAGCGTTAAAAAAAATTCCTATCTATTTTCAGGCTGTTCAGCGAGCGACTAATGTTGTGTACCAGGAACACAATGTATCGAGAGACAAGAGAGGTAAAGTTCTTGGTACACGTGCAGGATTCAGAGGATGTACACTCTGGTTGACGGGTTTGTCTGGTGCCGGTAAGACCACCATCTCCTTTGCCCTTGAAGAGTACCTTGTCAGCCAGGGCATTCCAGCATACAGTTTGGATGGAGACAACATTCGTACGGGGCTCAACAAGAATCTCGGTTTCACGCAGGAGGACAGAGAGGAGAATATCCGTCGTATTTCCGAAGTTGCCAAGCTCTTTGCTGATGGCGGTATTGTGTGTATTACTGCTTTCATCAGTCCATATGCAAAGGTAAGGATCATGTCCAAGGCCACAATCACATTTACCCATTGTCTGCGGGAAACCCCTAAAGGGTACCTTGGCAAACAATGCAGGCCCAGATCAGACGCCGCAGAATGCGGCGTCTGATCAGGGCCTGCACGTTTTGCTAACGGAATGTTCCATAAAAAATAGAATAAAAAAACGAAAAAAATAGACCTGACACCCCTTATATGACAAAATTGCACTTGTCCAACATATAGCAATTGAAGAGTCCACTAGCATACAATGGGTTTCCCATCAGAACAAAGCACAATATTCCTAATAATAAAAATCAAAGCACTGACAGCACCCATGGGTTGATTGTCTCTGAGTATAGACAAGAAAAATGGCCCTGAATGAGGACTTGGAATCTTTTTATTTAACCCTTAAATTCCAGTATTTTAAGCAAACAGTGTAGACCCTGATCAGATGCCGCATTCTGCGGCATCCGATCTGCATTTGTGTCTATCAACCAATCATATTACTTGATGTAATTTATTGCTACAAAGTCATAAACTGAATGCCAAACAGTGTAGATCCTGATCAGATGGCTTCTTCAGAAGCCATCTGATCTGGATCTATACTGTTTGCAAAGATAGGGGATTCTTCAGAAGCCATCTGATCTGGATCCACACTGTTTGCAAAGATAGGGGCTTCTTCAGAAGCCATCTGATCTGGATCTATACTGTTTGCAAAGATAGGGGTTGTCGTGAACAGCAAGATAAGGGTTAAGTGTCTTAAATGGGTTCCGGGCAGATCTTTGGAAGTCACATGCCCTATAATACTTCCAATAGAAATGGTGGAAGATGTCTTGCCTACAATATATCAAAGTATGAACAGAAATCAGTTCAGATTTTAGGAAAGTATGGTTGCAGAAATAAGGGTACCCCTCCAAAGACCGAGTATAGTATATTGCTCAGCATGCTAAAGATCGAATTTCTTTGATAAGTAAGAGTATTTAAAGAGGCAAGAAAGAAAAAAAATGATTTTGCTATACATGTATTGATTCAGATTTAAATGTTTATTGTAAACTAACCCCAGAAATTTATCTGTACATACAGGAACACTAGCTAATAATTAGTGTTTATGCAAAAAAAAATAATTATCCAGCTGACATTTTCAGCTACTGTTAAGTAGTTTGTGTATTATGAGAAACTGGCATTTCAAAACCACTTGTTTCTAAAGCTTATATGGTGTACTTTTGGCAAAACGAGAAGTAAAAAATACACATTTCCTGTTAACATTCAAGTGGCTGTAGTTCTTTATTTGCATGAATCCCTGAAGCTGTCAGTCACAACAATTGTCATCTGCTTTGGTGTCTGCTGGTTACTTCTTTAAAAGTAATTGCAAACAGTGTGGGCCCAGATCAGACTGCTCCTAGAGGAGCAGTCTGATCAGGGTCCACTCTGCCTGTTTGCAAAAATACTTTTGAAAAGTTTGCAAAGACATCAGACAAATTTACAGACATTTTCATATGCAGTTTTTCTTGGTGTTGTGTAGAAGTCTCCATGGTGTAGTGGTTACGCTACTCGCCTCGTAAACCAGGGGTCGCAGGATCAATCCCGGGCTTCTTCAGACTTTTGGATGAGTCTTTAAACCAAGGTCCCATCTCTGTATGACCTTAGCGGTTGGTGGGATGTAAAACTCAAACACTCACTCACTCACTCTTGGTGTTGTAAGTGTAAAGCTCTTTCATGCTTTTGTTTCATAAATTTGAGAGCTGATGACATCTTGTATTTCACAGAAAAACGCTTGGCATTTCACATGAATTATTTTTGCAGCAACCTAATGTCAAGCTTTTTGTTTCTGAAAAAAAGAATGAAACAAAACTTTTAAAATACCATAAGTATGCTAGTTATGATTTGCACTAAAAGGATAAAAGAATTTGCTTTTCAGTAGCATATTCTTTCTTTACAGAGTAGAGCTCTGTCAGTGGGAGAAAACATTTCCAGGATTGCCTCCACCTTTTCCTCTCTAAAGAGCAGTACAGATAAAACCCATAACAAGCCTACTCATCAGGATCAACACTGTTTGCCATCCTTCCTGTAAATCACATTATCCATTCTAGGTGGGAAACAGCGCTGGTCCAGATCAGACGCCACAGAATGTGGCGTCTGATCAGGGTCTGCACTGTTTGCTCACAGGATTTCCGGTCAAAAATGGAATAAAAATGAAAAAAATTAGGTGTGACGCCCCTTAAATGACAAATGGACTTGTCCAACATATAGCAGTGGAAGAGTCCACCAGTTTACAATGGATTAAACTCGCCCCAGTCTATAATTCAAAGATGAGTCGATAGTTGTCCCCCACTGGATAGTTTTCGTCAATTCTCTATAAAAACATATGTTGTGGGTATTCATTAGAACCACCTCACTGAGCTTTAAAGCTGAAAGTTTGTATAAACATAGACAATGAGGAGCTGCATTGTGTATACCAGAATAGGGGCCAAGGGACCGTAACTGTTAAGAGTTATGCCCTTTGGTAGGTTTTCAACAAATACATTTTGTTCAGTAACTTATGTTTTTGGTCTTACCTCAGTGAAACTTATACCACACTTGGAACTTGTAATGGCCAAACAGTGGCCAAGGGCCCATAACTTCTGGAGTTACACCATGTTACGATGTCCTAAAGAGATGTTCCTGGTAAAGAACTAAGCATGAATTCAAAATATTTTGATACTGTGGGTACGTGCTGCAGCAGGGTTATAGTCAGGTCCTCCAACAGCTCTAGTTGTTTTTGATTCAGAATGAAAAAAACTGACATAAGGTCAAAGCAGCTTCAGTCCTCAGAGAGATTTTTATCTTGAACTCTTATCTCAAAATTTAATATCTTGATATACCATTGATATACCATTGATTTTAATTCATTGTTAAAGTGCCAGCCCTATTAGTAGAAGATGAAATTTTCAAATGTAACTTTTTTATTTTTTCCGAGAATATAAGTCCATGCTAATCGTCTATTCACATGAAATGTCAAGCCTGGTTTTCTCAGAAAAATGAAATAATATTTATGATAAAAATAAATAAAATGAAAAAAATGAATGTTGTCTGCCTTGCAAATTTGCTTAATGCTTCAAGGGTTAAGTCTCATATGTGACCATCCCTGATTTTCTGCATCGCAATAGATCTTCCGAAATCTTTAGATATTGCGGAGGCTGAACAACAGCTGAAGTTAGCGACCATTGTTCTCGGTAATATCTCAAGAGAATATTGATTCTCTTAGTAAATAATCCATTTTTAATCAAGTCTACCTTGAAAACCCCTATTCAGGTACAATTTTCCTCCATTAAACATCAATACACTAGCAGAGCGTAATCATTTAATACCTTCAGTCCAGCAGATGTCATTAACAGCACAATTAATCTTAACCCTTGTCCTACTGAATATTTAAATCTGCCACACCCACTGCAGATTATAAGCCAATCAGATTACTTGATGCAAATTATTGCAACAAATTCATAAACTGAATTACAAACAATGTAGATCCTTCAAACAATGTAGATCCAGATCAGATGGCTTCTGAAGAAGCCATCTGATCTTGATCTACATTGTTTGAAGGATAAGACATATCAGGGCTCAGCAAGACACGGGTTAAGTAGTTTAGATAATGTTTCTTATATTTTCCTAAATCTTATGACCTAACATGTACCTACAAAATATTTTCTTGCACTGAGGTACAAAAAATGTACCTACTAAAGCTGTTTCAACCCTGTACTCCAGTGCAGACACATTGGCAAACAGTGTAGATATAGATCCTTTAAAGCTGTTGTCATGATTACTGTTTTGAGGGTTAATTTATAATCATTTTAAGGGGCATGGGAACACCTAGCACATTTTTCCACGATTTTTCAAAGGGGAGACAACTATTGGGACTGTTCACTTTTCTATAGGGTCAGTCCCACTGAAAAAGGGGTCTACTCTTAAAGAAATTCTTTCCTTTAAGAGTGGACCTCTGTTGACATGGAAGACAAAGATACTTTTGAAGGATTTGCCTCCCCTGAAGGTGTAGCCATTCCCCTTACTCTGAATTAATAGCTTCATTTCGTATTTTTTTCTGTTTTTCAGGACAGACAGAGAGCTCGAGAGTTGCATGAAGCCTGCGGACTCAGATTTGTTGAATGCTTTGTAGACACCCCACTCGAGGTCTGTGAAGAGAGAGATGTGAAAGGGTTGTACAAGAAGGCCAGGGCTGGCATCATCAAAGGTTTGATTTAATTTTTATTAACGAAAAGTTCCTTCTAGGTGAACTCACAAGATATTCTCATTCCAGGGTGAACACAAAATACAGTAAAATTCCTATATTAAGACCACCTCTGGGACTGTTCAAAAGTGGTCTTAAAGACCACTTTTGAACAGTCCCAAAGGTGGTCCCTGACCTGACCACAGGACATTGTAGGCAGATAACACGAAAGAAAAATGAAGTGTACCCTTCAAAATAAGCTTTTCATAGCAGAATTAGTCCTCATTTTAATAATAATAATAATAATAATCGTCTTTATTTTGAGAGGGTAACACATTTTGCAACAACAAGCTAATCTTCCATGAGGCCCTCAGTATTTACATGTAGAGATACAAATTACAAAGAAACCATACACACATATATATGCACATATACACACACCACATAAATAAATACAAAAATATCAGCTTCAAGGAAATTAGAGGGTTCCCTTCATCCACTTAATGCAGTTTCTATGGAAACTGTCAAGTGAACCTAAAATTTTGAGGCTGTGTGGTAAATTTTTCCAAACCACTGGACCAGAATAAAGTAAGCTCTGCTTAAACATTTCTTTTTGTGGCCTTGGTATTAAATAATTTATGGTACCTGTGGATCTTAGAGACTGAAGAGTGTTATTGGAAGGTCTTAAATTAGATGGTCTTAATAGCGAAATTTCACTGTATACTCCTCCTAGGGTGAACAAAATGTGCTTCTTCTAGGGCGAATTCAAAAAGTGTATTTGTTCTAATACACAAACTGTGTATTCTTCTGTGGTGAACAAAACATGTGCTTCATCTATGGTGAACACAAAACGCTTAATCCAGGGTGAACAAAAATTTGCCTATTCTAAGGTAAAGAAGCCATCTGATCAAGATCTACACTGTTTGCCATTAATTTTGATAATTTGAATGGATACAAATACAGTAAAATTCCTATATTAAGACCACCTTTGGGACTGTTCAAAAGTGGTCTTTAAGACCACTTTTGAACAGTCCCAAAGGTGGTCTCTGACAAGAGGACACCGTATGTAGAAAAAAAAGAAAGAAAGAATAGCTTCAACCTTCAAAATTAAGCTTTTAAAAGCAGAATTAGTCTTAATTTGAAGTGGTCTCAATAGCTTAATTTCACTGTGTCTAGTAATTTGATGGGCTGAGAGTCAGAAATGGACGTGGCAATTTTTTTATTCAGCGGGACAATCTCTTTCTGATATAACAGTAGTCTCATATTCTGTTTCCGGTCCCCCATTAGGGCTTGAAGAAATAGATAGGCTGCATGATACTTCCACACAGAGCTGAAACTGACCTGCACACAAGTACTGGTAAACTGCTTAGAGGATCTAAGCATGCTTATGCTTATAAACCCTTTTGCTTACAAACCGTATTGGTTTTATTGGGCAGCAGGGCTTGAGATGTCATTTCATCTCAGTGTCGGGTAAAAGTCCCACAAAATTGGAAGCAATGTCTCCAAAATGACCTTACCAGTGTTGACGGGGACGTTAAACCTTAAACAAATAAATACACTGTAACCTCTTTATAACACAATAAATGGAGTCCAAAGCAGAAACCGTGTTACTTAAGCAACCATGCTATATCCAAATAAAAAATGTGCAGATTATATAGAAAAATGACCATTTATGGTCATTTTTCAATATAATCTACACATTTTTGGGATCCATCTTGAAACCGTATTATATCCAAGTCGTGTTATAATGAACCATTTTATAACGAGAGTCAGAAATGGGCGTGGCAAATTTTTTATTCAGTGGGACAAGGGTGTACCCACCCTATCTAGGGTGTACCCACCATATCTGTTTCTGTGATAGAACAGTAGTCTCATATTCTGGTTCATTTCAGGGTTTACCGGTGTTGATGCTGCTTATGAGCAGCCAGCTGATCCTGAGGTCACTGTGAAGGCAGGAAAGTCATCTGTTGATGAATGTGTCCAGGAAATTGTCTCGTATCTGGCTGAGAAGGTAAGAAATAAGCGTTAGCCCATCTATATTGTACTTCTAATAGTTTTGAAACGGTCTGTTGATAGTTATTAACCCATTGTATGTGGGAAACCCCTAAAGGAGTACCTTGACAAACAGTGCAGGCCCAGACTTTTTGCTAACAGAATTTACTGTCAAACCAAAAAAAATAGACCTGACACCCTTTATATGACAAATGGACTTATCCAACATACAGCAATGGAAGAGTCCACTAGTATGCAATGGGTTGAGGTTGAAAAGTCAAAATTTTCATTTGGATTATCTGACTGGTCACCAGGGTTCTGTTGTTCAAAGCATTGTTAGCTTAACAAGCTTGTTTGTGGTCAATCTGTCAACTGTTCTACCAAGTGCAGTATAGAAAATTCTGGTATTTTTGCTGAAAAATGTGAGTAGCTTTTGCATATGCAAAAGCTACTCACATTTTTAAGCCAAAATATTAGTAAATTTGCCATATTAAATGATCAAAGTTTTAACGATTTGTTAACTAACAATGTCGTTAGTTTTGAACAACTGGCCCCAGGAGTTCAATTTATCCCCACCTTGTCCAGCAGCATTCTTCGATAGAGATTGATCATGAAATAATATTATTTTCTGTGGTCATTCTCTTCAGCTGATTCAGGAAGGACAGTTCTCAGTTCTGATGTAAAAAAGCACACTAATGGTTAACTGCTTATGTACAAGCATCAAGCATGCCCAGGAAGTGTGCTGTTACAAGGGCTGGCTAATCGGAGCTGAAAAGATAATCAATTATCAGTCCTGCCATTGAGATCGATAATCGATTAGTAATCGTTAAGGTTTCTGTCATAATTTTACCTGTCTGGCTTTCTGTATGAGCATGACTCTTACCATATGTTGCACTTTATCATATGTATATTTTAACAGACAGGCCTGAGCAAACAGTGTAGACCCAGATGCGGCGTCTCATCAGGGTCTGCACTGTTTGCTACTCATTCAGCTATTTTAGGCATAACTTTAGGTAGTGAATTGTACCTATCAAGTAATTGATTAAAAGCAAATCAGAAATGATAATCATTTTTATGGGATTTATCGATCGATTAACCGATTATACGATTAATCGTGTCAGCCTTAGCTGTTACGCAAACTGACTAGCTTGGCATGACCAAATAAAGTCGAATGGGTTATTAAGCCCAAACCCAACCAATCAAAATCCATTTTTATGAAGAGTGGATGAACTAAGTTGGCTATTTTTATTTCTCATACACTCATTTTCATCATGGAACAATCATCTCTGTAGACAGATTTGGGTGTTCTTAAGAACAATGGCCGGCCTTGGTAGCTCAGTTGGAGAAAAACCACCTGACCTTCTGTTGCAGAACTTGGCATCTCACATGTGACCAGAGCCAGGCTCGAACCACAGTGGTGAGAGACCTAATGATTAAGAGTCAGTGCTCTTAACCTGTTCACTATTTAGGTATTATTTTGGAGATGTTGCTTCTGATTTTGTGGGATTTTTACCCAATGTTGGGACAAAATGACTTCTCAAGCCCTACTGCCGAAAAAACGGGTAGGGTTTGGGGAACAGTTAGACACCCCCTACTTTTCCAGGGTAGACTTTGACAATGTAAGCTGTTACCAGTACATAAGGTCATTTTCAGCTCTGCATGAAAGCACCATGCAGCCCAATCTATTGGGTGGCGGCAAGCTTTTGTGTAATACATGCACATTTAATTACACTCTGGCATTTCAGGAGGTTGTACCATGCAGTGCTGTTCAGGCAGTTAAGGAGTTGTTTGTTCCATCACCCAGAAAAGCAGCCATCAAGGCCGAGGCTGAGGCCCTCCCATCTCTTGACATCACCAAGGTAAGCATTACAATGATACACCCATATCTTCCAAGACGGTTATTTTACTGGTGAAAATCTGTGATATTTTCTTATTTATACCCATAGCATAGGTTGTAGGTACTCGTTAGAACCGCCTCAATGAGGCGGTTCTAACGAGTACCCACAACCTAGGAGTTTCAGCAGAAAGTAAAAAATAATGTAACCCCCTATATAAAGTAGGGTTTACAGGAGTGTTCATTACATGGACTTGTTAATATGGTGTTCCTTTCTCTTCTTGCTCAGTAGCCCTGACATAGCTTTTGATAATGAGGAGTAATTTAGAGAAGATTTCTTGTCTTAGTTCTTGTAAGAAACACATTATGGGTACTTGACTTTATGAAGCAAGTCTGACAGGTACCCACAACACATTTTTTATGGAAAATAAGGAAAACTATATTACTCCTCTTAAAGGGAAATGGGAACATCTGGCAGATTTTTCCTGTCATTTTTTCGAAGGGAGACAACTTTTGGGACTTCCTGTTCGCTTTTCTATAGGCTCAGTCCCACTGAAAAAGTGGTCTACTCTTAAAGGAAAGAATTTGCTCCTCCGCAGCAAATTTTTCCTTTAAAAGTTGACCCCTATTGACATGGGAGACAAAAATAGTTTTGCAGGAGTTGCCTCCCATGAAGGTGTTCCCATTCCCCTTAACTGGAACTGAATGGAAAATATTCTAAACCTTATAAAACAGTCGGAACATAAGAGAGCATGTTTCATTTTTCTATTCAAATTATTTTTAGAGAAAGTGGGTCTGACATTGCTTGTGAATTGCCTGTCAAGCCTTATTTTCTATGGAAAAAAATAGGAAAATATGTATTTGAAAATGACATGTGCATATGTCATGATTTGCATTTTAAAGGTTAAGAAATGGCAAAAATATCTTCAAGGGAGACTGCTCTTTAAGAAATGTTTTTGAGTCCTGGTGGATAAGGGTCCACGCTTAAAGATTAAATTTTCTGAAAAATAATTTAAAGTCACCTTGTTTCTGAAGTTCTTGGTTGAAGCCATTCTAGTTATCTCACTTGTAAAATGGCAGAAAGTTCCTATTAACCTTTCAAGCACTGTAGAAAATTATAGTGCAAGCAGCAAGCTATTTTTTTTTTTTATTATTTTATTTCAGCATAAATAAGGCTTGGCATTTTCTATGAATCGTCTGTCTAGCATGTAATCTCAAGCATAATTATCACTGAAAAATAAAAAAATATATTTTGAAAATGCCATCTGCTAAAATGTGCTCTACTTGTGAAGGGTTTATATCATATAATATATCCACTCTTGTTTCAGCTTGATCTACAATGGACCCAAGTGCTGGCAGAAGGCTGGGCGTCACCCCTGGGAGGGTTTATGAGGGAGAGGGAGTTTCTCCAGTGTCAACACTTTGGCTGTCTCCTGGATGGTAAGTCTCCATAGCTCCAGAGAAGTTGGAGTATTGAGGATACATGTTGGGTGTTTTTTTTTTCTTATTTCTCCACAAAAGCATATTTAGACTCAACTTATTAACCCTTTTTGTACCAAATGGAATCATCCTTTAAAATTTAGGGGTGACAGGTTGTGTTTTCTTCAAAATTTATTTGGAAAAAAGACTGAACTTTAAGCAAACATTCTGCGGTGTCTGATCTGGGCCGGCACTGTTTGCCAGGGTACCCATTTTGGAGTTTCTGGAACTAAATGGGTTAATGTGATTCTGACAATTACCCAGAACTTATGTTTCAAACAGGACTTAAGACTTGAGGACAATTAAAAATAATTAAGAATTCATAAATTCTTATGATATTGAATGGTGCTTGACTGAGAACAGTACCAGTTTATCCCCACAGACTGTAATAAGCATACACCACAACCTCTTTATAACACTATTAATGGGGTCCAAAGCAGAAACCCTGTTAGTTAAACAACCATGTTATATCCAAACAAAAATATATAGATTATCTAGAAAAATGACCATTCATGGTCATTTTTCTATATAATCTATACATTTTTGGGATCCATCTTGAAAAGGTTTTATATCCATAACCCTGTTATAAGGAAGTTGAGGTGTACATACATATTCTTATCCTCCTGTGTTTCCCTAAGATGTCTCATGTCAAGGTAACGTTGATGAGATAGATAAGACAGCGCAACTTTAGCACCAATGCTAGAATTACGTTCAGCCTGAAGATTTACTGAGTTTTCTGTTGCTTCTGCAGGCATACTGTAGTAGAACAAGTTGCGCAAAATTTGTTTTGGAAACGTGAAGAATTACGGTGAAATTCCTATATTCAGACCAGCATTTGAACTGTTCAAAAGTGGTCTTGAAGTCCCAAAGATGATTTTAACTCAACAGTGGGTGTAGAAAAAGAAGGAATAACTGAAGTCTTCGAAAAATGGTTGTTAAAGAAGTAATGGCAGAACTTGTCTGTATATTTAAAAGGTGGAGTGACAAACCAGTCCATACCAATTGCACTACCAGTCCATACAAATGACAAGAACAAGCTAGAAAACTGCTCTGCATTTGCGCTACGATACGATGGTAAGCCCGTGGCTGTGTTGCGTAACCCAGAGTTCTATGAACACAGGAAGGAAGAGAGATGCAGTCGACAGTTTGGGACCAGTAATACGGGACATCCGTATGTTAAGGTAGATTATTAATGTTGTACTAGTACTGTGGACCCACCTGCTTCCCGAGCATATCATGTTAACCCAGTTATCCCACGGGAAACTGCGAACCATTTCTTTGCAATTAGTCTAGATCCAGATCAGATGGCTTCTGAAGAAGCCATCTGATCTGAATCTACACTGTTCATCATGCAGTTTGTGATTTGAATGAATACATTGTAGCAAGCAGTTTAATTGGTAGAAAGTCAAAAAATGGGTGTGGCTAAATTAATTTATGCAGCAGGATAAGTGTTAAACTGAATAGAATTTTTCTTAACTGTCTCTAGCAGGTGGCAATTTTTTAACATAGGGTTGTCATGGGTATATTACGTTTAGAAATACATTAAGAAAACGGCTGAACTTTTTGCACACAGTACAGCCTCTGATCAGATGCTGCATTCTATTGCATCTGATCTAGATCTGGACTGTTTCTTGGTTGTCCCATCTAACATGTGTTAAACTGAATTTGAATTTTGTTGCACAATATCAAAATATACAGTGGAACTTAGATGACTCTAACACAGACAGTTTGTTTTGTTTGTTTGTTTGATTAGAGGTTTAACATCCCTGTCAACACTGTATAGGTAGTTTTGGAGGCGTTGCTTCCAATTTTGTGTGACTTTTACCCGACATTGAAATGAAATGACATCTCAAGCCCTGTCGCCCAATGAAAACAATAGGGTTTATAAGCATGGAAGGTCCGACTCGCACCGCTTTGCCTGGGCAAGCTTAAATCCTCTAAGCGGTTTACCAGTACTGTGTGCGGTCGGTTTCAGCTCTGCATGGAAGCATCATGCAGCCCATCTATTTCTTTCAGCCCCAATGGGCGGGGGCCACAGATAGTTTGTTTACAAGAGATAATTCTAAGTAGTTGTAGAGCCCCTTGAAAATTTCCCAAAGCTCCAGATATCCATATATTTAGGATGATATATTTCTGATTTTATCTTGAAAAGTTATGTTGTGTTGACGTATTAGAATCACCTCAGTGAGATGATTCTAATGAGTACACACAACATACCTTTATTTTAACCCATTAAGTACCAGAAACCCCTAAAGGGGTACCTTGGCAAACAGTGCAGGCCCAGATCAGATGCCGCAGAATGCGGCGTCTGATCAGGGCCTAGACTGTTTGCTAAAAGTTCAGTCATTTTCCAAATAAAATTTGATGAACACAACCTGACACCCCTAAATTTTGAAATGGACTCCAGCTATGTATAAGGAGGAAGATTCCATTTGGTACAAAAAGGGTTAAACTATACCTAACTCAAAAAAATTTCATGGCCCCAGAGGTGTTCGAGTTTTTGAAGTTGGACTATAACAGTAACAAAACGATGTTATAAAAGGAAATTGTGTCATAAAAAGGGCAAAGTGGGTTAACTGTTTTATGTTTGCTCTTAAAGTTGTAAATAACTTTTGCATTTTAAGGGAAATGGGAACACCTGGCAGATTTTTCAAAGGGAGACAACTTTCTCTGTTTGCCTTTGTATAAGGCCTGTCTCACTAAAAATGGGGTCTACTCTTAAAGGAAAGTATTCCTTTCCTTTATGAGTTGACACCTATTGACATGGGAGATAAAACTACTTTTGCAGGAGTTGCCTCCCTTGAAGGTGTATCCATTTTGCTTTAAACAGATCGTGATTTCAAGAGAATCTGCATCTGAAAATGTTTACTGCAAACATTTCAAACATATTTTTTGCATACAGGCAGACAGTGTGGCACCAGACTGTTTGCATCAATGACATTTAAAGAAACCCACAGACAAAAAAGCAGATGGCATTTGTTGTGATGGATGTCTTAAGGGTTAAGAGTCCTGTCAAATTGTGTCTGATTGTTGCACTGATGAGATAGTTTAGGATATTTAACCCATTTCGAACTGGAAACCCCTAAGCGGGTACTGTGGCAAACAGTGCAGGCCCTGTTCAGTCATTTTCCAAATCAATTTTGAAGAAAACATGACCCGACACCTCTAAATTTTGAAATGAACTCTTGCTATATATAAGGAGGACGATTCACTTTGGTACAAAAAGGGTTAATATGTAAAGGCGTGGGAAAAAATTCTGTCGTTGAAGAACAGTCCTAGTTGAGAAAACCGAGATACCCAGAAAATACACCCCTTGTTTCTGAAAATAATCACTTCCAGATTCATAACCATTAAAATTATGGTTCTCTAAACTAACAAAGGTTGTTTTAAGTTTTCTGAGATGGCCTCACATAAGTTTAATCTAGCCCTAAAGTTATAATTTTTGTTCTAGAAGCCTCCGTGGTGTAGTGGTTATGCTTCTCGCCTTGTAAACCAAGGGTCGCAGGATCGATCCCGGGTTTCTCCAGACTTTCGGATGAGTCTTTAAACCGAGGTCCCGTCTCCATATGACCTTAGCTGTTGGTGAGACGTTAAACTCAAACACACACTATAATCTTGGTTCACGCTCAGCTCGGTAATACATAAATTTGTATATACTGGTGGACTCTTCCTTTGTTGTATGTTGGACAAGTCCATTAGTGATTTAAGGGGTGTTGGGTCTGTTTTTCCGGGTTTTGTTCCATACTTGACAGAAATCTTTTTAGCAAACAGATTAGACACAGATCAGATGCCGCATAATGCGGGGTCTGATCTGGGTCTGGATTATTTGCCAATGTCCCTTTCATGGGTTTCTAAGTAACAGTGGGTTAAACATTAAATTTATAATGCTCAAAAACATTTAAGAAATGAATTTTATTTTTCTGTTGTTCGTGAAAGCATGAACGCAGTGGGTCTTGTGCAATGTAAATGAACCCCAAACGGGTTCATGTAAACTTTTCTAGCGACCCACTGTCATTCATACTTTCATGAAAAGCAGAAAAATTAAGTTTATTTTTAGCTCGGCTGTTTTCGAAGAAAATGACGAGGTATTGTCATAGCTCTGGCGTCGGCGTCGTGCAAAAACATGGACATTTTGTAATATCTCTGTCATTACTGAACATATTTACTTGCAACTCGAACTAGTTGTTCATTATGAAAAGGGGAACTCATACCAATAGGTGAGGTAACCCTCAAAATATTTTTGGCACAGTTATGCCCCTTTTTCGACTTAGAATTTTTGCAGCCGAGCGTTGGCACCCGCATGCGGTGCTCTTGTTTAAATTTACCTTTTGTCCCTCATCACTGGGCAAAACAAATACTTATAGGACAAACTTTTAAAGCTGAAAATATTTACATGCTGTTTTTCTACAAAGAGCGTAATAGTGTTGACGTCACCAACGCCCATGGAGAACCATGGTTCAGACTGGCGTCACTTGACATCACTGAAAATCATGTGACTCCATGCGTCCATGGAAGTATGATTTACATTGTTTGCCCTTGGTTTACAATAGACGTTACACTGGAAATGTAGATATTAAAATATGAACAAGTGAGTTCTCTTTCTTAGATCAACAGAGATGTTAATTGTCCTGCATTTTAAAATTTATGAGCAGGACATAAGTCATGTTCAGCTGAGTTGAGAATGAAAAAAATATAAATTGCAGATGAACAGTGCGGTCTTTCAATGAAATATGATTTCTTTTAATTTAGATGATATATGAGAGTGGTGATTGGTTAGTGGGCGGTGACCTAGAGGTTCTAGAGCGTATAAAATGGGATGATGGTCTAGACGAGTATCGATTAACTCCAAATGAGCTCCGGGCAAAGTTCAGAAAAATAGGGGTAAGTGAAACAGTCTGGATCAATTGCATGACATTTAGGGGAATGGATACACCTTCAGTTGAGGCAACTCATGCAAAAGTATTTTTGTCTCCCATGTCAATAAGGGTTACTTCTTAAAGGAAAGAATTTGCTCCGCAGGAGCAAATTCTTTCCTTTAAGAGTAGACCCCTTTGTCAGTGGGACAGGGCTTATAGATAAGATAACAGGAAGTCCCAAAAGTTGTCTCCCCTGGCAGAAAAATCTTCTGGGTGTTCCCATTCCTTAAAACTTATGACGTAATGCAGTATGGTCTCCCTTCATAATGTTTCCATTGGGAGAAGCTTCTGTGATGCAATGATCAAGCTACTTGCCTCTTAAACCAGGGGTCATGGGTTTGATCACCAGCTTCTTTAGACTTTTGGATGAGCCTTAAACAGAGTTTTCTTCTCCATGTGACCTTGGATTTTGTTGGTTTGTGTGGAGTCAAATCCAGTCCATTGTGACTCATGACAGTCTTCCTGAGCAGGCTTTTAAATACATGTAAGCTATTAACCAGTACAGTGCACAATTATTCGCCAGAAATTCACAACTGCCCTTCTTGAATCAGCCGAAGGAAGAGAATGACAATAGAAACAATTTCATGATCTATCTCCATGATATGGGCCCCGTCAAGCGATTTTGGTACTTATCGCCTATGCGAGCAGCGAAGGTTCAGGCGAGCCTGCGCATCCGCGCAGTCTCGCCAGAACCTCCGCTGCTCGCTCATACAAGCAGTGAATCAAGAGGAACCTTCAGACAGAAAACCATATCCCTGGCCCCTTTGAATGGCTGGGCATGCGCAGTTAAAATTTGTCATGACGGAATGCTCGAAGACACAAATTCGCTTGGCGGGGCTCATATAATGTTGAAGGCCATGCAGATATGGAACTTGCAGTCTCCTGATCTCTAGTCAGATGTGGCTACTGAGGCTGGTGGCTTCCTTTGGAATCATGATGGTCAAACTTTGCTTCAATATGAAATCTTTTCTGTGGTCATATTTCTCCCTTCCAAATAATCAAGACACAGTTGTCATTTACTGGTAACAGAATGTGCACTCTATTGGTTTGCCACTTCGGTACACATTATCTAGTAGTATTAGGTTTGGCTTGACATAACCTGAATAGTGTTGATTGTGCCATTAGACTTCAAACAAAATGGGAAGAGAACCTCCTTGAGTCATTGTACTTGGATTTGGCTAAAATTTTGTTTAATCTACACATTTTGAAATGACTATAATTAGATGTGAAGCAAATACAACTTTTTCTCTGGATTCTAACCATTGTAGGAAGAAGACGTGTTATGTATGTAGAGATAGAGACAAAAGTTTAATCAGTCATAAAAAGCCATGATAACATTTGTACTCAATTACCTTAAACCAGTAATTTTCTAGTAAACTGATTCATGAGCAAACCTACCGTAATGATCCTAAGTATTGGGACTGACGGGCCTTAGCAAACAATGTACACCCCCATGAATGAGCAGTCTTTTCCTGCTTCTTCAGGAGCAGCCTGA
Organism: Lucinisca nassula; assembly: GCA_963580285.1. Classification (NCBI taxonomy): domain Eukaryota; kingdom Metazoa; phylum Mollusca; class Bivalvia; order Lucinida; family Lucinidae; genus Lucinisca; species Lucinisca nassula. Next base: position 105,056,380 of record OY757011.1, read on the forward strand.
TCTGAGTGCTACAGTTTGCAACTCAGATCAGACAGCTCCTGAGGGAGCAGCCTGATCAGGGTCTACACGGTTTGCCATTCCATCTACACTTTATGGACTGCTTTGCTGGACTGTGAAACAAATTTCTTAAAATTTTAGGAGAATTACAGCAATTCCTCAAGGTGTCCAAATTTTTGGGAATTTTTTGTGCCCTGTCATTCAAAAAAAGGCGGGGCATAATGTTATACCCGCCAAAGTTTTGAGTGTCCGTACGTCAGCGCCCCATAGTCCCATGTCAGCTCCATAACCCTGATACCATTTGAGATATTTTCACGAAACTTCACAGATATGTAAAGCACTAGCAGACGACATGCAGAACATAAAAACCGTAACTCTGATTTTCCTACTTTTGGAGTTGTTGCCCTTGAACATTGAACATAGGCATTTCTATCATAGTTTCGTGTCCCCTCCATAACTTCGATACCATTTGAGATATTTCCATGAAACTTCACAGATATGTAGAACACCATGAGACAAAGTGCAGAACATATGAACAGTAACTCTGATTTTCCTACTTTTGGCGTTATTGCCCTTTGAACTTTGAATATAGCTGTTGCTACCAGTTTCGTGTCTGCTCCGTAACTCTGATACCATTTAAGATATTTTCACAAAACTTCACAGATATGTAGAGCACTATGAGACAATGGCAGAACATATGAACCGTAACTCTGATTAATCTACTTTTGGAGTTATTGCCCTTTGAACATTTGAAATAGCCATTTCTATCTTAGTTTCGTGTCCGATCCATAACTTTGATACTATTCCAGATATTTCCATGAAACTTTACAGTTATGTAGAGCACCATGAGACGACATGCAGAACCATAACTCTAATTTTCCTACTTTAGGAATTATTGTCCTTTGAACTTTGAATATAGCAGTTGCTATCAGTTTCGAGTCCGTTCCATAACTCTGATACCATTTGAGATATTTGCACAAAACTTCACAGATATGTAGAGCAGCCTGAGACAACATGCAGAACATATGAACCATAACTCTGATTTTCCTGCTTTTGGAGTTATCGCCCCTTGAACATTGAACATAGCCATTTCTGTCATGTAGTCTGTTTGAAGCACTTTTGTTTGTTTGATTTGGGGTTTAACGTCCCCGTCAACACTGTAGAGGTCATTTTGGAGATGTTGCTTCCAATTTTGTGGGACTTTTACCCGACATTGAGATGAAATGACTTCTCAAGCCCTATCACCCAATGAGACATGGTTTATTAGCATGGAGGGTCCGACTCGCACCGCTTTGCCTGGGCAGGCTTAGATCCTCTAAGCGGTTTACCAGTACTCCTGTGCGGGCCGGATTCAGCTCTGCGTGGAAGCATCATGCAGCCCATATATTTCTTCAAGCCCCTATGGGCGGGGGCCGCTGTTTGAAGCACTATATCTCCTGACCTTAATGATTTATATCTCCTGACCTTAATGATTGATTGTTACCCACTTGCATGGTTACATCACTATGATGGGGGAAAACAGCCATTAGGTTTTGTTTCACTGTGATATGGCACTTGCTTGATGCAATTGTAGTGGCAGGGCATCATACAGTGCTTGCAGTTTTATTAGCTCACCTGAGCCGAAGGCTCATGTGAGGTATTAGTATACCACGAGCCGGCGTCCGTCGTCCGTCGTCGTCGTCCGTCGTCCACACTTTCAAAGAAGTATATCTCCGGAACCAGTGGGCCAATCTTGATCAAATTTCATGTGAAGCATTATCAGGTAGGGGGAAAGGCTGCATACTGTTTTCGGGCAGATCGGATTGGAACTCTGGTTGCCATGGCAACAAATAGCTCCCATAGACTTAACATAGGAAAAAGTTTGTCATCACTCTAGCTCCGTCAATTTTTTTCTGATTGTCTTCATTCTTGCAGATAATGAGGACAGGCATGAAATCTCGATCAAGTTCGATTTTGGGCTGAATCGGATTATTCACTCAGGAGTTACATGCCCTTGAGCGTTAGGAAAAAGCTTGTCATCACTCTAGCTCCGTCAATTTTTTTCTGATCGACTTCATTCTTGCAGATAATGAGGACAGGCATGAAATCTCGATCAAGTTCGATTTTAGGGCTGAATCGGATTATTCACTCAGGAGTTACGTGCCCTTGAGCGTTGAAAAAATTGCCTATTGACTTAACATGGGGAGAATGTTGTCATCACCGTAGCTGCTTCAATTATTTTCAGATTGGCTTTATTCTTGCAGATAACCAGCACAGCCATGAAATCTCGGTCAAGTTCTATAACTGGCAGAATCGGATCATTCACTTAGGAGTTACCTGCCCTTGTGTGTTTTTGCATTAGGGTTAATGGGAATTTCAAAAATGTATATCTTAAAGACTACTTGGCCAACTTTGATCAAATTTCATGTGTCGCATTATTGGGCAAGTGGAAAGGCTTCATTAGGTTTTCAGGCAGATCTGAGTGGAACTCTGGTTGCCATGGCAACATCTAGCTCCCATAGACTTCACATAGGAAAAAGCTTGTCATCACTCTAGCTCCGTCAATTTTTTTCTGATCGACTTCATTCTTGCAGATAACCAGTACAGGCATAAAATCTCGGTCAAGTTCGATTTTGGGCCGAATCAGATAATTCTCTCAAGAGTTACGTCCCCTTGAGCGCCCGAAAAATTGCCTATCGACTTAACATGGGGAAAATGTTGTCATCACTGTAGCTAGTAACAAGGACAGGCATAAAATCTCGGTTAAGTTCGATTTTGGGCAGAATCGGAATATTGACCTCGGAGTTACGTGACCTTGAGCGACAAAAAATTTGCCCATAGACTTAACATAGGGAAAATGTTGTGACTACGATAGCGACTTGAATTTTTTTCAGATCAGCTTCAAACTTGCAGGTAACGAGGACAGATATAAAATGGCAATTTATTTAGTTGTGGTTTATACACAACATATTGTTTCTAGTATCACATTAGTATTATTATTGTCACTTCTGACTGGTAGAATATATTTTTGAGGTCCAAAAATTAGTTGTGCAGACCATGATCAGAAGATTTCTGTTGCAACACTGCAACACCTATTAACTGTCTGCTGGGCTTATCAGTAATATTTACAGACTTAAGTTATGTTAAATTATGTAACTCCAGCTGCCAAGATACTTTCTGACCAGATCAAAGATAACTGGGAGTAAGAGTTATGTAATAAGAGATTATGAGAGTGCAATCAAATACATGTAGTACCAAGATGATCATAGAAGAGATTTGTCATTTGTGGCCTGGATAGGAACATGAACAGTGGTCTTCAGACTAGCTCAACCCAGCCATCCACCCCAGCACCTCCTTTCTGTTCACACACACAAAACAAAAATATATCTAGAAATGTAATAATTTTGCAGCCAATTAATTTTGTATATGACTATAGTTTGCCCACATGTCACTCATGGGGTTGTTCACTCTTGATATGGCCTTTTAAACCCCAAAATAATGTTGCTTTTTTATTTGAGATGACACAGAAAGTTCATGTTTATCATTTTATGGCTTGACACTGAACCACCTGAGATCAGCATGTTCAATGATGCAGATCATGCACAACTGTATTGCTTATCACCGTATCTATATCAGTCTCACAGTATCACTGTCAGTTTCCATATCATCACAGTATCAGTTTATGTCCGGGTCATGTTTTATGACCACAACTGCTGATCAGGTTGTTCTCAGAGTGGTTCAAGTACCTTCGAGTGAGCAGCCCCCAAAAGAGAGCCAAATGTATTGTATATGTAAGTTGTAAAGTAGGGTATTTGTTAATTATTGTAGTTGAAGGAACAGCCATGTTTATTATGTATTTTATTAAAATAGTTTCAATATATTATCTTGTTGGTTGTGTATAAAATCACGGTTAAGTTCGATTTTGGGCCGAATCGGATTATTTGCCTTGGAGTTACCTGCCCTTGAGCATGAAAAAATACGTTGTGACCACGATAGCAACTTTATTTTTATTCAGATCAGCTTCAAACTTGCAGGTAACGAGGACAGGCATAAAATCCTGGTTAAGTTCGATTTTGGGCCAAATCAGAATATTGACCTCGGAGTTACGTGACCTTGAGCGACAAAAAATTTGCCCATAGACTTAACATAGGGAAAATGTTGTGACTACGATAGCGACTTGAATTTTTTTTCAGATCAGCTTCAAACTTGCAGGTAACGAGGACAGACATAAAATCTCGGTTAAGTTCGATTTTGGGCCGAATCGGATTATTTGCCTTGGAGTTACCTGCCCTTGAGCATAAAAAAATACGTTGTGACCACGATAGCAACTTTATTTTTATTCAGATCAGCTTCAAACTTGCAGGTAACGTGGACAGGCATAAAATCTCAGTTAAGTTCGAATCGGAATATTGACCTCGGAGTTACATGACCTTGAGCGACAAAAAATTTGCCCATAGACTTTACATAGGGAAAATGTTGTGACTACGATAGCGACTTGAATTTTTTCAGATCAGCTTCAAACTTGCAGGTAACGAGGACAGACATAAAATCTCGGTTAAGTTCGATTTTGGGCCGAATCGGATTATTTGCCTTGGAGTTACCTGTTGTGACAGAAATAGCGACTTGAATTTTTAGCTCACCTGAGCCAAAGGCTCCAGTGAGCCGATAGTATACCAAGGCTCCGGAGTCCGTCGTCTGTCGTCCGTCCATCTGTCGTCCACACTTTCAATGAAGCATATCTCAGAAGGCTGTCGACCAATCTTGTTTAAATTTTATGTGTAGCACCATTGGGCAAGGGGAAAGGCTGCATTAGGTTTTGGAGCTAGTCTGGTTCATTTGTTCCTTCATTCTTCTTTCTCTCCATATAGAGATAATAGACCAATGTTAAATTTTTAATCAAAGATTTCTCAGGAACTATAAAAGCTAGAAGCATCAAATTTGGTATTCAATAGAATAATGATGACTTATTTTGTGTAAGAGACATTGGGCTTTCTCAGCTTATTTGTTCATCTGTTCTTTCATTCTTCTTTCTCTCCATTTTGACCAATGTTAAATTTTCGTCAAAGATTTCTCAGGAACTATAGAAGCTAGAAGTCTCAAACTTGGAATGCAATGCAATAATCATGACTTATATCCTGTAAGGGTCAATGGGCTGGATTCTATTAGCAGATTTAGTAGTCAAGTCTGTGAATTGTTAAAACTTAAGTTCCTCAGGTGAGCGGTTTAGGCTCATTGAGCCTCTTGTTTACGGTATAGTTTTGTTTTTCCAGGCAGATGCAGTGTTTGCATTCCAGCTGAGAAACCCTATACACAATGGTCATGCCCTGCTGATGGCCGACACAAAGAGAAGGCTGCTAGAGAGAGGCTATAAGAAACCAGTTTTGTTGCTACATCCTCTAGGTGAGCTTATACGGTAGCTTAACACTAAATATTGCTGAGCCGGGGAACCAGCACTTTGGGACAGAAGATTTGATAGAGGATCAAATACCAGCTGTGCATTTCATTGGTTATATAGGCTGGATTTATTTCATTTTAAGAAAAGGGTACTTATAGCAAAACAAAATAATAGATGCTTTGCAATTATATCTGCAAGCCCAAAAATATTGCTGCCACATTTTCATGGTCACCCCTTTGAGAAAAAATTGCCCTGTTATTCACTGCGGCGCTACACATCAACAATATGGCGGACAATAGCTCAAAAAGGAGACGGGCTACATGTGGATTTTTTCTTTGGGATTTATTCAGCTAGAGTTGCTCTACAAACCACCAAGGTTTGAAATATTTTGCATGTACAGTTTTTGTTGGAGATGGAAAAATGTTACTATTGTCGTCTATGGAAAATATTTAGTGGTAAGCTCCCTATACCAAAAGTTGGAAAATCAGCCCCACACTCCAGTTTTCAGTCATTACATCATATTTTCACACATTGGTAGGTTCTATCCAATTCTGTATCATAAAATGGATATTCCTGGCATGTGGTTTGCCATAGAAACTGTAAAAAAGTGTAAGGTTTGTGGTAATTTAGGTCAAACTGGGTGTTTTGATCAGTTTTTGCTTCTGATCTGTGCATTTTGAGGGGGGGGGGGGGGGGTACTTTAAATCCATGTTAATCAATTGTTAATGGGTTTGTTTTGGAAAAAGTCTTACAGTAAGTGTATAACCAGAAACACAAGAGAAAGGATGTACTCCATCTGGAATTTAACACTAAGGTTACCTGGTTTTTGGCCTTGGTCTCTAGCGAAAGCAAAACTTCGAAATTGTCTCTGCTGCAATATCGCGATAAGTTTTCTCATCTCTTATTGGTTCTTATTGATTAGATTCATGTTAAAGGGTCTGAACAGATATATATCCACTATTTCTCATGGTATTGAGGCATTTATAATCATTTTTGTCAAAGTTTTATCATCAAAATATCCTCAAAATGCCATTTTTACATAAAATAGGGGGTATAGGTGTGAAGTCAGCCATAAATACCAGTTGGTATGCTATTAAGGCATACTTTAGTGCATTTTAGGATTGAAGTGTTCCAAAGACATAGGAGAAGAACCACTGATGCCAGCCGGTGTCTGGGTTCCATTCCAGAAAGAGGTAAACTTTGCCCTTTTTAACATAATATTGTTTGTTCGGCTTTCATTGTAGAATCTGAAAGCGATAACTTTTTCGCAAACTTCAAAGATTCTTTGTCACTGAACATTTATTATGCATGCTTAAATTATTAGATATGATCTAAATTTCTATTTGACAATGCTTTTGATGGATCATAAAGACAATAAGGGTTTGGTATAGGTAGCTTAACACTAAATATTGCTGAGCCGGGGAACCAGCACTTTGGGACAGAAGATTTGATAGAGGATCAAATACCAGCTGTGCATTTCATTGGTTATATAGGCTGGATTTATTTCATTTTAAGAAAAGGGTACTTATAGCAAAACAAAATAATAGATGCTTTGCAATTATATCTGCAAGCCCAAAAATATTGCTGCCACATTTTCATGGTCACCCCTTTGAGAAAAAATTGCCCTGTTATTCACTGCGGCGCTACACATCAACAATATGGCGGACAATAGCTCAAAAAGGAGACGGGCTACATGTGGATTTTTTCTTTGGGATTTATTCAGCTAGAGTTGCTCTACAAACCACCAAGGTTTGAAATATTTTGCATGTACAGTTTTTGTTGGAGATGGAAAAATGTTACTATTGTCGTCTATGGAAAATATTTAGTGGTAAGCTCCCATACATGTAGTTCTGCTTTAGTGTGAATGGCTACAAATTCAATATTTTTCACCGTTCTTACAGGGGAGACAACTTTTGTAACTTCATGTTTACTGTTCTGTCTTAACTTGTCTTAACTCCAGGGGCCAGTTGTTCAAAGCATCGTTAGCTTAAGGAGCTCGTTAGTGGTCATGTTGTTAAGTGTTCTAGCAAGTTCAATATTTACAATTTTGGTATTTTTGCTGGAAAAATGTGAGCTGCTTTTGCATTTGCAAAAGCTGCTCACATTTTTTTCAGCTAAAATATAAGCATATTTGCCATAATAAATGATCAAAAGTTTAACAATACGTTAACTAACGACGTTGTTAGTTTTAAACAACTGGCCCACGATAGTTTGGGTGGGTGGGTTGGGTTTGGGATTGGGGACAAGGATAATCAAATAATATTTTTTTTTCTATTTCTCCATTAAAAAAAACCTTGGGGAAATTAGTCTGCATGGTGCTTCCCCGCAGAGCTAACCAAGCGATCATTTGTGTACTAGGTCTAAGCCTGCCCTGGAAAAGGGGTGCATGTCTGACCGTCCCTTAAACCAGCAGTGTCTTTGGGTGGTAGGGCTTGAGATGTCAGTTCATCTAAATGTCAGGTGGAAATCCCGAAATATCAGAAGCAAAGTTTCTAAAATGACAGGGTGTTGATGGGGAGGTAAAACCATCAACACAAACAAACTTTTCTGTACATAAAATTGGGTTTACATGGCTACTTGCTGACATGTTGTATGTTTTAAATAACATCAGTTTCGGATAGTTTATCATGTCGCCAGCATTGGAAGCTTTGTTGGAAGCACTTCTGACTGTGATCGGAAGATCGGTAGTTTGATATATGCCAGGGGCCAGTTGTTCAAAGCATTGTTAGCTTAACGAGCTCGTTAGTGGTCATATTGTTAACGCTTCTTGAGCAAGTACAATATCTAAAATTTTGGTATTTTTGCTGAAAAAATGTGAGCAGCTTTTTTCAGCAAAAATTTCAGCATATTTGCCATATTTAATGATCAAAGTTTTAACAATACGTTAACTAACGACGTGATTGGTTTTGAACAACTGGCCCCAGGTGACGTCCCTAACATCCTTTCATGGAGACATCCTCCTTTTGGGTTATTCTTTACTTTCTGCTGATTCAAAAATAGCAGGTGGCTGTTTCTGCAGATAGTGGGTGTGGGTGGGTCAGGCTGGGAATGTGCACTGTACTGGTTAACCACTGATGTATAAGCATGCCCAGGTAAAGTGTGGTTAAGTAAACTGACTGGCTTTATATAACCTAAATAGTGTTGAATGGGCTGTTAAACTCCAAAGAAACAAAAAACTTAACATGTTTGTCAGTGTACTTTGTGAAATATTTGCATTGATCAGCTAAATTGTACCTTGACTAGCTGGGTTGATTGGTTACCTTAAATTGTGAGGTCAGCCATAGGTCAGTGTCTCCTTGTGAGTCTGGGTCTGTGTTCTGAATATGATAAAATATTAAAATTCAGGTCATACAAATGACACAAATATTTTATGTAGAAAAAATTATCAGAAAAAAACAAAACAAAAAAAACATTGCTGCCCTTTCTTCACCTTTACCACTCTCTGGGCTAATTCAGCAGACAACAAATTGTTTTGATTTTTCTTATTTTAAACAGGGTTTGACATTTCAGCAAATTGTCTCCTATCAATTACTGTTTTCTAGACAAAAAAAAAAATGTTTCAAAATGTCATCTGCTGAAAAATACCCAGCATGCAGAGCCTAGAAAAAAGGCCTGTTTTTTACTCTGTCCCCCCATGTTTCTTAAGTGGACTCCTCCAGCTTTGAATTCTGTAACTGGGAGGTAACAGGGTGGCTAACTCTTTAGATTGTGACGAAACTGCTCATTATAAGCCATCTCATCTGGATTTGCCCGTTTGCATAGATATCTGTACTTGTCTACGCTGTCAAAGGGGTTAAAAACATGAAAATAGCTCTGTTTTTATTTATTCAGGGGCAAGTTGTTCAAAACTAATGACATTGTAAGTCAACATATCGTTAAAACTTTGATCTTTTAATATGGCAGATATGCTAATATTTTTGCTGGAAAAATGTTAGCAGCTCTTGCAGTTGCAAAAGCTGCTCACATTTTTTCAGCAAAAATGCCAAAATTTTACATAATTTTACTTGCTAGAACAGTTAATAATATTACCACTAACGAGCTCGTTTTTGAACACCTGGCCCCAGGTTGTTGTTTACAGATACTGATGCAAGCAGTGAAGATCCAGATAAACGACGCATACAGAGCCATCTCATCAGGGTCTACACTGTTTGGCAGTCTGTTAAAGCTTAAGATGCTAAGAAAAACTGCATCAGAAAATGACGTCTGTTTATTATTCAGCTGCTGCATTTTCTTGTAAATTTTTAAGAATATTTTTGCAAACCATGTGAAACCTTATCAAACTGGAGCAGTCTGACCTGTGTCCACACTGTTTGCAACAATGACTTTACACTGTTAAACCAGCAGACAATAAATCAGCGGTTATTCTCTCCCTTCCGCTGATTCAAGAAGGGCAGTTGTCAGTTTCTGGCGAAAGAATGCACTGTACTGTTTAACCACTTGCGTATAAGCCTGCCCAGGTAAAGTGTGGATAGGTAAACTGACCGGCTCAAAAATGACCTAAATAGTGTTGACTGGGCCATTAAACTCCAAATAAAACAAACAAAACAAACAATAAATCAGTTGACAATTGTAAGCTCACCTGTCACATTGTGACAAGGTGAGCTTTTGGGATCACTTTTTGTCTGTCGTCCATCCGTTTGTCCGTGCGTAAACAATTTCTTCAAACGACATCTCCTCCGAAACCACTGATCGGATTTTGACCAAACTTCACAGGAATGATCCTTAGGTGGTCCCCTTTCAAAGTTGTTCAAATGGTTCCGGTCCGTTGCACATCTAGGTCTCAGGAGCCAAAAATAGTTTTTTTTCACTGAAAACTTAAAAAATCATCTTCTCTGAAAACACAAGGCCCAGGTCTTTGATATTTGGTATGAAGCTTCATCTAGTGGACCCCTACCAAGATTGTTCAAATTATAGTGCTGGGGCATAAAATGCCCCCAACCCGGGGCCCTTTGGTTTTACATGGGCTTATATAGGGAAAATCTTGAAAAATCTTCTTCTCTGAAACCACAAGGCCCAGGTCTTTGATATTTCGTATGAAGCTTCATCTTGTAGACCTCTACCAAGATTGTTCAACTTATAACCCTTGGGCCACAAATGCCCCCACCCCGGGGCCCTTTGGTTTTACATAGACTTATATAGAGATATTCTTTGAAAATCTTCTTCTCTGAAACAGCAAGGCCCAGGTCTTTGATATTTGGTGTGAAGCTCCATCTAGTGGACCTCTATAAAGATTGTTTAAATTATAGCCCTGAGGCCAAAAATGCCCCCGCCCCGGGGTCTTTTGGTTTTACATAGGCTTGTGTAGGGAATATCTTTAAAAAAATCCTCTTCTCTGAAACCGCAAGGCCCATGTCTTTGATATTTGTTGTGTAGCTTCATCTAGTGGACCTTTGCCAAGATTGTTCAAATAATAGCCTTTGTTGATATTTGTATGAAGCTTCACCTTTTTAGACCTCCCTCAACATTATGCACATTATAGCCCTGGGGTCAATAATGGCCCTCCCCGGGACCCACTTCTTACTCTATGGATCAGGTGAGGGATCTAGGACCATCATGGCCCACTTGTTGTGATTGACGTCTTACAGGTTGATAAGTTTGACTGAAAACTGGTATGTTCGAATTCTAATATGGAAAATGATGATGATTTCATGTTTAAGGACGCATCAACCCTTTTTATGGGTCATTTGTTTGATTTGTTTGATTTGAGGTTTAACGTCCCCGTCAACACTGTAAAGGTCATTTTGGAGACGCTGCTTCCAATTTTGTGGGACTTTTACCCGACATTGAGATTAAATGACATCTCAAGCCCTGTCGCCCAATGAAAACACTAGGGTTTATTAGCATGAACGGTCCGCCTCGCACAGCGGTTCCTGGACAGGCTTAGATCCTCTAAGCGATTTACCAGTACTAGTGTGCAGGCCGGATTCAGCTCTGCGTGGAAGCATCATGCAGCCCATATATTTCTTCAAGCCCCTATGGGCCTTTATTGGTCATAAGCGTGAAAAGTTTTTTTATTCAAAAGGCTCTAATATAGAAGCATCCACTTGTGAAACTTGGAGTGTAAGAGTTAATGCTCTGCATGCTGGGTAGTATAGCAGACGACATTTTGAAATATTTTTCTTTATTTCTCAGAAAACAGGATTTGACATTTCAAGGTATCAAGTCCTGTTTTCAAAGAAAAATAAGTAAATAGTCACCATTTGTCATCTGCTTAGTAAGCCTAGAGAGTGGTCAAGAATAAGTTAAATGTAGTTTTATTTCTATGCAGGTGGTTGGACCAAAGACGATGATGTATCACTGCCATACAGAATGAAACAACACAAGGCTATACTAGAGGAGGGTGTTCTAGATCCAGAGAGTACAGTATTAGCTATCTTCCCCTCTCCCATGATGTATGCAGGACCAACCGAGGTACAGTGGCACGCCAAGGCCAGAATGTCCACAGGGGCCAACTTCTACATTGTGGGCAGGGATCCAGCTGGTATGCCCCATCCTGATGGTGGAAAAGATCTGTTTGATCACTCACATGGAGCAAAGGTAAATTAACCACAACTTCTTTATAACAGTTTTGTTGGGGTACTCTTGCTGAAACCTTCATCTTACAGGTATTAACCTATTAGTACCGGAAACCCCTACACGGGTACTTGGCAAACAGTGCAGGCCCAGATCAGATGCCGCAGAATGCGGCATCTGATCAGGGCCTACACTCTTTGCAAAAAGTTAAGCCATTTTCCAAATCAATTTTGAAGAAAACACAGCCTGATACTTCTAAATTTCGAAATGAACTCCTGCTATATATAAGGAGGAAGATTCCATAACTTGCATAAAAATGCTTAGCTTATGCAACTTAAATACATTTAAAATTGATTCAAATGCACTTGCGTATATAACGTGATATCTGATTGGATAATGCAAAAATTTGCGTGATATAGTGTTGGAAACCTGATGTCATGATATAGCGTCTCTTTTCATTGGCTGGCATTTCGTTTTACGCAGCACACAGCACTTGCCATTTCGTGCAAAGTTGTGCAGTTCTTAACAAACCACCACAAAGGTACATTTGAATGGGGATAACTGTTGGGGAGGTAAATCAACGGTTTTACAGTCGCAAATTCCGTTTTACGGCCAATGTGTCGCTGTAAAACAAAATTTCAAACTGTAAAACCACCGATTTACCTCCCCACAGTGGATAAAATATGACCACATTTGTATTAGCACACAGTTACTGGTGCATAATGGCATGACATTGTTGTATAAAAAGTAATACTTTGGGTGCGCAGCCCCCACCCATCGGGCTTGAAGAATTAAAACGGCTGCATGCTTCCACGCAGAGCTGAATCTGGCCACACACGAGTACTGGTAAACGGCTTAGAGGATCTAAGCGTGTCCAGGCAAAGTGATGCGAGTAGGACCGTCCATACTTATAAACCCTATTGGTTTCATTGGGCGACAGGGCTTGAGATGTCATTTCATCTCTATGTCGGGTAAAAGTCCCACAAAATTGAAAGCAACATCTCCAAAATGACCTATATATTTGACGGGGACGTTAAACATCGAATCAAACAAACTTTGGGTGCAAGGACTACAGCACAGCATTGAAAAATTGCAGTGTACAATTTTTTTTCTGGGCCAGACTTGCTAGCTAGTTTCGGCCTCGTTAGGCCTCATCAGTGACCCTATAATATTTTCAAAATTCTGCAGTGGAGTCTGCTTTCTATTAAAATTATTTTGGAATGATTTAAAATTGTTATTTGATATACAGAATCTTACACTCATGGTCATTTCATATGAAATTTATGATACTCACTGGAGGCTTGTTACATAAATTTCATATGAAATGACCACTGATGTAAGAGTATCTGTTGTGCCTTAAAATCCTAAAAATTTGTACACCTTGAGGACTTGCTGTATTTTTCCTAAAATTTTAGCTAATTTGTTTCCCGATCTAGCAAGTAGTCCAAAAAGTGCAGCTGGAATAGCAGACAGTTTAGACCCTTATGAGAGTGCTCTTTCAGGAGCAGTCTGATCTGAGTCTGCACTGTTTGCTTAGGCCTGTCTGTCCTTCTTTATGCTCCAACCTCTATATAATACATGTACTATTTTGGGGGGCTCAAATCCAGAAACGGTGTTAGTTTAAACAAGCTTAGTTAAACAACCTTGATATATCCAAACTAAATACATCTTTGTATCCATCTTTAAATTGTATTATATACGAGCCCCGCCAAGCAAATTTGTGCTTTCCAGCATTCCGTCATGACAAATTTAAACTGAGCATGCCCAGCCATTCAGATGGGCCAGGGATATGGCTTTCTGTCTGAAGGTTCCTCTTGATTCACTGCTTGTATGAGCGAGCAGCGAAGGTTCTGGCGAGACTGCGCAGATGTGCAGGCTTGCCTGAACCTTCGCTGCTTGCATAGGCGATGAGTACCAAAATCGCTTGACATGGCCCATACAAAACTGTGTTGTAATGAACAGTGTTACAAATAGGTTTGAGTATATTGTTTCCATTTACTAGGTATTAACTATGGCACCAGGATTAACACAGCTGGAAATTGTTCCATTCCGAGTGGCAGCATATAATATCAAGCTCAAAAAGATGGACTTCTACAATCCAGAGAAGAAAGAAGACTTCGACTTTATATCGGGAACAAGAATGCGTAAACTGGCTCGGGAGGGTCAAAATCCACCAGATGGCTTCATGGCCCCAAAAGCTTGGAAAGTTCTTATGGACTACTATCAGTCCTTAAATGGCCAGACAAATGGACCAAAGTAACCGCCAAGAGTCCTTTTTAACGAGATGCTCATGTGATAAGACTAGCCGGCTGTTAGGAAAATAAGCAGATGACATTCTTTTTCTTAAAAGGTTTTTCTTCAGTTACTCTGGTTTTGCCAAGTCCTGATTAACAATTAGTTTTTTAGGGTGTAAATGAAATTGAAGTAATGTTGAAAGTGAGTTTAACCCCCCAAAACAAAAACTAATGAAATAAGGACTTGACATTTTATTTAAATTGTCTCCAAAAATGACAGTTTGAATTCATTGCTGACCTGTTTTAACCCTTCAACTGCTAATCATGACATGCAGACGTCATTTTCAAAATGTATTTTATTTTTTATTTTTCAGTGTAAAAAAAAAAAAAAAAGGCCTGACATTACATGTGAATCGTCTGCTTGGCAGACGATTCACATGTAATGTCAAGCCTTGTTTACTAGGAAAGATATTTTAAAAAAACGATTGTCGTCTGCTCCAAATATTTATGTAGCAGGTAAAGGGTTAGTATAAAATGTTTCAGCCAAGGGAAGTTTTATACTGTCTTCTGCTTATATTTAAATATTGCAGGTTAACCCTTTAGATGCAGAGAAAAACTACATCTGAAAATGTCGTCTGCTTATGTCGTCTGCTGAATCTTTTTGCAAACTGTTTAAAATAATTTTGCATATAGGCAAACAGTGTGGTCCCATATCAGACTGCTCCTAAAGGAGCAGTCTGATTTGGGTCCACACTGGTTTCAAAAATGGCATTTAAAGTAACCAGTCGACGTCAAAGCAGACGGTAATTGTCGTGATTGGCATGTTATGGGTTAAATATTGCAGGTTAAAGGCTGAACAAAAAAACATAGCTCAAACTAGATATTAAATATTTCTCCTATCAGGGTCAAACTAAACTTCTCAAATTTGCTTTGCACCAGATCTGATCCAAATATTCTTGTCATTATTATTTGTAATTATTAAATATTTACATATACAAAATTTATTAATAAATTTACATTTTTGGCCGCAATGAAAATATCCCTCACTAAAGAGGTAGAAAGTTAATTTGTTATTCCATTTTTTTTTCCCCATTTACATGCTATTGTTGCCAAGCATTAGAAATTTAAGTTTAGTTGGAAGGTGCTTATACAGTTTTGAGAAGTATACATTTTTGAACAATTTTTTGGAACATTTAAGACAAAAGTATGGGCATCTGTAGCATTTACGTGTATTTATTTATTTATTGAATGATTAGAAAACAAATTTGAACAGTTCTGTACAAAGATCATAGCACCTAGCACCAGAAGTATCAAGGATAATTATGCAATAATTTTCCTTATTTCTTTTATACAACAGGCACATGTTGTGGTTACTTGTTGGAATTACTGCAGTGAGGTGATTCCAACACGTACACACAACATATACCACAACCTTGTTATAACATGGGTCATTATAACACAGTATTGGATAAAACACAGATTCAAGACTGATCCCAAAAATGTATAGATTATTTTGAACTCTAGAATATTCTAGAGTTCCTTGAGAATTCTGTCAGTAGCTCCAGATATCCTTAGTATTGGATAATTTAGGGAGGCTTTCGAGTTTATCTTTAAAAGGTATGCTATGTGTACTCATTAGAATCACCTCAATGAGGCGATTCTAATGAGTGCACACAGCATACCTTTATTTATAAGCAGATCTAGTGATCACCATTATACTTCACGACCTGACACCAATATTAAACCTCGGTAGTTCTAACTACCTCTAACACGAACAAATTTTCATGGCTCCAAAGGTATTCGAGTTATTTAAGTTTGACTGTAGCATGTTTTGGGCATGTTTTATTTGAACACTGTTGTTAACGCTCTGCATGCTGGGTATTTTTAGCTCACCTGAGCACGAAGTGCTTATGGTGAGCTATTGTGATCGGTCAATGTCCGTCGTGTGTCGTCAACAATTTGCTTTAAATGCTAACTCCTCCTTAACCCTTGAGCCAATTTCAATAAAACTTCATAGGAATATTGCTGAGGTGACCCTCTACAAAAATAGCTAAGATTGTTCCGCTCCTCTGAACAAGATGGCCACCAGAGCTAAAAATAGAAAAATCTTTAAACGACAACTTCTCCAGTACCTTAAGGCCAATTTCATTCAAACTTCATAGGAATGTTGCTTAGGTTACCCTCTACCAAAATAGCTAAAACATTTCTGCTCTGGTGAACAAAATGGCCGCCAGAGCTAAAATTAGAAAATTCTTTAAACGACAACTCCTCCTGTATCCTTGGGCCAAATTAATTCAAACTTCATAGGAATGTTTCTTAGGTGACCCTCTACTAAAATAGCTAAAACGGTATTGCTCTGATGAGCGAAATGGGCGCCATAGCTAAAAATAGAAAAACATCGTAAATTTGCTTCAGACACAAACTCCTCCTCAACCCTTGGGCCAATTTGATTCAAACTTCACAGTAATATTGCCCAAATGACTCCCTACCAAAATAGCTAAAATCGTTATGTTCTGACAAACAAGATAGCCGCCAGAACTAAAAATAGAAAAAAATCTTTAAACGACAACTCCTCCTGTACCCTTGGGCCAGTAACATTCAAACTTCATAGGAATGTTGCTTAGATGACTCTCTACCAAAATAGCCTCGCTCCGATGAACAGTATGGCTGTCAGAGCTAAAAATAGAAAAACATTGTAAATTTGCTTCAAATGCGAACTCTTTCTAAAACCTTGGGTCAATTTGATTCAAACTTCAAAGGAATGTTGCCTAGGTGACACCCTACCAAAATAGCTAAGATCGTTCCACTCTGATCAACAAGATGGCCATCAGAGTTAAAAATAGAACGTACTAGTGACAGTGACATTCAGGTGAGCGAATCTGGGCCCTCTTGTTTTTTGCAGCAGACAACATTTTGAATATTTTACTAATTTTCCCAGAAAACAGGATTTGACATCTCATGCAAACTGTCTCCTAAAATGGTCTCCTTGCACGAGATGTCAAGTGCTGTTTTCTGGGAAAAAAATAGGAAAATATCAACAATTTGTCGTCTGCTGAATTTGCCTAGAGTGGTAAAGGTTAATCTTTTAATGTTACAATTGATATTATGGGTTGTATTAAGTGGTTGAATCATATGCAGAAGTATGCACAGTATACAGAAGTATGCATAGACCTTATTTATCAGTCTCCGTTCAAAAAAAAAAGGGAAAGGAAACGGACCATATTGTGTTTTATTTATTTTATTGGTGCAATACTCATTGTTAAGGAAATGGTTTATGAAATTTTATGAAGTGTTGATATATATACGAATATATACACTGTTGTGGACCAAAACTTACTTGGGCAGATTTTTCTGTGCTGTTTTACGACAAAACAAGTAGTTTTGTCAAACAGCTTAGATAACTGCCAACTAGTATTATTAGCTTTACTAAATTAGCCGTGACACAAAACTGCCTTTTTTCCGAGATCAGCAATCAAAGAGTTGAACATGGGCATTCTTTTATGCTTCTTTCTAGATGAAGTTGCTTTTAGGCGAATACATTTTGTCATTTAGATAACTAGTCAGTATAACAACTTCCCCTGTAAAATCTGCTTTATATAGAGAAAATTGGGGTTTACAGGGGTATACATTATTATTCTTATTTCTGCTCAAAAACATAGATTGTGGGTAATCATTAGAACAGTTCTACTGCCCACCAACAATCTGTGTTTGTAAAAAAAAAATTTCTTCTGAAAAATGCCAGTTCTTCAGATATGAAGAGCGTCATTTTAGCATGTGTACAGGCAGCAGAATCAGCTCAGGCGATGTTCATATCTGATGTGTGTCACGGCTCATAACTAGAAATGGGGTATTTATTGTTGTTAATGTCCAATGGTTATATTTATAATTCGTGGGATGATGCGTTTTAGATGTCTTTTTTTCTTTTACAGGGTTGCTTCGGCTATCAAGTGATATTTTAAAGTATCTATTTTAATAGAATGCTTATAGTTCATTCACCATTGCCTTATTTTTGCATTATGCAAACACGCCTATACAAATACATTACCACCTATATCTCTGAAAAAGTTTGATATTTTTCTTATTTCTGCTCAAAATATAGATTGTGGGCACTGGTTAGAACCGCCTCGATGAGGCCGAGTGCCCACAATCTATATTTTGAGCAGAAATAAGAAAAATATAAATTTTTCATCTTAAAATTTTCATTTTTTCGGTGATTAAGGTGACAATGTATTTGTATAGGTGTGTTTTCGTAATGGCCTTATTTTTGACACTGTATAAAGTGGGATTTGTTCAAGAATGTCACATAATTATGCAAACAGATGGTAAAAGCTGCCTCGGGTTTAGCTCCAGAAAGGTGTAATGATAATTTTTAATATTTTTCCATAAAAAATGGGGCCAATTGCTCAAAACTATCAATGTTTTAAGTTGATGTGTCATAAAAACTGCATTTAATATGGCAAATATACAGTACTAATATTGTACTGTGAAGTATTGTGTTTTAACAGTACTGAAAGAATGACAAACAATACAGAGCCTGACCAGACTGCCCCAGGAGCAGTCTAGTCAAGGTCTGTACTGCTTACACAAGACTTTGTTTGAAATACAGATCTTTCACCTAACCCCTGAATATTGTTCCTTATCCCTCTTTAGACTTAATGCAGCTTTTACCATTATTAATTAAGAGGTCACATCATGCAAAAGTAAGCCTTATTTCATGGTATCTAGGGACATCCTTAGTTTGCTACATATGGCTTGTATTTTAAGAGGTGTGTTGAGGTTTAAGTCACAGAGACCAAGCTTAGTGATATCAGAGAAATAAAGAATACAGATAAGTACAAGTTGTTCCGTCATATCTTTTCACCTATTTTCTTCTTCACCATATGGGCCCCGCCAAGCGATTTTGGTACTTATCGCCTATGCGAGCAGCGAAGGTTCAGGCGAGCCTCCGCGCAGTCTCGCCAGAACCTTCGCTGCTCGCTCATACAAGCAGTGAATCAAGAGGAACCTTCAGACAGAAAGGCATATCCCTGGCCCCTCTGAATGGCTGGGCATGCGCAGTTAAAATTTGTCATGACGGAATGCTCGAAGACACAAATTCGCTTGGCAGGGCTCAAATAGCAGGAGATTGGGCATCAGGTTGAGTATAATTTTCAGGAATTTATTTGGAAAAAGGCTTAACTTCTTCAAACAGTGAAGGCCCTGATCAGATGCAGCTGAGCTGGGGCCAGTTGTTCAAAACCAACATTGTTAGTCAAGGTATTGTTAGTGGCCGCCGCCCATTGGGGCTTGAAGAAATAGATGGGCTGCACAATGCTTCCACGCAGAGCTGAAACTGGCTGCACACGACTACTGGTGAACTTAGAGGATCTAAGTTTTTCCAGGCAAAGCCATCCATGCTTATAAACCCTATTGGTTTCATTGGGCGACAGGGCTTGAGATGTCATTTCATCTCAATGTCGGGGGTAAAAGTCCCAACGTCTCCAAAATTACCAAAACCGTTAAACCTCAAATCAAACAAACAAGGTATTGTTAGAAGTTTATTAAACCTGGCAAATAGGTTAATATTTTTGCTGTAAAAATGAGCAGCTTTTTTTTTCAGCAAAAATACCACTGTATTAGTTATGTTCTTTTGAGGTGTAATATGCCCGTCAACATTTAGGTCATTTTGGAGATGCTTCCAGTTTTGTGGGACTTTTACCCAACATTGAGATGAAATGACATCTCAATCCCTGCCTACAATGAAACCAGTTGGGTATCTATGCATGGACGGTCCGACTCGCAACACTTTGCCTGGGCAGGCTTACTGAGATGTTTACCAGTACTCATGTGGAATCGGTTTCAGCTATGGTAGAGGCATCATGCAGCCCAATCTATTTCTCCAATCCCCGATGGGCGGGGACAATCCACTGTATTAGATAGTGGTCAAAACAAGCTTGTTAAGCCAATGGTGCTTTGAATAACTGGACCTTGGGCCTTCATTGTTTGCCAATGTCTCATTTCAGCGAGCTAAGCAGGGTGCCAATGTTACCCCAGTGACGATGTTTGCATCTGTGGCACGGGGTGGTTGGGTATGGCAAGTATGATGTGTATTTTGCGTCACTGGGGCATCCAACTAATATTGGCTAACAGATAAGGGTAGAGGGGAAGTGTTGTGATTTCATGTTTCTAGAGTACCATTCATTTTCCTCTTTCTCTAGTAAGAAACAAAAAGCTCACAGAAATTTTCAAAGGGGCATAATTCTAGAATAATTATATCTGCTGGACTAACCTCTTAAACTATGAAATGTTCCACAAGTTGGTATATATATTTACAAAGTTTCAAATTTTATGTTAGATATTAACTGAGTTAGCTGAAAAAAATTCGAAAGGGCATAAATAATTCTGCTAATCTTTGGTGCTTCTAAACAATATGCACTGCTCCACATCAAGATCTTGCTATTTATAGCATTGATAGGTTCCTTGTGAACCCGTGATATGGCTTGGAAAAGCCCGGCCAGCATTCACTCCTGATAAGTTTGATACCAAAACCTTAGAGCACTAATCACAACTATTGACATTTTGGAGGGGTATGCCAACTCTGTAATATCTCAAACTCACCAGATGCACCCATTTAGACCAGGTGCTCCCACACAAAAATGGACATACTTTCATACAAATGCACAACTGTATCTGAAAGCCAGGTGCTGGGTTTTACCCACGGAAAACATGACCCCAAATATAACATTGACAATTTGACAAGAAATTGATGCTTCATAGCGATTTTTATGTCAGGTTTGAAAAACCGGACATATTATTGTATGGGGTCAGCTTTCTTCGGTCTGTAAACTTTTCCTTTCCGGATAACTCCTATATTTTTCATTGGATGAAGCTGAAACTTAGTAGATAGTAAGGCTATGATGTGGTGGTGCATATGGTTTCGAGCTAAAACTTGATGTACAGCAAGACCATGATGTGGAGCAGTGCTTACTGTTGTGACGTTACGGTCCAACAAATATTAACTTGCCCAGGGCATATATGCCCCTTTTGCGGAGCTCTTGTTTGCAAAAAGACCCATTTCACTAAAATCATTTCCAGTCAGATGAAGAAACGTGGGCCAGGGCCCTAATTCTACCCCCTGCAAAAGAAGTTTAGGAGGGGTATACTGGATTCAGCGTGTCCGTCCGTCCAGGCATCTCTCCACCCGCATACTTTCCGGACTCAACAGTGGCTACCAAACAACATACATGGCTTCGCATCCATGCCATTGCATTTATCGTCAAAATCCGGCGCACAACATTGGAGTTACGGCCCTTTGTTCTTCAAATAATGCTGAAAATAGCCGTTTCCAGACTCTACAGTCTATGATTCCCACCAAACTTCATACATGGCTTCACATACATGAGACCTCGGACGAGTTCGATCATCTCCAAAACTCAGCACGTATCATGGGGTTTATGGCCCTTTTGTTCTTCAAATAATACTGGAATTAGCCGTTTCCGGACTCTACAGTACGTTTTCCACCCCATTTCCACCAAAATTCATACATCTTTGCATTTGTGAGACCTCCGAGTTCGATCATCATCAAAATCTGACTAGTATCTTTCGAGTTAGGCCCTTTGTTCTTCATATAATGCTGTAATTAGCTGTTTCGGGACTCTAGTCTTTTTCAACCAATTTCCACGAAATTTTATACATAGCTTTTCATCCTCGAGACCTTGCACGAGTTTGACCATCATCAAAATCTGACAATTCACAGGAGTTACAGCCCATTCGTTTTTCAAATGATGACGGAATTAGCCCTTTCTGCATCTGCACTCTACAGTCTATGTTTACCTACCCATTTCCACCACACTGAATACATGGCTTTGTTTCCGTGGGACCTCGCACGAGTTTGATCATCATCAAAATCCACCATTTATCACAGTTGTTGCCCTTTATTCTTCAAATAATGCTGAAATTAGCTGTTTCCGACTCTACAGTCTGTGTTTATCTACAGATTTCTACCAAACTTCATACATGCCATTGCATTTGCGAGACCTCACGAGTTGGATCATCGTTGAAATTCGACGTGTATCACAGGAGTTATGGCCTTTTGTTCTTCAAATAATGATGAAGCAGTTTCCCGGACTCTGCAGTCTGTGTTTACCTACCGATTTCCACCAAACTTGATACATGGCACTGCATTCATGAGACTTCGCACAAATTAGATCACCGTCAAAATCTGACATGTATCACGTGAGTTACAGCCCTTCGTACATGAAATTTTATACATGCTCCTCATTTGCTCAAAAATGCTTGATCGTAATTCAATTTATTGTCACTTGCTCATGTGGGGGGGGGGTATTTTAGTCGTTCTCCAACGACAGCACAATCCAGTTCGCTCATCTGAGCGTCATTGTTTCTAGTACATTCTATGTTTTGCTCTATAGGCCATCTTGTTCATCAGAGCAGAACAATTATAGCTATTCTGGTAGGGAGTCACGTAGGCAACTTTCTTGTGAAGTAAATTGGCCCAAGGATTTAGCTCTGGCAGCCAACTTGTTCATCAGAGCAGAACAATTTTAGCAATATCGTCAGGAATCCACCCAGGTAACATTCCTGTGAAAGTTGAATCAAATTGGCCTGAGGGTTTAGGAGGAGTTCACTCATGAAGCAAATTTATGATGTTTTTAGCTCACCTGTCACGTAGTGACAAGGTGAGCTTTTGGGATCACTTTTTGTCCGTCGTGCGTCCGTCCGTGCATGCGTCCGTAAACTTTTCTTCAAACGACATCTCCTCCTAAACCACTGATCGTATTTTGACCAAACTTCACAGGAATGATCCTTAGGTGGTCCCCTTTCAAAGTAGTTCAAATGGTTCTGGTCCGTTGCACATATAGGTCACAGTAGCCAAAAATAGATTTTTTTCACCGCAAACTTAAAAAATCTTCTTCTCTGAAACCGCAAGGCCCAGGTCTTTGATATTTGGTATGAAGCTTCATCTAGTGGACCCCTACCAAGATTGTTCAAATTATAGTGCTGGAGCTAAAAATGCCCCCGCACGGGGGCCCTTTGGTTTTACATGGGCTTATATAGAGAAAATCTTGAAAAATCTTCTTCTCTGAAACCGCAAGGCCCAGGTCTTTGATATTTGGTATGAAGCTTCATCTAGTGGACCCCTACCAAGATTGTTCAAATTATAGTGCTGGGCCCATAAATGCCCCCGCACGGGGGCACTTTGGTTTTACATGGGCTTATATAGGGAAAATCTTTAAAAATCTTCTTCTCTGAAACCGCAAGGCCCAGGTCTTTGATATTTGGTATGAAGCTTTATCTAGTGGACCCCTACCAAGATTGTTCAAATTACAGTGCTGGATCAAAAAATGCCCCCGCAATGGGGCCCTTTGCTTTTACATGGGCTTATATAGGGAAAATCTTGAAAAATCTTCTTCTCTGAAACCGCAAGGCCCAGGTCTTTGATATTTGGTATGAAGCTTCATCTAGTGGACCCCTACCAAGATTGTTCAAATTATAGTGCTGGGGTCAAAAATGCCCCTGCACGAGGGCCCTTTGGTTTTACATGGGCTTATATAGGGAAAATCTTTAAAAATCTTCTTCTCTGAAACCACAAGGCCCAGGTCTTTGATATTTGGTATGAAGCTTCATCTAGTGGACCCCTACCAAGATTGTTCAAATTATAGTACTGGAGCTAAAAATGCCCCCGGACGGGGGCCCTTTGGTTTTACATGGGCTTATATAGGGAAAATCTTGAAAAATCTTCTTCTCTGAAACCGCAAGGCCCAGGTCTTTGATATTTGGTATGAAGCTTCATCTAGTGGACCCCTACCAAAATTATTCAAATTATAGTGCTGGGGCCAAAAATGCCCCCGCACCAGGGCCCTTTTGTTTTACATTGGCTTATATAGGGAAAATCTTGAAAAATCTTCTTCTCTGAAACCACAAGGCTTAGGTCTTCGATATTTGTTATGAAGCTTCATCTTGTCGACCTCTACCAAGATTGTTCAAATTATAGCCCTGGGGCCAAAAATGCCTCCGCCATGTGGCCCTTTGGTTTAACATAGACTTATATAGGGAAAATCTTTAAAAATCATCTTCTCTGAAACACAAGGCTGAGGTCTTTGATATTTGTTATGAAGCTTCAGCTAGTGGACCTCTACCAAGATTGTTCAAATTATAGCCCTGGGGCCAAAAATGCCCCTGCTCCGGGGCCCTTTGGTTTAACATAGACTTATATAGGGAAAATCTTGTTTTACATAGACTTCTATATGCAGGGTAAACCTTTAAAATCTTCTTCTCTGAAACCAGAAAGCCCAGGTCTTTCATATTCGATATGAAGCTTCATCTTGTGGACCTCTACCAAGATTGTTCAAATTGTAGCCCTGGGGCCAAAATTGACCCTGCCCGGGGCCCACTTGTTATACATTGGATCAGGTGAGCGAACCAGGGCCCTCTGGGCCCTCTTGTCTTTATTATTTTTAGCTCTAGCAGCCATTTAGCTCATCTGAGCAGAACCGTTTTAGCCATTTTAGTAGAGGATCACCTAAGCTACATTCTTAAGTTTGAATAAATTGGCCCAAGGGTACGGGAGTTGTCATTTAAAAAATTCTTCTATTTTTAGCACTGATGGCCATCTTGTTGAGCAGAGTGGAATAATTTTAGCTATTTTTTTTTTTGGGGGGGGGGGGGGGGGGGGGAGGGAGTCACCTTAGCAACATTCCTGTGAAGTTTAAATCAAATTGGCCCAAGGATTTAGGAGGAGTAAAGCAAGTTGTTGATGACTAACAACAGACATTGACTGATCACAATAGTGCTCAGTTGGGCTAACCAGAGTAGAGCCTATCTATTCAGAATTGCATACAAGGATAACTAATCTGAATTTTTTTTTTTATGTTTTTATTTATATGTGTTTTAAATGGTTACCGATTTATCACCTGATTTCCATATATGGAAGTCATGCCCTCTTCTTATTCTGGTGAAATGTCAGCTCACTTTTGGTTAAAAGTGTGTAGATCAAGAAAATTGAGGCAAATTCAAGACAGTAATGGCCTCCTTTGTTTGGGGTACCCCCTCTTTGCTGTTTTTTCCCCCGCTCTGAGGGTTAAAATTCCAATCACAAAAATTGCAATCACAACAATTTTTCTTTGCATATAAACCCTTATCCTGCTGAATAGCTACAACAATTACTTTTGCAGAAACTTTTGCAGAAAGTGTAGATCCAGAGCAGAAAGAAGCCATCTCATCAGGATCTATAATGACTAATTCAGTTTGTGAATTTGCAGGAATAAATTACATCAAGTACTCTGATTGGTTCACAGTCAGAAATGAGTGGGGCTCAATTATTCAGCAGGTTGAGGGTTATAAGGAGAGGCAACAAATATTATTTTGGTATACATTTTCTTATTAACCCATTTTGTGCCAAATGGAATCTTCCACCTTTTGGCTTTTATACAGCAGAAGTCCATTTCAAAATTATGGGGCGTCGGGTTGTGTTTTCTTAAAAAACTATTTGGAAATTGGCTGAAAATTTTGCAAATAGTGTTGGCCCTGATCAGATGCCGCGTTTTGCCGCATCTGACCTGGGCCTGCACGGTTTGCCAACTACCCGGTTTCCGGTACAAAATGGGTTAATACCATGTGTATGAGACCAAAGTTTATCAAATTATAAAGTTTTGTTTTCTGTTCTCTGAACCATATATCGTGGGTATTTGTTAGATTCCATTGATTAGGCAATTCCAAACAGTACCTGCGACATATATTTCTGACAAGAAAATAATACCTTGAGTATCTTTCTTACTCATAACCTGGAGCTGTGATCATTGATAGAAAGCTGTTCAGCAGAGAAATGGGCGATCAGGCATTGTCAACAAGAGGCCCAAGAGGGCCTGTCGCTTCACCGGCTAACTTCAGACAATTGTCATATTTATTACATTAACCAATGGTATACTAGTGGACTCTTCTATTGCTATATGTTGGACCAGTCCATTTGTCATATAAGGGGTGTCAGGCCTATTTTTTTTTCTATTTTTGATGGAAAATTCTGTTAGCAAATAGTGCAGGCCCTGATCAGACATGGTGTTCTGTGGGGTCTGATCTGGGCCAGCACTGTTTGCCAAGGTACCCATTTAGGGTTTTCCCGCATGCAATGGGTAAAAAAGAAACAAGTGATCCACCAAAGGAATGTCCATTCTATATTTTTTGGACCCCAGAGCCATGGTTGGCAGGATTTATGTGAGTGACCATTTGGCATTGCTCCGTTCTAAATATCTAAAGCTCTGGGCCTTATGGTTTCAGAGAAGAAGACTTTTTTTAAGTTTTTCCTATTATAAGTCTATGGGAACTAATATGCCTCTGGGCGTGACCAATTTTTTACCCCAGGGGCATTGTTGGCAGGATTTATTTGAGTGACCACTTGACGTTGCTGCATACTTAATATCTAAGCTCTGGGCACTGATGGTTTCAGAGAAGATTTTTGTCAGTTTTTCCCAGTATAAGTCTATGGGAGCTTATGGGCCTCAGGGTGTGGCCAATTTGGACCCCAGGGGCATAGTTGGCAGGATTTATGCAGATGAATACTTCAAGTTGCTACATACTAAGCTCTTGGCCTTATGGTTTCAGAGGAGAAAAGTTTCAAGATTTTGTCATTATTAGTCTATGGGAGCTACTAAGCACCGGGGCGTTGCCAATTTGGACTCAAGAGTCATAGTTCGCCGGACTTAGTAGGTGACCACATAACTTTGCTACATACTACAGTTCAACCTGTATTAAGAAAGTGCCTAAGGGATAGTCAAAATATGCTTGCTTAAGACAGGTTCTTGCTTAATACAGGTGAAATTTAACACATCTGCCTTTCTTGGGAACTGAATGCCTGCTTGCTTAATAGAGGTGGCCACTAAGACAGGTTTTACTGTAAAAGTCTTAGCTTTAGGCTTTATGGTTTCAGAGAAGAAGTTTTTCCGTTTATTGGTCTATGGAAGCTAATGAGCCAAAGGTGGTGGCCATGGCGGCCATGTTTTTTGTCTGATCAAAATTTCTTCAATGAGCCTGACAATGGTAGACACAAGGAACATTCATGAAAATTAAGAACGAAATCCATTTAGCGGTTTTGGAGGAGAAGAAAAAAAAAAAAAAAAAGATCCCTTTATGAGTCTATGGAAGATAATTAGCCAATGGGCGTGTCCATGGAGACCATGTCTTTTGTCTGATCAAAATTGCTTCAAGGAATCTGACAGAGGTCCACCCAAGGAACATTCATGCAAAGTAAGAATGAAATCCAATACGTTGAGTGGTTTTGGAGGAGAAGGTTTTTAAAACTTTTCCCCATATAAGTCTTTGAAAGCTAATGAGCCAAGGGGCATGGCCATGGCAGTCATGTGGGGCATGGCCATGGTGGCATCGCCATGGTGGCCATGTTTTTTGCCTGATCCGAATTTCTTCAAGGAATCTGACAGAGGTCCACCCAAGGAACATTCATGCAAAATAAGAATAAAATCCATTGAGCGGTTTTGGAGGAGAAGATTTTTAAATATTTTTTTTTGCTTTCGATGCCATTTTGTTCTGCATGTAACAAAATTCTTTGAAGGAATTCAGAAGAGGACTATGTGAGAAACACTCCTGTGAAGTTTGGTTACAATCGACCAAGTAGTTAAGGAGGAAATGTTTAAAGAAAAAGTTAACGCACGGATGCACAACCGCACAGATGCACAACAGACACAGGGCCATAACATATAACATAAGACCTGCCGGTCTTTGGCCAGTGGAGCTAAAAAATGAACAGATTTATGTTTTTATTTCTTTTTTCCTTTCCTCTGTCGGATTCGGTATGCCTCCCTTTTCAACTAAGCCATTTTAACCCTCAGGGATCTGGAGAACTGTTGACACTGTAGTATAATTAGGTCTAATAAATCAATCTCCCTCAGTATTTTGAATTTATTTTGAAAATCAAGTCGTATAAATAGAGTTTGTGTTGAAAACATCAGTTCTATCACCAGTGTGATGGGTTTGTGAAATTTCTGATGTTTTGAATTTTAGAATGACAATTTGTAGGTGGACCTCTATAGATATGTGATAGTCAGCAAAATTGGAGGAGATTAATTCAGATACAGGAAGGTACTTTGAAATAAATAAATACATAAATAAACAAGAACTTTTGAAGAAGAGAAGACTTTTTTAACATTACACTACATGTTATATAGTGAAAATAAACCTCGCCCACTGCAGCCATGTTTTATGTCGGATCAAAATTTCTTCAAGGAATCTTACAGAGGTCCACCCAAGGAACATGCATGCCAAATAACTATGAAATAAAACAAGAACTTTTGCAGAAAATATTTTCAGCATTACACTATATGTTATGTTGTGAAAATAAGCCTCGTCCATGGCGGCCATGTTTTTTTGTAAGAGCAAATTTTTTTCAAGGAATCTGACAACAGTCCACCCAAGGACAATTCATGCAAATTACAATGAAATCCCAAAAGTACTTTTGCAGAAAATGATTAATTAGCATTACGTTATATGTTAGTGAAAATAAGCCCCGCCCATGGCGGCCATGTTTTTTGTCGGATCAAAATTTCTTCAAGGAATCTAAAAGAGGTCCACCCAAGGAACATTCATGCAAAATAAAAACAAGGCATCACATGCGATACAAATCCTCTCGCACTAGACATCTTCGTGTGTGGAAAACACTGAAATGGCAAAAGTCCAACTTGCTTGAGATATTATCATATGCAACATTTGTGTAAAGTTTGTTTAAAAAACCTCCAATAAATGTACATTCTAGAGTGATGACGTTTCTCTAACAAGAGGCCCAAGAGGGCCTGTCGCTCCACCGGCCAACTTCAGACAATTGTCATATTTATTACATTAACCAATTGTATAATAGTGAACTCTTCTATTGCTATATGTTGGACCAGTCCATTTGTCATATAAGGGGTGTCAGGCCTATTTTTTCTATTTTTGATGGAAAATTCTGTTAGCAAATAGTGCAGGCCCTGATCAGACACGGTGTTCTGTGGGGTCTGATCTGGGCCAGCACTGTTTGCCAAGGTACCCATTTAGGGTTTTCCCGCATGCAATGGGTAAAAAAAAAAAGAGGGCCATGATGGCCCTGGATCGCTCGCCTGATCCATAGTGTAACAAGTGGGCCCCAGAGAGGGCCATTATTGGCCCCAGGGCTTTAATGTGCGTAATGTTGAGGGAGGTCTTAAAGGTGAAGCTTCATACCAAACATCAACAAAGGCTATAATTTGAACAATCTTGGCAAAGGTCCACTAGATGAAGCTACACATCAAATATCAAAGACCTGGGCCTTGCGGTTTCAGAAAAGAAGTTTTTTTTTTAAAGATATTCCCTACATAAGCCTATGCAAAACCAAATGGCCCCGGGGCTATATAAATCTATGTAAAACCAAAGGGCTCCAGGGTGGGGGCATTTGTGGCCCCAGGGCTTTACCTTGAACAATCTTGGTAGAGGTCCACGAGATAAAGCTCCATACCAAATATTAAAGGCCTGGGCCTTGCAGTTTCAGAGAAGAAGATTTTTAAAGATTTCCCTATATAAGTCTATGTAAAACCAAAGAGCCCCAGAGCGGGGACATTTTTGGTCTCAGTGCTATAATTTGAATAATATTGATAGAGGTCCAGTAGATGCAGCTTCATACCAACTATCAAAGACCCAGGCCTTGTGGTTTCAGAGAAGAAGACTTTTAAAGATTTTCCCTATATTAGTCTATGTAAAACCATAGGGCCCCGGGGCGGGAGCATTTTTGGCCCCAGGGCTATAATTTGAACAATCTTGGTAGAGGTCCATTAGATGAAGCTTCATACCAAATATCAAAGTCCTGGGCCTTGGGCTTTCAGAAAAGAAGGTTTTTAAAGATTATCCCTATATAAGCCTATGTAAAACCAAAGGGCCCCGGGCGGGGCAATTTTGGCTCCAGCACTATAATTTGAATAATCTTGGTAGGGGTCCTTTAGAAGAAACTTCATACCAAATATAAAACACCTAGGCCTTGTGGTTTCAGAGAAAAAGAATTTTAAAGATTTTCCCTATATAAGTCTATGTAAAACCAAAGGGCCCCAGAGAGGGGACATTTTTGGTCCAAGGGCTTTAATTTGAACAATCTTAGTAGAGGTCTATTAGATGAAGCTTCATACCAAATATCAAAGTCCTGGGCCTTGTGTTTCAGAGAAGAAGACTTTTAAAGATTTTCCCTATATAAGCCTATGTAAAACCAAAGGGCCCCGGGGCGGTCGCATTTTTTGCCCCAGCACTATAATTTGAACAATCTTGGTAGGGGTCCACTTGATGAAGCTTCATACCAAATATCAAAGACCTGGGCCTTAAGGTTTCAGAGAAGAATATTTTTAAAGATTTTCCCTATATAAGCCCATGTAAAACCAAAGGGCCCTAGAGCGGGGGCATTTTTGGCCCCAGCACAATAATTTGAACAATCTTGGTAGGGGTCCACTAGATGAAGCTTCATACCAAATATCAAAGACCAGGGCCTTGCGGTTTCAGAGAAGAAGATTTTTAAAGATTTTCCCTATATAAGCCCATGTAAAACCATGGGGCTCCGGAGCGGGGGCATTTTTGGCCCCAGCACTATAATTTGAAAATCTTGGTAGGGGTCCACTAGATGAAGCTTCATACCAAATATCAAAGACCTGGGCCTTACGGTTTCAGAGAAGATTTTTAAAGATTTTCCCTATATATATAAGCCCATGTAAAACCAAAGGGCCCCGGAGCGGGGGGATTTTTGGCCCCAGCACCATAATTTGAACAATCTTGGTAGGGGTCCACTAGATGAAGCTTCATACCAAATATCAAAGACCTGGGCCTTACGGTTTCAGAGAAGAAGATTTTTAAAGATTTTCCCTATATAAGCCCATGTAAAACCAAAGGGCCCCGGAGCGGGGGGTATTTTTGGCCCCAGCACTATAATTTGAACAATCTTGGTAGGGGTCCACTAGATGAAGCTTCATACCAAATATCAAAGACCTGGGCCTTGTGGTTTCAGAGAAAAAGTTTTTGGTGAAAAAAATCTATTTTTGGCTCCTGTGACCTAGATGTGCAACGGACCGGAATCATTTGAACAACTCTGAAAGGGGACCACCTAAGGATCATTCCTGTGAAGTTTGGTCAAAATCTGATCAGTGGTTCACGAGGAGATGTCGTTTAAAGGAATTGTTTACGGACGCACAGAAGCAGGGACGAAAGACGGACGACGGACGAAAAGTGATCCCATAAGCTCACCTCGTCACTACGAAGGAATTTAGAAGAGGACTAAGTAAGGAACATTCCTGTGAAGTTTGGTTACAATTGGCCCAGTAGTTTAGGAGGAGAAGATGTTTTAGCATTACACTATATGTTAAATAGGGAAAATAAGCCCCGCCCATGGTGGCCATGTTTTTTGTCGGATCAAAATTTCTTCAAGGAATCTGAAAGAGGTCCGCCCAAGGAACATTCATGCAAAATAAAAATGAAATCCAACAGGTGGTTTTGGAGCAGAAGATTTTTAATTTTTTGTGTTGTTTTGTTGCCATGGCAACCAGAGTTCTGGGTATAACAAAATTCTTTGAAGGAATTTAGAAGAGGACTAAGTAAGGAACATTCCTGTGAAGTTTGGTTACAATTGGCCCAGTAGTTTAGGAGGAGAAGATGTTTTAGCATTACACTACATGTTAAATAGGGAAAATAAGCCCCGCCCATGGCGGCCATGTTTTTTTGTCGGATCAAAATTTCTTCAAGGAATCTGAAAGAGGTCCACCCAAGGAACATTCATGCAAAATAAAAATGAAATCCAACAGGTGGTTTTGGAGGAGAAGATTTTTAAAGATTTTTAATTTTTTGTGTTGTTTTGTTGCCATGGCAACCAGAGTTCTGGGTGTAACAAAATTTTTTGAAGGAATTTGGAAGAGGACTAAGTAAGGAACATTCCTGTGAAGTTTGGTTACAATTGGCCCAGTAGTTTAGGAGGAGAAGATGTTTTAGCATTACACTATATGTTAAATAGGGAAAAATAAGCCCCGCCCATGGCGGCCATGTTTTTTGTCGGATCAAAATTTCTTCAAGGAATCTGAAAGAGGTCCACCCAAGGAACATTCATGCAAAATAAAAATGAAATCCAACAGGTGGTTTTGGAGGAGAAGATTTTTAAAGATTTTTATTTTTTTGTGGTTTTGTTGCCATGGTAACCAGAGTTCTGGGTGTAACAAAATTCTTTGAAGGAATTTAGAAGAGGACTATGTAAGGAACATTCCTGTGAAGTTTGGTTACAATTGGCCCAGTAGTTTAGGAGGAGAAGATGTTTAAAGAAAAAAGTTAACGCACGGACGGACGGACGCACGGACGCAAGACGGACACAGGGCCATGACAATAGCCCCGCTGGCCTTCGGCCAGTGGAGCTAAAAATAGCCATAGTGACCTTGACTTGAGGCCATGACCACGAAAGTAGATCTTGCTCAAGATATTATCATAAGCATCTTTTGTGTGAAGTTATATTAAAATCTGTTAATAAATGTAGGCGGTAGAGCGATGACAAAGTTTTTCTAAAGATAGCCACAGTGACCTTGACTTTGAGGTCATGTCCTTGAAAGTCGAAGTAAGTCTAGATATTATCATAAGAAACATTTGTGTGAAGTTCTATTACAATCCATCATTAAATGTAGGCGCTAGAGCGATGACAAAGTTTTTCTAAAAATAGCCACAGTGACCTTGACCTTGAAAGTCAAACTCGCTCGAGGTATTGTCATAAGGAATATTTGTGTGAAGTTATATTGAAATCGGTCAAGAAATGTAAGCGCTAGAGCGATGACAAAAGTACGTACTTACGTACGTACGTACGGGACAAATGCTATATCCCCCCTCACAACTATGTTGTGCGAGGGGATAATGAAATCCAACAGGTGGGTTTGGAGGAGATGTTTAAAGATTTTTAATTTTTTGTGTTGTTTTGTTGCCATGGCAACCAGAGTTCTGGGTGTAACAAAATTCTTTGAAGGAATTTAGAAGAGGACTAAGTAAGGAACATTCCTGTGAAGTTTGGTTATAATTGGCCCAGTAGTTTAGGAGGAGAGATGTTTAAGCATTACACTATATGTTAAATAGGGAAAAATAAGCCCCACCCATGGCGGCCATGTTTTTTGTCGGATCAAAATTTCTTCAAGGAATCTGAAAGGGGTCCACCCAAGGAACATTCATGCAAAATAAAAATGAAATCCAACAGGTGGTTTTGGAGGAGAAGATTTTTAAAGATTTTGTGTTGTTTTGTTGCCATGGCAACCAGAGTTCTGGGTGTAACAAAATTCTATGAAGGAATTTAGAAGAGGACTAAGTAAGGAACATTCCTGTGAAGTTTGGTTACAATTGGCCCAGTACTTTAGGAGGAGAAGATGTTTTAGCATTACACTATATGTTAATAGGGAAAATAAGCCCCGCCCATGGCAGCCATGTTTTTTGTCAGATCAAAATTTCTTCAAGGAATCTGAAAGGGGTCCACCCAAGGAACATTCATGCAAAATAAAAATGAAATCCAACAGGTGGTTTTGGAGGAGAAGATTTTTAAAGATTTTTAATATTTTGTGTTGTTTTGTTGCCATGGCAACCAGAGTTCTGGGTGTAACAAAATTCTATGAAGGAATTTAGAAGAGGACTAAGTAAGGAACATTCCTGTGAAGTTTGGTTACAATGGGCCCAATAGTTTAGGAGGAGAAGATGTTTTAGCATTACACTATATGTTAAATAGGGAAAATAAGCCCCGCCCATGGCGGCCATGTTTTTTGTCGGATCAAAATTTCTTCAAGGAATCTGAAAGAGGTCAACCCAAGGAACAGTCATGCAAAATAAAAATGAAATCCAACAGGTGGTTTTGGAGGAGAAGATTTTTAAAGATTTTTATTTTTTTTTGGTTTTGTTGCCATGGCAACCAGAGTTCTGGGTGTAACAAAATTCTTTGAAGGAATTTAGAAGAGGACTATGTAAGGAACATTCCTGTGAAGTTTGGTTACAATTGGCCCAGTAGTTTAGGAGGAGAAGATGTTTTTAACGCACGGACGCACAGACGCACGACGGACACAGGGCCATGACAATAGCCCCGCTGGCCTTCGGCCAGTGGAGCTAAAAATCAAGAAAACATTCATTCTAGCAACAAAATGGCGTTTATTGAAGGATTTTGAACTGTAGAAAAAACACACACTAAAACACGGGTGGACATCAGGGGAGCTATCAGGCAATCACATCAATGTAATTTTGCTCCCACGACACATCCGGGAACACTCGCGATAGTTCCTAGGACCTGGAAATGGCAAACAAAAGTAGGTACCCTTGTGCGTTTTGATTTATTGTAGAAGAATGAGAGAATAATATAAAATTTTGGCGATGCTATATGTTAACAAGTGGGCCCAATGGCCCTATTTCGCTCACCTGCGTACCAGAAAATCATTAGTGTAGGAGACCACTTGACATTGCTACATACTAAATATCTAAGCTCAGGCAAAGCGGTGTCCATGCTTATAAACCCTACTGGTTTCATTGGGCAACAGGGCTTGAGATGTAATTTCATCTCAATGTCTAGTAAAAGTCCCACAAAATTGGAAGAGACGTCTCCAAAATGACCTATACAGTGTTGACGGGGATGTAAAACCACAAATCAAACAATATCTGTGCCTTATGGTTTTAGAGGAAATGATACTTTTAAGTTTTTTCCAGTTTAAGTCTATAGGAGCTAATGAGCCCTGGGGCTTGGTCAATTTTGACCCAAAGGGCACGGTTGGCAGGATTTATGTAGGCGACCATTTTGTGTTGCTATATACTAAATATCTAAGGTCTGTACTCCATGGTTTCAAAGAAGATGTTTGAAGCCTTTTCCATTATAAGTTTGTTGGAGTTTAGGGGCCACAGGATTTGGACCCCAGGGGCATGATTGGCAGGAGTCATGTAGGCGACCACTCGACATTGCTACATGCTAAATACCTAAGCTCTGGGACTTATGGTTTCAGAGAAGAAGATTTTTTCCCCATTTTAAGTTGATTTTTTTTTCTTTTCATTATAAGGGCCCTGTGGTTTCAGAGAAGATTTTTGAAGGTTCTCCAATTTTAAGTCTATGGAAGCTAAACAGCCCTGGGGTGGGGCCAATTTGGATCCCAGGGGCATAACTGACATGATTTATGTAGGTGGCCACTTGATGTTGCTACATACTAAAAATCTAAGCTCTGGGCCTTATGGTTTCATAGAAGAAGATCTTTTAAGTTTTTTTCCATTATAAGTCTATTGGAGGTGATGAGCTGGGGCGAGGCCAATTTTGACCCCAGGGGCAGGGTTTGCTGGATTTATGTAGCTGGCTATTTTATGTTGCTAGATACTAAATATCTAAGTTCTATGCTTCACAGTTTCTGAGAAGAACATTTTGAAGCTTTTTACCATTATGAGTCTATGGGAGCTAAGGG
Organism: Lucinisca nassula; assembly: GCA_963580285.1. Taxonomy (NCBI): domain Eukaryota; kingdom Metazoa; phylum Mollusca; class Bivalvia; order Lucinida; family Lucinidae; genus Lucinisca; species Lucinisca nassula. The sequence goes on from OY757011.1 coordinate 105,091,917, forward strand.
GCCCCTTGGCGTGGCCTATTTGGACCCAAGGGGCATGATTAGCAGGAAATATGAAGGTGACCACTTGCTGTTGCTACATGCTAAATATCTAAGCTCTGGGCGCTGTGGTTTCAGAGAAGAAGATTTTTGAAGTCTTTTTTCAATTATGAGTCTATGGGAGCTAAGGGGGTCCCAGGGTGTGGCCCATTTGGACCCCAGGGGCCTGATTGGCAGGATTTATATAGGTGACCACTTGCCATTGCTACATGTTAAATATCTAAGCTCTGGGCCCTGTGGTTTCAGAGAAGAAGATTTTTTTAAGGTTTTTTTTTCATTATGAGTCTATAGGAGCTAAGTGGCCCCGGGGCGTGGCCCTTTTGGATCCCAGAAGCATGATTGGCAGGAATTATGTAGGTGACCACTTGTGATTGCTATGTGCGTAATATCTAAGCTCTGGGCGCTGTGGTTTCAGAGGAGAAGATTTTTTAAGCTTTTTTCCATTATGAGTCTATGGGAGCTAAGGGGCCCTGGCGCGTGGCCCATTTGGAACCCAGGGGCATGATTGGCAGGAATTATGTAGGTGACCAATTGCCCTTGCTACATGCTAAATATCTAAACTCTGGGCCCTTTGGTTTCAGAGAAGAATATTTTTGAAGTTTTTTTTTTTTCCATTTTGAGTCTATGGGAGCTAAGGGGCCCCAGGGCCTGGCCCATTTGGACCCTAGGGGCATGATTGGCAGGATTTATGTAGGTGACCACTTGCCATTGCAACATGTCAAATACCTCAGCTCTAGGCCCTGTGGTTTCAGAGAAGAAGATTTTTGAAGCTTTTTTTCCATTATGAGTCTATAGGAGCCAAAGGGCCCCGGGGAGTGGCCCATTTGGACCCCAGGGGCATGATTGGCAGGAATTATGTAGGTGACCACTTGCTGTTGCTACATGCTAAATATCTAAGCTCTGGGCCTTGTGGTTTCCGAGTAGAAGTTTTTGAAGCTTTTTGTTCCATTGTGAGTCTGTGGGAGCGAAGGGGCCCCGGGGCGTCGCCCATTTGTAACCCAGGGGCATGATTGGCAGGAATTATGTAGGTGACCACTGGCCATTGCTACATGCTAAATATCTAAGCTCTGGGCCCTGTGGTTTCAGAGAAGATTTTTGAAGCTTTTTTTCCATTATGAGTCTATGGGAGCTAAGGGGCCCCGGGGTGTGGCCAATTTGGTCCCCAGGGGCATGATTGGCAGGAATTATGTAGGTTACCACTTGCCGTTGCTACATGCCAAATATCTCAGCTCGGGGCCCTGTGGTTTCAGAGAAGATTTTATTTCCATTATGAGTCTATAGGAGCTAAAGGGCCCCGGGGCGTGGCCCTTTTGGACACCAGGGGCATGATTGGCAGGAATTATGTAGGTGACCACTTGCCGTTGCTACATGCTAAATATCTAAGCTCTGGGCCTTGTGGTTTCCGAGAAGAAGATTTTTGAAGCTTTTTGTTCCATTATGAGTCTATGGGAGCGAAGGGGCCCCGGGGCTTGGCCAATTTGGACCCCAGGGGCATGATTGGCAGGAATTATGTAGGTGACCACTGGCCATTGCTACATGCTAAATACAGGCTTTCAAGTGACTCCTGGTGAAAAAGTAGGAGAAAAGTAGGAGCCTGAGATATCAAAAAGTAGGAGAAAAGTAGGAAAAAAGTAGGAACCTGATATAAAAAGTAGGAGCTAATGGACACGAACATACCTCCATATGTCTCACATTTTATCAGTTTTTCATATTGGGCAGTTTTATTTGCGCATTAGAGTCTAATGTTTTACATCAAAGTTAGCAGGCACCTGTAAAATGTTAGTGGCTAACCAATCTAGTACAGTTATTCATGCCTGCAGCCTGAACTTCCAATGCTTTTGTCAAGAGATTGCCACTGGCAGATATATATACCTAGATATTGACATATGTCAAAATATTAATTCAAAAGAATTGATAAATTTTGAAATTTTAAATTTGTGAGAAGCGTGAGCTACAAGATGTCCAGGTAAAGGCATCATAGCACTGCTACAATGAATTCCTGTCATGCAAAATAAGACAGCATTTTAGTTGCTCACCGAAGTGAAGGCTATAAAGCTTTGCTACAATGCATCTCTCTGTCATGCTAAACAAGACAGAGCTCTAGTTGGTCACTTCAGTCATCACAGCATTGCTGCAATGAATTTCTGTCATGCCAACACAAGACAGAGCTCTAGTTGGTCAATTCAGTCATCACAGCATTGCTGCAATGAATTTCTGTCATGCTAAACAAGACAGAGCTCTAGTTGGTCACTTCAGTCATCACAGCATTGCTGCAATGAATTTCTGTCAGAACGCTAGTTGGTCACTCTAGACACCACAGCATTGCTGCAATGAATTTCTGTCATGCCAAAACAAGACAGAGCTCTAGTTGGTCGATTCAGTCATCAGAGCATTGCTGCAATGAATTTCTGTCATGCTAAACAAGACAGAGCTCTAGTTAGTCACTTCAGTCATCACAGCATTGCTGCAATGAATTTCTGTCAGAGCTCTAGTTGGTCACTCCAGTCATCACAGCATTGCTGCAATGAATTTCTGTCATGCTTAACAAGACAGGGCTCTAGTTAGTCACTTCAGTCATCACAGCATTGCTGCAATGAATTTCTGTCATGCTAAACAAGACAGAGCTCTAGTTAGTCACTCCAGTCATCACAGCATTGCTGCAATGAATTTATGTCAAGGTAAACAAGACAGAGCTCTAGTCAGTCACTTCAGTTATCACAGCATTGCTGCAATGAATTTGTCATGCTAAACAAGACAGAGCATTAGTTAATCACACCAGTCATCACAGCATTGCTGCAATGAATTTGTCATGCTTAACAAGACATGGCTATAGTTGGTCACTCCAGACACCACAGCAATGCTGCAATGAATTTCTGTCATGCTAAACAAGACAGAACTCTAGTTGGTTACTTCAGTCATCACAGCATTGCTGCAATGAAATTCTGTCATGCTAAACAAGGAAGATCTGCTGGCATATCACTGCAGTTAAGACATTGCATTACTGCTGCTTTGAATTCCTGTCATCCTCCTTATTTAAAGACAGATCTCAGATTTTTCACTGCAGTTAAGGCATCCTAGCACTGCTTCAATGGCTTGCTGTCATGCTAAACAAGACACAGCGTTAGTTGATCACTTCAATTAAGGCAACAAAGCACTGCTGCAATGAATTCCTTTCATGCTCAACAAGACGGAACTCTAGTTGTTCACTTAAATTTAGGCAACACAGCACGGCTGCAATGAATTCCTGTTATGCTCAATAAGACAGTACTCTAGTTGGTAACTTCAATTAAGGCAACACAGCACTGCTGCAATAAATTCCTGTCATACTCAACAAGACGGAATTCTAAATGGTCATTGCAGTTAAAGGCATCAAAGCATGGCAACAATGAATTACCTTCATACTTATCAAGACAATAATTCTAGTTGGTCACTGTATTTAAGGCAAATGTAAGCAGCACTGCTGCAATGAATTTCTGTCATGCTCAAAAAGTCAGAGCTCTAGTTGGTAACTCAGTTAAGGCACCACAGAAGTGCTGCAATAAATTGCTGCCATGCTCAACAAGAACCCTAGTGGGTAACTGCAGTTAAAGCATCACAGTACTGCTGCAGTGTATCCCTTTCATGCTCAAGACAGAACTCTATTTGATCACTGCAGTCAAGGCATCCCAGCATTGCTGCAATGAATTTGTCTTGCACAACAAGACTGAGCTCCAGTGGGTCTCTGCAGTTTAGTTATCAGAGCACTGCTGCAATGTATTTCTGTCATGCTCAACAAGACATAGCTCGGACATAACCACAGTTAAGGCATCACAGCATGGCTGCTACAATGAATTTCTATCAAGCTAAACAAGACAGAACTCTAATTTGTCAATGCAGTTAAGGCATCACAGCGCTGCTGAAATGAATTCCTCTTGTGCTAAAGACAGAGATCTAGTTGATCATTGCAGTTAAGGTGTCAAAGCAGCTAAACAAGACAGAGCTCTGGTAGTAAGGCATCAAAGCCATGGTATCAAAGCATTGCTTCTATGAACTCCTGCCATGCTTAACAAGACAGAGCTCTAGCTGGGCAATGCAGTTGAGGCATCAAAGCATTGCTGCAATGATTTTTTGTCTTGCTAAACAAGACAAAGCTCAAGCTGGTTACTAAAGTTAAGGCATCACTGCACTGCTGATGTGAATGTTTGTCATGCTAACAAGACAGAGTTATAGCTGGTCACTGTAGTTAAGGCATCACTGGACTGCTGCAATGAATTTCTGTAATGCTAAACAAGACAGAACAGTTTGTCACAGCAGTTAGGGCATCAAAGCATTGCTGTAGTGAATTTTCTACCATTCTCAACAAGACAGAGCTCCAGTTAGTCATTTAGTTAACGCATCACTACACTACTGACTGCAAAAATTCTTGTCATGTTCAACAAGACAAAACTGTAGATGGTCATTGCAGTTTTGCTTTACATCAACATATTCCATTTAGTGGTACAGCTAAAAACAGCAGATGAATGCCAAGGATCATCAGTACATATGTCATATAACAAGATGCATTCTACAAATAGTTTGAGATACAGGTTATATTTTTAAATGCTTTATTTGTTTATATATTTATTTAGAATCTTAGTTTTTGAACAAATAAAAAAAGTAGGAGAAGTAGGAGTTTTTCTGGAAAAAGTAGGAACAAAGTAGGAAGAGACCAAAAAAGTAGGAAAAGTAGGAAAAAGTAGGACTCCTTGAAAGCCTGTAAATATCTAAGCTCTGGACCCTGTGGTTTCAGAGAAGAAGATTTTTGAAGCTTTTTTACCATTATGAGTCCATGGGAGCTAAGGGGCCCCGGGGTGTGGCCAATTTGGAACCCAGGAACATGATTGCAGGAATTATGTAGGTGACCACTTGCCGTTGCTACATGCCAAATATCCATTTGGAACCCAGGAACATGATTGGCAGGAATTATGTAGGTGACCACTTGCCGTTGCTACATGCCAAATATCTCAGCTCTGGGCCCTGTGGTTTCCGAGATTTTTGAAGCTTTTTACCATTATGAGTCTATAGGAGCTAAAGGGCCCCGGGGCGTGGCCCTTTTGGACCCATGGGGCATGATTGGCAGGAATTATGTAGGTAACCACTTGCCATTGCTACATGCTAAATATCTAAGCTCTGGGCACTGCGGTTTCTGAGAAGAAGATTTTTGAAGCTTTTTGTTCCATTATGAGTCTATGGGAGCAAAGGGACCCCGGGGCGTGGCCAATTTGGACCATAGGGGCATGATTGGCAGGAATTATGTAGTTGACCACTGGCGGTTGCTACATGCTAAATATCTAAGCTCTGGGCCCTGTGGTTTCAGAGAAGAAGATTTTTGAAGCTTTTTTTCCATTATGAGTCTATGGGAGCTAAGGGGCCCCTGGGTGTGGCAAATTTGGACCCCAGGGACATGATTGGCAGGAATTATGTAGTTTACCACTTGCTGTTGCTACATGCCAAATATCTCAGCTCGGGATCCTGTCGTTTAAGAGAAGAAGATTTTTGAAGCTTTTTTTTCCATTATGAGTCTATAGGAGCTAAAGGGCCCCGGGGCGTGGTCCGTTTGGACACCAGGGGCATGATTGGCAGGAATTATGCAGGTGACCACTTGCCGTTGCTACATGCTAAATATCTAAGCTCTGGGCCTTGTGGTTTCCGAGAAGAAGATTTCTGAAGCTTTTTGTTCCATTATGAGTCTATGGGAGCGAAGGGGCCCCAGGGCATCCCCCATTTGGAACCCAGGGGCATGATTGGCAGGAATTATGTAGGTGACCATTGGCCATTGCTACATGCTAAATATCTAAGCTCTGGGCCCTGTGGTTTCCAAGAAGATTTTTGTTCCATTATGAGTCTATGGGAGCAAAGGGGCCCCGGGCGTGGCCGATTTGGACCCTAGGGGCATGATTGGCAGGAACTAGAGCTGTCAGTGAAACTGACTAGGGCCCCGGCAGCGCTATCAGAGGAGTAGGAAAATGTTGATGTTAAAAAAGACGTTTTTTTTCCTTTCACCTCTAAGTATGACCTTGACCTTTGAAGTACGGACCTGGGTCTTGCGCGTGACACACTGTCACATTATGGTTAATATTTCTGCTAAGTAATATTTAAATCCATCCAGGTATAAGAAAGTTATAGATTGGACACAATAAAAAAGACGCTTTTTTGACCTTTTATCTCTAAGTATGACCTTGACCTTTGAGGTACGGCTGTGGGTCTTGCGTGTGACACTTCGTCACATTATGGTTAACATTTCTGCCAAGTAATATTTAAATCCATCCAGGAATAATAACAAAGTTATTAATTGGACACAGGAAAGACCCTTTTTTGACCTTTAACCTCTAAGTATGACCTTGACCTTTGAGGTACGGACCTGAGTCTTGCGCGCAACACTCCATCACATTATGGTAAACATTTCTGCCAAGTAATATTTAAATCCATCCAGGAATAAGAAAGTTATGGAGGATAAAAAAATTTGTGGACGGACAGACGGACAGACAGACAGACGGACGGACAGAGTGATGCCAAGTAATATTTAAATCCATCCAGGAATAATAAAAAGTTATGGAGGATAAAAAAATTTGTGGACGGACAGACGGACGGACAGACAGACAGACAGACAGAGTGATTACTATAGGGCACCCACACTTTCAGTGTGGGGCCCTAATGACCACTGGCCATTGCTACATGCTAAATATCTAAGCTCTGGACCCTGTGGTTTCAGAGAAGAAGATTTTTGAACCTTTTTTTTCCATTATGAGTCTATGGGAGCTAAGGGGCCCCGGGGTGTGGCCAATTTGGAACCAAGGGGCATGATTGGCAGGAATTATGTAGGTGACCACTTGCTGTTGCTACATGTCAAATACCTTAGCTCTGGGCCCTGTGGTTTCAGAGAAGATTTTTGAAGCTTTTTTCCATTATGAGTCTATAGGAACTGAAGGGTCCCGGGGCGTGACTGGGTTGGACCCCTGGGGCATGATTGGCAGGAATTATGTAGGTGACCACTTGCAATTGCTACATGCTAAATATCTAAGCTCTGGGCCCTGTGGTTTCCGAGAAGAAGATTTTTGAAGCTTTTTGTTTCATTATGAGTCTATGGGAGCGAAGGGGCCCCAGGGCGTGGCCAATTTGGACCCCAGGGGCATGATTGGCAGGAATTATGTAGGTGACCACTGGCCGTTAATACATGCTAAATATCTAAGCTCTTGGCCCTGTGGTTTCAGAGAAGATGTTTTAATTTTTTCCCATTGTAAGTCTATGGGAGCTATATGTTGCCATGGCAACCACAATTCCCATCTGATCAGCCCCAAAACCTTATGCAGCCTTTCCCCCTTCCTGATGATGCTTCTCATGAAATTTGATCAAGATTGACCATGGGGTATTAGAGATATACTTATTTGAAATTGTTTACGCACGACGGACAAAAAGTGATCACAAAAGCTCACCTTGTCACTACGTGACAGGTGAGCTAAAAATGATTTCTTCAATATTTTTTTCCGCCTGCTTAGAAAGATAAAACATTTCAACATTGCTAAATGCTAAGCATCGCCGAAATTTCATATTATTCTCTCACTCTTCTACAATAAATCAAAACGCACCTGCCTTTGTTTACCATTTCCAGGTCCTTGGAACTATCGCCAGTGTTTCCAGGTGTGTCGTGGGAGCAAAATTACATTGACGCGATAGCTCCCCTGATGTCCACCCGTGTAAAAAGGGCTTTTATTTACAAGCACAAACCGCAAACTGTTTAGTACATGTGTGCCCAAAACAAGAAAATCCATCTTTGGGTTTTGCAATGAGTTAACCCTTATCCTGCTGAATAAATTAATTTAGCCACACCCATTTCTGACCATCAACCAATTAAATCAATTTTGATATAATGTATATGTTCAATTCACTATCAGAATGACAGTGTAGATCCTGATCAGACAGCTTCTTCAAGTCATCTTCAGAAGGCATCCGATCTGGATCTACACTGCACAGGTAGGGGTTGTCGGGTTCAGCAGAATAAGGGATAAAACAAAGCAGCCTGCTCCTTAACACAAAATTGCAATAGGGTTCACAACCAGGGGCCAGTTGTTCAAAACTAACGACGTCGTTAGTTAACGTATTGTTAAAACTTTGATCATTAAATATGGCAAATATGCTGAAATTTTTGCTGAAAAAATGTGAACAGCTTTTGCGGACGCAAAAGCTGCTCACATTTTTTTTAGCAAAAATACCAAAATTTACGATATTGTACTTGCAAGAACACTTAACAATATGACCACTAATGAGCTCATTAAGCTAACGATGCTTTAAACAACTGGCCCCAGGTATGGAATTTTAGATAACTAGATGTACTGAACTTTGCAAGCAAAAAACACTAGCTAAGACCAGGGTCTTGTAGTTCAAAGCTAGTGACGTTGTTACTATTCAAATCGTTAAAACTTTGATCAGTCAATATGGCAAATATGTTACATTTTTTTGCTAAAAAATTTGAGCACAAAAGCTGCTTTCCTTTTTCTCAGCAAAAATACCACTAAAGTAGATATTGTACTTGGTAGAACAGTTAACAGTTTGACCACTAACGAGCTTACTAAGCTAACAAATGCTTTGAACAACTGGCCCCAGACAGTGAATGCTTATTTGTTGTTTACAAATGCTGTATACATTTTTCTCATGATAAGCCTCATGTACAGTAAAACCCGTCTTAGTGGCCACCTCTATTTAGCATGGCCACCTCTATTAAGCAAATAACCTGTTTTAAACAAGCCTGCATTCAGTTTCTGAAAAAGGCATTAAATTAAAACTCATCTGAATTAAGCAAGCACCTGTCCGTAGAAAGCACATTTTGATTATCCCTTAGATGCTTGCTTAATACAGGTTGGACTATTATATTCTGACCTCATTGATAGATTGATTGATTTGAAGTTTAACTTCCCTGTCAACTCTGTGTAAGTCATTTTGGAGACGTTGCTTACAATTTTGTGGGACTTTTACCCGACATCGAGATGAAATAACATCTCAAGCACTGTCCCCCAATGAAACCAATAGCATTTATAATAAGCATGGACGGTCCAAGTTACACTGCCTTGCCTAGGCAGACTTAGGTCCTCTAAGCGGTTTACCAGTACTCGTTTGCGGTCAGTTTAAGCTCAGCATGGAAGCATCATGGGCGGGGACCTTTCTGACCTCAAACAGAAGAGTAAGCCTAAATACCTATGAGATACAATGCTAGTTTTCATGGCACTAGGAATGCGTATGTTTAGTCCTTTTTTTTTTTTTTACTTTAGAGCACATTTGTCAGAACAGTCCCAATGAGGCAGTTGCAACAGGTCCTAGTTTTTGGCAGACACAGGAAAATGTCACATTACAATAGCTCCAGATGAGGAGATTGTGTTGGGGTTTAACGACACGTCAACTCTTGTGGGTCATTTTGTGTCATCTCCCAGAGAAAGGGAGACAAGAGATAGAAGAGATGGTGGAACAGATGAAAGTGAAGGACAGGGGAGAAAGAGGAAAATGAATGGAAGATTAGAAACTGAAGAAATAACAACAGGCTGCCTTGCCTAACTGTCAGCAGCCCCAGTGACCCAAGATATACAACACCTTCGCCTCACCCAACAAGTAATGATGAAAGTCATTTGGGGATAATCTTTCTAATTTCAACAGAAAAAAGAAACCTCTGTGACTATATTATGTGAACTTGTTAGAACTGCCTCATGAAACCAATTCTAACAAGTACCCATATGTTTCGAACAAGAAATAATCTCTTAGCTATCCTCATTACACCTTATCAGGACCTATGCGTAACAATATTAACCCATTGTATTCTAGTGGACTCTTCCATTGCTATATGTTGGACAAGTCCATTTGTCATATAAGGGGTGGTAGACCTATTGTTTGTTTCAATTCTATTTTTGACAGAAAAGTCTTTTAGCAAATAGTGTAGGCCCTGATCGGACGCCGCAGAATGCGGCGTTTGATCAGGGCCTGCACTGTTTGCCAGATACCCCTATGGGTGTCCCGCATACAATGGGTTAATTCCGTTTTGTTCTATTTGTTCTATATTCAATAGGCTGTAATTTTTAGCAGGATGATGATGATGAGGATGATGATGATGATTTTGTGTTTAATGATATGTCAACTCTCTTTGTGGATCATATGCATCAAAGCCATTAAGTTGACATGATAAAAGTATATTGGGGCCCAGTTGTTTAAAGAATAGGCAGCTTAACCCATTATGTACTGAATGAATCTCTTGCCTTATAGGAGAAGTCCATTTCAAAATTAAGCAGTGCCAGATTAAGTCACCTTTAGAAGTTCCAATGAAAGGCTATGTCTAACATGGATGCTTGCATAAAAGTTGCCAATCCTAGATGCAAGCTTGTACCACTTATCATTAATGAAACACTTATAATTCTTGAGAAATGAAATTAAACATTAGGGAGAATGCTAGGGTTGACGCAAAAGTTCACAAAGTCAGTGAACTATGAAATGTAAGTCAAGGTCAAACATGGATGCTTGCATTCTAATTGCCCTTTGTATCAAATTATCATAATTCTTGAGAAATGAACTTAACCATTTGGGTGAATGCTAGGTTTGACGCAAAAGTTCATGAAGTCAGTGAACCAAAAATGTAGTTCAAGGTGGAATGCTTGCATCAAAGTTGCCATCCCTACATACAACATTGTACCAAGTATCATTAATATCAGCGTTTTGATTAATGTGCAGGTACAGGGGCAACATCCACATAAGTGGGCCCCTTTCAAGGTAACTGGCTTGTTGCACCCCATGGAACGCTCGTGTCCATACCAGTTTCTCAATGTAAAGCCACACAAGTTCACTGGACCTGATGGCGACAGTATCTTGCAGCTTGATATTACAGATCTATCTGATCATTGCCCTGTCATTCCGCTGCAGACGTTGGAGGTTTGATTTTGTCAATGGCCAAGTCTCGCTGGCATGGAGCATTGCACTGTGCACACGGGCTGCACATACTGCCATGTGTCTTGAATGAGAACTGGTAGCAGCTCCTGGAACTTCTTACAGACTGTTTTCACACGTGATGTGGTTGAAAGATCACAGGCACCGGCTGCAAAGAGCATGTCTCTTAAGTAGCAAAAGGAGGCTTGTCAGGTCAGACTTGGACTTCCCTTTGTGGTCTGCCGTCTATGGGATGTGCAGTTCCCTGGACCATGTACACCTGTAATCAGGGTCCTCTTAAGCACTTGAGCCCACTGCATTTTTTGTGCACCCAGAGCTTGCAACCATTGCAAAAGATATTCTTGCTGTCCACCCCAGTGCCACATACGGCACATGGGAACTCGCCCTAACTCTGCAGGAGGTCCAGGCCAGTACCACAGATCATTATTTTTGTCTTTCCTGCATTTACTCTAAGCTCTTTCTCTCCATAGCTTCTTTCCAAGATAAGAGCCTCCTGACACATTCCTCAAGTGATTCAGCTATGATAACAAGGTCATCAGCATAGAGGTCCTCCCAGGGGACTCCAGAACGGAACTCGTGTGACAAGGCTCCAAGCACAATGATGAAAAGCAGAGGGCTGAGTACGGAGCCTTGATGAACACCAACATTCACTACTAACTCTTCACTGTAACTGTCACCAACACAAACACGGCTCCGTGAATTAGCATACATCCCTTGGACCAGCTGCACAATTCACTCGTCTACTCCATAATTTCTCAGTGCCCACCAGATGACCTTCCGAGGCACTCTATCAAACACTGGCCTTCTCCAGGTCCATGGAAGCAATGTACTCTCTTGTTGGCAGACAGGTGGTTCTCTTGCAGCTGCATGGCAACAAAGATTGCATCTGTTGTGCCAGTGCCTGTGACGAAGCCAAACTGGTAATTGTCGATCGACACCAACTGTCTGATGAAGCCATCCATAAACCTCTCCAGGACTTCCATGACCAGCTTGAGACCACGGTAGTTGCCCCTGTCTAATGCATCCCCTTTGTCCTTGTACAGACAATGAAACTGCTCCCAGTCAGATGGTACCTTGCCATCACGGATGATTGCAGCTGCGAGGTCACGGATTATCAAGGCGCCTGCATTGCTGGCGGCTTGTATCATCTCCACCACTATGTCTGATGGGCCGGGTACTTTGCCGGTCTTCATCTGAGAGGTAGCCTTCTTAACAATTATCAATAGTGATTGGGATGGGAGGCCCTTCCACTTGCGGTTGATCCGACAGGTGGTCTGGGTCCCAGTCAAACTGAACATTGAGTAGCCTTTGGTAATGCTCCAACCAGGCCTTCTGCTTTGAGTCTTCACTCATTACTGGTTTGTCACCTACGACATCAGTGTTCTCTCTTCTCAACTGGTTAGCAAGGCGGTATACTTCTGAAGACTTAGGGTCAATATTCTTGAAGATCTCCTTGTCCGCTTCTTGATGAGCATTGGGCATCGCACATCTGGAAATGGGTTTATGAAGCTCTTAATAGTTTTTTGAGAAAAAAACTTCACCGTTTGGTGAAAGCTAGGGTGGTCACAAATGTTCACAATGTCAGTGAACCTTGAAATGTAGGTCAAAGTTGCCATCCCCAGATACAAGTTTATACCAAGTATCATTAATGAAGCTCTTATAGTTCTTGAGAAATAAACATGACCATTTGGTTGAATGCTAGGGTGGTCGCAAATGTTAACAGTTTGGCAAAAGGATGGATGGAAAATTGGACTCCAATATCGGGTGCAAAAAAAAAAAAAAATTGGCTGAACTTCCTTGCAAACAGTGATGCCATTGAATGCATCCGATCTGGGCCAGTGCCCCCTTACAAATCCCCACTATCAAGCAGGTTAAGGAATTTGCTTACCTAACCACACTTTTTCTGGGAACACTTAGTTATACCAAAGTGTTTAACTAGTACAATTAACACTCACTCTTCTACCAGAAACTATAACAGCACTCAAAAAAATATTTTATGATCAACAAACTTGATAGAGGGTCACTAGATGAATCTTCATACCGAATTTCAAAGACCTTGGCCTTCTGGTTTCTTAACCGTTTTCACTCTTTATGTCTATGTAAAACATGTGGGCCCCAGGGTGGGGCCATTTTGGCCCCAAGACTATAGTTTGAACAATCCTGGAAGGTCCACTAGATGAAGCTTCATATCAAATATCAACAATCTGGGCCTTCTGGTTTCAGACTAGAAGACTTTTTAAAGGTTTTCCCATTATATATCTATGTAAAACGTGGGCCACGGGGCGGGGTCATTTCTGGACCCAAGGTAATAATTTGAACATTTGATGAAGCTTCATACAAAATATGAAAGACCTTGGCCTTGGGGTTTCAGAGAAGATTTTTTAAGTTTTTAGTTAAAAAAATCTATTTTGGCTCTTGTGACCTAGATGTACAACAGATCGGAACCTTTTGAATAACTTTGAAAAGAGGATAGCTAAAGGATCATTCCTCTGGTCAGTTTGGTCAGAATCGTTTCAGTAGACATGTCGTTCAAATAAAATTGTTTACAGATGCACCTACACACCAACGCTGGACAAAATGTGATCACAAAAACTCACCTTGTCACTATGTAACAGATGAGCTAACAATCAAAAACATGCTGACACTACTCTCAAGCTCTTCACAACAATATTCATAGACAGGTTAGGTTGGTACATGTATTTGGTGATACATGTAACAGAATGGTAACTTTTGTCAAATCTCCATAAAAACCTATGATGTGGGTATTTAACCATTTTAGTACCAAATGGAATCTTCCTCCTTATATACAGCAGGAGTCCATTTCAAAATTAAGGGGCGACAGGTTGTGTTTTCTTCAAAATCTATTTTGAAAATGGCTGAACTTTTTGCAAACAGTGTAGGCCCTGATCAGATGCCGGGTTCTACGGCGTCTGATCTGGGCCTGCACTGTTTGCCACGGTACCCGTTTAGGGGTTTCCAGTCTGAAATGGGTTAAGGGGAATGGGAACACCTGGCAGATTTTTTCGCCATTTTTCAAAGAGAGACAACTTTCGGGATTTCCTGTTCGCTTTTATGTAAGCCCTGTCCCACTGAAAAGGGGTCTACTCTTAAAGGAAAGAATTTGCCCAGGAGCAAATTCTTTCCTATAAGAAATGACCCCTATTGACATGGGAGACAAAAATATTTTTGCAGGAGTTGCCTCCCCTGACTTGGTCAGGCAGTTCTATTATAGTTTATATGAATAAGGAAAATTATTCTTTAACTAAAGCTGTCAGAGGATCTGACTATAGCCCCGCTGCAACACTATTAGAGGAGAAAGACCCATTGTATCCAAATATTTTGAATTCATACTTAATTCTTTACCAGGTACATCACTGTAAGACAAGGTAACATGGCGTAACTCCACTGTTCTTGGCCACTGTTTGACCATTACATCTTCCTTACTTTAGAGACCAAGTGTGGTATATGTTTCATTGAGGCAGAACCACAACCATAAAAGTTATTGAACAAAATGTATTTTAATTTTCTGAAAACCTTCCGAGTGACGTAACTCCAAGAGTTATGAAACCTTGGCAGACACAATACAGCTATTCATTGTCTATGTTTATACAAACTTTTAGCTTTCTAGCTTTTACAATTCCTGAGAAATCCTATATGAAAATTTTCAATAATGGCAAAATTTGAAAACCTATCAAGGGATATAAGTCAGAGTTATGGACCCTTGACCCCTATTCTACCATACAAAATTCATCCAGTGACTGTCCAAGTTGATACAAAGTTTCAGCTTTCTAGCTTTCATAGTTCCTAAGAAATCTGTTTTACCCTTGTCATGCTGAGCCCGGATATGCCTTATCTCTGAAACAATGTAGATCCAGATCAGATGGCTTCTGAAGAAGCCAACTGATCAGGATCTACATTGTTTGTCATTCGGATTGAGAATTTGTTGCAATAATTTGAATCAAGTAATCTGATTGGTTGATAATCAGTAGTGGGCATGGCAATTTAAAATATTCAGCAGGACAAGGGTTAAAAAATGTTGAAGACTGGCAAAAACTGAAAACCTACTAAAGGACACTATTCTGCTATTCCACCTTCCTTACCTAAGGGACCAAGTGTAGTATAAGTTTCATTGCAGTAGGACCACAAACATAAAAGTTCTTAAGCAAAATGCATTTTAAAATTTGAAAACCTATCAGGGGACATAACTCTAAGAGTGATGTGCCCTTGGTCACTATTCTGCTGCAACACCTTCCTTAACTTAGAGCCCAGAGTATAGAAGTTTCATTGACGTATGACCACAAATATAAAGGTTATTAAGCAAAATGCATTTTAATTTTGCAGTCACGGCACATGGCAAATCCAGTATTTTGGGCCCCACTTTTCAAAGCGGGCTATAATGATCCAAAAATACCTATCTTCTCCATTGCTTTGTGTATGCAGTATTGTTGGATTCCAAACAAAAACGTATAGCTTATATTGAAAAAAAAAAAAAAAAAATTGACCATTTATTTTTCTATTGTATCTATATTTTTGGGGATCCATGCTAAACTGTTTCATAAACAAAACTGTTGTAATGAACAGTATTATAATGAGGTTAAGTCTACTACTAATGTAACAAAACAAAAAATTTATACAGTAAAAACAAAGCACATGTAATCTGGCACTTTCATTCTGGGTGACATGTAGCACTAACTCCATTAAAGTCCTTTAACCCTTATCTTGCTGAATATTCATTTAAACCACACCCATTTCTGTCTATCAACCAATCAAATTACTTAATGTAATTTATTGCTACAAATTCATAAACTGAATACCAAACAGTGTAGATCCTGATCAGATGGCTTCAGAAGCCATCTGATCTGGATCTACACTGTTTGCAAAGATAGGGGTTGTCGTGAACAGCAAGATAAGGGTTAAGACATGAGAAAAACTACATCTGAAAATGTCATCTGCTGATGTTGTCTGCTGAATCTTTTTGCGAACTTTTTAAAATATTTTTGCATACAGGCAAACAGTGTGGACCCAGATCAGACTGCTCCCAGTCTAATCTGGGTCCACACTGTTTGCAAAAATGACTTTTAAGGAACTGTTAAAAGTTGTTTTTGCATACAGGCAAACAGTGTGGATCCAGATCAGACTAGAGGAGCAGTCTGATCTGGGTTCACATGGTTTGCAAAAATGACTTTTAAAGGAACCGGCAGATGACAAAGCAGATGACAATTGTCGTGATTGGCATTTTATGGATAAAGTGCTAAGCACTATTTAGCAGGTAACATTTTCAAATATTGAACATAAACTAAACCTTAACATTTCACCTAGATTAGGGCCTGACAAATCCATTGCCCAGCTGCCCGGGACAAGTCCAAATTTTGGCTGGGCAAGTGATTTTTTATTTAACTTGCCCAGAAAATGTTTAGAATATACAGGGAGTATTGTAATTCTGAGCCATTTTTAAGATGCTGTGGACTGCTGGACAAGTGGTTGAAACTGATTTGAAAGGCCCTGCCTGGATGATTCACATGAAATACAGTAAATTTCCTATATTAAGGCCACCTTTGGGACTGTTCAAACATGGTCTTAAAGACAGTCCCAAAGGTGGTCCCTTACCAGAGGGCACAGGGTGTTGTATACACTGGGAAAGAAAAACTGAAACCTTTCGAATATGTTTTTAACCCATTTTGTACCAAATGGAATCTTCCTCTTAGATATAGCAGGAGTCCATTTCAAAGTTTAGGGCTGTCAGGTTGTGTTTTCTTCAAAATTATTTGGAAAATGGCTTAACTTTTTGCAAACAGTGTAGGCCCTGATCAGATGCCGCGTTCTGCGGCATCTGATCTGGGCCTGCACTGTTTGCCAGGGTACCCGTTTTGGGGCTTCTGGTACTGAATGGGTTAAAAGAAGAATTAAGCCTTACTTTTAGCTGGTCAAAATAGTGAAATTTCACTGTAATAAAGGCTAATTTACTCTGAAAATAAGAAAGGACCACGAGGTTCTGAATAGCTCACAAAGGCCCAGTTGTTAAACAAGAGGGCCCAGATTCGCTCACCTGTTTGTCACTGTCTCGAGTGCATTCTATTTTTAGCTATGGTGGCCATCTTGTTCATCATCAGAGTGATTTTAGCTCATTTGGTAGGGAGTAACCTAGGCAACATTCCTGTGAAGTTTGAATCAAATTGGCCTTAGGGTTTCGGAGGGGTTCATGTTTGAATCAAATTTACAATATTTTTTCTATTTTTAGGGATTGTTTTAGCCTTTTTGGTAGAGGGTCATCTAAGCAACATTACTTCAAAGTTTGAATGAAATTGGCCCAAGGGTAGAGGAGGAATTGTTGTTTGAAGATGATCGGACCAAAACTGGGGCCTCTGCTGTGTCCACAAGGTTTTTCAACAATCTGACCTACTCACCTACTTACTGACCAGATTTGACCCATATTTGAAATTAACTGAGATATTGTCAAATGATCATTTTGAGCAAGTTTGATGATGATTGGACCAAAACTGTGGCTCAAGTGTGTTCAGAGGGTTTTTCTATGATTTTACCTACTGAACTACTTTTTGGGCCAACATGACCCATATTCGAACTTGCCTCAGATATTGTCAAGATGATCATTCTGGGCAAGTTTGATGAGGATCTGACCTAAACTGTGGCCTCTAGTGTGTGCACAAGGTTTTTCTATGATTTGACCTACTGACCTACTTTTTGACCTGACATGACCCATATGCGAACTTGACCGATATATTGTCAAGACAATCATTCTGAGCTAGTTTGATGATGATTGGACCAAAACAGTGGCCTCTAGTGGGTTCACAAGGTTTTTTTCTCTGATTTGACCTACTGACCTACTTTTTGACCCGACATGACCCATATTCTTACGTGACCAAGTTGAAGATATTATCAAGATGATCATTCTGAGCAAGTTTGATGATGTTCGGACCAAAACTGTGGCCTCTAGTGTGTTCACAAGGTTTTTCTATGAATTGACCTACTGACCTACTTTTTGACCCGACATGATCTGTATTCAAACCTGACCGAGATATTAGCGAGATGATCATTCTGGGCAAGTTTGATAATGATTGGACCAAAACTGTGGCCTCTAGTGTATTCACAAGGTTTTTCTATGATTTGACCTACTGACCTTCTTTGTGACCTGATATGATCCATATTTGAATACAACATGATCTGTATTCAAACCTGACCGAGATATTAGCGAGATGATCATTCTGAGCAAGTTTGATGATGATCGGACCAAAACTGTGGCCTCTAGTGTCTTCACAAGGTATTTTTTTTTATTTGACCTACTGACCTACTTTTTTGACCCGACATGACCCATATTCAAACTTGACCAGAAATTTTGTGGCGGTACAAATTGTGTGCAAGTTCAGTTAAAATCAAATCATAAATGAAACAGCTATCATGCAGACAAGACCAAAATAGGCAATTTTTGCCCTTTCTGGGGCCGTAACTCCGTAATACCTGGGATATTGCTGGTTCAAGAAAGGAACCCAGATCTCATGGTGGTACAAGTTGTGTGCAGGTCTGGTTAAAATCAAATCATAAATGAAGATGCTATCATGTGGACAAGACCAAAATAGGCAAGTTTTGCCATTTCAGGGGCCGTAACTCTGTAACACATGACGGGATATGACTGGTTCAAGAAAGGAACCCAGATCTCATGGTGGTACAAGTTGTGTGCAAGTCTGGTTAAAATCAAATCATAAATGAAGATGCTATCGTGAGGACAAGACCAAAATAGGCAATTTTTGCCATTTCAGGGGCCGTAACTCTGTAACACATGACGGGATATGACTGGTTCAAGAAAGAAACCCAGATCTCATGGTGGTACAAGTTGTGAGCAAGTCTGGTTAAAATCAAATCATAAATGAAGATGCTATCGTGCGGACAAGACCAAAATAGGCAATTTTTGCCCTTTCAGGGGCTGTAAATCCGCAACACATGATGGGATATGGCTGATTCAAGAAAAGAACCCAGATCTCATGGTGGTACAAGTTGTGTGCAAGTCTGGTTAAAATCAAATCATAAATGAAGATGCTATCATGCGGACAAGACCAAAATAGGCAATTTTTGCCATTTCAGGGGCCGTAACTCTGTAACACATGACGTCATATGACTGGTTCAAGAAAGAAACCCAGATCTCATAGGTACAAGTTGTGAGCAAGTCTGGTTAAAATCAAATCATAAATGAAGATGCTATCGTGCGGACAAGACCAAAATAGGCAATTTTTGCCCTTTCAGGGGCCGTAACTCCATAACACATGATGGGATATGACTGATTCAAGAAAGGAACCCAGATCTCATGGTGGTACAAGTTGTGTGCAAGTCTGGTTAAAATCAAATCATAAATGAAGATGCTATCGTGCGGACAAGACTAAAATAGGCAATTTTTGCAATTTCAGGGGGCCATAACTCTGTAACACATGACGGGATGTGGCTGGTTCAAGAAAGGAACCCAGATCTCATGGTGGTACAAGTTGTGTGCAAGTCTGGTTAAAATCAAATCATAAATGAAGATGTTATTGTGCGGACAAGAAATTGTTTACGCACGCACGGACGACGGACAAAGTGTGATCACAAAAGCTCACCTTGTCACTACGTGACAGGTGAGCTAAAAACATTGTTAGCTTAATAAGCTAGTTAGTAATGGTTTCTTTTACTGTTACACCAAGAATAATCAAATACTCTTGTATTTTTACTGGAAAAAAATTTTACATGTTTTTTCTTCATAAAAAATATAATATCTGCCATATAAATTATCGTTTTAACGATACGCAAACTTACCATAGTACAAGAATGCCACCGCAGGCTATGTCAGGCTTGTGGGGACGCAAAGTCACCGAACCATGAAATCTATGCCAAGGTAAAACATTGATGCTTTAATAAAAGTTGCCATTCTTAAATGCAAACTTGTACCAAGAATCATTAATGAAGCTCTAATAGTTCTTGAGAAATAAACTTAAAACGTTGGGCTGAACACTAGGGGTTGATGCAACAGCTCATAAAGTCGGTGCACCATGAAGAATAGGTCAAGGTCAAACAGGGATGCTTGCCGAATAATTGTCATCCCTAGATACAAGTACCGGCCCCGATAGCTCAGTTGGTAGAGTGTCCGCTCCGGGGAACGGGAGGTCTCGGGTTTGATCCCGGGCCGCGACATACCAAAGTCGTTAAAAATGGTACTAGCTGCTCCTCGTTTGGCACTCAGATTTACGGGGTAGAGCTAGGACTGGTCGATCCAGTGTCATGATAATGTGACTGGGTGTGGTATCATGTAATGTGTCTGGGACATGATACTTCAGTGAGGCAGCACTATAAACGTGAGCATTGAGCTCCCTGTCGCAACCAGACACCGTCGTGATATGACTGAAAAATTGTTGAAAGCGACGTTAAACCCGAATTCACACACACACTAGATACAAGTATGTAATAAGAATCATTAATAAAGCTCTTTCTTTTCAAATGAACTTGACCATTATGGTGAATGCTAGGGTGGACGCAATATTTCATGAAGTCAGTGATGGTCAAGGTCAAATATGGATGCTTGAATTCAAATTGCCATCCCCAGATACAAGTTTATACCACGTATCATTAATGAAGCTCTAATAGTTCTTCATAAACTAATTTGACCATTAGGGTGAATGCTATGGGGGTCGCAATATTTTACAAAGTCGGTGAACCTTGTAATGTAGGCCAAGGTCAAATATGGATGCTTGCATTCAAATTGCCATCCCAAGATACAAGTTTGTACCAAAGTAGAAGTAAAACAAAGATCAGGAATTGATACAATTAACTTACACCATCCATAAAAGACACCAAAGGGAAAGAAATACAAACATTAAGCGACCAGACCATAATGGAAACCTAACTAAAGGAAGGCCATATGGACAGTTACTTTCCCACAAAATGGCCATATGGCCATCCAAAATTAAAAGACACAAGTGATACACACATAGTAAGTAACAAACAACAACATAAATAAATCGCCACAGAAGAGCTGCCTTGGAACGGTCAGTGGAAGATTTCCACTGGGGGGCTTAAATCGATTTTACGTGGCCACAATCCTCGCCCTTACTTCCGTCGCGATTTAGACAAATAATTTGTTCAGTCCGCATGAAGGCCTCCTAACTCATCAGTGCAACATCTCCGTGAACACAGAAATCAAAGAACCACAGAGGTATCATTAATGAAGCTCTAATAATTCTTCAGAAATTAACTTGACTATTTGTGTGAACAAATGTTGACACCTTGACAAACTGATGGAAAACAGGACGCCTATATCGCATCATGCTAATATCAAGTACAACAAAACCTCCCCTAACAGTCATCTGTGTTTCACAGCCAACTTTCTTCAGCAGCCACAATTATTCCCCCAAAGCATTTCACTATATTTGACCTCTGCTGAGCAGTTACCTTTCTCCTCCAACCAACAGTCATGTTACCAAATCTAAATTCCCTTCATTAAACAGCCAGTAAACTCAAAAGGCGTAAATTGGAACTAATAATAAATAGGATTAATTTCTTTTTTTGGTGTGCTTAAAATATTTTGCAATATTTTCCCTCTGCTGAACAGCACCTCTTTTAAGGGTAATGGAAACACCTGGTAGATTTTTCTGCCATTTTTCGAAGGCAGACAAATCTCAGGACTTCCTGTTCACTTTTCTTTGAATCATGTCCCACTGAAAAAGGGGTCTGCTTTTAGAGTTGACCCCTACTGACATGGAAGACAAAAACAGTTTTGGAAGAGGTGCTTCCCCTGGTGTATCCATTCCCCTTAAGAAGCCAATTATAGAGTTTCCTCTGGCTGGCTGCTTAATGGAAGTTTCACTACACAAAAGTGAACAATAATCAATGGAGAATGAAATGGAGATTTGTTTGTTTGTATTGGAGTTTAATGGTCCAGTCAACACTATTTTAGGTCATTTTTGAGCCGGTCAGTTTACCTATCTACACTTTTCCTGGGCAGGCTTGTACGTAAGCGGTTAACCAGTACAGTGCACATTCTTTCGACAGAAACTGACACGTGCCCTTCTTGAATCAGTGGATGGGGAAGAATGACCATAGAAAAGATTTCATATCAATCTCAACAAAAGAATGTTGCCGACCCCGGCAGGTATCAAACCCGCGTCCTCCTGATCACCAGTCAGATGCGTATCTGACTGAGCTACCAAGGCCGACATGAAATGGAGATTGCCATGATGTCAGAGGTGTTATGTACAGCATCAATATTAATTACACACTTGACTCTGCATATCAAGCCCAAAGGTCAGGGTCCTGGCACTTGTTCTAAATTAACGATTTCATTTAACATATTGTTGAAACACACATCATTTAAAATGGCGAATACACATATTTTTGCTGAAAAAATTGTGAGTATCTTCTACTAGCATATTTTTCAGCAAAAATACTGGAGAATTACAATGTAAATGTTGGCCATACAGGAGCAGTTAAACATTTTGACTGCTAACGACCTCGTTAAACTAACAAGTCTTTAAACAACTAGGCCCATGTTTTTCAAATCTAACAAAGCCCTAAGTTTAAAGTACATTATATGTTAAAATTTCAACCTTTCAGTGTGGCAAAAAAAAAAAAAAAAATACAATTTTGCAGAATGAAAACAAGTAATTTTGCAATTCCAAGATGGTCGCCATGGATATCGGAACAGAACGATTTTAGCCAATCTCAATCTCACCCTGATGCCTCCCATCAAGTTTCAGCTAAATTTGATCTTTGGTTCAGGAGATTTTCACAGTATGGGAGCGGAAGTGAACGGCCATTTGCGATTGAACATCACTTGCGATTTGTACAGTGGACGATCAGTCACTTGCGATATGACATTATCACGTGGTATATCAAATATGTAAACACAGAAGCCATTAGCGTGAGGTTTTGGCCATTGCTTTAATTTGTGTAAGTTGCCAATATATGTGTCACTTTATTGATAATGATTTCGTTGGTGTCATTGATCCTAACGGTGGAATTAACGATGGTGATCAGTTGACATGTTGTTCGCTGTTGCTGGCACACGTTACTAAAAAGTGGATTAAATGACGGATAAATATTTAGAGGCCACTTTTTTAGTTTTCCTGACATCTTTAATAAACTATAAAGCCTGCTGACCAAAAGGATGTATACACTGAAGTAAAGTACGGCAGCTAAATCTTAACTTGTATTCCCATCACTTTAGATCAACTGAACGGTCACTTGACATTGGATTGAACGGTCACTTGCGATCTGTAATCATTGGAGTTGAACAGTCACTTGCCAAGTTGAGCATTGAAATTGAACAGTCACTTGCGATGGTCATTTCACACTTAACATGTTTTTGTGATACAGGGTCATTCTAAGAAGTTTGATCAGATATTGACATCAAATAACCAAAGCCCTTCCTTCTTATACGATTGGGACATTACTACTGTTTCATCAGCATGGTGTGGAACTCTTTTCGCTTGCGAGTTATCAAGTGAAAACACGCGCTTTATATGATTTGAGGTGCTATGTCCAAGTCAACACTATTCAGGTAATCTTGCGGACGTTGCTGCCAATGCTGTGGCTTTTAACCGACACTGAGATGAAATGACATCTCAGTCCATACCGCCAAAACAAACCAATAGGGTTTATATGCATAGACGGACCGACTAGCACCACTTTGTCAGGGCAGTCGACGACCTTCTAAGCCGTTTATCATTACTCATGTGCGATCGGTTTCACATCAGCTTGGAAGCACAATGCATCCCAGTCTATTTCTCCAAGCCTCAATGGACAGAGCCTAAATACACGTTTGCATATTTTCTTTGACTCTTTCAGTAACATTTAATTATTTTTAATATAACTCCCAAAGCATTTAATTAATCCCCCGCTGCAAAGCGGAGCGGGGATTAGAGGAATGGCCTTCGTCTGTCCGTCCGTCTTTCCGTCCGTCCTTCCGTCTGTCCGTAACACTTTCTTGTCCACTCCATATCACCTGAACCCTTTGATAGATTTTCATTAAACTTTGGTCAGTTATTCGTCTCAGTGAGCTGGTGTGCAGAACCCATAAATGAACTATGCAGACTCAAGGTCAAGGTCACGGTTGAATGTCACGAGTTTGAAGCTTGGAATTTTTTGTCCGTTCCATATCTACTTTACCCTTGGAAGGATTTTCATTAAACTTTGGTCAAATATTCTTCTCAGTGAGCTGATGTGCAGAACCCATGTCCTTCCGTCCGTCCGTCCAGTGTGTCTGTCCGTAACACTTGTCCGCTCCAGGATTTTTTGTCCGCTCCATATCTCGTGTACCCTTTGATAGATTATCATTAAACTTTGGTCAATTATTCTTCTCAGTGAGCTGGTGTGCAGAACCCATAACACGGGTGGTAATCAGGGGAACTAGCTCGAAAATGAGTCAATGGAAATTTGTTCCCTCGACACACCCGGGTGCTCTCGAGCTAGCTCCATCACCAGAAAACTTGAAAACAAAGGTAGGTCTCGAAGAGTTTTATCACCATTTTTTCTTTGTAAACTATTTATAAAAAAATCCGACAAGGCAGTGCCACATAGAAATGATTTAGCTTTGTACCCCGCGAGAATTTGCCATGGAAATTTGCAGCGCTGGAGTATGAATGAAAGTAAACTTTTTATCACGGACCTGAAAAATTGCCAATTTGTGTCAACACGGAGATTTTGGCCGACGATTTTTTCATTTTCCGTCAAAAGTACGCCCTTCATACCCCCAGAAGTAACCTTCCTAGTGAAATGAAACATGGAACGTTTGAAATAAGCAAAATATTTTGACCGTGATTACGTAACTTGCCACTTATGACGAAATTACTGTCCGAGCTAGTCTTCTCGACAATCGAGCTAGTTCACTCGACATGGAGATAGTGCCCTCCAAGATGAAACATTCTTCAGATGACTGGGGCCTGATTCGATGTCTTTCTATGGTCCCACCCAGTTTATCCAACTGGTTTCTTAACTTCTGGCTAGTGGGCCTGGTGGTTAAGTGCGCTGTCTGTCTGGTTTAACCATTTAGCTGCAAACTCAAATTGAGATTTGACATAATACATTGTTATATTGATTATTCGATTTTCTTTTCAGATGGGCGCTTTCCAAGGAAAAAGTTCCAAAGGACTATTCCTGAGCAGAAAAAAATACCGGACATGCAACAAAAAATATATATATTCCTGTGCTAGATAATCGGGCGCCTCTTTACTTTTTATTCCCTAGATTATTATAGTTATTCATGAATCATGCGACTAAGTATCATTCCTAAATTTTGAGTATTATAACCGATAGAGGATCTAATTAAAATGCTTTTGACTGTCTGTCTGTCTATTCGTCCGTCCGTCTGTACGTTTGTTCGTTCGTTCATCCTTCTTCCAATGGACCCATCCATCCAAATACCCACTCACTTACCCCTCTCTGTAGTGTACCCATCCATCAAACCAACATCCATCCATCCATTGATCCGTTCTAAATTGGAAGGGGGCGAAGCAACTAGATGGGCGAACTGACTCAGGGGGCGAAAAGACCAGGCTTTATGGACGAAACAGCTATAGGTGCAAAAGGGGGCGAAACGATCAGGGAGAAACGACTGAGGGGCCGTCTTGTGGGCATAGTATCTTGTTACCCCACTAGCCAGAGGTAAAGAAACCAGTTGGATAAACTGGGTGGGACCATAGAAAGACATCGAATCAGGCCCCAGTCATCTGATGGATGTTTCATCTTCATTTTTGAGGGCAATATCTCCATGTCGAGTGAACTAGCTCCTTGTCGAGAAGACTAGCTCGGACAGTAATTTCATCATAAGTCGCAAGTTACGTAATCACGGCCAAAATATTTTGCTTATTTCAAACGTTCCAAGTTTCATTTCACTAGGGATATTGCTTCTGGGGTGTGGAGGGCCTACTTATGAAGGAAAATGAAAAATCGTCGGCCAAAATCTCCGTGTGGACATAAATTGACAATTGTTCAGGTCCGTGATAAAAAGTTTACTTTCATTCATACCCCAGCGCTGCAAATTTCCATGGCAAATTATAGCGGGGTACAAAGTTAAATCATTTCTATGGGGCACTGCATTGCCGGATTTTTTTATAAATAGCTTACAAAGGAGAAAATGGTGATAAAACTCTTCGACACCTACCTTTGTTTACAATTTTCCTGGTGATGGAACTAGCTCGAGAGCTCCCGGATGTATCGAGGGAACAAATTTCCATTGACTCATTTTCGAGCTAGTTCCCCTGATTACCACCCGTTCATAAATGAACCATGCCGACTCAAGGTCAAGGTCACATTTGTAGGTCACGAGTATAAAACTTTGATTTTTTTGTCCGTTCCATATCTCCTTTACCCCTCAAAGGTTTTTCTTTAAACTTTGGTCAATTATCCCCCTCAGTGAGCTCACGTACAGAGTCCATATAAGAATCATGTCGACACCAGATCAAGGTCACATTGGAAGGTCACGAGTTTGAAACTTTGAATTTTGAGTCCATTCCATATCTCCTTTACCATTCAAAGGGTTTTCATTAAATGTTGGTCAAATGTCCCCATCAGTGAGCTGATGTGCATAGCACATAAATAAACCATGCCAACTCAAGATCAAGGTCACAGTTGAAGGTGAAAAGTTTGAAACTTTGAATTTTTTGTCCGTTCCATATCTCCTTTACCCCTAGAAGGATTTTCATTAAACTTTTGTGAAATATACCCCAGAGTGAGCTGATGTGCAGAACCATAAATAAACCATGTCAACTCAAAGTCAAGGTCACAGGTGAATGTCACAAGGTCGAGCCTTGATACAAAGTGCGGCGGGGGATTTGGCTGTCCTTGCGATTGCATTAATGTGAGGTCGGTTTCTCCTCTGCCCGGAAGCTAAATGACATCCTTTGTGTAGTCCATGCATGGTACTTGTTACAATTGTTTTTACGGTCCCCGCCCATCGGGGCTTGAAGGAATAGATGAGCTGCATGATGCTTCCACGCAGGTAAACCGCTTTGAGGATCTAAGCCTGCCCAGGCAAAGCGATGCGAGCCGGACCGTCAAATACCATAACACCTAGAGTCGTGGTGCTTGTGCAAACCGCTTAGAAGGGGCGCGGTTCGGGCTGTCCCTGCATATAAACCCTATTGGTTTGATTGGGCGACAGGGCTTGGGATGTCATTTCATCTCAATTTCGGGTAAAATTCCCACAAAATTGGAAGCAACGTCTCGAAAATGACCTATACAGTGTAGACGGGGACATTTAACCTCAAATCAAACAAACAATTGTTTCAGTTTGTTTCGGGATTTAACGTCCCCGTCAACACTATGAAGGTTATTTTAGACGTTGCTTCCAATTTTGTGGGACTTTACCCGACATTGAGGTGAAATGACATCTCAAGCCCTGCCGTCCAAACGAACGAATATGGTTAATATGCAGTATAGCTTTTACAAAACTCTAGATCTACGCTGAGCTCATATTATACTGTCTAAAGTTATATACCAGAAATATGTTTTATACAATTCCTGTCTTTGGCAATATTCTAATTGCCAGTCTGCACCCAGGATCCTGCCGACTGAAGTATGAAATGTCAAAGTTGCAAATACTGCAATTTTGTCAAAAAGTGCTTTTTCATCTTAAAAATGGCACATGTGCAACTTGCTTGTAACATCATATCAAATGGAGTGCTTGAAAACTGTTGGAGACGTTAAGCAGACAACTTTCCTACACTTTATAGAAGACTAACTGAAAAGTAACCCCAACATTATGCTAACGATAGGGCAAGTTTCTTGGCTCACCAGAGCCGAATGCTCTAGGCGAGCTTATAGGATAAGCAGTGGTCTATCGTGGTCGAGAGTTTGTTGATGTATAGTTTGTATGGCATGTTTGTTTGTTTGATCTGAGGTTTAACGTCCCCGTCACCACTCTAAAGGTCATTTTTGTATAGCATGTACAAATATGACAGCAAATATGGGCTTGTACACATGTGATAGCTGTTTTATGCCAGAGCTCTCTGCCCGTTGGCCTCTTTTTTATGTGAAAGCTTTGACTTATTATGGGCTTATTGTTGCATATCTGCATTGTCGTGCAGAAATCGGACCACACTCACCTTGTCCTTGGTGTCGCATAAAAAATCGTTTGATTATCTGAACAGCCTACCAGTGACTCCATAGTATACCACTGGCCCTGTGGTCTAATCAAATAAAATGTCTGATCGACATGGTTCCAAATAAGACATATAGCATTCTCAACAAGCGAAACCACAAGCGGGAGATGACAAACAAATAAATAAATAAATAAATAAATAAATAAATAAATAAACAAACAAATAACTTCTGTGAAAGTGGGGCTAATGGCAGGAGTTAATTTTTTTGCCTCTTTTCTCTTTTGCCAGAAAAGTGGAGATGCTGTGATACATCAATACAGTATGAGTTAGTAGGGTGGAGATAGGGAAAAAAGTGCCAGTAAGCGAAAGACTTAAGCATATTCAGAATATCACCTGACAAGTGACCGTTCAAGCTAATCGCAATTGACCTGTACAATCCCAATACTTACAAAAGCAAGTGACTTGAACAGTGTTTCCATTCCCCTGTGTCATACTTTTAACAATCCTTCGGTCTGATTTAGATTTCTGAAGATGTCTTTGATTTGTATTCAATCAGGGATAATATTAGAAGACTAAAATGCTAAATAACAAAGAAAATGCTTCTTAACACACGTTTTATGCATATTTACACTTGTGTCAACCGGTTATGGCATTACGATAAACAAAGTGATCAACAATCTAGCTCTTTTCATGCCATCCAAAAAATAACTTATTTATGTGGTTGGAATATGATAAAAACATCCATCTTACCAGCAAGACATATATAACGCATATAAGTGTTATGTTCGCAGAACAAAAATGAAATTACTTACCGTGTCGGCGAAAATATCATACCGCAAGTGACTGATCGTCCACTGTACAAATCGCAAGTGATGTTCAATCGCAAATGGCCGTTCACTTCCGCTCCCATACTGTGATTTTGTTTGAAGAATTTCAAGATGGTCCTATGGTGACCATCTTGGAAATCTGACTGGAACCATTTTAGCAAATCTGAATCTCAATGTCACCAGGATGCCTCCCACCAGAAATCAGCTTAATCTGACCTCTGGTTTGGGAGGAGACATTGAAATTGTGTAAAGTTAACGATGGACGGATGACGGACAGACGACAGGCCACTGCATATTTTAGCTTACATGTACCTGGACTTTGCCCCAGGTGAGCTAAATATGACAGGCTTTACAGTAAAGATCAAGAAAGCTGCATCTAATTTTAAGTCACACAGCAGTGTTAATTAACCCCTTTTGTACCAAATGGAATCTTCCTCCTTATACAATATATAGCAGGAGTTCATTTCAAAATGTAGGGGTGTCAGATTGTGTTTTCATCAAAATTTATTTGGAAAATGACTGAACTTTTAGCAAACAGTGTAGGCCCTGATCAGACGCTGCGTTCTGCGGCGTCTGATCTGGGCCTGCACTGTTTGCCAGAGTACCCGTTTTGGCGTTTCCGGTACCAAATGGGTCAATTAACTATCTCCTATTGTGAAATGCGTCAAAAACATATAAATTAAATACATGTACATGAACTATTTGTTGCAAAAATGGACACATTTCATAAATTGGCAAACATGAATTTTTGATTATGGCAACATGAAATTAACAGCAAGAATTAATAGCACGAATACTGCCTTCACATCAATTAAGACAGCATATCATGTGTGAATGAACAACCCCAATACCACCATTCATCCGTGCGACATAGTGGATTTTTTCATATCCCCTGAATGGCTACTTTTCTGATGAAAATCTGTGATATTTTATTTATGTTTAAAACAAAGATAGGTTGTTGGTGCTTGTTAGAACCGCTTCACTGAGGCGGTTCTAATGAGTACCCAAAAGCTACATGTGTGTCTTGGAGCAGAAATATGGAAAATAATGTTTACCCTTGTAAATTGACAGTTTTCTCTGTATAAAGTGGGGTTTATGGGGTGTTCATTTCAGGGACTTGTTCATGTGATGCAAAATGGAGAAAAGGGGCACATTATCTCTTTTTACCTACAGATTGTGGACTACTTGCTAATCGCCTCAATGAGACCGTTCTAACAAGAAGAACAGACTGCAAACAGGACTTATCCTTCATTTACTCCTCAGGATTATCCTTTGTCCTGCTGAACACTACAACCACCCTCTTTGCCAACATTGGCTTCTTAAAGTCATCTGATCAGAATCTACACTGTTTATCAGTTAATTTGTGAACTGAATGAATGTATGATGGGTAAGTGCAAATAAGGTGTGACATTTTGTAAAAAAAAAAGAATCCTAGGAACGTTAGTCCATAGAATCAATTACATAAATGAGAACAGTCTTACAGGAAAAATTTGCCCCCTTAAGAGATTTGTTTTGTTAGTTTGTTTTGGAGTTTAACAGCCCAGTTAACCCTTTACCACTCAGGGTTTTGTGAATTTCGCTGATTTTCACAGTATTGCACCTGACACCAACTTCAACTAGCCATAGTTTCATAATGGATGGTCTGTTTTACACCATACTCGGTATGAATGTTCATTGGACAGTAGCCTTTCAAATGCAACCTTTCATGACTTGATCATTGTTGTCATGGTAAAGAGGGGGCATCTCAAAGTTGGCAAAAAGTGTGTTTTCACATGAATTTTTGACCACATTTTAATCTTCACACAGCCGTCAAGGCAACAATAAAGGTGTCTGGCATGGCCATTTTCACTGTTTGCAGCATGTTTTATCAGCATCAATTTTCAGGCTATTTTGACCCCAGACACCCTCAGATATAAATTTTAGCAGCCAGTTGGGCCATAAACCCAAAAATTTTCAGGATGTGAGGGGGGCGTTGCCCCCCTTCAATCCCCCCCCAGAATATTTTTAGCGGGGAGGCACCGAAAAAACAGATCACTTTTTTGCCCAACAAATCCTAAAGCAAACATAACTATCCAGGGGTAGAAATGCAGATTTTAGGTGCTTCTGGGGCTTAAAATGGGGGGGGGGTGCAGACACGTAAAAACACGTATCTGAGTGGTAAAGGGTTAACTGAAATCTGGGAACATACTGAATTTTAGCCTAAAATGCATTAATTATATCTGAAATATTGTTTCTTGTAATATAATGATGAAAAAACATTATTTTGGTCATTTGGGATTTTCTTCATTAACCCTTTACCACTCAGGGATTTTGTGAATTTCGCTGATTTTCACAGTGTTGCACCTGACACCAACTTCAACTAGCCATAGTTTCATAATGGATGGTCTGTTTTACACCAAACTCGGTATGAATGTTCATTGGACAGTAGCCTTTCAAATGCAACCTTTCATGACTTGATCATTGTTGTCATGGTAAAGAGGGGGCATCTCAAAGTTGGCAAAAAGTGTGTTTTCACATGAATTTTTGACCACATTTTAATCTTCACACAGCCGTCAAGGCAACAATAAAGGTGTTTGGCACTGGCCATTTTCACTGTTTGCAGCATGTTTTATCAGCATCAATTTTCAGGCATTTTTGACCCCAAACACCCTCAGATATAAATTTTAGCAGCCAGTTGGGCCATAAACCCAAAAATTTTCGGGATGTGAGGGGGGCGTTGCCCCCCTTCATTCTTAGCGGGGAGGCGCGCGAAAAAACAGGTCACTTTTTTGCCCAACAAATCCTAAAGCAAACATAACTATCCAGGGGTAGAAATGCAGATTTTAGGTGCTTCAGGGGCTTAAAATGTGGGGGGGGGGGGGGGGGGGCAGACACGTAAAAACACGTATCTGAGTGGTAAAGGGTTAACACTATTTAGGTCAGTTTTGAGCCCGTCAGTTTACCTATCCATACATTTCCTGGGCTGGCTTATACGTAAGCGGTTAACCAGTACAGTGCACATTCTTTCGCCACAAACTGACAACTGCCCTTCTTGAATCAATGGAAGGGAGAGAATCATGGTAGCAAAGATTTCATGATCAATCTCCATAAAAGAATGTTGCCGACCCCTGCAGGTTTCAAACCCATGACCTCCTGATCACCAGTCAGAATAGCCATCAGAAGAGATGGTAAATCCCCCGACCAAAAGCCAATATGGCATTCAGAAGTTTGTAGAAATGTAAAAAGTGCACAAGAAGAAACATACAAGCTAATCTGCAAGTATAAATTATTGCTGCAAAGTATCAGCAAGACCTGCAAGAAATTCCTGCAAGAAATGTATGTTAATTAGGGTTTCAATGCCCAAATGACATTAAGGACATTTTCTGAACATTAGGGAGAATTCTGTACAGAGTACTGGTATACCAATGGCCTTCAAACGTCAGAGGCATACTCAGACAACTATTATATTGGCCCTTTGCTACTTAAATTACCTGATTTTGTATTCATGAGAACTCTTTTATTTCAACCTGTGGTTCTTACACATAACATGCCTTAACTCAGCCTCATGTATAAATGTAAAAGGTACCATCAATGTATCTCTAAGGGTACTGGAGTTACTGCGATCAGAAGGAAATACTGTCAGGGGTGATAACTCAAATACCATGGCACCCAAGTTGCGTTTTTTGAGCGTGACACACTTACTCAAAGTCATGTACAATTGTACAAAGTACAATCAATATAATAGGGTATTTGAATTACGTCGATCATAAGGAAATAATGTCAGGGGAGAAAACTCAAATACCACTGCACCTAGAGTTGTGGCTCTTGACCATGACATGCCTACTCAACCTCATGTATACATTTAGTTGTACCGTGTATGATCAATATATCTCAAAGGGCATTGGAGTTACGGCAATCACAAGGAAATACTGTCAGGGGAGATGACCCTAATACCATTACCATGGCACCTAGAGTTGTGGTTTTTGCACATGACATGTCTTACCTAACGTCATGTATAATTGTACCTAGTATAATCAATACATCTCAAAGAATATTATTAGAGTTACCCCAATCACAAACAAACACTGTCAGGGGAGATTATGAATACCATGGCACCTAAAGTTGTGGTTCTTGAGCATGACACACCTAGAGTTGTGGTTCTTGAGCATGACACACCTACTAAACCTCATGTACTATGTACCAAGTATCATCAATATATCTCAAAGGGTATTTGAGTTACAGCAATCACAAGGAAATATTGTCAGAGGAGATGACTCAAAAATCATGGCAACTGGACTTGGGGTTCTTGCGCATGACATGCCAACTCAACCTCATGTAAAATTGTACCAAGTACCATCAATATACCCATCAGTATATCTCAAAAGTTTCATGAAGATTGAAACAAAACTGTGACCTCTTGAGGGTGAGCAAGGTAAATGCTGACGACGCACGAACAATGGACAGAGGGTGATCACAATAGCTCACCTTGAGCATTGCTCAAAATTCCGCAGGAGGCAGTATCCCATCTGCTGGGGGGGGGGGGGGGGGGGTAGTACTATGTTACTGGACCAAAAAATATAGGCCATGGTCAACAGGTTAAGGTACATCAGCACTAAGCAAGGTTTGGTGGTTGTTGGCCATTTATTTTAGGGCAATCCAATGTTGACTAAAATGTGTAAAGTCACTGGAGTGCATAATTTAGGTCAAGGTCACCAGGTCAAGGTACCTGCAGAGTTAGTAAATGTAGGAGAAGCACTATGCAAGGTTTGTAGGCTGAAAGCCTTAAAGTGGTGTGCAAAAAATAGGTCAAGGTCACCAGATCAAGATACCTGCAGAGTCAGTACATCTAGGATAAGCACTATGCGAGATTTGATGGTTGCAGGCCTTTTATTTGAGAAGATCTGGAACATCGACGTAAACTGTATCAAAGTCAATGGAGCATAAAATATAGGTCAAGGTCACCAGGTCAAGTTACCTGCAGAGTCGGTACATCAAGGAGAAGCACTATGCAAGATTTGATGGTTGTAGGCCTTTTATTTGAGGAAATCTGAAACACCTACGTAAATTGTGTCAAAGTCAATGGAGCGTAAAATATAGGTCAATGTCACCCGGTAAAGGTACCTGCAGTCAGTATATCTAGAAGCACTATGCAAGATTTGATGGTTGAAGGCCTTTTATTTGAGGAGATCTGAAACATCGATGTAAATTGTATCAAAGTCACTGGCGCATAAAATATAGGTCAAGGTACCTGCAGAGTCAATACATCCAGAAGCACTATGCAAGATTTGATGGTTGTAGGCCTTTTATTTGAGGAGATCTGAAACATTGTCGTAAAATTGTGTCAAAGTCACTGGAGCATACAAACCAGGTCAAGGTTACCAGGTCAACGTGCCTGCCTAGTCTGGAGCTCAGGGAGATGTTTCATGAAAGGTTTGATGGCTGTTTAGTCTTGTAGTTGGTTACATTACTGACTTTGATGTAAATGTCGAGGTACCTCGACATAATGGTCAAAGTCATGAGTGCAAAATGTACGTCAAGGTCACCAGATCAAGGTGCCTACCAAGTCAAAAGGTCAGGGAAATGTTTCATGCAAGGTTTGATGGTTTATCAGCTTTGTAGTTGATTTTAGTACAAACTTTGAAGTAAATGTCAAACTTTGATGTGACAGACGGACAAACAGACGGAAAAGCAGATGCCTATGTGGCACCTTGCTACAAGCAGGTGTGACAAATATTAATATGTACCCAAAAAATTACTGGGAAATCATATATCACTAGAATTCTGCTGAAGGCTATGTCACGCCTGTGGGGGACCATACTCACCAAACCATGAAATCTAGGTAAAGGTCAAACATGGATGATTGCATAAATGTTGTCATTCCTAGATGCAAGTCTGTACCAAGTATAAATGAAGCGCTTATAGTTTTGAGAAATGAAATAAAGTATTAGGGTAAATGCTACGGTTGACACAATAGTTCAACGAGTCATGAAATGTAGGTCAAGGTCATATATGGATGCTTGCATTATTATTAATTTATAGACCCAAGTTTGTACCAATTGTCATTAATAATGAAGCTTTTTGCAGTTTTTGAGCAATGAATTTTAGGGTGAAAGCTGCTTCGACACAATAGTTCACAAAGTCAGTGAACCACGAAATGTAGGTCAAGGTCAAATATGGATGCTTGAATTAAAGTTGCTATCCCTAGATACAAGTATGTACTAAGTATCATTAATAGAACTCTTATAGTTCTTGAGAACTGAACTTGACCATTAGGGTGAACACTAGGGTGATTGCAAATGTTGACGGCTTGACAAACGGACAAACAGAAAATTGAACTCGTATATCATTCCAAGCAATTAGCAGGCACCACAACAAGTAGAACATTCCAGCTAGTACCTTGTGGCAAGTTCATTTCCAAATTTTATGTCTGTCTTATCAATTTTACATCCAAGTTAAGCAAAAATTATACTTTAAACGATGATCAGATGTTACATTATGACGGACCTGATCAGTATCTACAGGGATTGTCAATATATATCCCTTTTCTGGGACACCAGGCTTACATTTATATTTTACTTTTGGTCCTTTGAGATCAGCGTGAATATTCTGAGAAATCAGAAATAAATTATTGGTTTAAGACTCATATTCTAGACAGGTTTTTAATTTTTTGGACCCCAATTTTATTTATATCAGTCTTTGTATTGACTGCCTATTCGAAATTTGCAAAATTGCAGTATGTTTCCTCTGGCTTTCTTTGCCGGATCATTACAGGGTCACTGATGAGGCTTTATTAGCCGAAACTACGTAGTATGACCCATCTTCTTTCTTATGAATGTTTCCATTGCTCTTAAAGGAACTCATTTTTTATTTTTATTTACATGTACAAGCTAACTGACAGTATTCTGCTGTATGTACATGGTCATATAAAATGTGACAGTTTGTCTTAATGTCGTTCCTCATTTCTTACTTTTAAATATAAAGTTTTCCGACTCTTCCAGATCTGCCAGACTAAACATATCAGAATACTTAAAACATCCAGTCCCATCTGCTGCTGGGCAAGATCTTTTAACAGTGGAGTTTGAATTTGAATCCACAGATCCAAGAACTGATTTGCTTTGTGTGACTGTATTTACACAATGTTTTTCCTTTCTGTTTTTCAATGCACTCGCAATTTGTGTACCACTTCCTTCTTGTTTTTCCTGTGTTTTCAAAGTAGATGAATTAGCAACATAATCATGCTTTACTTTATCTGCCATATCAATCTTTTTGAGACTGTAATTCAAAAACTCTCTGTCAGCTTTATAATAGTCTGGTAATGCTGTTGGCTGAGCTACTGGGTGTGATTTTGAAGAAACATGGTTTTCAAATGATGACTTAGAGCCATACTTTTCTTTATAATCCAATAAAAACCTTTCTTCCTCTAAATCAGTAGCCTCAGCAGAGCATCTAGTTTCTCTTTTCGAATTTGTAGAATGCATAATCTTTCCTTCAGATTGCTGTTTAACTTTCCTAACATGTCTTTTGTCATCACTAAATCCCTTCGAAGTTTCAATATAAGCTCTATGTGCGGTTCCTCTAGAATCACTACTTCTTTCAGTTCTTCTTTGATCAAAACCGGACTTCCCGGTGTGATAAGATTTTCTGTCAGAAAACTTTGATGTATTGTCTTGTCTTCTATGAGTTCCTCGATTAAAACGTCTTCCATCACGGTGTGATCTGTATGACTCAGCTGGTCTATAATCTCTCTGTCTGTCACCATATGTTCTGTCTGAGCTTCTGCTATCAACTGATGAACAAGATGAATATCTTGATCTTGACCTTTTGTTGCGTTCAGTTCTGTAATTATAATGATCGTTTCTTCTCCATGATCTTTTATGATTTCTGTTTTCAGAAGAAACTGAACAACTACTAGAACTATCACTATCTGTTCTCTGGCTTTCACATTTCTTTATTCTATCCAAGATTCTTTCCTCATTTTTTTCTTTCTTTTTATTTGCATGCTTAACAATTCCCTTAATGCTTTTCAATGATATTTCTTTATCTACTTTTGTATCATTTATTTCACCCTCTTCAATATCTGAACTTAAATCCATACCAATATGCCGCACATCAACATCCACAAACTGTGTCTGACCAATCCTGACTTCATTTTGTAACTGAGGATTCAAAGGCATAGGTTTAACAATACCAATGCAAGGCCCTATCTGAATAGATTTCAGAGGTGTTCCCTTATTGACTACAGATACATTTTTATCTGTTTCTGTATGTACTTGGGATTGAAATGGTTTACCTGTTTGTGCACATTTAAGTCCGGCTGAGACTGTTTTCTTTCTGTGACCACTATCATTTTGTTGCATCTCATTGCCATTTATGAATGCAGATGTATCATTTGCATTATTGGTCTCCAGACCTGCTTCTATTCCATAGGAATTATATGCTTTAACCTGATACTCTGGTTTTACGGTTTCATCACCACTGAAAATATCTGCAACTGCAGCATAAAATCCTGGATCTTGGACTCCTGCAATGGCAGTTTCTTTAATGATATGCACCTTTTCATCTCTCAGTAAATTCTGATTTTCATCTAATCTGCCAGACATGTAACCCTTATTCAATACCCTGCTCTGATTTTGTTCATGGCATATCGAATGTTGTTCAGGCTCAAAATTCAATGCATTTGAGTTAACATTTTTGTGAGTCTTACTTGATGGAAAAGTCTTACTCCCAAAGTCACTTTTTATTACTAGGTCTTTTTTACGTAGCT
This sequence comes from Lucinisca nassula, assembly GCA_963580285.1. Classification (NCBI taxonomy): domain Eukaryota; kingdom Metazoa; phylum Mollusca; class Bivalvia; order Lucinida; family Lucinidae; genus Lucinisca; species Lucinisca nassula. The sequence goes on from OY757011.1 coordinate 105,129,530, forward strand.
GCTTGACTTTTTCTTTCTTCCAGAATTCCTCTGCGAACTTTGGCAGTGGCAAAACATGTGCTATTTCTGAGGCTGAGTAGGTCCTTGGATCTATAGGCCTACTCTTTCCCAATTTAGCAAGAAATGTCTTTGGTATATGTCTTGCTTCCACACCACCCTTAAGAAGTGTTCTTCCCTCGAATGTCTGTGTGGCACATAATTTACTCTCTGGACTGTATGGGGATGGTGGGCTGTTTCTACTGGGAGATGGTGGAGGTGGACTGTTATCATTTTCCAACTCCGGTGTAAACCCTGTACCAGCAAACTCACTGCCACTTTCCGATTTCAACAAGTTGACTAGAGACTGTAATTTCCACCTATCTTCTTCTGTTTTAACCAGTTCAGAACATTGTTGAACCAACAGATGAAAAAGTTCTTCACTGCTATTGTTGCTTTCAAGATCTTTGTTCCTTGAATGAAGGCTTTTATTCAGAACTGTTTTATCAGTTCTTTCTGTGTAGAATCCAGCAGGTTTTGAGGATGATGGTGCTTGAACCTTTTCTTCTGACATCATATTACATGCACCAGTTTCACTATGCAATTTCTGTCTGAAAAAGGACAACAGTGACTGGTTTGTGTCCACTGCAGCTAGGAGTTTTTTGACATCTTCTGGAATGTAACTAACACTCCCATAAGGATTTTTACTTTCAAATTCTCTTTCATTGATGTCAGCCCTCTGCTCTGTTTCTACTTTTTGTTTCTTTATATAGCCTTTGTTGCTAGTTAACATTTCAGATTTGTGTCTTTTCCTAGCACTGATGGGGAAGTCTCGATTATGGTTTATATTAGAATCAAGACTTGTTCTTGGCTTTTTACAAGGCACTGCTTCTGGTAAAAGTTCATCCAGAGGGAATGAAGTTGCTTCTTTAATCACAAGAGGTTTGTTTTTCTTAGCTTCATTATTTCTGGCTTTCAATGGCAGTTCTGACATACTTTCAGAAGGCATTGAATTTCTGTTATTCTGCTTATTCACAGCTTCATGATCAACATGTAATAGTATGTTATTTTGTGTTGTCTTTGCAAATGTATCTTCAAAATCTGTATCTGTCTGTGCTTGTTTATTTGTTAATTTGTTAGTGAGTGTAAAATCAGTGTCCTGTTGTTTTTGCTCGCTGTTTTCAGATCTTTTGTCTTTTACTCGAACAGTTTCAAAATTGACATTTGTTTGCTTTTCACTATGACAATTTTCTGAGTTACTTAATTCTTTGCATGTCTCATAATGGTCCTTTCTATGTTTTTTACAACTCTGTTCCATCTTCTTAAACTGATTGCAGTTTTTACTCCCACCTTTTCTTGAAGGTTCAACTTTATTATCACAAACCTTAATGCCTTTGTCTTTTCTTTGTGCAGGTGATTTTCTGTTTTCATCTTTCAGACATTTCTCTGCCTCTGGCCTCTGTTTAGGGGAAAACAAGCTCTTTTTACTATTTGACTTTCTTTTAAATAGCTGCTCTTTACCACCAATAGCTTTTTCACCAGACTTGCATACTGTTACTTCACTGCTTTTCGTATTTTTTTTAGTTTCTTGCTCCAGCAAAAGAAATTTATCTTTCACAACAGAATCATCATTTTCATATTCTGCTACATGATCTTGGATCTTACAGGATTCATGTACTGAACTAGAATCTTTTCCCCCCGAAAGATCTGTATAACTATATTCTGCTAAAGGATGTGTGTCATTACCATCATTCTGAACACATTCATTCACATTTCCACTGGCTGTTATGTTTGTAAGCTTATCATAGTTATTTATGTCATTCTCTACAACATTCTCATTAGCTGCAGTATATTCCCCAATTATTTCAGACCTTTTACTTCCACAACTTTTTAGAAGTGATTTAAAATCATCTGCCCAGTCTTCATCTAGCTCATCATCGCTGGCTTCAGCTGTTACTACATCCCTGCATGGCTGGAAATCCAACTTTGATGGTACTATTTTGCTATAGTTAGTAGGTTTTTTCAGAAGTCTCTGAAGTATTTCATCATCATATGCATCCTCATCTGGACTCCCAGGGTCAGCTGCTGAAGTTATGCTTGTGAATCGCTTTGACAATGCCATATCTGAAAATATATAAATTGTACATATAAATATACATCATGTATTTACTTTGACCCAGAAAACAAATCTGATTTGCTGCTTTCAATTCGGTTCATAATTTGCTTTTTGCTGTCAAGATTTGTTTAATCTGAAGTTTAACATCCCCGTCAACACTGTAAAGGTCATTTTGAAGACGTTGCTTCCAATTTTGTGGGACTTTTACCCGACACTGAGATGAAATGACATCAAAGCCCTGTCACCCAATGAAACCAATAGGGTTTATAAGTATGGACAGGCCGACTCGCACCTCATTGCATGGGCAGGCTTAGATCCTCTAAGCTGTTTACCACTACTCGTGTGCGGGTCGGTTTCAGCTCTGCGTGGAAGCATCATGCAGCCCAACTATTTCTTCAAACCCCAATTGGTGGGAACTTTTGCTGTCAGGAGTTCTTTATTCTACTTCTAAACATATTGATGTGACACATTCATTGGCATCTGGTGTTGAGAGCTGTATGGCAGCAATAAAACATCTTCAGTCCCCATACTTCACCATTACGAAAACACGCCTATACAAATTTATGCATTGTAAATTATACCACAGAAAAATGAAAATTTTCAGACCAGACGAAAAATTTTGTAATTTTTCTTTTTTCTGCTTGAACAGAAATAAGAACAAGAGCACTTCATGCAGGTGCCAATGCTCAGCTGCAGTTTCTTTTAGTTAAACAAAAATTGTAAGTCGAAAAAGGTGCATAACTGTGCCAAAAATATATTGAGGATTACCTCACCTATTGGTATGAGTTCCCCTTTTCATAATGAACAACTAGTCTGAGTTTCAAGTAAATATGTTCAGTAATGACAAGAGATATTTCAAAATGTCCAAGTTTTTGCACGACAATACCTCGTCAAACTAAAAATAATGTATAATGGGGTCACAATTACATAGGCGTGTTTTCGTGATGCTACACCTACAGGGTATATTCTTTTTCTGTTTTTTTTTTTTGTTGTTGTTTTTTTTTCAAGATCACCAAGCTCATTTGATTTTTGAAATTTGCTTGAGGGCCAGTGATGACACTAAACTAGGACTGTGTATCAGCCCACAAAATGATATTGCGAGAGAATACCGTATCGTAATATGTGTCATATGCTTGACAGTGAACAGAATGTGTTGACAATGGAAGTATTGATATCTACTGACTTACAGCATAAAGGAGGGGTCTGCCCTTCGGGGCTTGGAGAAATAGATTGGGCTGCAAGGTGCTTCCATGCAGAGCTGAAACTGACTACACACGAGTACTGGTAAACTGCCCAGAAAATCTAAGCCTGCCCAGGCCAGGCTGTCCCTGCATATAAACCCTTTGGGTTTGTTTGGGTGGTAGGGCTTGAAACGTTAGTTCATCTCAATTTTGGGTACAAGTCCCACAAAATTGGAAACAATGTCTTCAAAATGACCAAAATAGTTGTTATGGGGACGTAAAACCTCAATTCAAACAAAGAAACAAACAGCATAAAGGAACTTCTTTAACAAACAAAACAAACCAGACAACCAATAGCCCTGAACCGCTCACCTGAGTGCTGAGTGTACACTGTATGTGGAGCCATATGGCTTCTGAGAAGAAAATTTTGAAGGATTTTTACCATGGCAGCCTTGGGAGTGGACGAGTGGATTGTGAAACTGGTCCAAGGGATGTATGCTAATGCTCGGAGTCGTGTCCGCGTTGGTGATGGTTACAGTGAAGAATTTGAGGTGAAGGTGGTGTTCATCAAGGCTCTGTTCTCAGCCCACTGCTTTTCATCATTGTACTTGAAGCCTTGTCATGCGAGTTCCGCTCTGGAGTCCCCTGGGAGGACCTGTATGCTGATTACCTTGTCATCATAGCTTAATCCCTTGAGGAATGTGTCAGGAGGCTCTTTACTTGGAATGACGCAATGGAGGCTAAAGGGCTGAGAGTGAATGCAGGAAAGACAAAGATCATGATCTGTGGTACAGGTCTGGACCTCTTGCAGAGTACAGGCCAGTTCCCATGCGCTGTATGTCGCACTGGAGTGGGCAGCAACAGTATCTCTTGTAATGGCTGCAAGTTCTGGGTACACAAGAAATGCAGTGGGCTCAAACGCTTGATAGAGGACCCTGATTACAGGTGTACACGGTGTCAAGGAACTGCACGCCCCTTAGATGGCAGACCACAGAGGGAAGTCCAAGTCGGATCCGACAAGCTGGAGATTCCTTTTGCTACCTAGGTGATATGCTCTCTGCAGCGGGTGGTTGCGACCTTTCAACTACATCACATGTGAAAACAGCCTGGAAGAAATTCAAGGAGTTGCTACAAGTTCTCTCTTCCCGCCAACTCTTGTTCAAGACACGTGGCTGTGTGTATAGCTCTTGTGTGTGGAGCGCAATGCTCCATGCCAGTGGGACATGGCCATTGACAAAGCCAAACCTCCAACGTCTTCCGCGAAATGACAGGGCAATGATCAGACAGATCTGCAATGTCAAGCCACAGGACACTGTCACCATCAGCTCCAGTGAGTTACTTGAGCGTCTTGGCATTGAGGACCTGGGCCTCATCCTGAAAGAGAGAAGGCTTCGCTGGTATGGACATGAGGAACGCTCCAAGGGTGCAGTCAAGACTGCCTGTGACATACAGGTAGGTGGAAAGCTGGGACCAGGAAGGCCCAAGATGACCTGGAAGCAGCTAACAGAAAGAGATTGCAGAAAATGGAAGCTCTTTGCTATCGATCCTCATGATAGACATGATAGATGATCTGGTGTAAGATCTGCCATGCGTGCAGCAAGGGAGCTACCTGGAAGGGGGCCCACTTATGTGGACGTTGCCCCTGTACCTGCACGTTAATCGAAAATCTGTTGATGATGACGATGATGATATTAATTTTTTTCTTAAAGGGGGAGTTCCAGTCCATAGTAAATTTCCATAGGGTTCTGCCCACGCACAGATTTCCATGATATTGTGCATAATTAATGCCTGGTAAATGACTGTTCATTATTTAGCTATTTCACTCTCATATATCTGTTTTCATTATAAATCTACAACATTTTGTTTATTACCACATCTGAAAATAGGGGTACCCCCAAACAAGTGTATATATACATAACAGCTTCCTATGTTTTCGAGTTATTTTGTTCTCAGGCATCACTGTAGTCATTTGTGATTATTTTTGTATCACATTTACTTTTGTTCAGGCAACATTCCATTGACCATTCTCAATTTCAGATGGAGGAGACCCCAGATCTCACAACTATAAAATCTTTCAGAGTATGTTTGACTTTTGATTTCACACTGTTGCAGTTCTTGACATCCCATCATTTTAATATGAAAATTGCCAATATGTGTAAAACATTTTATCAAACTTTCTTGAAAATCTGAGACCGGTAACATATTGAATTTGAACATTGAATAGTAATGGTCAGATTTTTTTTGTAAACCGTCATCATCATCAACGGATTTTTTATTAACGTGCAGGTACAGGGGCAGCATCCACATAAGTGGGCCCCCTTCCAGGTAGCTGGCTTGCTGCACGCATGGCAGATCTTACACCAGATCTCCAGGCTTGTCTATCATGAGGATCGATAGCAGAGAGCTTCCATTCTCTGCAATCTCTTTCTGTTAGCTGCTTCCAGGTCATTTTGGGCCTTCCTGGCCCCCGCTTTCCACCTACCTAGCGCATGGGAACTGGCCTGTTCTCTGCAAGAGGTCCAGACCTGTACCACAGATCATGATCTTTGTCTTTCCCGCATTCACTCTCAGCCCTTTCGCCTCCATTGCGTCTTTCCAAGTTAAGAGCCTCCTGACACATTCCTCAAGGAAATCAGCTATGATGACAAGGTCATTAGCATACAGGTCCTCCCAGGGGACTCCAGAGCGGAAACTCGCATGACAAGGCTTCAAGTACAATGATGAAAAGCAGTGGGCTGAGAACAGAGCCTTGATGAACACCCACCTTCACCTCGAATTCTTCACTGTAACCATCACCAACGCGGACACGGCTCCGAGCATTAGCATACATCCCTTGGACCAGTTTCACAATCCACTCTTCCACTCCAAGTTTTCTTAGTGCCCACCAGATGTATCAGTTCTGGTACCCTGGAGAATGCCAAAATAACACAATTCATTATGAACTTTCACTAACAATTCAATCGGGTTTTATTTAAAAAAAATATATTTCATTTCGTAACAAGCGTTTTTGCATTTAATGTAACCATAAAGTCTGCTGAAGCTTATTTTGTTTGTTTATTTTATTTGAGGTTTAACGTTCCCATCAACACTGTAAAGGTCATTTTGGAGACGTTGCTTCTTTTACTCGACATGGAGATGAAATGACATCTCAAGCCGAGACACCCAATGAAACCAATAGGG